>CM049379.1:27392394-28062394 GCA_026937815.1 Etheostoma perlongum
AGAGGGATGGATGTAGACAGGGGGATGATGTTCCTGTCTTTCTCTCTCAGTCGGCCCACCTCCTCTAGACACGAGGGATATCTCTCTCATCCACCTCCTCTAGACAGAGTGGATTTCTCTCTCTCTCTCCATCCACCTCCTCTAGACAGAGGGATGGCCTCTCTCTCAGCCACCCTCCTCTAGACAGAGGGATGGATACTTCTCTCTTTCTATTTCTCTTCATCCACCTCCTCTAGACAGAGTGGGATGGATCTCTTTTCTCTCTCTCATCCACCCTCCCTAGTAGACAGAGAGGGATGGATCTCTATCTCTCTCTCTCTCATCCAACTCCTCTAGACAGAAGGATGGATCTCTCTCTCTCTCATTTTTGTCCACCTCCTCTGGACAGGGCAATGGATCTTCTTCTCTCTCATCCACCTCCTCTAGACAGAGGGATGGATGTAGACAGGGGATGATGTCTCTCTCTCTCTCTCTCTCTCATCTCATCCTCCCCTCCTCTAGACAGAGGGATGGATCTTTCTTTTTCTCATCCACCTCCTCCAGACAGAGGGATGGATCTCTCTCTCTCTCCCTTCCCATCTCCTCTAGACAGAGGGATGGGATCTGGTTGGGGGAGAGTTTTGGCCTGGCCAGGCTCCCTCTTTTAACCTGTTTCTCTTAGTTATGCTGCTATAGTTTTAGACTGCTGGGGACTTATTTGACACACCAAGTTTTTTCTCTCCTCTATCTTTCTATCTTTCCATTTATGTGCATCCATGTCCCAGAAATGCTTGTTACTAACCTAGCTCTGGGGAGTCATTCCCCGGAGTCCTTATGTTCTTTTCCCCCCAGCGTGTTTCCCTTGGATCAGGGAGGCCCCAAAATCATGGTTGCAGCTGTCGCCAAAGGAGTTTTTCCTCGCCACTGTCGCACTGTTGCTGGCTCTGTAGGAAACTACTAGAACTGTTGGGTCCTTTGTAAATTCTGGAGGTGGTCTAGACCTGCTCTATCTGTAAAGTGTCTCGAGATAATGCCTGTTATGAAATGATACTATAAATAAAATTGAATTGAATTGAATTAAATGCCCGTCTCTATGCTTTATACTCAGAGCACCTTCAGTGTAGTCAATCCAGCAGAATAACCTGATTCATAGAGTGCAGACTGTCCTAACCTGGTGCTGGACGTACTCTAAATATATCAGTGGCTTTGGTAAAGCCTTTTGACCTTGCAAACATTGGAGGACAAAAGAGAGTAATACATACAAAAGAACTGAAGAAATCTGAATGTTTAATATGCCTTATTGAATTATTAGAAAGAACAATACAAACTTATTTGTTGCAGCAAAGGAGGATTTTGCTTAAATTATTGTGTGGTGGTCCATAGTTAAGATGAGGATAAGATTGGTACAGACACTGATACGCTAGCATAAAAAGTTGCTTAAGCTTAACACAAAAATGCTTCATAACGCAGCTCTATCAGTCGCTGTACATATTGAGTAATAGAGCGTATGTTGAAGGACAATATAAGCATGTTTGACTGTATCAAGTGTAATTTAAGATCCTGTACCACTAAATTAAAATGAACACTGCAAAATCTTAATCCTACTTTATTCTTACGGGCAGATGGGTGTATTTAAGGGTTGTTTAAACAGTTTTCATACTAACAAATAAGGCTAAGTGCTTTTAGTGTTTTCTGAAGCAAAGCATGTTGAGGAGTTTTTATATTAATATCTGCACATTAACAGCGGAAACACTACATAAAAAGCTACTTGACTTACATCACTGTGACACTCCACCATAGCTGCCCGCTGGCTCTGTAGTGGATCTCCACATCATCCTGACTCCTGAAATGAAGGATGATGGTTTCTGGAAGGGAAAAGAAGGGAGACACAGAAAGGTGAAAAAAACGCAACCGCAAGCTTTTATTAATAATTAGTCTCGCTATGTCCTTTCCTCTACAGCGTTGTTCCTTCGCCTTTAGTTTTTGGTTGTAAAGTTTCCTGAGGCTGTGATTATCCCAGGGGCCAGAGGGTCACTTTATATGTATCATCCTTTTATTAAGCATGATTTCACATTCACAAAAAGTACTTATAACAGAAAACCTTTATTTAAAGTTTTAATAAATGAAATGCAACAATATAGCACTAAAGACTCTAAATATACTGTATGTACATTTCATAATTATTTTTTATAACTGCTGAATCCTTTTAGCAGCTCTTGAAATGTATTTATCCCTTTAACTCTTAGTACATTGTTATGTGTATGTGTTTGTTTTTGCACTTGTTTTGTAATATTATAAAAAATTTCAGAAAATGCCTGGCTATCATACTTTTTCAGAATAAAAGATCTGTTGGACTGGTTTAAAATGGACTTGATCTGCTGATTGGATAACGAGGATTCCATGGTTGCTATGTTTGGTCTCCAGGTGCATCATTCCTATAAGATGATCACCAAACAAAAACAAAATCTCAGATGGTCAACAAAAAGTTTTTTCTTCACTATCACTGGACGTTTCTTCCTAATTAACGCTTCCACTGAGAACTGCCTACACCCTGACTACAACTAAAGACTCCCAGAGACTGACACAGCAAACTTCCATCATGGACAATGTGAGATTTGAACCTTATGAAAGCCTGCAGTGTTTTATGCCTTTTATTTCAAGAATATATTGCTAACAGGCTCTGAAACACTCCTGTAGTTGAGCCACATGAAAATATACAAATCATTTTGTCTAATATATAGAATGAAATATGCTAATATCTGGTTTGAGGATTACATATAAATTTACTTATAAGGAAATTTTTATATTTCTTTCCTCATCAGAAGAAGCTAATTTTTACTTCCTGGCAGCAGTAAATCCAAATATTATTTCATTAAACTAGTATTATAGCATTAACAGCTCATACTTTTAAGCAAATATAAAATGCTACAAATTCAAGAAAAAGCTTAGGTTTATTCTTTAGAGTATATGGTCATAGCCTACAAAAGAAGAGTTGAAATCACATCAATATGATTTTCAATATAGATATAATATAATATATTTGTCAATTGCAGCACATAAAAAGATGAAAAAGCTCATTGATTAATTAAATCTAAAATATATATTTGTAATAAATACATTGATCATTGTGATATGATTTTGCTCCTGCTCATCTGTTTACAATAATGACAAAAATAATAGAGATTTTAAGTGTAGCCATAGTTACAGCATTAAAGCCCATGCACTTCATATATATTCTTAGCAGATGCATCAACAGATGTAATATAATATATGCAGCACTAAAGCTCAATATCCATTGACATGACAAGGTCCTGCTTTGCCACCTGACCTGATGCCCTGTCTTGAGGAGATTTTAACTATTCACTATTCAGTTTAGTAATTACATGTTGCGTATGACTACATTAATGATTTTTAATGGGGTTTCCACAGCAAATCTGTGGCCAGGAGAAATAAAATCCACTTCATTTTAGACCAGATGTTGCAACGCTTCATTCTAACATGAGTGTGTATTGCTGCAGGTCAATGTGCTAAACCACCTGCAAGACCATAACTACTGCAGAAAAAGGAGAACTTCTGCACGCCAGGCAGAGAGTGTAAGGGCGGCTGCAGCACAGCGCCACACGCGGTGACGACCAGGTGAGACATCTGCCCAAACTGATCTAGTCCTTAAGAATTAGACAACACAGAGCAGAGAGTGTATTGATAGGGACACAATGTCCCACTTGCACTGCTTATTGGACTCAGTAGTAAAGTAAAGTTCCATCAAATATTACAGCTATGTATGCTATGTCCAGCTTCACTTCAGTTTTTGATTTCAAGTATTTTTGCATCCAGGTGTGTAGCCTAACAAAGGTTTTATCTATAACATCTTTCTAAAAATTGACAGAATCTGTGAAGGGCCTTTTAATCTGACATAGTAGTCATCTGTACCAGTATGTTGTTTAAGTTTACTGGAGCCTGACATCCTCTCATGTGTTGCTGACTTTCCCAGGTGCCCAATGTAAAGAGAAAGCGCCAGCACTCTGCTACTGCTGCAGAACTTCCCCGGAAGAGGAAGCGGACCTCTGTGGCTCGTCCTTCCAAACCTTCTGCTGTGAATCCAGCTGCTGAAGAGCCAAAGGTGTTGGACTGGGATGCCAGTCCTCAGCCTTCCACCTCAGCTGCTGACATTCCAGAGTTACTGAATTTGGTCGCAAAGCCTCGGACCCCCCCTGCTGACCTTCCAGTTCCTTCCACTGCTCCACTGCCCCACGACAGCCCTCTGAAAATACACAACCGCTCAGTAGAAGAGTACCAGCAGATCTACCATGAAGTTGTAGATAATATGCTGAAGTATGTTTGTGTCTAAAATCGTGTCTTTTTCAAATCTATTACACAATATAACATTTAAATCGTGTTTTTCATTATGATTTAATTTCTGTTTCTTCCGCTCCTCACAGGTACAAGAGTGGCAAGATGCGTCCGTACAGTTTAGCGCTGGGACGTCAGAGATCAAGCAGAAGCTGTGGGAAAGGCTGGATCGCCCCACATTCACAGAATCAGTGGCTGGAGACAGCCTGGTGCATGTGGGCGCCTCATACGGGTCGGGGTCTATCCTCCACTTTATGATGTGGATATCACGGGAGAACCTAAACCCCAACCGCCTCCCAAAGATCAGAGCCTAGAACTAAAATGAAATATTATCATTTTAGTTCAATGAGATTACATCTGCAAATAATATTGTAGATGAACTAAGTGTTGTAGTTTTAAAAGTTTTAAGTTTGTGTTGTAGTTTTAAGTTTGTGTTGTAGTTTTAAGTTTAAGTGTTGTAGTTTTAAGTTTGTGTTGTAGTTTTAAGTTTAAGTTGTATTTAAGTTTGTAGTTTAGTTTAAGATTGTGTTGTAGTTTTAAGTTTGTGTTGTGTTGTAGTTTTAAGTTTGTGTTGTAGTTTTAAGTTTGTGTTGTAGTTTTAAGTTTGTGTTGTAGTTTTAAGTTTGTGTTGTAGTTTTAAGTTAGTTTTAGAAGTTTGTGTTGTAGTTTTTAAGTTTGTGTTGTAGTTTTAAGTTTGTGTTGTTTAGTTGTAGATTTAAGTTTGTGTTGTAGTTTAAGTTTTGTAGATTTAGTTTTAAGTTTTGTGTTGTAGTTTTAAGTTTGTGTTGTAGTTTTAAGTTTGTGTTGTAGTTTTAAGTTTGTGTTGTTTTAAGTTTGTGTTGTAGTTTTAAGTTTGTGTTGTAGTTTTAAGTTTGTGTTAAGTTTAAGTGTTGTAGATTTAAGGTAAGTATTATATTTTTAAGTTTATTGTATTTTTAAGTTAAGTATTGCAGTTTTAAGGTAAGTATTGTAGTTTTAATCATTGTATTTCTAAGTTTAATTATTGCATTTTTTAGTTTAAGTTTTGTAGTTTGAAGTAATCCTAGAAGTCACACCGCTGAAAAACTATCTTGTTTTTAAATCCGTCCATGCAGCCTCTGTTAACTCTCTTTAATCCAACTCCAACCTCAGCAGCTACCTACATCACTTGCCAAGACAGAAACAGCCTCTGCAAACTGGCTGAAGTACTTGCTCCACCTTCCATCTACAGCTTCTACCATCCAGCCAAAAAAAAACGACCCCCTCTCCACCTATACAGCCTCTGTGCACTACCAATTATATCCTCCGTCACTCTGTTGCAGATGTAACCAATGCTTCCAGCACACAGCAGCCATCTGCTGCCTCCACCCTCATCCAGCAGCGTTTATCACCTACTGCTGCCATACAGAATCTGCAGGTGGAGCATGCTCCGCAGGTCTTACCTCCACCCAGAGCTTCTGTCAGCAACCTGCAGCTGCATCTTTTTCTGCAAATTGCAACACCAACTCCACGTGAAGATTCTACCAGACAACTTCAGCTCCACCTACAGCCTCTCTTCCAGGGACCTGCAGCTCCACCTACTCTCCTATTTCCATGTTAAGACTCAGAGAAAGAGCAGGGGCCAAAGATAGAATCGTAAATATAACCTTTCAGATAACCTGCAAAAACAGAACTGTAATAATAACAGAATGCCTGAGCTGATACATTAAGCTGCCTTTCTGTTGACATTATTTTTACTTCTTACAGGTATTTCCATGTATCCTCCAAGTTTTGTGAAAAAAAAAGAGCACTGACCCATAAACATAAACCTGAGTGTGATGCTGAACTTCATCGACCAGAAAGAGCTCTTCTTCCTCCCACTAGTTCTAACTCTAGGTAGTGTGGATAAGGTCAATGTATAGCAGTATGATACATTTTTGTAGAGTGTCATTGTCTAACCATGTCTTTTCAGATAATTTATGAATGCATGTTAGAAACCATCAAGTCTGTAGACATCATTAGGTGAAAACAGGTGTAAACTCTTAGTTAAAACAAAGTAATTCAAATGTAAGATGTTCTGTTCTGAATGTCATTTTTTTACAATTGAATGACTGAAAATGGGGATTTAATGGAGGTTTGGTGATGCATATTCCAACAGATTATCCTCATTGTTGTCTCCAGGCCCTGTTGGATTCCAAAGACTTTCAGACCTACCAGGAGCTGATCAAGAGCCTTGAGAGCAACTTCTCTGTGCGCCAGAGATGCTTTATCCTCCTCCACATCCTCTACGTTCCCCACCAACTCCTAATCCTCTCCCAAACTAAAACAACGCATCATTTAAGGTCTGACGGATGCAAAGGAGCTCCACCTGAGACTGTAGTGCCAACATTTCCATCATGCTTCCTGAAAACGCTCTGCAGTGCCCTGCTACGTCCTGCTACGCCCTGCAGTGTCCTCTTACGTCCTACTACGTCCTGCTATGCTGCTACGCCCTGTAACGCCCTGCAGTGCCCTTCTACACCCTGTAACGCCCTGCAGTGCCCTTCTACACCCTGTAATGCCCTGCTACACCCTGTAACGCCCTGCAGAGCCCTGCTACACCCTGAACTACTAAAACTACTATCTCTAGTCAGAGTTCCATTATCTTTGTTCACTGATCACTGTTCATCACACCCCCAACTGGCACCGTCAGACACCGCCTACCAAGAGCCTGGGTCTGTCCGAGGTTTCTCCCTAAAAGGGAGTTTTTCCTCGCCACCGTCGCACTAAATGCTTGCTCTTGGGGAAATTACTGGAATTGTTGGGTCTTTGTAAATTACTTAGTAAATGTGGTCTAGAGCTACTCTCTGTAAAGTGCCTTTAGATAACGCTTGTTATGATTTGATATTATAAACAAAATTGAATTGGATAAAATTGAAAACGACAGCCACTTAGCTTGCACTATTACTGTGAACTTATAAGCCTTTGCACTGTTGCTCAATAAAGTTCACCAATCAATGCAAATCAAACCTTCTCTTGATCATTCTTCAGAGCTGCCATGTCCTTTCTGGCCTCAGACAACTCTCACACCTCCATGCCTTCATCTACACACCAGTAATCACAGACACACATAGTGTACACATAGTGTATTTGTACTTTGTTACAATCCCCATCTCTGCCCAGAGCTGGACAGAGGCCAGGACAAACAGGTGGTATACATATACATATACAGTATATTTGTTGTCTCAGAGCTGTTGTTAAGCTGTTATCAGGGTCCTTAAAAGTTGTAGCAGTGCTGCATCATCTCATGTTGTTTTCACCAAACTCTCATGGAGCACCTTCAGTGTAGTCAATCCAGCATAATAACCTGATTCATAGAGTGCAGACTGTCCTAACCTGGTGCTGGACATACTGTAAATATATCAGTGGCTTTGACGAAACCTTGACCTTGCAAACATTGGAGGATAAAGAGAAAATAATAAATATAAAAAGAACTGAACAAATCTGAATGTTTAATATGCCTTATTGAATTATTAGAAAGAACAATACAAACTTATTTGTTGCAGCAAAGGAGGATTTTGCTTAAATTATTGTGTGTGGTGGTCCATAGTTAAGATGAGGATAAGATTGGTACAGACACTGATACACAAGTATAAAAAGTTGCTTAAGCTTAACACAAAATGTTTTCATAACGCAGCTCTATCAGTCGCTGTACATATTGAGTAATAGAGCGTATGTTGAAGGACAATATAAGCATGCTTCTGACTGTATCAAGTGTAATTTAAGATCCTGTACCACTAAATTAAAATGAACACTGCAAAATCTTAATCCTACTTTATTCTTACGGGCAGATGTGTGTATTTAAGGGGTTGTTTAAACAGTTTTCATACTAACAAATAAGGCTAAGTGCTGTTTTTAGTGTTTTCAGAAGCAAAGCATGTTGAGGAGTTTTTATATTAATATCTGCACATTAACAGCGGAAACACTACATAAAAAGCTACTTGACTTACATCACTGTGACACTCACCATAGCTGCGGGGCTGGCTCTGTAGTGGATCTCCACATCATCCTGACTCCTGAAATGAAGGATGATGGTTTCTGAATTCAAAAGAAGGGAGACACAGAAAGGTGAAAACGCAACCGCAAGCTTTTATTAATAATTAGTCTCGTATTTTTAATTATGTCAGACCTTCCTCTACAGCGCTGATTATCCCTCAAAGCAGGTCGTTTTTTTTGGTCTTGCTATACATCAAAACAAAAAGTTTCCTGAGGCTGTTTTTGATTATCCCAGGGGCCATAGAGGGTCACTTTATATGTATCATCCTTTTATTAAGCATGATTTCACATTCACAAAAGTAATTTCTATAACAGAAAACCTTTATTTAAAGTTTTAATAAATGAAATGCAACAATATAGCACTAAAGACTCTAAATATACTGTATGTACATTTTATAATTATTTTTATAACTGCTGAATCCTTAAGCAGCTCTTGGAAATTTATTTATCCCTTAACTCTTAGTATACATTGTTATGTGTATGTGTTTGTTTTTGCACTTGTTTTGTAATATTATAAAAAAATTTCAGAAAAATGCCTGGCTATCACAATTTTCAGAATAAAAGATCTGTTGACTGGTTTAAAATGGACTTGATCTCCGGCTGATTGGATAACGAAGGATTCCATGGTTGCTATGTTTGGTCTCCAGGTGCATCATTCCTATAAGATGATCACTCAAACAAAAACAAAATCTCAGATGGTCAACAAAAGTTTTTTTTCTCTTCACTTTCACTGGACGTTTCTTCCTAATTAACGCTTCCACTGAGAACTGCCTACACCCTGACTACAACTAAAGACTCCCAGAGACTGACACAGCAAACTTCCATCATGGAAAATGTGAGATTTGAACCTTATGAAAGCCTGCAGTGTTTTATGCCTTTATTGTCAAGACAGAGTTCCCTGACACTGCTAACAGGCTCTGAGCACACACTCCTGTAGTTGAGCCACATGAAAATATACAAATCATAATTTACCACATAGGTCTAATATTATAGAATGAAATATAAGCTAATATAACAATGGTTTGAGGATAACTTATATTAATATTTACTTATAAGGAATTTTATTTTATATTTCTTTCCTCATCAGAAGAAAATAATTGGCTTTAGTTCCTGGCTGCAGCATAAATCAAAATATTATTTCATTAAACTAATATTATATGTATAACATTAAAAACAGCTCATACTTTTAAGCAAATATAAAAATAAATGCTACAAATTCAAGAAAAGCTTAGGTTTATTCTTTAGAGTATATGGTTATAGCCTACAAAAGAAGAGTTGAGAAATATAAAGAAAATATTTGTCAATATAGATATTAGATAAATAATTAGTTAAAGGCTGAAGTTGATTGAAAAACTCATAAAAAGATGAAAAGGAGATGCCTTTTTACTCATTGATTAATTAAATCTAAAATTATATATTATGTAATAAATAAATATATTGAAATAAAATCATCATTGTGATATGATTTTTGCTGTACTGCTCATCTGTTTACAATTATGACAAAAATAATAGAGAGATTTTAATAAATAAATAGCCATAGTTACATCATTAAAGCCCATGCACTTCTCTATATTCTGTTTAGCAAGATGCATGATTTCAAACAGATGTAATATAATATATGCAGCACTAAAGCTCAATATCCATTGACATGACAAGGTCCTGCTTTGTCACCTGACCTGATGACCTGTCTTGAGGAGATTTTTAACTATTCACTATTCAATTTAGTAAACATGTTGCGTATGATTACATTAATGATTTTTAATGGGGTTTCACAGCAAATCTGTGGCCAGGAGAATAAAATCCACTTCATTTTAGACCAGATGTTGCAACGCTTCATTCTAACATGAGTGTGTATTGCTGCAGGTCAATGTGCTAAACCACCTGCAAGACCATAACTACTGCAGAAAAGGAGAACTTCTGCACGCCAGGCAGAGAGTGTAAGGACGGTTGCAGCACAGCGTCCACGCTGCGGTGACGACCAGGTGAGACATCTGCCCAAACTGATCTAGTCCTTAAGAATTAGACAACACAGAGCAGAGTGTATTGATAGGGACACAATGTCCCACTTGCACTGCTTATTGGACTCAGTAGTAAAGTAAAGTTCCATCAAATATTACAGCTGTGTATGCCATGTCCAGCTTCACTTCAGTTTTTGATTTCAAGTCTTTTTTGCATCCAGGTGTGTAGCCTAACAAAGGTTTTATCTCTGAGATCTTTCTAAAATTGACAGAATCTGTGAAGGGCCTTTTAATCTGACATAGTAGTCATCTGTACCAGTATGTTGTTTAAGTTTACTGAGCCTGACATCCTCTCATGCGTTGCTGACTCCCCCCCAGGTGCCCAATGTAAAGAGAAAGCGCCAGCACTCTGCTACTGCTGCAGAACTTCCCCCCCGGAAGAGGAAGCGGACCTCTGTGGCTCGTCCTTCC
The DNA here is from genome assembly GCA_026937815.1 of Etheostoma perlongum. Lineage (NCBI taxonomy): Eukaryota > Metazoa > Chordata > Actinopteri > Perciformes > Percidae > Etheostoma > Etheostoma perlongum. The sequence continues at coordinate 27,403,146 of CM049379.1, forward strand.
AAACCTTCTGCTGTGAATCCAGCTGCTGAAGAGCCAAAGGTGTTGGACTGGGATGCCAGTCCTCAGCCTTCCACCTCAGCTGCTGACATTCCAGAGTTACTGAATTTGGTCGCAAAGCCTCGGACCCCCCCTGCTGACCTTCCAGTTCCTTCCACTGCTCCACTGCCCCACGACAGCCCTCTGAAAATACACAACCGCTCAGTAGAAGAGTACCAGCAGATCTACCATGAAGTTGTAGATAATATGCTGAAGTATGTTTGTGTCTAAAATCGTGTTTTTTTCAAATCTATTACACAATATAACTTTTAAATCGTGTTTTCATTATGATTTAATTTCTGTTTCTTCCGCTCCTCACAGGTACAAGAGTGGCAAGATGCGTCCGTACAGTTTAGCGCTGGGACGTCGCATCAAGCAGAAGCTGTGGGAAAGGCTGGATCGTCCCACATTCACAGAATCAGTGGCTGGAGACAGCCTGGTGCATGGGCGTCTCATACGGGTCGGGGTCTATCCTCCACTTTATGATGTGGATATCACGGGAGAACCCTAAACCCCAACCGCTCCCAAAGATCAGAGCCTAGAACTAAAATGAAATATTATCATTTTAGTTCACTGAGATTACATCTGCAAACAATACTGTAGATGAACTTTAAGTGTTGTAGTTTTAAATTTGTGTTGTAGTTTTAAGTTTGTGTTGTAGTTTTAAGTTTAAGTGTTGTAGTTTAAGTGTTGTAGTTTTAAGTTTGTGTTGTAGTTTTAAGTTTGTGTTGTAGTTTTAAGTTTGTGTTGTAGTTTTAAGTTTCTGTTGTAGTTTTAAGATTGTGTTGTAGTTTTAAGTTTGTGTTGTAGATTTAAGATTGTGTTGTAGTTTTAAGTTTGTGTTGTAGTTTTAAGTTTGTGTTGTAGTTTTAAGATTGTGTTGTAGTTTTAAGTTTTTGATTTAAGTTTGTGTTGTAGTTTTAAGTTTGTGTTGTTTTAAGTTTAAGTTTATGTTTAGATTTAGATTTTAAGTTTAGATTTAAGTTTGTGTTGTAGTTTTAAGTTTGTGTTGTAGTTTTAAGTTTTTTAAGTTTGTGTTGTAGTTTTAAGTTTGTGTTGTAGTTTTAAGTTTGTTGTTTATGTTGTAGATTTAAGTTTTTAAGTGTTGTAGATTTAAGTTTGTGTTGTAGTTTTAAGTTTGTTGTATTTTTAAGTTTGTGTTGTTTTAAGTTTAAGTATTGTAGTTTTAAGTTAAGTATTGCAGTTTTAAGGTAAGTATTGTAGTTTTAATGTAAGCATTGCATTTCTAAGTTTAAGTATTGCATTTTTTAGTTTAAGTTTTGTAGTTTGAAGTAATCCTAGGAAGTCACACCGCTGAAAAACTATCTTGTTTTTAAATCCGTCCATGCAGCCTCTGTTAACTCTCTTTTAATCCAGCTTCAACCTCAGCAGCTACCTACATCACCTGCCAAGACAGAAACAGCCTCTGCAAACTGGCTGAAGTACTTGCTCCACCTTCCATCTACAGCTTCTGCCATCCAGACAAAAAAAAACGACCCCCTCTCCACCTATACAGCCTCTGTGCACTACCAATTATATCCTCCGTCACTCTGTTGCAGATGTAACCTATGCTTCCAGCATACAACAGCCATCTGCTGCCTCCACCCTCATCCAGCAGCGTTTATCACCTACTGCTGCCACAGAATCTGCAGGTGGAGCATGCTCCGCTTGGCGGTCTTACCTCCACCAAGAGCTTCTGTCAACAACCTGCAGCTGCATCTTTTTTCTGCAGATTGCAACACCAACTCCACGTGAAGATTCTACCAGACAACTTCAGCTCCACCTACAGCCTCTTCCAGGGACCTGCAGCTCCGCCTACTCTCCTATTTCCAGGTTAAGACTCAGACATAGAGCAGGGGCCAAAGATAGAATGTAAATATAACCTTTCAGATAACCTGCAAAAAACAGAACTGTAATAATAACAGAATGCCTGGGCTGATACATTAAGCTGCCTTTCTGTTGACATTATTTTACTTCTTACAGGTATTTCCATGTATCCTCCAAGTTTTGTGAAAAAAGAGCACTGACCCATAAACATAAACCTGAGTGTGATGCTGAACTTCATCGACCAGAAAGAGCTCTTCTTCCTCCCACTAGTTCTAACTCTAGGTAGTGTGGATAAGGTCAATGTATAGCAGTATGATACATTTTTGTAGAGTGTCATTGTCTAACCATGTCTTTTCAGATAATTTATGAATGCATGTTAGAAACCATCAAGTCTGTAGACATCATTAGGTGAAAACAGGTGTAAACTCTTAGTTAAAACAAAGTAATTCAAATGTAAGATGTTCTGTTCTGAATGTCATTTTTTTACAATTGAATGACTGAAATGGGGATTTAATGGAGGTTTGGTGATGCATATTCCAACAGATTATCCTCATTGTTGTCTCCAGGCCCTGTTGGATTCCAAAGACTTTCAGACCTACCAGGAGCTGATCAAGAGCCTTGAGAGCAACTTCTCTGTGCGCCAGAGATGCTTTATCCTCCTCCACATCCTCTACGTTCCCCCACCAACTCCTAATCCTCTCCCAAACTAAAACAACACATCATTTAAGGTCTGACGGATGCAAAGGAGCTCCACCTGAGACTGTAGTGCCAACATTTCCATCATGCTTCCTGAAAACGCTCTGCAGTGCCCTGCTACGTCCTGCTACGCCCTGCAGTGTCCTGTTACGTCCTACTACGTCCTGCTATGTGCTGCCCTGCAGCCCTGTAACGTCCCTGCAGTCCTGCTATGCTGCTACGCCCTGTAACGCCCTGCAGTGCCCTTCTACACCCTGTAATGCCCTGCTACACCCTGTAACGCCCTGCAGAGCCCTGTTACACCCTGAACTACTAAAACTACTAGCTCTAGTCAGAGTTCCATTATCTTTGTTCACTGATCACTGTTCATCACACCCCCAACTGGCACCGTCAGACACCGCCTACCAAGAGCCTGGGTCTGTCCGAGGTTTCTCCCTAAAAGGGAGTTTTTCCTCCCCCACCGTCGCACTAAATGCTTGCTCTTGGGGAAATTACTGGAATTGTTGGGTCTTTGTAAATTACTTAGTGAATGTGGTCTAGAGCTACTCTCTGTAAAGTGCCTTTAGATAACGCTTGTTATGATTTGATATTATAAATAAAATTGAACTGGATAAAATTGAAAACGACAGCCACTTAGCTTGCACTATTACTGTGAACTTATAAGCCTTTGCACTGTTGCTCAATAAAGTTCACCAATCAATGCAAATCAAACCTTCTCTTGATCAATCTTCAGAGCTGCCATGTCCTTTCTGGCCTCAGACAACTCTCACACCTCCATGCCTTCATCTACACACCAGTAATCACAGGCACACATAGCGTACACATAGTGGATTTGTACTTTGTTACAATAACCATCTCTGCCCAGAGCTGGACAGAGGCCAGGACAAACAGGTGGTATACATATACAGTATATTTGTTGTCTCAGAGCTGTTGTTAAGCTGTTATCAGGGTCCTTAAAAGTTGTAGCAGTGCTGCATCATCTCATGCTTTTTACTCAGGAGCACCTTCAGTGTAGTCAATCCAGCATAATAACCTGATTCATAGAGTGCAGACTGTCCTAACCTGGTGCTGGACGTACTGTAAATATATCAGTGGCTTTGGTAAAACCTTGGACCTTGCAAACATTGGAGGATAAAGAGAGAGTAATACATACAAAAGAACTGAAGAAATCTGAATGTTTAATATGCCTTATTGAATTATTAGAAAGAACAATACAAACTTATTTGTTGCAGCAAAGGAGGATTTTGCTTAAATTATTGTGTGGTGGTCCATAGTTAAGATGAGGATAAGATTGGTACAGACACTGATACGCAAGTATAAAAAGTTGCTTAAGCTTAACACAAAATGTTTCATAACGCAGCTCTATCAGTCGCTGTACATATTGAGTAATAGAGCGTATGTTGAAGGACAATATAAGCATGCTTCTGACTGTATCAAGTGTAATTTAAGATCCTGTACCACTAAATTAAAATGAACACTGCAAAATCTTAATCCTACTTTATTCTTACGGGCAGATGGGTGTATTTAAGGGGTTGTTTAAACAGTTTTCATACTAACAAATAAGGCTAAGTGCTTTTAGTGTTTTCAGAAGCAAAGCATGTTGAGGAGTTTTTATATTAATATCTGCACATTAACAGCGGAAACACTACATAAAAAGCTACTTGACTTACATCACTGTGACACTCACCATAGCTGCTCCGCTGGCTCTGTAGTGGATCTCCACATCATCCTGACTCCTGAAATGAAGGATGATGGTTTCTGGAAGGGAAAAGAAGGGAGACACAGAAAGGTGAAAACGCAACCGCAAGCTTTTATTAATAATTAGTCTCGCTATGTCAGACCTTCCTCTACAGCGTTGCCCTTCGTCTTTAGTTTTTGGTTGTAAAGTTTCCTGAGGCTGTGATTATCCCAGGGGCCATAGAGGGTCACTTTATATGTATCATCCTTTTTATTAAGCATGATTTCACATTCACAAAAGTAATTTCTATAACAGAAAACCTTTTATTTAAAGTTTTAATAAATGAAATGCAACAATATAGCACTAAAGACTCTAAATATACTGTATGTACATTTCATAATTATTTTTTATAACTGCTGAATCCTTTAGCAGCTCTTGAAATGTATTTATCCCTTAACTCTTAGTATACATTGTTACGTGTATGTGTTTGTTTTTGCACTTGTTTTGTAATATTATAAAAATTTCAGAAAAATGCCTGGCTATCATACTTTTCAGAATAAAAGATCTGTTGACTGGTTTAAAATGGACTTGATCTCCGGCTGATTGGATAACGAGGATTCCATGGTTGCTATGTTTGGTCTCCAGGTGCATCATTCCTATAAGATGATCACTCAAACAAAAACAAAATCTCAGATGGTCAACAAAAGTTTTTCTCTTCACTATCACTGGACGTTTCTTCCTAATTAACGCTTCCACTGAGAACTGCCTACACCCTGACTACAACTAAAGACTCCCAGAGACTGACACAGCAAACTTCCATCATGGACAATGTGAGATTTGAACCTTATGAAAGCCTGCAGTGTTTTATGCCTTTTATTGTCAAGACAGAGTTCCCTGACACTGCTAACAGGCTCTGAGCACACACTCCTGTAGTTGAGCCACATGAAAATATACAAATCATAATTTACCACATAGGTCTAATATGATATAGAATGAAATATAAGCTAATATAACAATGGTTTGAGGATATACTTATATTAATATTTACTTATAAGGAATTTTATTTTATATTTCTTTCCTCATCAGAAGAAGCTAATTGGCTTTACTTCCTGGCTGCAGCATAAATCAAAATATTATTTCATTAAACTAATATTATATGTATAACATTAAAAACAGCTCATACTTTTAAGCAAATATAAAAATAAATGCTACAAATTCAAGAAAAGCTTAGGTTTATTCTTTAGAGTATATGGTCATAGCCTACAAAAGAAGAGTTGAGAAATATGAAGAAAATATTTGTCAATATAGATATTAGATAAATAATTAGTTAAAGGCTGAAGTTGATTGAAAAAACTCATAAAAAGATGAAAAGGAGATGCCTTTTACTCATTGATTAATTAAATCTAAAATTATATATTATGTAATAAATAAATATATTGAAATAAAATCATCATTGTGATATGATTTTTGCTGTACTGCTCATCTGTTTACAATAATGACAAAAAAATAATAGAGAGATTTTAAGTGTAGCCATAGTTACAGCATTAAAGCCCATGCACTTCATATATATTCTTAGCAGATGCATGATTTCAAACAGATGTAATATAATATATGCAGCACTAAAGCTCAATATCCATTGACATGACAAGGTCCTGCTTTGTCACCTGACCTGATGACCTGTCTTGAGGAGATTTTAACTATTCACTATTCAATTTAGTAATTACATGTTGCGTATGATTACATTAATGATTTTTAATGGGGTTTCCACAGCAAATCTGTGGCCAGGAGAAATAAAATCCACTTCATTTTAGACCAGATGTTGCAACGCTTCATTCTAACATGAGTGTGTATTGCTGCAGGTCAATGTGCTAAACCACCTGCAAGACCATAACTACTGCAGAAAAAGGAGAACTTCTGCACGCCAGGCAGAGAGTGTAAGGACGGCTGCAGCACAGCGTCCACGCTGCGGTGACGACCAGGTGAGACATCTGCCCAAACTGATCTAGTCCTTAAGAATTAGACAACACAGAGCAGAGTGTATTGATAGGGACACAATGTCCCACTTGCACTGCTTATTGGACTCAGTAGTAAAGTAAAGTTCCATCAAATATTACAGCTATGTATGCCATGTCCAGCTTCACTTCAGTTTTTGATTTCAAGTCTTTTTGCATCCAGGTGTGTAGCCTAACAAAGGTTTTATCTCTGAGATCTTTCTAAAAATTTACAGAATCTGTGAAGGGGCTTTTAATCTGACATAGTAGTCATCTGTACCAGTATGTTGTTTAAGTTTACTGGAGCCTGACATCCTCTCATGCGTTGCTGACTTCCCCAGGTGCCCAATGTAAAGAGAAAGCGCCAGCACTCTGCTACTGCTGCAGAACTTCCCCGGAAGAGGAAGCGGACCTCTGTGGCTCGTCCTTCCAAACCTTCTGCTGTGAATCCAGCCGCTGAAGAGCCAAAGGTGTTGGACTGGGATGCCAGTCCTCAGCCTTCCACCTCAGCTGCTGACATTCCAGAGTTACTGAATTTGGTCGCAAAGCCTCGGACCCCCCCTGCTGACCTTCCAGTTCCTTCCACTGCTCCACTGCCCCACGACAGCCCTCTGAAAATACACAACCGCTCAGTAGAAGAGTACCAGCAGATCTACCATGAAGTTGTAGATAATATGCTGAAGTATGTTTGTGTCTAAAATCGTGTCTTTTTCAAATCTATTACACAATATAACTTTTAAATCGTGTTTTTCATTATGATTTAATTTCTGTTTCTTCCGCTCCTCACAGGTACAAGAGTGGCAAGATGCGTCCGTACAGTTTAGCGCTGGGACGTCGCATCAAGCAGAAGCTGTGGGAAAGGCTGGATCGTCCCACATTCACAGAATCAGTGGCTGGAGACAGCCTGGTGCATGTGGGCGTCTCATACGGGGTCGGGGTCTATCCTCCACTTTATGATGTGGATATCACGGGAGAACCTAAACCCCAACCGCTCCCAAAGATCAGAGCCTAGAACTAAAATGAAATATTATCATTTTAGTTCACTGAGATTACATCTGCAAACAATACTGTAGATGAACTTTAAGTGTTGTAGTTTTAAATTTGTGTTGTAGTTTTAAGTTTGTGTTGTAGTTTTAAGTTTGTGTTGTAGTTTTAAGTTTCTGTTGTAGTTTTAAGTTTGTGTTGTAGTTTTAAGTTTCTGTTGTAGTTTTAAGATTGTGTCGTAGTTTTAAGATTGTGTTGTAGTTTTAAGTTTGTGTTGTAGTTTTAAGTTTGTGTTGTAGTTTTAAGTTTGTGTTGTAGATTTAAGTTTGTGTTATAGATTTAAGTTTGTGTTGTAGATTTAAGTTTGTGTTGTAGTTTTAAGTTTGTGTTGTAGTTTTAAGTTTGTGTTGTAGTTTTAAGTTTGTGTTGTAGATTTAAGTTTGTGTTATAGATTTAAGTTTGTGTTGTAGATTTAAGTTTGTGTTGTTTTAAGTTTAAGTGTTGTAGTTTTAAGTTTGTGTTGTAGTTTTAAGTTTAAGTGTTGTAGTTTTAAGTTTGTGTTGTAGTTTTAAGTTTGTGTTGTAGATTTAAGTTTGTGTTGTAGTTTTAAGTTTGTGTTGTAGTTTTAAGTTTGTGTTGTTTTAAGTTTAAGTGTTGTAGATTTAAGGTAAGTATTATATTTTTAAGTGCAAGTATTGTAGTTTTAAGTTAAGTATTGCAGTTTTAAGGTAAGTATTGTAGTTTAAATGTAAGCATTGTATTTCTAAGTTTAAGTATTGCATTTTTTAGTTTAAGTTTTGTAGTTTGAAGTAATCCTAGGAAGTCACACCGCTGACAAACTATCTTGTTTTTAAATCCGTCCATGCAGCCTCTGTTAACTCTCTTTAATCCAGCTTCAACCTCAGCAGCTACCTACATCACCTGCCAAGACAGAAACAGCCTCTGCAAACTGGCTGAAGTACTTGCTCCACCTTCCATCTACAGCTTCTGCCATCCAGACAAAAAAACGACCCCCTCTCCACCTATACAGCCTCTGTGCACTACCAATTATATCCTCCGTCACTCTGTTGCAGATGTAACCTATGCTTCCAGCATACAACAGCCATCTGCTGCCTCCACCCTCATCCAGCAGCGTTTATCACCTACTGCTGCCATACAGAATCTGCAGGTGGAGCATGCTCCGCTTGCGGTCTTACCTCCACCAAGAGCTTCTGTCAACAACCTGCAGCTGCATCTTTTTCTGCAGATTGCAACACCAACTCCACGTGAAGATTCTACCAGACAACTTCAGCTTCACCTACAGCCTCTTCCAGGGACCTGCAGCTCCGCCTACTCTCCTATTTCCAGGTTAAGACTCAGACATAGAGCAGGGGCCAAAGATAGAATCGTAAATATAACCTTTCAGATAACCTGCAAAAACAGAACTGTAATAATAACAGAATGCCTTGGCTGATACATTAAGCTGCCTTTCTGTTGACATTATTTTTACTTCTTACAGGTATTTCCATGTATCCTCCAAGTTTTGTGAAAAAAGAGCACTGACCCATAAACATAAACCTGAGTGTGATGCTGAACTTCATCGACCAGAAAGAGCTCTTCTTCCTCCCACTAGTTCTAACTCTAGGTAGTGTGGATAAGGTCAATGTATAGCAGTATGATACATTTTTGTAGAGTGTCATTGTCTAACCATGTCTTTTCAGATAATTTATGAATGCATGTTAGAAACCATCAAGTCTGTAGACATCATTAGGTGAAAACAGGTGTAAACTCTTAGTTAACAAAATGTTATTCAAATGTAAGATGTTCTGTTCTGAATGTCTTTATTTTACAACTGACTGACTGGAATGGGGATTTAATGGAGGTTTGGTGATGCATATTCCAACAGATTATCCTCATTGTTGTCTCCAGGCCCTGTTGGATTCTAAAGACTTTCAGACCTACCAGGAGCTGATCAAGAGCCTTGAGAGCAACTTCTCTGTGCGCCAGAGATGCTTTATCCTCCTCCACATCCTCTACGTTCCCCACCAACTCCTAATCCTCTCCCAAACTAAAACAACGCATCATTTAAGGTCTGACGGATGCAAAGGCGCTCCACCTGAGACTGTAGTGCCAACGTTTCCATCATGCTTCCTGAAAACGCTCTGCAGTGCCCTGCTACGTCCTGCTACGCCCTGCAGTGCCTTGTTACGTCCTACTACGTCCTGCTATGCTGCTACACCCTGTAACGCCCTGCAGTGCCCTTCTACACCCTGTAACGCCCTGCAGTGCCCTTCTACACCCTGTAATGCCCTGCTACACCCTGTAACGCCCTGCAGAGCCCTGTTACACCCTGAACTACTAAAACTACTAGCTCTAGTCAGAGTTCCATTATCTTTGTTCACTGATCACTGTTCATCACACCCCCAACTGGCACCGTCAGACACCGCCTACCAAGAGCCTGGGTCTGTCCGAGGTTTCTCACTAAAAGGGAGTTTTTCCTCGCCACCGTCGCACTAAATGCTTGCTCTTGGGGAAATTACTGGAATTGTTGGGTCTTTGTAAATTACTTAGTGAATGTGGTCTAGAGCTACTCTCTGTAAAGTGCCTTTAGATAACGCTTGTTATGATTTGATATTATAAATAAAATTGAACTGGATAAAATTGAAAACGACAGCCACTTAGCTTGCACTATTACTGTGAACTTATAAGCCTTTGCACTGTTGCTCAATAAAGTTCACCAATCAATGCAAATCAAACCTTCTCTTGATCAATTCTTCAGAGCTGCCATGTCCTTTCTGGCCTCAGACAACTCTCACACCTCCATGCCTTCATCTACACACCAGTAATCACAGGCACACATAACGTACGACAGATCAAACAAGTGATCAAGAAATAGTGGTGTTGCTAGGCATGCATATATGAGATGGGAAGGAACAAAGTACAAATAGTGAAAAATCACTTTGTTACTGTAGTACTTTTTTTTTTTAGATATTTTTACTTTACTATTTATTTTTGTGCTGACTTTTTACTTTTACTTTTACATTTTCTGTCCTGTCTTTTTGCTCCTCAAATTTTAAAAAATTGCCGCATTACTTTAGTTTCAAATAATTTTAGTAAAGTTACTGCTATAAATATTTCACGTCATCAATACCAAATCTAATTGGATTGGAATATACGTTAGGGATAATATAGAGTGAGGCGGCGGTTATTGCGATTACAACCCCCAACACAAAGAAAAGGAGTCTTGAATCAGCCTGAATTATTGTTATAATGTGCTGCTAATTGTGCCAACCAAAATGCCACAAACTGCTGGCTTTCAATAATTTAACATAACAAAAACACATAGAGGTAAGTGCATCTTTTGTTGTTATCAAAAGCTGTTGTTACAGTAACTATATTAAGTTTACATTAATGGTCAGTTCAGTTCTCCTGCTACACTGCAAATTATTTGGTTCTTACCAAGATAAAAAAAAAACTTAGATTTAGAAGTGTTAGATAATTTATCTTGTTTTAAGAGTGAATTGTTTTAAGAGTGAATTTATTATTATAAGTTTTCACTATAATTTTAAATCAAGTGTCATGGTCGGGGTCCGGCTGGCTGTGAGTATTTGTTTTGTTTACTATTTTCCAGAGTTTTCTGTTGGCCTGCCCTGTCTCCCTCCTGCTGAAGCCAGATGACAACGCACACCTGAGTTTCATGGGTAATCACCTGCTCCTGCCGCTCACACCTGCCTGCCACCTCCAATCTACGACAGTATATCTACCCCGGCTCTCCAGCCACTCATTGCTTGATTGTTGCTCCAGTTATGCTGGTGAAACTCCCTAAAGTACAACTTGATGTAGAATATTTGTTTTCCTGTACTTACCTTCTTTTGTTCTCTTCCCCCGCAGTATCATCTCCACTCCTGTTCCTGTCTCCAGTCAGCTGGCTTCTCCTCTCAGTCTTCCTCCCATGGCGCCCCGCTTCCACCTGTCTCCGTCTCCGTCTCCGCTCCCAGTGCCCGCGTCTCCTCCTCGGCTCCCTGTTTCCTAGTATCTTCACTCCCTGAAATCTCCCCAGCTTCCTGTTCTCTGCATCCCATTTCCCCTTTTCCCAAAAAATAATTACATTTTTGAGTCATGCGTTTGAGTCCTCCTGGTCTCATCATAACGGCAAGCTTGTCAAGTGAAATTATCTTGCTGCACGGACAGATAATATCACTTGTTTTGAGTACCTTTTTCTTCAGATTTTTATTTAGTTTTTATTTTATAAAAATATATATTTATAAACCCCTTATTTGCAGTGTAGCAATGACCATGCCTTGGTTCTCTAGCATTTAGTTAAGTAACTCAAGTAACGTTAAGGTTAGCGAGTGCTTGTGAAAAGGTCTATATCTATTACCAGTATTAGAAATGTACATTTGCTTAAGTACAATACTGATGGTAGACTTTAGTTGTACTGTACATCTACTTCAAATGTACTGTCAGAGATGGCAAAACTACTCACTTCCCGTACTTAAGTAGAAGTACAGATACTTGTGTTAAAAAATACTCTGGTAAAAGTGGAAGTACTGATTTAACTTCTTTACTCAAGTAAAAGTAACAAAGTACAGGCTTGGAAATTTACTCAAAGTGTAAAAGTAGCCATGTGAATGACAACCATTTTTTTATGCAAAGCTATCTGGACCACATGAATGCTACTAGAGTGCAGGCTGAGAACCTTCAGTGGACATGGAAAAAAGGCTCTTTATATGCCATTGGCTACATTTTAAATGGATGTCTGTCAATAGGCCTAAAACATCACATATGATCATGATGATTGTGACAGAGACTGGGACTCCAGGTCAATAAGAGTCTGACTGAGCACCAAGATATGATATTCAGATATTGTGATATTGTGATATTCAGTTGTGATTCTGTGAGAATTCACAGATTCAGTTTCTCTTTTTTAATCTTCCCCTTAACATTTAAAGGAAACTACATGTATGTGTGTGTGCTCAAATATGGCTTTTGGAAAGAAAAATAAAGGATAAATATGAATTACTAAAAAGAAATTAAAGTCCATGTTGCAGGTTTAATTTTGCAACGAATTTGTGCAATTTGCTTGTTGGTAGTAAATATTTGAACTGTTATCCATTGTATTTGATGGTGTTGGATATTGCAAAACTGAATATAATACCAAAAGTATGCACAATTTTACAGTGTTTCCTTTTTTCCCCCACAATGCATTGCATGACGTCATATTGGGGAGATAACAGAGCAGCCTGCATTGTATTTACCACTGGTCTGGCCTAATGTGGCTTCTGGTCTTTTAATATTAACAGTCTATGGTCTCGACCGAGTCCATGTGACTTTATTATATTTATAATGATATTGGAGGGAAAGTGAAACACAGCTTAGACGGGGGTGTTGTTCGGCTTTTCACAAGTTTAGACTGCTAGCTAACGCTGTGCCGCCGGATGTTAGCACAACAGCGTTAGCCTAGCCTGCTAGGTAAATACTACGACTGCCTTTGGTGTTGCCTATATATGCGTCCATGTTGTCAACATCATACATGTGGCAATAGTGCACCTTTTGTACCATAATTGTATTGAACATAATAGTAAGCTTCGCTCCTACGAGATGGGGGGGGGGTTGTTACGTTACACACAAAGCTAACTGGCTATAGTTAGCCTGTACGGATGCTAGCGGATGTAGCTAACGTCGCGTAGCCAGCCAGCAACTTCGGCAGTAGAGCTTTGGTAAGCTAACACGACAGCGTTGTCGCCCACAATCAACCTGCAGTGATGTTTGAAATATAAACAATTACAATACTGGTGCGTGCTGGTTGGGGAGGACCATGATCCTGTCTGAAATGTCACAAACGGATTTAGGCATCTTCAGATCAGCTGATCGCGGGGCTCGCTTCCCGACTGGAGGGGCTCACTCGCCTACAGCACCCGCTCTCCATCGCAGCTTCGCCGCCACACACACACAAGCACCGGCCAAACAGCGACACGTTTTCACCGGAGGAAGAGGTAAACACTTAGAAATAACACTCGGGGATGCCTTCTATTCCTATATCTAGATAAGTGTACCAGTACTTATCTGAACTAACGACATGATCACTTTCACTAGATCGAAAGAAAACGTTGACGTTCACTCGGTGCTATTCACTGACAGTAAAAAGTAAAGTCATTGTATGTACTGCTGCGTTGCTAAATAAAGGAGATAAATGAAGAAGACTTCCCCACAATCTTGACAATTCCTCATTTGCCCTCTCACGTCTGGTAGGTTCGTAATTATTCGGCTGCTGGCCTTTCCTCCTCGTCCACATCCCAGTCAGTCTCCGTAGTTCTAGTGCCAAGCTGAGACTTAACTCCCCAGTAAACTCATGCGAATAAAGCTGGTGACACTGTTGATGCTTCATTAAAGATGAACTGAACTGAAAAAACAAACTTTGATAACTTGTTGGTTATGACAATTAAAAAAAAAAATTACACTAAAAATAAATCAATATACCTTTTTTTTAAGCAACACAAAAATTGTGTTTGTTAGAACACTGACATTAGAACGCTGACAATTTTGATGACGTCACTGGCATGGTAGGACCTGCGAAGGTATATAGGCAACGGCTGCAGCATATTATATACAGACGAAAATTTGTAATTTTAATGGCTCGGATTATGCGTTTGAGCTTGTGAGGGTCAGGCCTGTAGTGTCTGACTACCACCACATGGAGGACGATCAGGTTCAGGCTCCACCTTCAATACCTCGTTCTGGGGGGGGGAGTGACTGGTGTATGTGTGCGTGCTGCCGGAGCATGGAAACTGCGCTGGAATCGTTCTGTTGTAGAGAGGTCAACCTGGACCATTTATTGATGGATGACGTAAAATGCATAACTATGCATAGGTCATTTTGAATGATGTGCGGTGAGAGAGAGGTGTTGGAGGTGGCTATGCTTTCTTTAAGGGATGTCTGAGCTGAGACGCTGGAGCGCCTCATAAGTAGCAGGTATGTAAACTATTTTACGAATTGGCAACTGGGCTAGGCTAGGCTAACTTGTTATATAATTTTCTCAGACTGTTTAGTTCAGTTCACTCTTTGGGCGAGGGGCCATTTGGGAAGGAGGAATAGGATTCCGATCCTATCCTGTGCAGTGAGCTACATCAGGGATCTTTTCCCCTCTGCGGAATATCTGTGGTTTAGTTAGCGGCTAGAAAACGCATTATTATCGATCTGTGATATCGTCGGAGTCTTGGTTTATTTATACCGTCTATGGTCGGAGTTCTATATGGAGTTTGTCATAAGAGTGCTTCCAACCTATTTAGTTGCTAGCCCTTTCCCTAGGTTGGATCGTTTATCTAGCTTGATGTTGTGTGTGTGTCAGTCTCAGTTTTGTTGAACGCTATGAAGCCTATATGTTGGGCTTTATTTTTGTAAGTGAATATGTTTGTGTTGTGTGTATGTGACAACAACGTTACATCCAGCCCTTTGTAAACTTGATAGTATGATGGATAACAGGTAAACATAGCCACGTCTCTGTCCTCTCTGTTTCAGGGCCCTGTCTCTGCGGCAGGTAGCTTCGGTGGTGTTACCTGCCGTTGGTCTGTCCGTCTGCCCTGTACTGGAGCCTGAAAAGTCAAATATTGACGGAATGGCCTCAGGTTTCAGCCTGTTGGTCATAACCCTCACAAGTGACCCTGTCGGAGGGCTAGCCAGTTTAAGGCAGCTAGCCGTGAGTTGAGGTCCGGTTTCCTTGTCAAAGGTAGCCTGTGGAAATGTGTCGTAACCCCAGTTGCCCAGACAGTCCATTACTGCAGCCAGGGGCGATACAGTATGACGCCCCCCCAGACCTCTTGGTTCCCGTTTCCTCAGCCATGTCCGCTAGCCTCAGACTCTTTGTATGCTGTTCCTATGGCTGCGCTGCTAGTGCTAGTTAGCCACAGAGTAGCTTACCATGCCAGTGACGTAGTAGATTGTGGAATTTCAACATGGCGGTGCCTGTGTAACAACAACAACACTTTCAACTGGTAATTTTATCACTTTTAAGAAATTCACCCATTTTCATAATTGTACCAATGAGAAGAAATTAAATACATCTTTTATATCACCATTATTCAAATTCCAGTTCAGTTCATCTTTAAGATCAAGCAACGTGCAACCTAGCTAACAGGTGAAGAACACAGGACAAAATCACTAGCTAGCTAACTAGCTTACTTTAAATGTGCAACAACTATAACAACAGGCATACATGAACTGACAACATAATGTATACAACTTACAGTTCTCAAAGACGCACACCCACGATCTCAACTGATTATTCTTCGACAGCTAGTCTCTTTTTCTTTTCTCTCACTTTCTTCTCCGTGTGGCGCGCGCCCGCTCGCGGTGTGAGGCGCGTGTCCGCGCTATTCTCCGACATGACGACCTCTTGTACAAAACTAAAGTAACAACCAATTTGGTAAAATGTAAGGAGTAGAAAGTACCGATATTAATGTTAAAATGTAAGAAGTGAAAGTAACACAAAAAATAGTAAAGTAAATTTACTTGAGTACACTAACGAAGTATTTGATGTTAGGCCTACTTCCCATCTCTGTGTACTGTACATTTCAGAGGGGATATTGTACTCCACTTCATTTACTTTACAGTTACTACTTACTTTTCACATTAAGAGTTCACATGTAAAACATGTTACCGGCTTCTAAAATAAGATGTAGCCAACATAAAGTAGAGTTGTTGAATTTAGCTCCAGAATGTTAAAATGTTAATATTTTCCTTCTACTTTTTGAATAGTAGTAGATACATCTACTTGTTATTTGGTGTCAGCATGAAAAGGATGCTAAAATGGCCTCTGTCATATATACATTCAAGTCTATGGAGAAATTGTGCACATTACAGAACAAACCAATGCTAATCTACATTAGTACACTAGGTGGCAGCACTAAATCATGACTAAATCCCTCCTAGGACACTTGGCTGTTGCATTCAATTTGCTGCAGTTAGGTTAAATTTAGGATTGAGGGCCATGAGAAACTTCTTAATAGTGGTACCTAGGCCAAGTACAGCAAATATTTAAACATAACATCATTGACTTTAAGCATTGAATATGGCAGGACAGAAAAATGTGTAACCGTAAATAGGTTAAAGCTATTAAAAAGAACAAGGTACAGTAGAATTATAATCACTTGCTCGTCACCTAATTGCAATTAAATCTGTTTTGTATGCTGAACTGTTTCTAAAGTAAATGTGTTTGGTGTAGGCTATTGAGATTAGAAAGTAAAGACCACAGTTAAAAATAGAAGCAGATACTGCTGTAGTAAGCACTCTTAACTTCTAAACTACCCTTTTACCTCAGCGCCTCCTACACACATATGCACCTCCTGGCTTCCTGTGCAACACCACAGTTTTCCATTGTGGTAGACTTGGGCCAATCACTGACAAGGTATGTCAAGTGTATGTGTATATATATATATATATATATATATATATATATATATATATATATATATATATATATACTGTTGATTAAACATGTCAATTTTTTCCCATAAAGCAGTGTTTCTTAAATTTTGGATTACTTTGGATTACTGCTGGTGGTATGAGTTTATTTTTATAATGCATACTTCATAAAATAATTATACTATAATAATTAATGAATTGAGTGATGGATTGTAAACATTTGAAATTGCATTAAAGTGCTTATCAGTTACAAGGTTGTTGCTTAGTAGCTCAGACACTGATGGCACAGCGCTGTATTGTACCTCTTTGTATAGGCTTATTTTTTTGTGCAGCTCAGAAGGGACTTGGTTGAATTTTTTTTTTTCAAATCACTGCCATAAGCATTCAGAGAGACAAGCAGAAAACAGCCAGTCAATGAAGCAGTCAGACAATTAGTTACAGAATTTATTTTGCAATGTCATTTATGTAATTGATATGACAGAAGGGGGCACTCTAAACAAACCTTTTGCAGGTTTCCTCATGGAGTCTGGACCGGTACTTCCTCTGAGAGGTTCAATGACTGCAGCCTGTCAAGTGCTATGTCCTGCACTTGACTCTCTCTTCGATGTTGATTGCTTATCCAGAGCTGCAGCTTTGCAGAGGCTTTGACGTCCGATGCTTCAGCAGTCAAATGTGACCGTGATGTCTGCTTTGTTTATCTCAGATCATTCAGTTATATTTATTCATTTTACTGCATAAAACAAATCAATGCACATTTAAATATCAACAGATACCAAATATATCATTTACAGTTACATGATGAATGTGTGAGTAGTTTTTTTTTCTTCTTTTTCTTTTAAATTCTACCCAACATCAGTAATATGAGGCTCACATAAAGGTAATAACAATAACACAGTCCTGGACTGAAAGATAATGATGCAGGGGAAAAATCAGCCTGTGTGCCTTTAAGAGGCAAGATCACATTGTTATTCTGGGTTTATCCACAGGCCGACTGTGGAGGTGGACAGATAGTGGTTCTGAGGGTTGTGTGTGTGGGGAGAGAGAAGGTGTGGGAGGGGCGTGTGTGGGAGTCTCCTAATATGAGTCTCCAGGGGATGGTATGGATTAGAAAGCAATGGAGAGAGAGAGAAAGAGAGAGAGATGAGGATAAGATGTCCTTTGGATGCATCCCATGTTTTATAGCACGTCCAAGGAGGCAGAGATTGATCCCATGTCCCCCCCCCCCCCCCCCCCCATTCTCCAGAATGGCGTTGCGGGCTGAACACTCAAGGCTAAGCTGCCCATTAACGAGCCAATAATTTGTGTCATTATGTGAATACTACAGCTGGTGCCACTGATGCACAGCTTCTCACATGTCAGGTCTGAAGACTGAAAGGAGACTTAGCGCTGCTCATTATAAAGCCTGCCTCTCATCACTGCTTCCATCCTTTGTCTTAGAAGCATGCATGACAGAGAAGGCTTGGCCTTGGTAGCTTATTTATTTCCTCCCCAGCTCCATTTTTTAATACACAGCATGCTCAATATAAAATCAATGTATTAAGTGTTCTCCAGTATGCAGAGTGACGTGCTGCCATTCCCACTCTATGCCTTTGGCTGTGATTACAGCTAATTTGAATGATTGAAATGCTTCCATAGTGGAGCTGGAGTGAGTGAAGTGAAGGGCTCACACAGATGAAGGGGGAGGAGGCGAGAAAGGCTTGGCTCTACTCCAAGTGGAGGAGGTGAGTCATTCCCCACACAGATAGACAGTCTGTGTGTGTGTGTGTGTGTGTGTGTGTGTGTGTGTGTGTGTGTGTGCGTGCACGTATGTTGCCCAAATTGTTGTCCAGAGAAAACAATAGTGCTGTGAGCAACAATAGTGATAAGGCATGAGTCTTACCACTGTATACATTGTGCAACTGTGAGTGTGTGTGTTTTTTTGTTTGAAGATTAGAGTGTGTATCTCTGGTTAAGCTGTGTGTTCTGCAGATGAATAGTGACTGTATTTATGTTTTTATAGGCCAGCTATAGGCCAGCTGACTCCAAATCCTAAGGTAGGTAAGATTCGCATGGCTCAGCATCAAACAAAATAAGTGCAAAAAGCAGTTTCTGTTAAGTCATCATGTGTTACCTTTTACATACCTTTTTAATTTCCCCTATATTGGAAAAATAAAAGTGAGTCTCCTTACTGAAAGAGGCCTTCGCCAAAGCATGCATTTATATTGTACATTTGCACTGATCGCATGCATCTGTGAACCTTTGTGTGTGCAAACCTCTGTGCTAACTGGCTAATTTGTTTATGTTGCAGTTGCATGCCGACTGTATTTTTTGGGCCACCTGACTCCGCCGCATCAGGTGGGCGTCAGATTCATGTGGTGTCAGCATCAAACTAAACAAGGGCTGCTAGAAGTTTCAGTTACGTCCTTTCAAGCTCTGCTGATCTGGAAACAAGATCACTAAAGTAGATGCAACATGTGTGTGTCATTTTTTTTTCTATTTCATATCACTGGGATACAGGTCTAATTCGACAGTCAGTCGTGGACAAAGTGGCAGATGATTTAGCTCTGAAGCATTGAAACACCCACCCACCCACCGTAAATGTTTAGGCACACACATTGTTCCATTTGCTCTTAAAAAGCATGCTTGCTTCTTATCAGAAGGTACAGACACAGATCTCTCTATATTCTTAAGGTTGTTCTGGATCACTGTTAGCAAGTTGCTTAATATTGTTATATTAATATTGTGTTTGTCATCCATTAAGGGAGGGGTGTATACAAAGAGGACATTCTGTTCTAGACAAAGCAAGCAAGCAGGCATACAACTCCGCTGCCTTTTTCCACCCCCGCTTGCCTTTGCACCCCAGCCCACTATCCTGTCTTTTCCTAATAACTCTATCTATCTATCTATCTATCTATCTATCTATCTATCTATCTATCTATCTATCTATCTATCTATCTATCTATCTATTCTCCTCCAACGTCCATTGAAGAATCGCAAATACATAAAAAGTTGTTGTCATGGAAACCTGCCGTGCCTTTCCTCCTCTCCCCTCATCCCCCCTGCACACTCAAACTTCTACACACACACGCACACGCACACACACACACACACTCACGCAAACATACACACACACACACAAAGCTTTCTTGCATCTATTCAATAGTCAAGAGACATGAACGTCTTCAAGAGGAAACTGAAAAAGGACTTGGAGCTCTTGTAGAAACAGACAGATGCAGAGAAACAATAGGAGATAGAAGCAATTATTAGGAAGTACAAACTACTACAGTTTAGCCTGTACATGTGAAATACAACTTACAGTAATGTAAAAAATCAGATGTGACATTTTCAAAGGACCTGCCACCATCATAAAAACCCAAACAAATGTGGATCTAGTATATATCGATGTGGAGATGAGGAAATCAGTGGAACTTTTCCAGATAAATGACTAGGTTACAGTAAATAAAGACTGTAGTAACTGACAAGTATTATCGGATTATTGTTGTTGCTGTCAGGCCAGAGACTGGAGACATGATTGATGTCTTTGCAACACTACCTAGTAAGTAACGCTACACCACAGAAAAAGCATGAAAGATACTGAGACTCTTTAGCAGACAGATAACAGCTTTGTTCATAGGTTTTTCCATTACTAACTTAGACACATTTAAAAACTCAAACTAAAGTGGTGATACCCTCTATATAGGCCAATGCCTGTGACTACGTTTAACCAAACACTGAAATGTGATCATTGTCCTTGATAGGACAGAAAACAGGAATGACCGTCCTCGACAGGCCCCCAAGTGAAATGCAGATTTCAGAGTAGCAGCTGGTCGATTGCTCCTGATGCTGCTGCTGATGTTGTTGTTGCTGCTGCTGCTGCTGTTGTCGTCGTCCCTGTGGTGACGACGTGGACCTGAGGAAGCCAGCTTCGTCTTTCATTTTTCAGGAAAGCAAACACATACGCATTAACACACACATGCACTCAAGAGCAGTCAACACAGGTTGCCGTGGGTGTGTCCCCAGCTGCCCGTCGTAGGGCTGACGCACTTCCACTACGCCCCCCCTCGTGCATGCTCCTAGGGGAGAGCACATGTCCTGCAAGTCTCTATTCATTCAAGGTGAGACGCAGACAACATGACAAGTTGCTACCATGACAACGGTTGGTCGGGTAAAGCCGTGCGGCATGCGCCTACATGTTGGCTGATAATGAAATCGCCCCTCCTTTCTCCTCCTCTCCCTCTTTCCCTGGAACAAAAAAAAGACAAAGTCACTGTTATGGTGTTCCATTGTTTTGTATCCTCTACCACCATACCTTGTTTTCATGACTTAGTTGTTTGGTTGTGTAGGCCTTGGGCTGGACGGTATAAAGATATATACTGTATCTTTCAAAACAATATAAAACTGTCTATATACATATTTCTGTATCGTTTCAATAGAAACGATAGCGGCGGAACTGCATCACGGCAATATTTAGGTCATTTGGATGTTCATTTTGCACTAAAGTTCTTAATAAAATGAGAAAACCCTTTACATCTGTCATGTATACAGTCACACAGGAGTACACAAAAATAGGCTTTACCTTGTGGTTATTTCAAATAAACTATTTATTCATTCACTGAATTACCCATTAACGTTAAAGTGCTAAATCCTGATATATCGTATTTAAGATAAAATAAACTATATTGGGTTAGAAGATTTTGGCCATATTGCCCAGCCCTATAAAGGCTTATGCCTTATGTTGATTTGCAATGTTGGTGTCTGCACATTCTGGTCAGGTCTGGCTACCCTCAATCAATATGCAATCAATCCACTAAATGTAATTGTTCAGGCGCTGATTGCTTCTCGAAGATGTTTCACCTGAAATGGGGTTTCTACCGTGCTAGCTGGCAATTTTGGGGGTTTGGGTTCAGTGCATTGCTGCTTTCCTGATCAAACACAGTGTAATTTGAACATAGCTTGCCAAGGATTGATAAGTCTGCACCTCCCAACTTGGTCCTCATGTGATGCATTGAGCATGATTGGCATGCGGGGAGAGAAAATAAGCCAAAAGAAAGCAGAAGAACAAAGTGTTTGTCAAATGAGTCTATTATCCCCCAAACAGCTAATGTATTTGATATGATAATTATGTTTATTTATCTTCCAGCTACTTGTTACACTAATTAGACTTTAACAAGCGTATTAAGCAGAGGTCTACATGGGAGATACACTTTGTTTTCATGTTGATGTTGTTAGAAGTTCTTTTTCTTTTTTAAATTTAAATCTTATGAATGATGAAATGTTCTTATAAACCACCTATAGTCTGTGTTTTAATCAACATGGTTGATCTCAATCAAAGGAGCCCTTTACTACAGGACTGACTATAAATATATTTTTAAAACTACAGTATATTCTGATGTGGTGATGAAGTGTCTGTGCCCCCTCATCTGCAAATCACTGTGTCTTATAACAGATCTTTTTTTTTCATTCACCCTGCTCTAAATATTGGATCCAGACGGACTGGCACCGCTACAGCCTGCAGATAAGAAGATACATTGCTGGTGACATTTAAAAGGAGTCAATGCCACCTCATCTGCCGGTCCATTGTCAGCATCATCCATGGCCTGTAATGAGAGTGTGCACGCCCAGGTCATTATAAATAGTCTGTGTCCTGGTTAAATGCAACACCTCTCTTTGGGTGCTATGAGTCAGTGTGATTCATGCCACTGTGTGTTCTCTCTGTTCTCACTGATGAGCTGCATGACCGAGGGGAGGAGATAAGAGCTGCAATGGGAACATGGATCATGGGTGTGTACGTGTGTGTGTGTGTGTGTGTGTGTGCGTGCGTGTGTGTAGGCTGTGCCACGTGTGTAGTGGTGGTAAATTGAACAAAGAGAGTACGAGATGGAGAGATTTGAAGTGCACAGCTGAAGTGCTAAATCTGTCAACCCACTTTCAGAAAGAAAATAAGGCCTGCTTGAAGGAGGGAGGAAAAAACAGCAAATAGAAATGAACAATCATTTTCTTCACAATGAACTATAATGACACATCTGTAATGTGTGTGGTTGTTGACTTTCTGTGTGTGTGTGTGTGCAGGGGCAGGTGCAGCTGCTTAAAGAATAGGACACCTTGTTATCACGCTTGAGGCATTTCCCTTCAGTGCATACTGCACAACACCTCCTCCTTGGCTGTGAGAGATGTTGTGATTGAGTGATTGACACCTATATAATTGCACCCTGATGCCTATTGTCAATGTACCAGCAAGGTAGGAGAGGCAAGAGCTAATGGATTGATATGAAAGCGAGCCATGAAGGGCAAAAACTGTCCTGTTCACTCTGCGTGGCTCGCAGCAGAATATGCCGCCTGTTTGTTTAGCTTCAAATTATTCACACTGATATCACTTGGCTTATTCTGCTACGACTGTATGCATGTGCGTGCATGGATGCGTGTGTGTCCATGTACATGTGCACGTCTGTGAATTCTAGTGCACCACCAGCTCCCAGTGGCCATGTGGGTGTGTGGTGGGTAGCTCAGAGTTACATTAATAGCCAAAGGGCAGGCAAGCAGGCAGGGAGGGAGGACATAGACAGGAAGAGGAAATACAGTTTGTTGGTCGCCCACCACTTCCTGTGTGTCTCCTACACTCACAGCCCACGGACCAGAGCTGCTTCTAAAACCAGTTTGTTTGCTTGCAGATGCAACAGAGATAACACAGAAGCAAAGGTAAACATGCTGACAAAAGGGCTAAGGAATGCCTCTAACCAAATAGTGATGGGTTTGTCACTTTAGGAAGGTTATGCAAGTTGCTGGGAATGGCATGCCCACACTGCCCTATTGTTTAATTTTTTACATGCCAAGTCTGTGAGGTAGGGCGTAAAGGCGTAAAGTGTTACAGGGACAAAAGGGACAGCCGAAAACAGATTGTTCTTACAATAATGAGCTGTCTGTCAACTATCACTACATGATCAAAGTCCAATACAGGAAACATAAAACTCAGTTTGATCTAGCTTTAAGTCAAACTGAGAATGCAGTCACAAAGCTGACATTCATTCCTCCTTAGAGATAACAAGGAGGATAGCAGTATCGAGACATACCCAGCAGAGGTCCTTCTTTCATTACAGTAAATGTTGGAAGTGGGGAGCAGCAGTGAGTAGGGGATGAAGTGAACCACAGCAATTCAGGGAGTCCAGTATTGCAGCTGTAACAATGTAACAAGTAACACATGCTTGCATTATCACAGTATGCAACGATTTATATTACATTTTAAGAATGTTTTTTTCTTCTTTCTTTTAAATATGGCGTTTTGGGACACATTTGGGACTTTTCACCCATTTTCGAAGAGCTCCACAACACCACCAAAAAACACCCGCCTGTGCTGACAGATTGGATTGGCCGATAAGAAGCCTCTGGTTTGCACACATACCGTGCTCTGCAAACCCCCCTGCCCTTCTGGGATCCCACATCCCAATTGAACTTTCCACCCACTCACCAAGGAATGTGAAGAGAGGGAGGGGAAGAGGGGGCTGTAAGAGGCAAAGATGGGGACTGAGGGGAGGGATGCATAAAGAAAGAAGTAAAAAAAAAAAAAAAATATGGGGCAAGACACATTTTTGCAATGCAGTGATAATAAGCGGCCCTCATGATACTCTTCTCCTCTAACTGTTTGTGTGGTAGATAGATAATGTGAGAACAAGGACAGGAATGCAACGACAAAGCCAGCGATGACACATCAAGTGGGTCCGTGAAGGGGCCATGGGCCATTGGAGGGGCACTGCATGGTTGAGGGTTCCACCCCCCCAAACCCACCCCCCTCCCCTCTGTTTTTTACCGAACAGGTGAGGAGGATTGACATGACAAGAAAGGGCATGGGAACAAAACAATGACACACACATGCACACAAATTGTACATTCACATGAAAACATTTATAATAATCTAATGGCTTGGCGTGATGCGTCTATATTATTTAATAATATATATAAATAATGTGTGTGTGTGATGTTTTCCTATTGTCCCAGCAGTAAAAACCCGTTAGTCCCAGCATGACATACCGAGCCCTTAAGCGCTTGTTTAATTTTGTTTTTGCCACAGGAGTCTTGTCAACAAGTTGCGAATGCCTCTCTCCATCCCTTTTCTCTCTTTCCGCAGACTTTCTCAGAGAACCAGAGCACTGATGAAAGCAGGTGCCTTGGCACGCCTCTTGTTGAATTAGGAATTCCGCAGCGTAAAGTGGCAGCATTGTTGATGAAAGGTTAGAGCTGTTTCAAATTCCCTGCCTAAATGAAAAGGCCCTCTCTCCAGTGGTTGTACAAAAAGAAGGATGACATTTTGGTTGCATCAGCTGTATATCTAAAGTGTCTGCTGCAAAATGCCAAAATGATCAAAGCCAAATAGGGACGTAAATACTCACAGAGAGCACCTAGGCGCTCTTTGTTAGGTTATCTACCCACAAACCTTCGTCAGACCTCATAAAATGTCATTACGCCCCTCAGTGATAATTCTGTGAATGCCCACCATTTAATGATAAACATTTACATGGTGGCAGTGAAAGGAATTTATCAGGTCTTACATTAGGGATTAGATTCGGTGGCTGAATTAGTGTCTGTTCAAGGGCAGAAAGGAGGATTGGAAACTCAGTGGGTGGAACCTGAAGAGATTTCACAAGAGGAGGCAGGTGGTTGTGACAGAAGACATTAAAACCTCTCTGTGCCTCTCTCCTCCTCTCACACTCTCTCTCTCTTTTCTTCTGGTGTCTACCTCCAAACAAACCTCGATGACATGTGCAAGGCTGAAGGATGTTTAAAAGTGCCACAAAAGCGCTCAGGTTGTGAGAGGCTTGATCACTTACAGTCGCTATCATTGCTCTCTGTTCAGGTCAGCCTTGCACATGTCACTACCTTTCTGTATTGTTCATTGTTATAAAGATCAGACATGCTTTCTCCTAACCTCGCCAACATGCCACTCTTCTGGCAACACAGACTCTCTGGCTGCTACAGTGACTCACAGTAGAGCTCAGGCACTTCATGTTTGCTCCTCTTTTTTAGCCATTTACACTCTACAAATGGGAGTGATCATGCTAGAGGTTCAGTCATATATAAGGATTATCAAAGGAACATGATGTTGAAAGGTAAACTTCAACTCTGCGCCCGCCCAACAGGCAGTCAGGGCTGGGAGGCAGCACAAACAGAATGAATGTATTTGCTTTTCATGTGAAAATCAATGGGCCGAGACAGATGGCGGTTTGTTTCCTCACTATTTACTCCCCGGCTCCATGACAAATGTCCTCGCCGCCCCTCCTGGGCTGACAGTGCACAGGTAAGCAGAAAGCCATCCCTTCCTTTCCCAGCCTAAATGGATGACAGATGTGCCAGCTACCGCCTTATTCCTTTTCTTTCTTTCTCCCTCTGCACCGCCATCCATTCCCTGCTGTTTGACCTAGCTACGGCAAACAGCCTTGAACTCCTTTGAAAGGAAAACGGTTTATTTGCTTGATAAGCTACTCCATCAGATAAACACATTTGTCTTTATCAGAAACATTGGCCATATAACACTTTAAAAAGCCAACTGGAAATGTTCCGCTATCAACAAGGCTTTTATTCATACAGTATGGTTTGGTGAGTCACATTGTGGAACAGGAGACAGACAGCGTCTATGGTCCGTTACCACCAAAGATAGATCATGACAAATACGTTGATGAGTACTTCGTGCCAGCCATGCCAGAAGTGTCACACCTCGGAGGGGGCGGTT
The DNA here is from genome assembly GCA_026937815.1 of Etheostoma perlongum. Taxonomy (NCBI): domain Eukaryota; kingdom Metazoa; phylum Chordata; class Actinopteri; order Perciformes; family Percidae; genus Etheostoma; species Etheostoma perlongum. The sequence goes on from CM049379.1 coordinate 27,429,454, forward strand.
AACTTGACCTGTAAGAGGTTGAGGTGCTAAACGGATCAGACACATGGAAAATGATCCATGTATCCATATAAGAGCATTACATCTTCTGTTCATTTGACGCAAAATAAAAAAAACTAATCTAATGTTGATCAGCTTGTCCACTCTGAAACTATTGCCCTGGATAGAAATTTACACAAATTGTTTTAACTGGAATCTGCTTCCACTGGGACTGTGTCTGAATATTTTTCCTGGTCTCAATAAGTGCAAACTCCAGTTCTAGAGGCAGGAATGACTGGAAACAGTCTGAGGTCTGCACTGCAGAATCTGTGGGTTTTAATAGAGCCTTGTGTGGACTTTGCTTTTGCTGCTTTGAGAGTTATGTTTTGTCAAACAGTGGCACTTCTGCTCAAGTACACCACAGAAGGTACATTTCTCTGATTATTTCAGTGATTCACGTTCACAGGCAGACTGCTAGTCACACAAAGCCGCAGCTTGTAACAGAGGATGTTGCTTCCCCTTTATTTCTCCATATTTTGCAAGAGAAGGAGGGGTGAGAAATGTTGAGGGGGTGGGTGCCGGGTGAAAGTCAGCATTCCAGCTAGGCTGGAGCGGCGCCGAGGTTGTACGGGTATAGAAAGCATGGGTGGAGGTGTGGGTGTCGTGGTGGCGGCAGTGCTGGGGCGTAGCACAGTAAAGAGCAAAGAGCAATTCCTGATTCCACAGCCCTGAGCTCACCACCTTTGCGGCTTCCCCCAGCCACTCCTTTTGTCCTTCACACCATCTTCTTCCTTCTCCTCCCACTACACCCCCTCCCTCCACCATGTGGAAGCTTGGGGATCTGCTATAGATCCTTACTGGAAGTAAAAGCTGTGTGTGCCAGTAAAGTGGAAATGATTCACTCCACAAATGTTTTTAATTCATTTGCAACACCATATAATCTGCCTGGCAATTAACTTTGACCTGGCAGGATGGACAAGTCAGCACACGCAAATGCACGCAAGCACGCACGCACACATGCACACACACACACACACATGCAACACATACACCACATACAAAGGACAGTACAGGATCAAGCAGGGAGGAACGGAGCAACTCAAGACGAAACAAGGTAGACTGACGTGGAGCCCTGGATTGGTCACGCCTGTGTTTAACCCATAAACACTGGGTTTAGTCAAGCTACACTAAATCATGAATGTTGGCTCTATGAGCATTAATAAGCAATAGCAGATTAGCGATAATGCCAATTGTTACTGTGTCACCACATGGAATATCTAATGCATGTCCACAATAGAGCATTATTTACGAAAATAATAAGACTCATAAGCCAAATTGACAGGTGAATACAAGAAAAGCACAGGACAGGAAATGGTGACACACACACAATATGTCATGGAGGTGACATAACATCCTAATTTGGATGGTTTAGGGAGAGGAGGAGGATGGGATCTGAGCGCCTAGCACAGCCCAGTACCTGGAACACACTTGGTATGGTTTGAGAAGGTACATCTACACTTCTTTCTACACTTCTGTTTTACACAACACACAAGCATGTGTGTGTGATTTTGTGAGCTTGGGATTACACAATACAAGCAGTATACCGTGACATTTGAATGTGCTGACTGTCCTTTGGTAGGCGACGCACAGGTGACGTGTACGCGGCGGAAAAAGATGACCTTATGATAGATCAAGTGTTATTGCTCCCTTCCGATCTCTCCCTCTGTACTCCTCCCTCACTCTCCATCCCTCTCTCTGTCCTTTGTCTTGTTCTGACCCCCCACCCCCACCCCTCTCTCTTACACATTTTAATAAAATAAACATAGCTCACATGGCTACATATTGTCCTCTGGCTGCAGGAGCTATAAAAAGAACCACTTGTCTGCATTTATTCATCAATGAATGTGTTCCTCCCCTGCTTTCACTTTGCAGGATCAGGTGGTACATGATTAAGGGCGCTATTACAGTTTGGCAGCTCTTGACTTTACTCCGTAACCTCTGCTGGCATAATGTACTCTAATGTGTTTGAGTTCCATTTGAACTTCCAACTATCCTGTCGTCCCTAGCATGTTGATGAAAAATGTCCACCTTTAGAGAGCTGCCGTGTGTAAGCGCAATTAGTGGAGAAAAAGTCAAGGGGTCCTTGAACGTAAAGACATAAACCATGGCACATTTTAATTGTGTGGTAGTTATAATGAAACATTACTTTCTATGTTTTTCATTCTGTTATTCACTCTTACTTTCACGTGTTTTCTTTGGAGAGAGAAGATGGTTAATAAACTTGCTGATCTCTGTGTGTGCTGTTGGGTTTGTGGTGCTGCGGTCTGCACACTGAAGAGAGGATGTCAATGTAACACGGTCAGCGCAAAGGAATGTGTGAGGCACGCAACAAAAACCTGGGGACAAAGTCCAAAACAAGAAAGGGAGGGGTGAAGAAAGGAATAAACGAGGAGTAAAATGGAGCAGGGAACAAGAGAAGGAGTATAGAGAAGATTAGGTGAAGAAGAGTGGTACAAGGAAATACAGGACAATGTGAGAAGTTGAGAAAACGAGTGGGAGAGGAAACTGATTTTAAAGGAGAAAACAGGAGGATGTTAAAATGCAAAAAAAGACAACAATAAGGAGATGGAGACATGGTGAGGGGCCTTTTGGGGTGGGGAGATAAAGAAAAGAGGAATTAGGACCAAAGTAAAAGCAATAGAGGCAAGAGGAGTAGGAGGAAGTGGAGGGAGGGGGCAAAACAGGAGGGGGACCCCACCCTGGAGGCAGAAAGATGAAAAGAAAGAGGAGTGAGGAGATAGAAGAAAAAGAGGGTGAGCGTATGAGGGAGGGTCAGTGAAGGGCTTGAGGTGGCGGTAGATCATTCATTTGGAGTCGGGTGGCGTGAGGAAGGAAAAGCCATGAGCAACTTCAAAGGCCTTTGGAGGCCTTGACAGAGAGGAGGGTTAGAGTCCTGTAATCCTAAAAGAGGTTAGAGGCCTCCAACTTCTGTTCCTGGTGCTGCTGAAACTAATTTAGCCTGGCGGTCCCCTAGAGGCTCCCAAGAGGGGCCGAGTCGTAACCGGAGGAGCTGTGAGTGACAAAGTGCAGGGGACTCGAGGCCGGGAACACACACGACAGGCCAAAATATTGGATATGCTCCTCACTGCCCGACAGTGCGAATACATATGCTACATGCTTTTATGAACAGTTACAGAATCATACGTGTTAAAACAAACACTTTCTCCCTCTCACAGAAAATTGGGTCTGTTGTTAACATGTAATGTGTTTGTTATCAGTGTGTTCATGATCTGCCTACACATCCATGAATATTACATTTGCGCCTCCAAGAAAAATGGTGAGCCTGACACCGTAGCTTGGCTTCTGAACAGAGACCAATCAAAACAGATGCCTCTCCATCCCAACGAAGTCTAATTGACATGAGGGCGAGAAGGGAGGGGCATGTCACGTTTCAGCTCATCGACTCACACACACTATTCACATTCAAGAAAAGTTGAGGTTTTATGTTCTAGCAATTATGTTTTACAATCACCCACACTGAATTCCTTCTTTGCTGACACATATGGAATTACTGCACTGGCTCAGAACCTCCCGGAATGATAGAAAACCGTAAAATACATGCAGGCTCTGTGAAAGGAGACACTCTTGTGACCAAGCTTCAGCGCCCGCTGCTAGCCTTCGGAGGGACTGAATGTCAACTGCAGAGTCTAAGAGTAGTCACATTGAAGAAGATCAACAGCCACAGCCCACATAACGCATCTGGCAAAAAGTGTGTGTGGGGGTGCATAGAATGAACACATACTGTACATATATTCCTTCCAAGCATTTAATGATGTTTGGTGCGTGTTCACCTGTGTGTGTGTGACGGGGAGGCATGGCTAATGAGTCATTCTGTACTAATCATACAGAAAATGCTTGGAACTCATTTATATCCTTGTCTGACCACCCATATGAAACTGACCGTACACTAAAATTACACATTACATTTCAAGATAATAAAACCAATACAAAAAGGTTTTGTAATGAGTTGACTCACAGGCGTTGTCATGGAAAAAGCGGCTGCATGGTGTCTTAAAGGAGAAAAAACACTGTCAACAAGGTAGGCAGCATAGATGCTGTGGGTGTTTGTAGTTTCGTGGAATAAGGACACAAGAAGTACAATTAAAGGCTGCAGGTAAGTTAGAGCTATATGAGATCGTAGGTGTACCTGTAAAAGAAAGAGAGAAAGGGTTTATATGAGTATATATGAGTTTCTGTGTGAAGATATGTGCAATTGTGTGTGTGTGTATTTGTGTCTGAGGGCTGCTGGCCCTTCTGATCTTCTGGGTGTTGGTTTAATTATAGTGTCTTTGCGCCAGGAACTTTAAGCACTTCTGCCTGTCACAACCAAGAGCCAAAGTAAAGTAGATGTGTACACAAAGATATGGAAAGTATAACTAATAATGATCACCCACCAATCCATCCGCCAGACACACACACACACACACACACACACACACACACACACACACACACACACACACACACACACACACACATTCCTCCCAGCTGTGTCAGTGGTTGTATTCTCACAGGAACAACAGGTAACTACAAAGATGGTCAAACTTGTTGCTGTTACTGATAACATTGATACTGCTATAGGGTCCCCAGGTATCATTTGTTCCTTTGTTTGTTAGAGAATGCAGACAGAGGGGCAGCTTTAATCATGTGGCAGCTCTATTTTATGTAACAGGTGCTGTTTAAAACAGACAGAACTAGTTTAGCAACTAAAATACTTGGTTAGGATTAGTAAAACATCAGAGATTGGCTTCAAATGAGTCACCTGAAACTACTAAAATAAGGACGTACAGTAATGTTAGGGCATGGACGTTATTGCGTTGCTGACTAAGGTCCGTAAAAACTAAGCAAAAATGACCACTGACTTTTGGTTTCAGACGGGAAATGAGCTCCGGTCTTGCGAGTGAAAGTCCTGTGTTTGTTTGAACCAATCCACCACCCCAACCTGCCTATATGGAATTTGGCGCTCTTATACTTTGTAACCTCACTTCCTTGTTTACCTGTAATGATACATTGGCCACTGGAGTTTGCGGCCTAATAACAAACGGGAATGAGTGGCCATCAGCTGCTTTGAACATATTAAACTTTAGTATTTATGAAGCGATTTAAATGCCTGTAAAAGCATGGTTTTGGGTTGATGTGATCCACAATTAAAGTGATTTATAGGCTGGGTATAAAACATAATTTATCTCAGATAAGTATGTTTACCTACAACTGGTCAACAATTGTGAAAATTAAATCTGTTTTGTGATTAATATACCCATTAAGATATTCTCTTGGGAAGAGCAAGCTGTTATAATGTGTTGGATATTATATAGGTCTTTAGAAAGAAATGTATGATCCTTGCTGCAAGGGATGCAAGTGGAACAATCTATTTTGGGACGTAAAATGCAATTTAAAGTTGCCTCAAAAACTGTGTTGAACAATATTTTCCATAGGTGTCCAGTCTCCTTCCCCTTTACATAAGAGATTTATGGAAATTTGCAAAGACTTAAGACAATCAGGGGAACCCATTCTTCATGTAACAAAGACAAGTAATGTTCTGTAAAGTTCTCCTACCCCGCTGGGAACCATTTGTATCAGTCATTGGCATATTTTGGAAAGAAAGCATATTCAATTTGTTTACAGCAAAACTGCATTGTTAAAATGTTACGCTGTTTCATGAGTAGGTATTCTAATCGATTAATGGCCATGTATATATATTTTCACTGATGGAGGGTACTTCAGCTTCAAAACACACCTTTGGAGAAATGATCTAATGAATTTACAGAGAAGAACTCCTTTGAAAGTAATCAATAGGGATACGTCGACCTCATTTCGGTGATGCCCACTCAGCACAAAAGGCCGGCCTGAGGTGAAAATAAGCGTTTACCCAGGGAAATGGATATGTTAAAAAAAATGATCATGGTGCTAGATAAGGCATAATGAGCATTCCCGTGGTGGGGATTAGGGTGGACATGATAGATCCCACACTCCTCAGTTTTACCTTAATGGAGAGAAGTTGGCCTCTCTCTAAAAAATGCAGCCCTCACTCAGACACTCAAAGGTCCTGGGTGACCTAGTTAGTAAGTCCCTGTGGTGGGTTTTTGGAGTCCTTCTGACAGGCTCACCTCGCCCGTGAGCTCTGTTTTTAGCTACTTCACTTCCTATCTGACTCTCTCGGCGCTGTATCTCTGGCCTCTACCTCCTACTCCTGCATTATCTGTCCTGTTTCACTGTGCAGGTGACAAGGATTACATATTAATGATCAGTCTGGCTCACCTTTCAGCTGCAGCCAATTTGCATATGTGTGTTTCTGTGTGTGGGCTCCTCATGCATACCAGGTTTCTGCTTAAGGCAAGTGCATTTCTAAGAATCTTCTATTCAGGAAGAACATTGAGGTCAGTTTTTGTGTGTGTGTGTGTGTGTGTGTGTGTGTGTGTGTGCGTTTCACCAATGAGATCATCGGATGACGGCTTGAGGGGGCCTGAATGTAACTGTGAGGAGAAATGTCACGTAGGAGCACAATCTCTTGCAATACAACGTGACGAAGTTTGCTATCTATCTCTTTTCTCTGCCCTGTCCCTTGTTGTGTCACTGCATGATCCTGGAAACACACCGCTATCACAGAAGTCACAAAATACCGCATTTACATGCAAAACAGGGGCAATGAGTCTTTCATTTCATTTTTGTTTTGTTCTTTACAGATCTTTTACAGATCACATCCTTAAGTTCTCAATAGTGAGGTTGCAAGTCAAGGGTTATATGTTGAAAAATGGTGAGGGTCTGTGTCTATTTACTTCCCATGTGTCACACACACACACACACACACACACACACACTATGTATAAACATAATCTCAGCTCTACATGGTTGCCAAGGAGATAAAATAACAGTAAGACTAAGAGTCATGCCTGTTCTTACAACTACTTTAATGTAAATACACATAAGATAAATGAAAGGTGTAAACATGAACACATTGTATTCTATTTGTTTTATTTCACAGCTCACGCCTAAAAGTTAAAATGTATTTTATTTTGCATACTGGCTTGACGATATACAATCACTAGCAGCGTAGTATCACAACCCAATGAATGTGAATGTAGCGAGGATTTGTTTAGATCGATTCGATCGGTCAAATAGACGCCCTGATGTATCACCGCTACATGCAACACAATGTCTTCCATGAGAAATGCAGAGGTGAAAGTGTGAGTGGGTAGAGGCAGCTGTCATTTGTGGGATGTGATGAATGACAGATAGTGGGGGGGTTCATCCCGGAGCCTGTCGTGACTCCCATCCTGACCCGAGCGATGACCAGAAGAGTGGGAGGAAGAGAGAAAAAAGGAAGATAAACAGAAAGAGATGGCTTGATGTGGAGATAGGAACAAGGGACAAGAGAAAAAGGGAAAAAGAAACGTGGGTCGACCTGTTTTAATTTGTCTCAGCAGTGAAACGAAGGACACGGCAGGAGGGGTAGGTGGGTGTCAGAGTGGGAATGGAGCATCATCTATTTGTCATCCGTCTTTCCTCACTCTCATCGCCGCTATCTCTTTTTATCTTCCATTTCCCTCTTTCCACGCCTCTGTCCTGCTGTTTCTGGCTTCTCGTGGGAGTGTAGCAACGGCACATAAACAGAGGAGATTGTTTATTTGTACCAGCGGGGAATAACAGTGCATTATTAACCTTGTATTACCTTGCCTTGGGTTACCTCAACCCACTAATTTATTACTGAGAACCAAGTGTAATGATTTCTTCTACTCTGGATATGTCTGCGTGACATAGTGGCTGTGTCAGAGGAGCAGAACCTCCTCCATATCTCACAACACGCCGAACACACACTTGTACACACACACATATGCATGTACAAACTTTCAGGGTTGTGCTTGCGTAGGAACAGTGACACATACATCATAGAGTACATAGACATAAATACAGCCATACACACACTTAGATGCACAGAAGTAGATACAAGACAGAAAAAGGCAGATGCAAACACACACACACGCACGCACTCACACACGCACACACACACATAAACACACACACACAGATTATTAGCTTCCAGTGCCAGATGTGCCACCCACACACAAATACACAAGGCCTCATCGTTTGTCCTCAACAATCAGAGGAAGTTAGTTTGTGTCGCTTCTTATCTCCCCATGGAGGATGTGTTCCACCAAATAGGAACACTCACCACCATATTGAGCATTTAAATAAAAACACAAGCTTAACTATATTTGTTTGTAGCATCAAACGCCTTTCGTCTTCATTGCTTTTCATTTAAAGAAATGTTTTTGATCTAAAGAACAGTAACAATCTTTTCCCCAATTCTGTATTCCTCTTTCAAATTTTTCATTTATATTAGATCCTCAATGTTACTTAACAGGGAAACCCGGAACTGCAATCATAAAGGTTTATGTTAGGACTACCAGTTTTAATTATATCAAGTCTGCTTCTGTGAAATCCAACAGAACATGGCGGACGGCTCCAAATCAGACAGTACACCCATGAGCCTCGGCTGGCACTGCTATGGAGAACAAAGCAGTTATGGGTGTGAATTAGAGTGGCAGTAAATTTAAAATGTTTCCTCACCTAAATCTTTAGCTTCCACCCGCGGTTATCACCACACGTTGCAGACTTTTAAGCTTTGTGATTGGATTTTTATTAGAAATGCATGTTGGGCCTCGTTCTAAACTTCTACTTCTAATGTTGTATGTACACAGGCTTGTACCTTTTTATCAAAGAAATAAACAGTCCAAGATGAAAAAGTGCTCAAACAGTGAGTCACCTGGCATTGCTATAGAGAAAATGAATGAGACTTTTGCTTTTAACCATCCATCCATCCAGCAGAGGACCCCAAATTTCCCGTTCTGTTTGTCAGGCCAGGGTGGAGATACAATTCCTTCACCTAGTCCTGGGTCTTCCCTGAGGCCTCCTCCCAGCTGGACGTGCCTGGAACACCTCCCTAGGGAGGCCCCCAGGAGGCATCCTTACCAGATGCCCAAACTCAACTGGCTCCTTTTGATGCAAAGCAGCAGCGGCTCTACTCGAGCTCCCCACAGATGACTGAGCTTCTCACCCTATCTCTAAGGGAGACTCCAGCCCCCCTCCTGAGGAAACCCATTTTGGCCACCTGTACCCTGGATCTCATTCTTTCGGTCAGAACCCAGCGTTCAAGTGAAGAAGAAAAAAACTGTATAGGGAGAAGGTAGGAAACAATTTATAATATGAAATTAAAATAAAATAATACAATAGGTGTAAATATAAAGGATCCCCTTTATACAGCAATACTTTACATTGTTTTACATGCACGTACAAGTATAAATGAAGTAAGTATGTGATTGATATTTGTTTCTGACATCAACAAAACCACATGAAATGATTTCTTACAAGTGGGAACCAGACGGCAGTATAGTTTAAATAAAACCACTAAATGGAGCTAAATAAACACCTCTCAGTATTTATTGCCTGCCCATTACAATAGATGAATGCATTCTATTTTAAGTCTTCATGCGGTTGTGTCCAATCCCTGTATTTCTCAAAAGTAAAAAGAAAAATATTATTATTTAGGAAGCTGTTTATGAAATCCTCCTCCAATTTGTGTCACTGATATACATTTCCTCCTCCTCATCACGTCAGAGCCAGAAATGTCCCAACTAACTAACCTCACGAGTCGATTGTTTCTAAAAAAAATATTAGTAAACTACTCCACCCACACAGTCTTGCTGCTAACTCCCCTCCAACTTACAATTACTGCAAGACGGAAAATCTGACAAGCCAACCGTGCGACCACTGAGCAAAGATGGAGAGAAAGAAATCGGAGTATTTTTACATTTGGCTCTCTGTGGGTTTAAATGGGAGAGGCAGCACAGAAAGAAAGATTGGTGTTCTGGAGATATATATAAATATATATATAAAGACAACACCAAGCAGAGAAACAGTGGTTTGTCATTGACATTCAGACACGAACACACATGCACTTGGTGTGTACCTGCTCCTCTCCAGACACTCCATACAGAGGTCATAATTAGCTCATGCTGTCTGCTGCTTAACCCAACACATCAATGTCCAAAAGCATGAGCAGCCTATTTGTCTGTGTGTGTGCACGCGCTCAGATGAGTGTATGCTTACACATGCTTGTGCATGTGTGCCTGTTTTTTTCTTGATGCCCCGTTGAGATTTGCACCTCCCTCTGAGTGGCGTCTCCTCTCCTCTGCCCCAGCCTGGCTGAGACGAGGCTGAAGCAGCACTCCTGTCTCCAGGGGATTGGCTGTTTAACAGCAAAGGCTGCCGGGCACAAAGCTGATGTCCACCCTGCTAGAACACAGACCGAGGTGCACCAACAGAAGCTCCCACACATGGAGCGCAAACAAAGAGACATGTAGCCACATACGCTGATCCTCTCCACCCCCTCTTCCTTTCTCCTCCACACACGCATCAAGAGATGGGGAGTGAAAGGGAGACAGAGAGAGGAAAGCAGAGGCAGCATTGATTTTTGCTTTATCGTTTTTAGAAAACCTGTTTTCTTGGAGAAATTGGTCGCTGAATTATTAATATCTTCATTCAATTTTGATGCCTTTCTCTTGTTGGAAAACTAGAGGTTCCTGACTGAGGAGGTCATGCATAGCCTTCTAAACCCATACTGGTACTGCTGCAGCATCCACACACGCACACACACACACACACGCACACACACACAGACACAAACACACACACACACACACACTGTCTGTCTTTCACCGCCTGGCACTCCCTCCATCCTCTCTGGCTTGTGTGGGAGTGCGTGTGTGTGCTGGATAAATAAGAGGGGGAGAGAGCTAGAGAGGGAAAATTAGATCATGTAATGAGAGCTGCTGGCAGTGTGACTAAATTGGCTAACTATAGCTAACAACATTACACACTGTCCATCTGGGGCCGAGCCTGTCCTCCCTCTGCTCTTCTTTGTATACTAGTAAAATCAGCCATGTAAAGGACTCCCTTTACATTTCTCCTGACCAGTGCCTTCCTCTTGAGAACTGTAGAGCAAGCCGAAAATACTAGACAGTAAGGAGAAGTTGTGTGTGCTGGATGGAAATTTGGCAAGCTCGGATAGAAAAGGAAAAAATGCTTTGGAGATTTGCAGGTTCAGTGCCCCCCGTCAATATCTCCACGGTAGCAAAAAAGGCAGATTTAAATTTTTATGTTAACTGAATGATTCCAATCCGGCAGTCCAATACTTATATGGCAATTAACATACGTAGATTAATATCTGCCGATTTAGCCCTGCATGCATTTTCATTGCCTTTGATCAGTAATAGAAGAAAGAAATGAGAGAACGCAGTCAGCACAGTGTGCTGTATGAAGTCGGTTAAATCCTCTACCCTGCCTGCTGTCTCTGTGTCCACAACTGGCAGCTCGCCTGGTTAGGAGGCCAGCGCCAGGAAATCTGTGCTCCAGCACCTATACTGACCTAGCAGCTGCTGGACACCATGTGTGCCCAAGAATGTGGGCACTGGGCAGATGCTACAAGGTGAGGATGGAGGGATGTTGCAGGAAACGAAAGTAAGAAGAAGAAGTAGAAAGAGAAAGGCAGCCGGTGCTTTCTGGCTGAGCTGCTGCGCTTGAAAGTCATGACAGAAAAGTCCAAAAAAGTTCCTCAGAAACTATTAAAGTTCAAGACAGACACTAGATTGGAAGCTTAAATTGAGCCTTGCTTTGTAGTAAAGTTATTTTTGACTGTGCAGAGGGAGTAGAGATGTAGTAGTATGTTGTGGGAGGATGTTTTTCTGTAAGATGGGTTATTTGGAAGACCAAATGATAGATGGAGCCACAGAGGGTCAGAATAAGCATGGGTAGATAGTGGAGGTGAGTGGGTATGAGAGCAGAGAATAAAAAGCAAAAGAAGAGAAAGAATGAAAGAGAGGGGATAATGGCCAAGGAGTAATAGCGGGAGGCTCCCAGGCAAAGATGAAATATTTGCAATTCCACTGGGTCCCTGGGCTGCAAGCTCTCACTCCATTTGTATGGAAATGAGTTTGTCTTTCTTTTTTCTGAGTGCAGAGGAGACCAAAGGGAGAGCGAGAGGAATGGAGAGGGAGGGAAGGTGGGCAAACCGACTGACTGTCAAAGATATAGTGATTCCTGCCAATGCTGTTGGAAGGCTGGGGCCCTGGTTGTTACTCTGCGGCACATATGGATAAAATAAATCTATGTGTTTATGACAGACTGATCTATGCACCCGTCGCAATGGGAGCCAGTTTGCTTTTGTAAAACCCTTTGTCTGTTATTGACAATTTTTCTTACCAATCTCTCTCACTCTCTCTCTCTCTCCCTCTCTCTCTCACACACACTCTACCTCTATCAGTGCCATCCTCCAGTCCAGGCCCACAGCTGGGACTACTCTGATCCTGGGCCCAGGCCTGCTTTCTGCCAGATAATTGGCAGATGTTGTGGAAGGCCTCTGTTTTGCTATTTTCAGCTGCTCCTGTGTGTGTGCATGTGTGTGTTGGCTTCTGCGTGTGTTGAGTGATGCTGCCACACATGTATTCATGGCCAGCTGCTCATCTCTGCTACCTGGGTGTGCGGGGAGAATGACATCCCATCAATGACACCCTACACGTCCCTCTGTTTCTGCCCCCCCCACACTTACACACACACACCCCACCCCACTCTCCCCTTAACTCCCTTCTCTTTCCCTTCCCTACTCAGCCCTCCTCTCTCCCTTCCTCCCTTCCTTTCTGAGTCACAGCCGCCAGCCACAAGTCTGCGTAGGTCTGAGTCATGCCTCAGCTCTCGTGAGATGGGCCCTGCTGTCTGTGAAACCACAGACATGAGATATGAGAAATGGGAAATGAGAGAACAAACACACACACACACACATACACAGACACAAACACACACACACACAGAGGGTTATAGGAACATTCTGGGATTGAATAAGCTTAGAGCCAGACTGGAGCACCTGTCTCTCACAATGAATGTTCACTGCTGCTGGTGAAGTGTCTGAGGCTTTTGTGCGACACGAGTTTGAAGAGGCATTTGTGAAGTTAACTTTACCTTCCAAAACTAATGAAGAATGACTGTGTTTGGATAGTCTCCATCAGATGGAAACGTACTGTAATATTTTCAATACGTCAATGAGCTTAAAGTAAAGCATCACCTAATATATGTTTCTATAAAGCCAAACAGCAACCACTGTGGACACAATTGGATTGGATTGCACTTATTGGATGATGTTAAAAACAAATGTCTACCATTTTCACAACGCATACTGTAGAAAACCATAACTAATTATTACAAACCCATGTGATAATACAGAAACATTTTAAATCTTGCACATACTGTACAACAGATATTTCTGAGGTGTAAAAAAAACAGTTGAACAGCTTATTAATTACCTCAGAATGACTCATATATTGCTTAAAATATTGGCCACATGTCAAGTTAGCCTTTTACTAATTAGTACTAATAGTTGTTGTTACCCCTCAGAAACATATATTGTGTAACTTTTTCTTTCTTCTGCCAACATCTTGAAGTACTGTACAGAAAATGCTTGTAATAAAAAGACTTACTGTACATGTAGACAATATCTCCAGTAGTAAACACAACGTCAAATTTTATAAGTAAAATAAAGATTGAGGTTCTGTACTTGCTTGTGTTGTCTGTAGACGGGCGGTAGAGGTTTCTGGACACCCATCAGCCCAGTAGCATATATTATATTTGCCGCTTTTTTGATCTCAAGTAAACTTGAATTTCTTTATTTTGATGGCCTGGTCTCAGAGTTGAGCTTTTGGGTTCAAACCTGTTTTTACCTGTAGTCCCACTTCAATTGTTCAGCACGTCACCTTCAGAATGTTTGACAAGTTCATCTGCATTTTTTTCATCTTGTCTTGCACACTTTCAAGGGCACAATGTACTCAGAGACTGCATTCAGTGTTCTGTTGTGTTCTGTTGCTGATGACTCACTGTTATAACACCCTCAGCATATCTGTTTGACACCCACTGAGACCCACTATGTATTTAATAGTGTGTGCATTGTGCCAGCGTGATCCTATGTGTGCTAAAATCCACAGGTTCCATGTCTAATGCTAGAACGATAAATTCAAATTGGAAAAAGGAATGAAATGGATGTTATTTTGTAAGTAGCCTAATAGCAGAGTCTGTGGCAGAGTCTCCAAAGAAGAAACTGGAAGCTTTTCCAACTTGAGATCAAAGAACTTTACCTTGCTGATTAGAAAGCAGGGCAGCTCAACTTTCAGATGCAGCGCTGCTGCACCATTCCATAAGAGGATTAGTGATTTGACTTGTTAAACTACACAACAAAACCACAATAACTAAGGATCAGAATGTGGAAACCGAGTTTGAAGTGTGGAGAGAGGCATCCATGTGTGACATAAATAGATTGGGGGAGCATGAAAAGATTTCTCTTGCTGAGTTCAAGTTTTTAGTGGTGGGTTTAAAAGTCTGTAGTTTTGTTGAATTTTAGAAAAGGATTAAATTGCTGTGCTTTGATGTATTCTTAATTTACATACCCATACATGTTCCAATGTCCCTCTCTTCTCATCTGATCCAATTTCAGAATAAATCTCCTACATCATTATTGGTCAGTGGCCCTGCCCTTTCAGATCATGCTGCTTCTACCAGCCTGCGCCCCATTTCCATCGTCCTATTGCCCTCAGCGCTCTGGCCAAAAGCCTGAGGCGATGGTCAAGAGCTATTGATCCCTGGAGTTGAGAGTTCACACAGGGGCAGCATTGTCAGGGGTCAAAGGTGAAAGCTGAGTGGGTCAAGTGAGATTGAATGTGCCCGCCTTGTTGCCAGGAGCTATGGCGGTCAGCTCGGCCCAGTTCATTCTGTGACCCCGGCAGCTCAATAGTGCCTCACGTTCATCAATGGAACTCTGATTCGTCATTACATTTGTTAATTCACAGCCTGCGCTTATTATTCCCTTAAAGATAGAGGAATAGCCGAGCAGATGCACACGTTAGTCCCTTGGATTGATTTTGGATGGCAATCATCTTGACCTGCAGTCATTGGGCTAGCAAGGAATCGGTCCTTGTCAATATTGAACATGGTTGCTGATTTTGTGGTGTTTTCAGTGTATACTCATTCCAATTAAACTACGTAGCTCATCAGCTAGGTCAGGAGGCCAATGGCAGATTTGCCTGGGTAGACACTTTTCATCAAATCCTTTGCCTTTTGAACCAACATCATTGCATAGCCTAAATAAATATTTCTTTCCCAACCAGGCGTGTGCTCTTACCTTTGTTAAAGACGTTATATTAGAAAGTAGGTGGTGATTTAGAGCTACATTTCTCTTAGACTGGAGCATCCATTCTCCAGTCTAAACTCCCTTGAAAAGAAAAAGCTGGGAAGTCATTTGTTTTCCATGGGAATTCTCTGCTGTCGTACAGACACACACGTATGCACACACCCACCCAAACACACACCCACAGAGACATCTCACATGCAGTTAGGGATGCTCACACAAGGCTGTAAGTTTTGGCACAGACCAGGGATGGGAAGAGAGAACGGAAGCCTGAGTAGAGAATGTGGGAGGGTGTATTTGTGAACAGCAAAAAAACAAAGACAGGTATGCAGAAAAGAGGTTACAGTTTGTATGCATGGGTATTCAGAAAGAACACAGTGGATAAAAAAAGTTGTGTACCAGTGATTTGAAAAAACAAAACAAAAGGGGGAAGAGTGTTTATGCCTCTTTTTTACCACTCAGTCACTGAAGACAGTTCTGCAGTAGGAAAACAAGCCTCCAGCAGAGCTTGTATTTTATATAATAAATAATACAAGCTTTATAACATGTTTTACTTTTGTCTTGTGCCTTCAGTCGCACTTCTTTCCTTTTTCACTATTTCTTTTTAAATCATCGTTCATTTATACTTGTAGCCCCCCTCTTTTCTCTCTCTTCTGCTCTGCCTGTCACTGCGCGGTGTGTGTAGGCAGCATTGTGATAGGAATAGATGTTCCCCCTCAGCGAGACCTGCAAGAGCCATTTGAAAAAAATCAGCTTAATGGAGAACAGTAGGTAAGGAGTGGGCAGCTTGTACTTTATTTCCAAGCCTTTTTCTTCTATTCTTTCTCTGCTGCTCCCACTGTCTGTCAATGGCTCCAGATTTCTGTCTTTTGCGCTCTGCCTCCCTTTTCACCATTTTGCTTTCCTCTCCGTGCCCTCCTTTTCATCCCCATATTCAACTTGAGCTTGTTTTCCTCCACTCCAAATGTTGCTCTCTCAGGTGGCACATCCCCCCCTATCTTCCCACCATCTCTTCCTCACCTGTCACACTCTCCCTCCCTGCCTGCCCTTGCCCTGTCTATATCTGTGTCTATCTCTCGCACTCTCCACCCCCTCTCTTTGCTATATTTTTCTTTCACTTTCCTTTCTTTTATCTGGGCGCACATTCCTCTCCTCCCACACTCGAAATTCTCACTAAATGATTCCAAGTGTCTGGGCCCCGTGCCTCCCTGAGCAGGCAGCACAGCCACCACATACACACAGACCCACACATGCACAGCTACACCCGCAGAATGATGTACGTAAGCACACACAAGTATCATTCTGGGTGCTGCAGAAGGGGGATAACAAAGTTAACAATAGATGGAAAGAGAGAGAGAGAGAGTGATGGGAAGTCTCTTTGTTCAACTTCGTTGGAAGAATGTCTGTTAGTTGATCTCAGTGATTGATTTTTATCAATCCAGTATTTAACTAACCTAACTAAGCTAGAAGAGATATTCTTTATTTTCTGTTGTTGTGACCCAGTTCTATACTGCACACTAATTCTAAGCAGGTTTTTCAAGTGTATGTTCATGCTTAAAGAGCAACACAATTCAGTTTAATAAAGAACAAGAATAGGCTTGATTTGTGACCAAAGTCCTCTTTTGCCCGTTCATGTCCGGGGGGGGTTCACTGTTTTTCATGGGACCATTAAGCGTGTGCTTAAATTGACTGGCGCTTTGCACACAATACTACGGTACGTTGTTGCGTGACGCGATTCCCGAGAAGCTAACACAATGTTCAGCTGTGGCTCATGGGAATGTCAGTGGTTTTGCAGTTAAATTCAAATGTCAAAATTAAAGTTAGATTGTAGATTATAGGTTAAGGCATCCCCAAAGTTATTACAATTCATCCAAAGGGAAACATAAATGTCTGTACCAAATCAACCAACCCATTTACTGGTTGTCAAAACATTTAACAAAGGTCAACCTCATGATGATGCTAAAGAAAAGTCATTAGGAGTCATCATCTGAGGACCATGAATGTTTGTACAAAATGCAATGGCAATCCATCAAATACTTGTTGGCATATTTCAGTCTGGACCAAAGCGGTGGGCCAACTGACATTTCCATCCCTAGAGATGTGCTACTAACATGGCTAAAAAAAAAAGAAGAAGGCTATACTACTACAATAATACTGCAAGATATAAACAGCTTGTGTCTGCTGTACCAGGGCAGCAATATCATCTGCTTTCTCACACACACACAAGCGTCTCCAGAGTGAGCCACATACAGCATTTGTGTTTTTATTCTCTAAAATGTTTTGTAAATTAGAGCCGGTTAATAACACAATGTACAGTATTAAACTACATGTTTTATTTCGATGGCAGTAACCAATCCTCATCTGATTAAATGTCACATTTTTCATTTTGTGAATAACTCAATGTGGAATGAAACTGTAAATAATGATGAAATCATTATTCTTTTCTCCATCTTGCATCATGCACACTCCCTCTGCTGTTTTCTGGTGCCTGTTTCTGTATTCTTTGAGACATCAATAATTCAGGCATGAAGTTGAGGATGAATTATTCACATGCTGATGTCAGACATAAGTGCACTGATCAAGTGTACTGGCCGGGCCTGTACCCCACTTTTTAATGCATAGGAAAAGTGGGCTACCTGGGTACCACAAAGTCAGCCACACACCCTCTTTCCTGCCTACTCTAGTTTTCTCATCTCACTGCATTCTTCTCCCAGTCTGCATTCCCATTTTCACTCCCTTCATGAGCATTCAATTCCCCTTTCAGTCTTTCTTGTCACCTAGATTACATGCATGTAAAGCAAGGCGCTTCTGTTTGAAAGAGACAACACAGGGACAAGGATAAGTAGTGGTGGCTGAAAAAGGGATTTCACTGCCTATCCTCTCAGCACACAATGCCAAGCCAACAATCCTAGAAACTAATCCCATCGCTGCTTAAAACTCGAGATGTAAAAAACATTACGGGGAGCCAGGCAGACAACAGCAGTGATACAAAACACACTCTCTTTTCCCCTTTTCCCCTTTCCCCCGTTTACTTGCTTTCTCTGTTTTCTTGTAATTTTGTCTTTCTTTCTCTTTCATCTTTTTCTGTCTATTTTTCATTAAAACAGCGCTAGTGTGAGTCATAGGCCATTACTATATTATCTAGCCTCTGGGTCTATTTAGACACACACTGTCTCCTTAACAACTGTTCACATTAATCATTTGATTCAGCATGACGCTAATTAGGATGTGTCAATACTATTAATCTGCTCATCCAGCCCTCATGTGGATTTGACTATCTCAGTGATTAGACCAGCAGTTGGTAAAGTAGTACCTGTTTCCTGGCAAATACTACAAAATGATGAGCAAACGAGGAGGGAAACCGCCATTCAGACAAGCGTTGTGTTGTCAAGCATTGGCCACAAGGAAGTATGTCAGAGTGAGATAGTGAGTGTGTTTACAAGCATGATAAGACAAACCGAGATATAGAGACATCGTTGCTGCATTCAGGACTTAGCGCCGCCCAGGACGGTTGTGATAGGTTTAAAGAATTACAACTAAGCCAGAGCGTTTTTTTTCCCTCCCATCCCAAAATAGTTAAGCGGTGTAACCATACTACAAATAAAGTGAATGTGCTGTGTAACTTTACTCCAGACTGGATATTAATTCTGCTTTTAAACATAATCGGCAATGTATGTCATATGTAAAAACTTGAACAAGTGCGTACAATGACTGACAATGACTGATAGGTTTCGGCAGTTGTGCTGTATTGTTGATTTAACTAAGATGTAAAATGTAATGTAAAGAATCCTCATCACTCAGTTTGTTCAAGAAATCATTCAAATAACAGAGCCCTTTATGCCAAATCTAACTTTATAACGCAATTTGCTGTTTCAGTCAAGTGAACCCCCTCAGTAGCTTGTACAACTGGGGCCATGCTGGCTACAACGATACCATGTGGAGACCAAGAAGTTTCCAATGCTGGTAGAGATGCCTGGCAGTGAATGGGAAAGTAGTAGAAATGTTCTTTATCTGCTCCTTTTCACTATAACATACTGTACTGTACTATTTCTACAAATCTTCTACAGTGATAGTGAATAAAAGAAATACAATGACAGTGAATAAGCCCATACTGCAATAACACATTACGTAACAAAACAAGGTGAACCTTATCAACACTGTAAGTTAATGTCAATTAAAATAATGTGATTATTGTGATGGAAGACACGGTAGGTAGATGACTGATTGAATGAGCTGAGCCAAATTGTTTTGGCAAATCCAAGTCCTGCAGAAGTCAAAAACAAAAGAGATTGAAGAGCAAAAAAAACTGAGCCAAAAATGGAGTCAAGCAGAAGCTGCTTGAGAGATGAATGGCCCACAAAAAAATTCACACTGAAGGTTTCTCCAGTGAGTCTTTCTCCTTTGGAGAACTAGTTTCAAATCTATGTTACTCTACAGACAAGCAAATCTCTAGGGAGTGGGCTGAGGTGTGACAGAGCCAGACATTAAACAGAAGCTAGGCCAGGTTAGAGGGGCCAGGCGTGGGAGACAGGAGAGAGCCTGTGGGATAGAGCCCTGTGTAGGCACCAACTTAACCTGCCGCCCTCCCCCTCATCTCCAGTCCTATCTGCTCACCCACGCACTCTCCTCCATCCCCAACTCCCCCTCGCTCCTCTCCTCTATTTTCTCTCCATTGTATTTATCACCCTCTGCCCACACTGCAAACTCCATGCGGAGACACAGAATAAGAGCTCCGCTTGTGTGTTTTGCTAAAAAAGTGACATGTAAGAATGCACTGTAGCACTCCCCCTGATTGCCGCTGTTTCCATTCCACACTGAGGACAATTTGCAGTGGTCTGTACAGCTCTAAACAACATCAGCAGACATATACAGAGACAGCCAGAGAGGGGGGGGATAATCAGTCCCAGGCCACTGTTTAGTGAATGCACACAGTCAGTGGTGAGAAGAGGCAGCCTTGTCAAAGCCAGCAGTATGTTAAACCGCCATAGAAAGACCAGACAGGCTGATGTATTTTAATGTGAAGCAGGATCATGTCCTTGTTGTAGCACTTGTAACTCCTTGTAGTTGGTCTGTCTTCAAAATTTGGAGAAAAGTGAACAATACAAAAAAAAGAGAGCCCTAATTACAATTAGTACAATTATGGCATAAATGTGTGACAGTGTCACTCTTATAATAATAATAATAAGAACTTTAATTTTTATAGCGCCTTTCACAAACCCAAGGACGCTTAACAAACAAGGGGGGGGGGGGTTAAGAGGTGAGGGTGTGAGGCCAGGAGAGATTAAACTCCATACGCCTCAGTGAAGAGGTATGTTTTTAGCTGGGTTTTAAAGGTAATAATAGAGGAGGCAGAGCGAATAACAAGAGGAAGCTTGTTCCAGAGCGATGGTGCACTGACACAGAAGGCTCTGTCACCAAATGTCCGGAGCCTGGTTTTAGGGACCACAAGCAGGTCCTTGTCAGAGGACCGCAGGGACCGTGACTGAGTGTATGGGCGGAGCAGATCTGTTAGGTAGTGAGGTGCAAGTCCATGGAGAGATTTGTATGTCAGTAGGAGAATTTTATATTTGATCTGGGACTTAATTGGTAGCCTGTGGAGTTTCTTCAGGATGGGAGTGATGTGAAGTCCAAGTTTTGTGTGGGTGAGCATCCTAGCCGCAGAGTTCTGGACATACTGAAGTCTGTCAGTAGACTTGCTAGGCAGACCAAAAAGGATACCGTTGCAGTAGTCAAGTCGGGAGGTGATGAAGGAGTGGATGAGGGTCTCAGCTACAGAATTGGAAAGCCACTGTCGAAGTCTGGAAATGTTCTTGAGATGGTAGAAGGCCGTTTTAGTATTGTTTTTGATGTGCTGTTGGAAGAAAGGGTGGAGTCCATGATGACGCCCAGGTTGCGTACTTGAGGGGATGCAGAGATTGAGCAGCCATCCACATCCAATGTGATGTCACCAACTTTTTTGAGAAGTGACTGTGGGGCAAACACCATGAGTTCTGTTTTGTTGTTATTGAGTAGACACCATCAAGTAAAGTGTAACCGAAATAGTAGTCCCAGTTTCAGGCTTTTTTACTCTAAAAGGTAAAAAGTTTTTTTTTCTTTTACTGAACTGGAGACATCAACTTAACGTGAAGGTCATGCAGAAAGTGCTTGCGCTGTGAGTTAAAGGCCTGTGGTTGATGTGGTCAGCAGTTACTCTTCTTCCACCCCAAACACAAAGGGCAGTGAGCGCTCTTTACCAACGGGGACAGTACCTCTCTTCACTTTCTGCTCTGCTGCTTTTACAACACATCCATCACCTCAAAAGAGCATTGTTCAGGTCCTCTCTCTCTCTCTCGCTCTCCTTTCTGTTGCTGTTTCTACTTTGGACTTTTTATTCATTCATGTGCGCTCATTGGTCAGCAATTAATGAAGTCTCATTCTCTTTTTCTTTTTCCTCAGCTTTCTCTTTGTATGTGTCAGCATAAAGTCTGTGCACTGCCGATGATCATATCTGTTAGAGAGAGAGAGCGAGATAAAGGCAGAGGAGGAGAAAAGGTCAGAGCCAATGGGAAATGGCTCTGAGCCACAGGTTAGTCAGGTTGGGTGAGACACCGCTTGGCTGTCACCAAGTCCATATTTATCGCAAGGCTCAGGAAATAACCTGAAGAGCAAATGTTTATCTTTATTATCCCTGACCACGCAGCTACTCTATCGTATGTGATTACGTACTGGATTCCAACAGCACGTCAAATCATCTCCCAGTGCCCTTTGCCCTGCCAGGCAGCTGCTCGTGTGTGGCGTAATCCACGGTCTAACTGGCCCAAGGCTGTTCAGGTTGTCAGCAGGTTGTCTGTACTTGGTCTAAATGTGGTTATGTGTGTGTTAATGCTGTGACCAGTGTACAGAATGTCCCTATATCGCCAATGGCAATACACATCGCCACCTCAGTCACAGAGATGGCTAGGGGGGAAAATGATTCACTTTTATTACCAGGCATATTGTGTGTGTGTGTGTGTGTGTGTGTGTGTGTGTGTGACCCTTTGTGAGTCCTGCTATGCCACTCTGATCCATGTCAGGGCCCTAAGCCAAGCCCGCGGCAGGTCCGGCAGCAAAACTCATAAACTCTAAAAGTCTTTCCCAGCAATCCGACATGGACTGACACAGAGAGGAAGAGAGCGCTGGCAGTGTTCCTGCTCACTGGTACATTCATATTTTCCTACAGCCAGGAGGCAGCAGGTTGGCTGTCAGCACAGGAATAACCCCCCCCCCCCCCCACACACACACACACACACACAAACATATTCACCTAAACCCACACAGAGTAGAATAGCAGGCCTTGTCCCATCTCTGATCCATCCAAGGGAGACAAATGATGTGGAAACATGAAAAAAAAGAATCAACCTTAAGGAGAGACGATGAGAAAACCTTTGGAGGAGGGAATGTAACTCACTTTGTTATGACACAAAACAACAGGCGGGGTGAAGAGAAAACACACAAACTGGGATGAGGAATGAGAGACAGGAAAATGTTCAAATGAAAGGTAAACAAAGCCTGACAGCTAGAATAACATCCACAGCAGTTCCTTGACCGTACATACGCTCCTCCAGCAAGAGCCTGAAATATCAATTTATGTTAGCAATCAAAAAAGCTCATAGGTGGAGAAGGAAATGGTGCTTCCTGAAAAACGGCCAAAACAATGATTAAAGGAACTGTTTGACATTTACAGTTTGCTCTAGGGTTAGCCTGCTAGCCTGCTAGCATGGCTCTGTCCAAAGAATCTAACTACCAGCACCTCTAGGGCAGTGAAACTTAATCAGTGGGCTTTAGAGGTGCTGGTAGTTTTTATTAAAACTTTGGACAGAGACAGGCCATCTGTTTCTCTCTATTTTGAACTTTTACGCTAAACTTAGCTTGCTAAACTAAGCTTGCTAAACTAACCGTTTCCTGGCTGTATCGTCTTAGCTTGTGGGTTTGTAGATTTAGTGGACAAATATGAGCATGGTATTGATGTTCTAGTCTAATTTACAGTAAGAAAGTGAATATGAGTATTTCACAAAAAGTCAAACTATATCTTTAAAATTAAACTTAAAGAAAATTTGACAAATAAAGTTAAATATGCTGGGTGTTTACCATTATCACCTATAATTAGTAAGAGTTTGGATGTCTTGATCATACTGAATTACTGCTGTTATGTTTAAAATAATGGTAAAGGCCATTTGTGTTGGACGGGGATCAACTTTGTCCACTCTGAGATGAGATAGGGGTGAGATATGGGCCTCCCACAAAGCTCCAGCAAACAGGCAGCACACTGATGTTTCCCGCTGTCGTAAGACTCACGGGACCAACCCACCATTTGGCCTGCCGAGTCTGCCCAGCAACAATTAATGCTGAAATGTATGCTATGGCGCACATGCTGTCATTTACCATGCGTTGCAATCTCTCAGGATTGATTGGAACAAAATCAATGTTGTTCAGGGACTCACTGCCAGCATTTATATAGTTGTCAGTGCAGCCTTCCTGTAGCGAGGGGAGTGGCATGGTGTACAATGGCTGTGTGGATGGTTTGTTTAAGGCTAGAGGCCTGTGGGTGTTGACACAGCTGCCAAGGGAGATGAGATGAGGGAGACAGGCAAATGTGGGTAAAAGCTACTTTGAGCGTTGGGGTCAGGGGTAATGACGGCGAGATGGAATGATGATGAGCAGCGAGGGGGAGCTAACATGTGTGTCTAAGCTTTAAACTGGGAAACACATTTGACTCTCTGATTTTGGTTCCTAAAAATACAACTTGTGTGCTGTGCAGATGAAAACTTTGTTTGTGTATGTAGTGTACATGTGTGTGTGTGTGTGTGTGTGTGTGTGTGTGTTTTTGTCTCAAGTTGCGTTGAGGAAGGACTGTTTTCATCATTATCATCATTTATCCTTCGGGGTCACCCCTGGCTCTCCCATCAGCAAACTCTTTGTTTTTGTGTGTGTGTGTGTGTGTGTGTGTGTGTGTGTGTGTGTGTGTGTGTGTGTGTGTGTGCGTGCGTGTGTGTATGTGTGTCAGGCAATTGTTTGTTTGTCCTCATCAGGATTTAAGGGTTTTCAGTGAGAGAAGGCTTTAGTGCTACTTAACCCGTGTTGCCTTAACCCTGCAGCCATCAACCTTTGTTTGTTCTCCAATCCTTGCACTTCCTGTTTCACACAACACAACTTTTCCCAGGAAAATATGACAATGATCCAGAAACTATATGTGACAATGACCTAACACCAAAAACACATTGTGGCCACTTTTTTTTAATGGGAAACACATTGAGTCTTACACAAATGCAGAGTCGTCCAATAGTGTCTTGTTTTGACTGAGAAGCTGCAGGCAAAGAGAGAATTCTGTCTTTTTCTTCGATGATGTAACCACTTTTTATTATGCAGTTAGATCAACCCTCCACACACACACACACACACACACACTAAAGAGAATGCAGTCTTGTAGTCACATGCAGGAGTCAGACGTTCGCTGATCCAAAAACGAGGGGGCAGAAACTCAGTGGAAAGACCAGTCAGACCCAACACACTTACATGTCACTTGCAGACAATCTTCCACCAAAAGGTATAAACCCATCTTAAGAAACTGCAGCCAAACTGTCTCATTGTTTTGTAGTCTGCAAACATGCAAAGGTCAAAGCGTTTGTTAGACGTTGTTACAGACGTACTATTATATAGCATGTTGATGCTGTGTTATTTCTGTAATTGCACTGTCATTAAACTGGCATAAAAGATCTCACCCAGTCATAAATTACAATTTTATTGTAGCTCTATGTGTAACAGGTCTTGCAAACTAAACAGTGACTATCAAAGGCTCTAAATATGCCATTAAACAGGCATAAAAGCTATATAAGCCTCGTAAGTCACACTGTTTGCAGACAGATTATGATAAATGAATCTATTAGACGTCTGTGAGAGTCACATAAGAAATTATACATTATTGAATTTACTTTTATCACTTCTATGTTTATTGAAATTGTTCATTCATAATTGCTTTTTAGGTTTGTGCTATTTTATAACATTTGTGTGTATTTGTAGACTTTCTTATGCATTTGGACCTTGGTATCTATCATTTTGAACTGCGTTTCCCATGTCTACTCTATTTGATGTCATCAGAAGCGCATTTTACCTCATCAATGTTTATAAATTAACTCTTGTCTTTGTTATCTAAATCTTGCATTCTTTTTTGGGCTTTTTCATTTTACTGTTATTGTGTCTTATAACAATTTTTGTCTTTCTGACTATGTACAAGGTACAATAATAAATAAACTTATTATTCTTATTCTTTCCAGGTTTAGGGAGGTGTTTTTTTGTGGGTTTGCTAATTATTCATCAAAATGGTTGCTATGACAGTTCTCACAGTGAAATACCAAGCTATCGTCATTTCTGCTGATGGCGGCCATCACCCGTAGCTACACCAAAGTCCAACGTTTTGATTATCACCCTATAGCTAACTGACCTCTGGTTCCTTGTCATTTACCAATACTGATATTAGATACACGAAAACAGCTATGGTGGTATGGGACCAGAATTATTGCTCTCAGTCAAATTAGCCTCTGGAAACTAATGTAATTATTTAGCACTTCAGTGGCTCGTAGAGGTGGGGGGATGGCATGCTTGAGCTGACATGATTTCATGCAGAAAATTTATTCAACTGTCAATACCATTTAGATCTATCCGGGTGAGCACTGCAGGCTGCAGGGAAGGGGTCACAGATTGCAGCTCAATCATAATGACTTTGTCTTCAATCTTCACTTCTTTGATGCTGCGGCCACATCTGTATCCATGTGTATGTGTGTGTGTGTGTGTGTGTGTGTGTGTGTGTTTGTGTGTGTGTGTAGAAGGTAGGGGGACGGGGATAGAGAAGGCAGATGACGGAAAGCATTACTCATAAAAATAATTTAAATAACTTTAATTTGATATCAATACAAAACAAATGACAAACTTGAATGATTTTAAAAGAAGTGTAATAGTGACAAAGTTGAATGAATCTATTGTTCTTTTCAGGTTCTCTAAAAAGCATCCGTCGCCACTCCCAGATGACTATGGGATGGTCAAATCAATCTTACACTCTTCTCACCATTTCATCTCTGAGTGGTCAGTGCCACTTCTATCATCCCACCCAAGATAGCATAGATCTGTTCCATTCCAACCGTGAACTCTATTGGAAGCCACACCCTTGCAGAAACAAAGATATGACATCAAAAGAGAAGGAAAATAAAAGAGAACAAGACAGGACAGCAGTAGCATTAATTGTTCTGCTCTGTGAGTTCATGGCTGGCCAGAATGAACAGAGAGATAATAATGATCAAAAGAAGATGGTGGAACCAGCATGCAGACTCTTAACACAGTGCTGGTACTGGGTATTGGAGACATTTAAAGAGAAATAGGAGAGAGTGACTGGAAAAGTCAACAAAGCAACCCTCTGCAAGAGAATGGATTCTATCTATCATTTGCATGTTTAAGCTTGGAGCGTTAAAACCCACAAAAAGATATTTGCATTTTCTTTACAGGCATTTGCAAAAACGATTCAGGAATGACACAAGTTTCTGTTGTGACGTAAAGTCACCTCCTGCCTATTGTCAAAATAAAGTTTTCTCAGGGCCCGCCTCATCGTTGAACAAATGTCTTGTCTGGTGTCAGTTTGCTCCTAATTGTGCATTTCCCTTTGTCTAAGTTAAAGTACATGTCAGAGAGTTATGTAAGATGAGTGTGTGCTTCTTTGTTCCTTCAGGCTCTGTGAATGTCCTGACAATTATATTCAATTATCAGTGCATCTTGCAGAGCATAAGTAGGGACGGAGGTTAAGGGACTCTGATGTAAATCCAGAGGTTAAATTAAATGAAGGTGAGGATAAGATAGGAAAGAAAAAAACAGCATGATCCCCAAGGCTGTCCTATAAACAGCATGTTATATGAGAGCACTTTGTAACTGGAAACCCACAACCAGTTAGACAGTTTGAACATATACCTGCCATTTAGTTCCTCCCACGTTTGGGAGAAAGACAGACTCTGTCATAGTTTATGTGTTGACTTAAAACCTACGGCTTCTACCCCAGAGGCTGGCTCTAAAAAAACTCAGGTATGAAGTAATAATGTTAACACAACAAAAAAGAGAAAACTGCTACAGTTAAAATCATGTTTAAATATTTATTATAAAAGTGATGCCGTCATCTCTAAAGAACTACAGATGTAATCTGTAAGAGAGAATGAGTTCAAGTGAGAATAATATTGAGAACCAGTGTTAAGGATCACTGTCTGCGTATGTGTTGGAGCTAGAGTGGAATGCCATGTATCAAGAAAATGTCTTAGTGTGCGACCAACCTCACGCACTGAACATACTGAAACTGCTGTCACAGCTGCAATGATGTTCCACTGATAATATTTTCTTAAAAAATGGCCTTTGGAAAATGTTAAAATTGCCTTTTATTGTTAGTTGGTGAAGGCCGAGTCTGAGAACACACACACATCGAGGCCATTACTACTGCGGCACCACTAGTAAAACCACGTAAAAGACTGTGTGTGGATTTCCCTTTTTAAGCGCTTTTGTCAAGAAATGTTAGAACTGTTTGATAACACGCAATGCAAATAAAATTATTTTTAGACATCTTTTCTGGGCAGGTGTCAGCTACACCAACAGTAAACTTCAACTTTGATTAAAAAAAACCTACCTTTATGTTCCAAGGATCCAAAAACATTATATTCACTCTATTTGGAAAAAAAAGCCATAGATAATATAGATAGCAATGACATCATTTCTATCTGTGTCTACTTGGTATTTTGGTTTGGTTTTTTTCTCCTTCACTGTATCTGTGTTCAATGTTTTGTTTTTAAATTAAACAACCAAGCCCATAACATGTTTTATTCATTTTTCATTATGACAATTGAGTTTGTTAAAGTGTTACATTTCCCCGTGACTTTCTTCACATTCCTTCCCTGTAAATTATCATATGCCAAGGTGTTATCACAATGCTCCCAACACAAGGCCAAATCCATTGGTATGATATTTGGCATTGTATTCATATAGTTAGGAATGTGTTTATATTCTGACAACCTCGCAGTAAGTTTATAATAGATGATACACTTATTGTATGCATAGTGATGTTAAGTAAGGTGATCAACTAGTCAAACAAATTCATAATTTTTTGAAATTTACTTTAACTTTGGCATGAAAAAGTGAAACATTTGGAAATTGCTCGCGCTATCAATTGCTCCCTTTTTTCCCCCTGCCTCTGCTCCTCCTCTCCTCCTTCCTCCTTTCCTTTACTCTTTCCTCCACACTGTTCTCTTCTCTAATTCTACCACCCACACTAATCCTATTTTATCCAAGACATACTGTAATTTAACACAATATACAGGACCTTGGCTTGGAGAGAGTTTCTAAAGGCCTCCACATTGGCTACGCCCCAGTTAGGGTTGAGCTGTCCATCGTCTGCACCATTCACCATCTCTCATCCACCTGAGGCCATTGTGGGTGCTGACATTGGCTGCGGCCGGGCTTGCGTCACTGGAGGACTGAGAAAGCAGCGTAAATGTCAGAGGAATTAGCCGCTTTGCCGGCGCCCACAGGGCCCAGCATGACAATGGATGGGAGAAGAGAGAGGGCAGTGTGGTACAGTGGGTTCTGTAGAGCATTCGTAAACCATACGAATCCATACTGCTCTCAACTCACCTCTACTTCTCCCTCTCTCTCTCCTTGTTTTTCCTTTTCTTGTGTATTTCTTCTCTCTTGCCAACTCATTTCTTCCTTGCTTGTCCTCCCCCCCTCGTTCTCTCCTTCCCTTCTTCTCTTTCTGTATCACTGTCTCGCCCACCTCGCCTCTGCCCGCAAGCAGTTTGAAGCAGATTATAGCCCTGCCACCCCCACTTGCCCATATACACAAACATTCACTCTGGCGCTGGCGCACACACGCACACACGAACAAACACACACATAAATGCTAGCAAACACATTTCAAGACATTGTGTATCCCCGCCACCTACAGTGCCACTACATCATCCTCTCCCAGTGGCACTTGAGCATGAACTTGTTTAGAACATTCTGTCCAGAATGTGGTCAGACATGTGACAAAATGCCCCTCTAAGTCAAAGAGCCAAACATGCCCATTATCAAAGCCAAACAGACACCTCCTCTGACAGTTAAGGTTATGGAAAGTGATATCCCGGTGAACCGCAATGCAACCAGTGATTAGACGTCCAACAGACCCAAGCTTTCTGTAATCACATGTTTACTGTGTGTGTCGTGTTTAAGGAAACCCACAATTAAGACCCACGGACTCTTATGTAATTGTGGCTGGACATTCAGAGAAAAATGAAAGTTTTTTAGGGCAGAAAAAGAACATCTTGTCTACTTATCATAGTTACGGTATACTCTTTCTTTTTCTTTATCCTGCTCCATTAACACATTATTGGAATTTTTGAACGAAGTGCAGTGAAATTAATACCTTTTTAATTAAACCTGCATGTGCATTATTATTTTGTGTTTTTTAATGACTTCGACCAGGCTAAGGTAGACACTTTCAACAGTTTATTGATGAAGTAATAACCATCATGTCTTTTACTGAAAGGGGGCAGCAATGCAGAGGAAAAGCAGGCACCGGGGTGAAGCCTTGGTATGTGTGTGTTTGTGTGTGTAAATGTATGTGTGTGTTTCTGTTTTTATTCGGCATGCATGGGCGCTTCTTTGTTCCGTCTGCCTTTCTGGCCTCTGTGCAGCCGGTGTGTGCTGCACACTGTACGGCTGAATAGGGGCTGCGTGGGCCCGACCTGCGATTTCGCCGCCCACCACACACATAGACACGCAGACCGGGCAACTGCCTCTGTTTTCGCCGGCAAGAAAGAGTGTGCGCTTGTGTGTGTGTGTGTGTGTATTTGCAGGGTAAATACAAATCATCCCTTCCTTTTCCTCAATCTCTCTCTTTCCCTCTCTGCATGTATGTGTCTCTCCCTTATTACTAGTGTTTCTCCATCCTCCTCAAGGGACAGCGAGGACTGCAGCTGTCCCTATGACAACCTCAGTGCTACTGTCAATCACCAAGGCAGCCTTATCCTCCTTGGCTTATATTCTATACATTCGGCCTCCTCGGCTTTGACAGGTGTGCAGATGGCATGTCACACAACTGTATAGCTCACATTAACACATGGTTGCCGCACCAATAATATCCTATTCACATTGTGCATCTGTAAGGCTTCTTGTTGCCTTACTTGTCTTGCTTGCCATTTTTGATCTTATTTTTCTTATCATTAGTACGTGTTCTGCATGTTTGCATGTTGCAGCAATGAATGAATAAGGATGCACTGTTCAATTCACTTGGATAAACTGAAGTGTAAAACAAAATCAGGACAACACTATCATCACTTTGTCAGATGTAACTGATAGTAACTCTTGTTGTTGATGCATCGAATACGGTGGAGATGCGAGTTTGTGTGTGTGTGTGTGTGTGTGTGTGTATGTTTGTGCGCATCCCGAACTTTACAGTCTGTTGGTAATGAGTGCCCTGAGCACTCCCTACTACACCTAACTGATCCAGTAATTGCTTTTCCTCCTCTGCATTTATCATCATCTGACCGGCCTGTCATGTTAGCTGAGCTGAGGTGGACAGAGAGGGGTGTAGGACTGCGAGTTGGAGATGGAGGTGGTGGTGTGTCTTTCTGGATGTAGCTATGGTATCGGTCCACTGCCTCGGGCAGTGGCACATGGAGGTGTGGGAAGGAGGGGAAGGACAGAGGGAGGGAGGAAGTAGAGAGGATGCAGGAAGGGCTCAGAGAGGGCAGTGATGTAGTAGTTAATATAAACTATGACCTCCAGCCAGTCATTACCATCATAAGGAAAATAAGCATGACAATTACACTTATTGCATGAAAGCATCCTGTTTTTCTGTTCTTACTATAATGATTTACTACTTATAGATTTCCTTTATTTAAACCTGTATCCTTTAAATGACATCAGTTTGAAAGCACTATCATGTACATAATAAAGGTTTATATCAATGTAAAAGGTAGGCCGTTTTGGGAATGAAGGCTCAGATTGTTGTTTACAGCTGGTAGATAACGACCGCCATGAAAACTGAGGTGACAATCTGAATGGCTGCTGTTATTTGTTGGTTAGAGTTAGGGACAATACATGCACACAACGATGCATATACAGTGTATACACACAGAGGGACTGCCCAGAAGATTTAAACAAATAGCCTCCTTTTTGCAAGGACTGCAAATGAGGTGTGTGTGTGTGTGTGTGTGTGTGTGTGTGTGTGTGTGTTTGTTTGTGCGCCTGTGAGAAAGAGGCAGCATACTGTTTGAGGGGTTTGGGCGTGCTGCTGCTGCTAGTGGGGATTTGATGCTGATGAGGTCTGTAATGGGAGTGAACAGAAAGCGTGAAGGGAATAGATTGGGACTTCATTGGCAGCCCGACTCTCCCTAAGCACTGCAGTATGCTTGCCTATTTATTCCCCCATTTTAATGCGCCTTGGCTTTGACCTTTCTCCAGCCAATGACAGTAAAATCACACTGCCACTAGAGAGCTACACATCAGCTTCCGAGCACCCATGTATGATTTCCTCATTAATTTTGTTCCCTATCGTTCCCCACAGACACACAGGCCAGAGCTGCAGTATATCATCCAGGGGGAGGGAGGAGCGACTTCAGACTGAAATGAATTGTACCTTTGCCATTGTGTAAATGATAACAGCTTTGACTACGGAAATTCAGGGGTGGAGAGAATGAGAGGATGAGAGGCAGGCTGAAGAGGTAGGCGATTAGGAAGACATCAATTCAATTCATATATTAAGGATCCTCCATGTATATGCTAATGCTTCACAACAGAGAAGGACACGTGACAATTAATCAATAAAACACAAGCAGATATATCATTGGTGTCCTTTGAAAATCTTTTGTGTAATTGGAGTGTCACATGATCACTTAATCAATACTACTGTTTAATTGTTTGATTTGGATGAATTTGAATAACGTATTGTTTGAATGTATATACTGTATCTATTTTTCTTCATTGACAACATGTTTTTCAACACATTACCTGTATTTTCAAAGTTTGAAATAGCTTATTTCTCTGTGCCTCAAGTCTTCTATTGTAGCCCAAAAATGAATCACATCAGTGAGCCACACTGTTGGACTGGGTGACATGTTTCTTCATTATGATGAGCATGGGCACTGTAGTTTATGTTGAGTTGATCCCACAAACACTGTCCTGCTGCCATGAATAATTGCTAGCACATCAAATCCACTGCTTAAAATAGGCTCCAACATACACTCTATTTACTCCTGTTTCACTAATGTTCGGTGTTGGGCAAGTTACTTCTAAAACGTATTACATTATAAATTAATAGTTAATTTTAGAGTAATTAGTTATATTAAAATATTACTGTCTCTGAATTGTAATCCTTTACACTACTTTTGCATTACTTTTGAGTTAGAAAGAAATAAGAGGAGAAATCAGGCCAATTATAAAAGCTGGTCAGTCTGACGTCATACTGCCTGAGCTCATTACTATTCATGAGCTCACCCAGTTGCGCTGGGTAAAGGATACTGATAACCAAGCTATCATTGGCTAGCCAATCAGAGTCAAGCAGCTAAGCTTGTTGAACATTAAAGAGAAAGAGAAAGTATTTCCACTGTAAACGTAATACAAGTGTATCAGAATATATGAAATTAAGTTGTTGGTCAAAACTTCCCTGGAGGAGGACACCCAAACCCCCCACTATGATACCGTATAATATTATATTATATTATACATACGTATTATTATTTTTAATTGTGAGTCAGACAATGTTGTAGGAGCACTATGCTCTTTTTTTGAGCACTCGTTTGAAAATGTATGTCAGGAACGAATGGGCTGTGAATGCCACAAACAAGTTGGAAAGCAATAAGAGAAGGACTAATGCGTTGTTGGTTTTGATCTTTTGATGGCCAATGTTATTGATGACAATAACAAAAACATAGATTGGTCGGAGAATCGGAGCAGCCGGTGCAGTATTACATTCCTTGTATCGCACTGTTGTGACAAAAAGGGAGCTGAGCCAGAAGGCAAAGCTCTTGATCTACCGGTCAATTTTTGTTCCTACGAGGCCTCGGGGAAGACCCAGGACTAGGTGGAGAGATTATATCTCCAACCTGGCCTGGGAAACGCCTCGGGATCCCCTAGTTGGAGCTGGTTGATGTGGCTCGGGAAAGGGAAGTTTGGGATTCCCTACTGGAGCTGCTGCCCCCGCAACCCGATACCGGATAAGCGGATGAAGATGGATGGATGGATGGATAGAATATTGCCAGCTTTACCTTTTAAAAAGTAATTTACTTCGCTTAACATCAAAATAGCAGCACGAAGGCAACAAAATTACATATTGACACTTAAGACCAGTCTGTGTTTCTGCAGCGTTGTCATAAACTACATAGCGCTACACATACAAGAGTGTTGTGAGTTTGTGTGCACAGCTAGCACAAATGTAGTAAAACAAGGACAAAGACAATGTTCTGTAATAGGTAATACAGTAGTCCAGATGGTGAAACAAACAAACATGTTGCCCAGCATGACGGCCTCCAACAAAAAGAATATATTCAGCCAAAAAGCAGATGGAAAACACTCCCTCTGTCCCTTCTCCTCCCTCATCCTCTTTCCTACAGTCTCTCCTCCCTCCTTCCTAAGCCCTCACACACACACACACACACACACAGCCTTTCTCCCTTTACCCTTTTCCCCACAAATCCATCCTCCCATGCAGTTCTGTGGAACAGATGCAGGCAGCACAGCAGACGTAGAAAAAGGTTCAGCAGTGTTTACAAATGAAGCAGGAGCAGGCAGAAAGAGAAGGCAGGAAACGTCAGCTGATGCTAAAAATAAATGAAATCCAGGGTGAGAGAGAAATACTCTAAGGTCCTAAAATAGCTGGTCAAACAAAGGCATGAATAAACTAGAATGAGTGTGAGAGGTTGTGTTTTTTTTTCAAGAGGAAGCCCTTCTTCTCTCACTGTGCTCTCTCACACAGCGACTCCCTGGTTGCTAGGTTGCGACACTTGTGGCCGCCATGCACAGAAGGTGCTTTTTGCATCGGCAAAAGGCAGCCTTCTTTTTCATCCATCATTTGAAATGTAAACGAGCAGAACTGGAAAAACATGCATTGTCAATTAGGGGAACACCAGACAGAGTATGAAGGAACCTACAGATCAATTAGTACAAAGACGACTTGGATTTCAGATGCACCATGGAAACAGAGACAACTCTTAAATACCTCAAGTAACAACCAGATGATGTAGATGAAATGAGGTAAAATAAGGACTAAATTGTACTCCTGACTTTTTTGGGGACAAAATAGACCTTAAATCCTCACCAAATCTCACAGTTCAACTCCACATACAGCTGTTTCAGAGGGCACACGCCCTCTCTTATCTGAAAAGGAGTGAGAAGCTGCTCACCAGTATGGTAAAGGTCAATGTGCTCAGCTGAGGGATCATGTGCTAAGTATCATATGGAATATGAAATCAACTGCCGGTATTACACATAGGTCATTTCCTCACACATTTATCTTAGCATCAGCTTGGCCTGTGTAAACATTTCTCGAAACTCCTCTCACCCTCTAACTCACACACTCATTCTGCAAAAAGACAAAGCGGGAAGATTAAGTAGAGCAAATAATAAATCAGCAATGTTCTTCTAGCTGATTCATAATTACTGTAACACATGGTTCTCTGAAATAAATTTCCCTTGTTTCAAAATCAATTTGTTCTTATTAATAGATTAAATAAGTTAACTTATTGCATGACTTTTTCTTAGTAACTATAGTTCTGACTGTATTCCTTCATTCAAACGCACAAACTCACAAAAAGCACAAACACAAAGAAAGATAAGAAACATACACACACCATTGCACAATAGGGACTCCAGTTCAAAAAAAGTCTGCACCACAGGGCAGGGCCCATATTTCATCAGGGAGAGGGGGTTAAAGTTGAAGCCCCAAGGACATGCCATTTCCTCTCCCTCCCAGGGTTCCAGAGGGCGAGGCGGACATTCTTTACTGGACACTGAGTCTCCCTGGTCTCCCCGGGAGGAAGTTGGCTTGCTTTTAGAGCTTGGCCAGTCAAGGTGATTTAAACCACCAAAAGCCCAGGCATTACG
The DNA here is from genome assembly GCA_026937815.1 of Etheostoma perlongum. Lineage (NCBI taxonomy): Eukaryota > Metazoa > Chordata > Actinopteri > Perciformes > Percidae > Etheostoma > Etheostoma perlongum. Next base: position 27,464,831 of record CM049379.1, read on the forward strand.
GACCAGGCCTGGCTCCCCATTCCACCAGTTCCTCTCTTTCATTCGCCTCCCAGTAAAAAGATCACAGTCCTTGTGTTTGAGTGTTTTCAGGAGGTTGTTATGGTGTCCTTGGGAGCTGATTTACAGGGTAACCTTGTGTGCTGGGGGCTAGTTCCGTTGGTCTTTAATTGTGGGCTGTAGTACGGTAGCCCTGTGGAGCAAAACACAACATTTCAGAAAACACGTGAACACTAGAAAAAGTAAATTAACATGTCAGAAAACACACGTTCACACTCCTAATTCTGAATGGGTGTTTATGATGACCTGAGCAGGTGGTTAGAGCAATAAGCCCAGCATTCCTTCGGGATCGCATCCATATTGGCTAATTTTACACCTGACAAGTTCATGCTATGCCAACGATCGGTTGCGATGTTGGAAGTGGTGTGCCATCTATGTACTGAGGTGAAAAGGTAACTGTGAAGGTCGAGGTGTTGGATAGGTGTTTAGCAACTGCAGGAGTTTGTTTCCTGCAAATAGAGTCTGCCTTTTTATTGACTGTAATCATGATTTCCACTCACAGCGACCAAGTTTTTTCAGTTGCCTAACCCTTATTTACCTTCCTTATCCTTAATCATGCCATAGTTACCATGTGCAGATATTTTACAAAACATAGATTTTTTTAACTGTTGGCATTGAATGAAAAAGAAAAATATGAAGAATCACCCAGTTGAAAGGAAGTTATAAGGTGCACTCATTTCTGTTTTGTGTCACACACTACATTTATATTTCCCAAAGGGGTGCCATCTTCCCAGGATTTATTTATGAATCTATTTATTTATAATGGTAATGTGTGGTTTTAAAATCCAGAGTAGATGAGATATACTCTGGTTGGTAATATTGTCTCCAGGAGCCTTGTTCCTTTAATATGTATCACAAAGAACCATAACCTCCCTGTTCACACATATGGACTCAAAGTGGCAGGCATGATCAATGTAGAGCTGGTAAATTACATACTAAGCTTGGCTGCCACAATCAGCGTTTCCTTAATGTTGTTAAAACAATGTTTGTGAAGATACGTTAGGGCAAAAACAACTTCAGCTTCTCAAGGGAATCTGCTGGGTGATTTTTAAGTATTATCTGTGGGCAGTGTGCATGATATTATTTTAATGTTCAATTAAGGCTTAATGTCAGGCTTCCTGTGTTTGAGTCTGTATGTGTGAACAATGGGTAAAGGTTTGCACTCTGCACCATGGCCATCCTGGTCATGTGTATCTACAAGCAGAAAAAATTGCACCTTGATTTCAGCAACAAGTCTGATTTATGCCCAAACAATACTGATCACTTGTAAAATGATCACACACAAAACAATGTAAATGTTTTTCTGCAATGTAATTGTTGCTTAAGGTTTGTATATTTCGCTTGTGAAATGTGGTTGTTTTGTACCTCAAGGACACCATACAGCAGAGACCTGAGCACACATGCAAACACACATACTGGACTCAGTGTTTTGAGGAGAACTTTGCCACTGGCGAGCAGGCAGTAAGACAGGAGATGAAATGTCTTATTAGAGAGTGAATGAGAACCAGGCGGGCCTGAGCTGAGCCAGGTCCTCCATTAACCTGTCCTTACAGGGGAGAGGCTCATAAACAAGGCCTGTATGGCAGGAAGGGCTGGAGGAGCCGGGTAGGAGGTGGAGGGAGATGGTGGAGGTAAGCGGAGGCCTTCATGAGGATTGGAGAGTGCCTGTGTGGAGGGGGTGGGGTGGATGGGGCACCTTAGGGACAGCATTTGTCCCTTCAAAGGAAAGAGGAGATTGCATTGATCTGTGGGATCCCTCTGATGTGGTGGACACGAACACAAAAATGGACTAACGCATAAAGACGCTCTGGATGACAAGCTGTCATATTCTTTTAGGTCTCCACATTGGGAGATGTATTGTGTGTTGGACTGAAAATGAATCCATCCCATTAGCCTGTGGCTAGGACCTTTAAGGGCCAATAAAAATCACTCCAACAAACCTGTGATTGATTTCAAGAGAGTAGAAATGGCAGCGTGGTAGTTCTGCCAGTCTATTGCTTAAGTAACACTTCCAATTTTGGTAATTCTTCCCCTCTTATATGCCAGCACACACACGTACACAAACACACACACAATCAGTTCTCGAAAGTGCACCGTAGCCTCAAGGAAGTGGGTTAATATGGGGCACAGACATAGAAAGAGGGCATTTTAGTCCACATGGTTTGAGTTGACTGACAAGGGCAACAACAAATATACACTAAACAAATAGACATAAAAATATTGTCAAGGCTGTTGAATGTGAAACCAAGGCTTTTGTTTCTGTTGTGGGACTTTTGCAGATAAATAGAACAAACATGGCAGAGCCATTCGGGTGGAGTGAATGTACAACAAAGCTGGAGAAAAATGACAACTAGGATGGAGATGAGCAGCAAAATGGAAAACAAAGGTCCCCTCCTCTCCTCTCCTCTCCTCTCCTCTCCTCTCCTCTCCTCTCCTCTCCTCTCCTCTCCTCTCCTCTCCTCTCCTCTCGCCCCCGCAGCCTCCTGAGCACAGCTGTCTACATGGCTGGGCTGTTTTCACTGACAGGCTGTGAGATCCATGAAACAGGAGGACACCAGGGACCTGGGCCACCTCGACAACATGCGCCCCCACAATCTGCTGTTCACAGTGTACCCCAACCCTCCTCCCCCCCTCTCTCTCTGTGTCTCTCCCTTCCTCTCCATACTAACAATCTCCTTCCCTATTTCAAATATTTCATCCCTCAGGCTCTCTCTCTCTTTCCCTGTTGCACACAATTTTTTTGCTCGCAATGTCTCGTCTCGGTTCTATTAGATTTTCTGTTTGTGCCTGTCATTTTTATCTCCCTAATACTCCCTCCTTCTTTCTGCCCTCCAGTGGCCCCCTCACACTGTCACATGTGTATGTTTGCTGCTGCTTGGCTGTCATGTCCCATGCTTTTGCCTGAGCCACACATCATTTCTCACAAACAGAGAGATGAAAGGAGAGAAGGGGAGAATGAAATAGAGAAAACAGAGAGTCCGGGGCTGATTCGGAGGAGGTTAAGAAAGCATGTGGAATAAGAGGGAGGCAGGGTGAATGAACCAATGACAAACAATTTCTTATTTTGACTGTTTCGCGAGGCTGTCTCTGATTTAATAAGCACTTTTTTGGCATTAGGAGTCTGCTTGTTTTCCTTGGTGCTGCGTGGTTTCCCCCATTTTCAACTCCAGACGGGGGAAGGCGAGAACAAGGCCCATGGCTATGGGAGGAGAATCTCTCTCTCTCCGCTGTCTCCCCTGGCTGGGTGGAGCTTAACTGGGGGACTTAGCCCCGAAGGGAAGGTGTAGGAGCCGTGATGGGGACAAGCTCCTCTGGAAAGCCCTCGAGGGAGACCGCTTCTTTGCAGTAAATAAACAGCCCACTCTCCCTGCGTGGAGCATCTCCTCCCTTTATGCATCTCAAACCCTCAAGACAGTTTCACATCACTGTAGCCCCTCCCCCCCCCTACAGTTCTAGCTGTAACTATCCCATTCTCCGTAATACTCGTCATCACTCGTAATCGTCATCCCTTCAACACACGCACACACCAACTCAACAAAACACTCTCTTAACAAATCAGATCAAAGAGGATTAAGATGTGATCTTTGTAATTCCACACCCCCCCCCTCCCCCGTCCTGGCCTACACTAATGTAAAATGTGTTTTTTTTCTGCCTGTCTTTTCAAGGAGAGACAAACAACAATGAACAATGTGGGATCTGTCGCATTCTTCCCATGGGAGAAGACTTCTAACGGCATCTTCTATTAGGAATGGAGAGGGAAGAAGAAAAGAAAAGAGGAACCCCCCACGGTGCAAACAAAATCTAAGTGAGAACCACAACTTAGAACTTAACAGGATTGTTTAGTATTTACTGTATGTGCAACTCATTCTGAATCCTTAAAAAGGAAAAAAAAACACACACCTTGCAGTACAGTTAATCAGTGTAGGCTATAATGTTAGCCTATGAACAATCATCTTGTACTGCTTCATGACATACAGTATATCTATTTGCTGCATCACTGTGCTGCTCTGAGAGGTTGGTTCTCTGTTGGCCCCTCGACTTTGAAACGCGTCTAAATCAGACCACATGTTACAAGTTGTCAAGTGCAGCAGCATGAAAGTGAGATTCAATGTCAAAGATGGATTTCTCACACATTCCGTGAGCAGCCTCGCTTTCCCCCCATACAAATAACACATCTTATTAGCTCTCTGCTCAGTCCACCCACGTAGGCAGCGTGCAGAGCATATACTGCACACACGCTTGTGATGTGCGTGTGATACTGCCTCTGATTTTTACAAGGGCCTTTGCTCGTCCTCCCTCTCTCTGCTCCTCATAGACCTGTCACTGCTTGACTCTCACCGCTTGGCGCAGTGGAACTGACCCACTTCTTGCACTGTTGGGCCCCAGGAGAACCAAAGCATATACACATAGGCATGCACACAAATACATCACATTAGGACTGCGTACATATGATAACATGTGCTGATGAATAAAACATGTCATTATCCGTACCTAATAATTCCATCGATGACTGTAGCATCTGCGGCTCCCCTGGAAGCGGAATGCTGTTGACAGAGATGACAGTGTTTTAATGCACACATGCATTAAATCCCTGTCAAAGAAACTCAGGAGATTAACTGATAGTTCAGGCAACAAGATCTTTAAATATCTCGAGCCAGCCAGTTAGTTAGAATACACCCACCTCTGTGTAGCTGTATTGGTTGAAAGTATAGTGACATCCTTACTGTGTCATTATTTTCTAACCAACTTTTGTGTTTGAATTACTCCACTCACCCATTATCTTAATTAGACAAAGGTCTGACTGCATGAAATTAAGACAGGAAAGGAGAACAATTTTTCCCTGTGCAGCATCAGACTGCAGAGTTCATCTGCTCTATCACATTATCTCCTACTCCTACATGCAAAGATCAAAGAAATGTCGCTACACTATACAAATGCATGCACACAGACACACACGTGTAAACTGACCGGCAGGGATGCATAGGAAGCTCCCCGGTTACCTGCAGCTATCATGAGAAGAGACTGATATCTGGATTTTTTGATAAGAGCATTCTGAGAGCATAGAAGAACACAAAGGCAACAGTCCTGGGTCAGATTTACAGGATGATATCTGAGCTATACCCCTCTGGTTTAACTTATTCATCAGATGTCTGCACACAGAATTCACAAAGACATGGACAGTGATTCAAAAGAGGAATAGTGTGGTGTGGGGGTGTGCTGCAGTACACTTCAGATTTTTGGATCACAAGAAATATACATATGGCATACACATGGTAGTGTCTCACACAAGTTATGCTGTCTCAGCGGCAGTCAAATATTTCTTCCTAAAATTATAGATTTATCATCACTAAATGAAATGTCATCGCTAGTTGCATAGCAAACTGAACTTACTCACGTGGTTATGGTGGAGTGTGAGAAGGTTTTACATTTCTTTTCACAAACATGACATTATACGTATAATATATCTCATATCAATATACACATTATGCTAATACCTAATCAGACTAAATGACTAGCATGTGTTAGGTTAGCTTAATCCATTCTTTCGGACTCATCCTAACCTACATGAACCCTACTTACTCTGAAACACACATTTCTCCATATGAACAGTGAAATCAGTGTTTCTCAATGGGGGAGGCAAAGCATTTAGAACTGTTATAAATGTAATTGATTGTATTTTTGCCTGCCTCTTGGCCAGGACTCCTTGAAAAAGAGGTTTTTAACCTCAACGGGACTTTCCTGGTTAAATAAAGGTTAAATAAAATAAAAGCGAGAAAAGTGAGACCATTCAGATGAAGCACTGAAACAAGTTAATTACATTAAATGCTGCTGTGCATTTTTGACAGATACATTTTTTTTACTTTCTCTTTTTAGTTTCATGGTCACAACCTGCTGTTGCTGCGGTGTCTTTTTCAGTATTATGAGCATCTTGTTTGTCCTTAAAAAACTATAGAGATGAAATGAAAACAGCAATACCATCCAAGTGTCGTTAGCGCTTTGGGAGGAAACGTGGCATGCTGTGTGTGCATGCAGGCTGATGCAGAGAGAAAGGGGGATGATCGGGGAGAGGTCAGGATAAAAACACACGACCTGGTTCGCAGGTTGCTCACCATGCCTGTCAAAATAGAAATCCCTGTTTTGCTTAGTGTGACATCATTAGCATGTAGAAGTGATACCTCTGCTGTTCCTGAGTGTTATGACTGAAGGCTACTACTTCAGCTCAGCATGCCGGCATTAGCTGTGGGTTCAGCTTAAACATGAACATTTTGAGTATACAACTAACTCCATCCTACATGGCTCCTGCAATGAAAACAAGCACCAAGGCTTGCCAGGACAAAGATATATATAGAGAGAGAGTTGAAGGACAGTGGTGGAATGTAACATGTACTTAGTACAATTTTGACATAGTATTTCTATGCTACTTTATTCTGCTACTCCACTACATTTCAGAGGCAAATGCATTTGTTTGACACTTAGAGTTACTAGTTACTGTTTACAGCAAAAACATGATGTGCTTATATGCAGACATGTATAAAGTACTAGAGACCCAGACTTGAGTAAAAGTACACGTGCTCTATCAAAAAAGTGACTTGAGTAGAAGTTGAAATTCTCTTTAAGCACCACACTTAAATAAGTATTTTTGTACTTAACAATTGCAAGTAGTTTATTATAGTAAATACTACTATAGTATTATAGTAAATACTACTCTGAAAGTAAAAGTACAATTGTGTTATGTAGTTATTAAAGAACGCAATCAAAACTTTGAATATCATATTGTTTATATGTTTCCGAAATGTTTAACCTAAAGGAGCACGTGCAGTCTTCTTACAAGACAGCAACATACAAAATATATCCAAATAAAAGTAGGAAACTCGACGAAAATATGTACTGAAGTAAAAGTAGAAATAGGAGTAAAAAAAACAATACTCCAGTAGAGTACAGATACAGCCTTTTAGTACTTAAGTACAGTAGTGAAGAAGTTCTACTTTGTTACTATACATCTATGCTTATATGACATAATGTTGTACTATACTACTAATCCACCCAGTGGTATACAAATTATCTTAAATTGTCCCATATATTTAGTGATAAAAAAAGAATAATCCAATATTTTATAAGATATTTAAAAGAGCCATTTTACATAAGTTGAGTCATTTTTACTTGTTATACTTTAAGTACATTTTGTTGATAATACGTCCCTACTTTAATTGACATTTTGTTTTCAGTACTTTTACTTGTATTTCAAAAAATCTTTACCTAAAAATACTGCCTCCTATTTTTAGGTATTTCTACTTTTACTTAAGTGAAGTATCTGAGTACTTCTTCCTCCACTCGAGAAGGAGCTGAGGTGTGGGAGGAGTGGAGGACACAGGAAATGGAGTGAGAATCGCAGGGCATTGCTAAAACAATAATGACTTCCACTAATTGTGTTTCCTATGGCCGATGCGAGTGTGGTGACATTTCACTTCTGTGTTTGTCGGTCAAAGGATGAGCTAATTAATGTGGTAATTTAGCCCCAATGCCTCCAGTGACAGCCACACCCCCTCGTTAGAAGCCACAAGGTCAACGGTCGGAGACAGACAGACAAAGACAGAAGCAGAGAGTTTTTTTCTGGCTTTGCCTCCTCAGCAGCCCCGAAGTCACACGACTCTGTCCCTGTAACGGGAACAAGTGATTATTTCTGAAAAATGGGGAACTTTGTCAAAACAGATCCCTCCCACACACCATCTCTCTCTCTCTCTCTCTCTCTCTCTCTCTCTCTCCTTCTTTCTCACACACACACACACACACACACACACACACACACACACACACACACACACACACACATTTAAACTTTCATCTTGAGCATGCGTGGGCACACACATACATTGGTAGGTATAAACATACACAGCTGTGCAAATATGCAAACACACACTTAGAGGAAACGCTTTCACGCAAGCACGGACACACACACACACACACACACACACACACAAAGGACTTAAACTCTGTGGCATGTTGTTTGATTGATCCCATCAAGCAAAATGCATCTCTGCCTGTGAGGAGTCATGTGGCATTCAGCATCATTCTGCCAGCAGATGAAGCATCATTAATGAGGGATAAGAGGGTACAAACTCCACCTGTGGTCTCTTCACATCCTAAAGACATTATAGAGGCTTTGCAAAGCATAATCTTTGACATTGGAGCACTGCACCTGCTACAGGATATAATGCAGCAGTGTTAGTATCTTTTACTTAAGTAAAAGGACTAATACTACAATGTAAAATAAAAAGTCCTCAATCAAAATCTTGCATAACCACATAAGTATTAGTATTATTATACATTTGAGGTGTCATGACATAATTAATGGAGTAGAGAAGAAGAAAAACATGCTTCACAGGTTTGTATTTTTATTCTCACATTTAAAAAAAAAGCCAGATACAGAAGGTTGTTACTTATTAAATAATTGCATCCATTTGGACAAACATTCCATTTCTGTTATCAAAGGGGTAGAGACTTTACATATTTTCTGAGATGATTGGTGCTCTCCAACTGAATTTCTTGACATGCACTTTGCCCTTTTGCCTGGATCCCTTTTTGTAAGCTTAATAGGAGCGTGAGTCTGCGTGCTGCCAAAAACCACTCAGCATTCCCTAATGTAAACACTAGCACTAGAATTGTGTGCAGTTTTGCATTTTTTTACTTTTCCAGTGACAGTTGCAGCCAGTAAATCAACTTTAGCTGCCATGACCAATAATTATGTCAACAGTGGATCACAACACAACTTTGCATTATCACCTTGCAGCGCTTTGCAGCACTTTGCAGCTCATTATTTTGGTTTTACAGAGAATAACTGTACTGCTTTGATTAAATCTCACAGCTCTCATCAGTGACATTTTTGTAAAGATATTAATAGCCATGTTCCCATTCTAAAAAACTCCTCAATTGCGCAAAAATATTTTTTTTTTTGTCTTTGTCAAAAAAGAGTTAACGTGCTTAATTGGATATGGAAAGACCTTTGTCGGTTAAGTTCTGAAGTAGCAAACCTTTAACTCACGTGAGGGATCAGATGTTTCCTCTGTCTGCATCTTCCCTGTTATTCCAATAATGTGTCTTTTTCCTCCAGACAGAATGAAACATGGCCGATACTAAGTTACTGACATGAAAGTCAGTCAGTCAAATTAAAACGCAATTAAACCCAATCTCTGAAGACCTCTCTACATTTTTCTCACAAAGATGGGTTAGACGGCCATGTTTTTGGTTGGCAACTTCTACTTCATCTACTCTGTTTACTGGCGAATTACAGCCATGCGTAACATAAAGCGCCATCTTCGACAAGTAGCCGAGCCCCGAATTCGCATTTCTTTCTTGTGACTGCTTACAATTCATTTGACAATTGAATGAAAATGTGGCTAATGTAGAGATCCAATCCTGCCTTAAATACTGTTATTCTTACAAATTAGCTGCAAACAGAAAAGCTGAATATTGCTGTACCAAAGCTTTTTCAGCAAATAAAAAAAATGTTTACCTTAAAATTAAGATTAGTGAACTTGTACTTTTTAAAGCTTACACAGTTTTTTGGAAGTAATTATGTTGTTGATGGCAAAAGTACTCACTTCCCATACTCAAGTAGAAGTAAAGATATTTCTTTAAAGGTCCAGTGTGTAACATGTTTAGTTGTTCATTATCAAAATCGTTGTTGCCCGTTCACAAACTTGTCATTTTTCATAAATATTTACCACCACCATCAATTCCAAGTATTTCTATTGGCTTGACATTTTAAATTTGCATTTGCATGAACTGGGGCAGACGCTCCATATTCATGCGCCATCTTGAAATACGTTAAGGGTAAGGGACTAATGGGCTATATGAATTACAAAACAGATATTAATTAAGAAGTTCCCAATACTTTTAGAGTTACAACTAACAACCACTAGATGGTAAATTGTAGTGGTGCGTCAAGTTCAAGCTCCCATCCAATTAGATTGAATTCGGTATTGATGCGAAAAATAATAACGGTAACGCCACTGAAATTATTTGAAAGTAAAGTAACGAGCCAATTTTGAAAAATGTAAGGACTAAAAGTGAAAAGCCAGCACAAAAATAAATTGTAAAAATATCGGAAAAATCTACTTGAGTACAGTAACGAATCTTTGATTCTGAATGACAAGTTGAAGAGCAAAGTCGAACACAAAACTAAAAAGGAGAGGACAGGCTGTGCCTCAGTGGCTATTTTAATGAGCAGACTCATTCTTCTACCACCCACCACGTAATTCCTCTTACCTCCCTTCAGTACTCTCACCCTCTCCAAACACACCATAACACACACCCAAACATTTGCCCGGCTCATTAATTAAAAGCACAAACAGTTTACGGAAGCCAGCTCCTCCAGCTTCCAGAGGTAGAGGCTTCTTTCCCTTTCTCTCCTTTCCTCCATTTGTGGAGGAATGTTTGGCTGAGCTGAGCCTTCTTGTTAATGTAAATAATTTACCTTTACCTTTATCCTGATGGAATCTTAATTGTGCCTATCCGACTCGCCTCACAGCCATTCATCAATGTCCTCTTTGAACAGCAAAAGACACGTTGCCTGTTGTTGGGAGAAGAAGAAAAAAATCTAGCTTTAAAATAAAGTTAAAGAGTTTACAATGAGAGGCACACACACTGGTCTAGATTAATGACAGCCCTCCACCAATTAAAGAAGGGGTTTGCGGTTTTCATCTGGTGCTGCTGGTCATTTATTGTCTCTGGATATTGATCTTTATTTCAATGGAGCAAATACAACAGAGAACAATAAAAGCTTTACTGGCCGTGTTAGCTCAAAAACATTTGGAGCGTTATTGGCGAATCCATTCATTCCAGCGCGAGGTATTCATTATATTGTGTGACTGATAAATGCAAAGATTAGCTGCATGCACATATGGGCCTGGAAGCCATTCAGAGGGACCAACGGTGTGTATATGTGTGTGTGTGTGTGTGCGTGCATGCGTGCGTTTGTCTGTCTGTTTATTTTAGTGTGTGCAAGAGGTGGCTCAGAAGAGTGGAGGGGGTTAGGGGGTTAGGGGCTTAGGGCTGAGGGGGTTAGGGGGAGGGGTCAACTCTTTATTTTTCATTTTTGGCGTATCAGCCTTGGAGGGCCTCGGTGGTGCAGTAAAAGCCATGCATCTCCCTTCACGTGCCTGGCAGAGTGTAATTGCTTGTCTCGAAATGAAAGCAGCGTTCGGCCATTTCTCAACACACAGGGCTAAAACGAGACCACAAATACCCACCACTTCCCTAGCGAGAAATGTCCCTACACTCCCACAGCCTGCGCTCTTTACCAGAAGCAGCAGCAGCTGACAAGGCAGCAGTGGCTGTGTATGTTTGTGCGTGTATGTACACAGACAGGATCTATGCTTGTATCTGCTGATTTATCTGTGCTTAATTATGTTGCGCTGTGGAGTCACAAGCCAATTATTTGCCTTTTCAAAGCTTTAGAAACATACTCGGAAAGAGAGGTACAAGAGAGGTATATTTTTGGCATAGCTGAAGTACATGGGTGCTGTCACGGGTACACAACAAGTGTACAAGTTTCATTCATAGTTGTGATTTTAGAACAGCTGCTACTGACAGTCACTTCTGCTAAAACTTCCACTGTCTACCCTTATAATTTTGGATTGGAAAACAAGCGTAAAGGCATAAACTTCTCTCTCTCTCTTCTGCTGTATCCACATCAGTTGAATATGCAGCGCTGTGGAGGAAGGACTGGCAATGCAAGACTAAATATGCTTTGACTGAAAGAAAGAAATATGAAAGGAAAGCTGGTGTGTGACAATAAACCAATGAGGTGAGAGGTCAACTGTGTGTGTGTGCATGTGCATTTGAGAGAGACGAGACACGTCTGGGGGACAGGTGACATAGTGTGTGTTTCCTGGTGATGAAGGGTCAGCGGAGGGTCACAGTGATCCAGTTACACTCCCCTTTTCTCTCCATTGATCCCTCCCGATTCCTCTGATACACCACTGTTTCTATATCGACATCTAACCATACAGACGAATGCTGGAAGGCATACAGTCTTCCAGTGTCTGAGCCCTTTATTGAGCCGTGCGAGAGACGCTAATGACCAGGATTGCTCATAGCGAGCCCTGTACGCTTCTCCTCCACCTATTCAAACCTTTGTTCTCATCTCACATATGATCGCTTGAGGCCCATGATGTCATCGAGACCTCTTGGCCATCGTTTTCATCAATACTCACTTGCCAATTTGTTTTTCTTTTCCTTCTTACTTTTACTATAGTTCCCATCGCCCTGGCTGTCTCTCTGCCCCTCCTCCTTCCTTCCCTGTGTTTCCCCGCCCTGCACACCTGCTCAGCGACCCATCCCTGTGCCTCCCAGCGCAGGCAGGGCGGCGAACAGACGGCCCCTGTGTTTTCTGATAATCATCACATAGCTTGCATGCCTGCTCCTTTTCTCTCTCTCTTTTTCTCTCTCTCTCTCTCTGTGTTCTATCTCCTCTCCTCTGTGCCCCGCCTGCCAGCTTACCTCAGCCAAGCCTATAACCCCCCCCTCTCTCCCCCCTTGCTGCATCTGCCCTGCCATACATCAGCCTTCTGACACACTCACTCAGCACCCACAATGCCTCGGTCTCACTCTTTTCACCTTTCGTCATCAGTTTCATCAACTGCAGCTGTCAATTGCAAAACACATATCTAATATGGGTGTTCTTTCCTGGAAGTGAGAACAAACAAAAAGCCATTTTAAGTTATAGTTTGATATTTTGGGGAATAAGCCAACTAGCCTGGCTTTACCACTACTCAGAGGCAAATAAATAATATACTATAATAAACAGTATATAATGTATAATGTATATAATATAATGTATGTATATAATGTATTATTAGATTTTAATGTAGATTTTGTTACCTTTAGATACAGCCAGGCTGTTTTCCCCTGTTTCCAGTCTTTATGCTAAGCTAAGCTAACCAGCTGCTGACTGTAGCCTGATATGTAATATTGCTATTCTCATCTAACTCTCTGCAAAAAGCAACAAAAAAAACAATCTTTCTTTCTTTCTTTCTTTCTTTCTTTCCCTCACTTAAGTCTTTCCACCTCCTAACCCTGCTCTTTTTCCTCCGCCCCTCCCACCATGTCTCACTGCAGGTGTTCCCATTGCTAGGGGTGAAAAGCAAAGACGAGGCATTGCTCTACTTCATTCAGCTATTGAGTTAATGGTTCCTCATTCACCACCCACACTGCTTATTAGACCTGCTCTAAATAACCAAAAAAAAGAAACAGAGAAGTCGGTTTGCTCCCAAATGCTATTCATAGATCCCACAGTGGGTATTACTCCGAGGGCTACATGGGAAGGATATCAGCTCTCAGTGTCATTATTTGATCAAGTGGTCATGCAGTGGTCTGTGTAGTTAGTACTTGAGGGAATGAACACCCCAGTGGGCCCCTCTAAGCATCCATTGTGTCTGTATAAAGACAGCCCTTTGGAACAGGGGGCCCCATTGTAGAAGAAATTGTTCATTTATTAATTCATGCTATCAGGTTGCCGGGTTTCATGTTTTACAAAAAGCGCCAGCAATGAGCAGATTGGTTATCAACACCAGCTGTCCAGACGAGACAGCTAGACTCTCTCCACCCCTCCGCCTACAGTTCCCTACCATCCTATCTGTATCTGTTTCTCTTACCTATCCTTTTGCACCCTCCCCAACTCTTTGTCCTGTGTACTCTGTGGCATTAAAGGTTTGGATCAGGCAGATGGACAGGGCCTTAGATCAATCACAGAGATCAATACTTCCAGACTGGCTGAGGCGATCTGTGCAGACTGATGGGCATCTGACGGCTCTGATCCGGTCCAGTCCAGGCTTCCTCTGTTCATGGATCGGCTTAGTTTAGCTTGGTTTGGTTTAAGTCCGGTCTGGTCTTGTTCAGGTCTGACATGTTAGGATTACAGTTTGAAATGTTATAACGTTTGCAGTTTCCAGTTCATCAATCAATTTTTTTTAATAAAAAAGTGACTTTTGAAGGCACACAGAAACATACTTTCTTGTTCATACACACATATACAAATGATATGCTTTTCTTAGTAGTTTTTTCTCTACTTTTTGGACAACACCCATTAATTTATTCTACATGTGTCTGTTCAAAACACAGAATTCAGCAAAAAAATGATAAATGGCAGCCTAGATTAGATGAATGAACACCAATCGCACATGTTACCTTTCGCTCTCTTCATTCACAAGTCATTAAGTCAGAAGACAGCTCTGCTAAATGTCAGAAAGCTGCAGGGGGGAAACCACAAAGGGAACCTGGTTTCATTGTTATGCTCTTTGATTATACACAGGTCAAGTGGAAAGTCTATCTACATCCTCTGAAACTAACCTTTTCGCTCAAAACAATTGGCATGTACTGCATTTTTTGTAATTGCCCTGCACCAAGAGAAAATGATCGCAGATGAATGAGGATACAGTTGCCACTTGACATCAGCTCTGGTATTCTCATTTTCTCTTCCCCTGATCACAAAGTTCAGACAAAGCAGAAGAGAAGACAAAAAGCAGACTGAATGTTGGCTCTCACGTCCCTGCCCACCTGCCCCCACCTATGCAGCACTGCTCCGTTCTAGGTCAGTTTTCTGATGATAGACAGTGACAGAGCCAAGCAGAGCTTCACGGTTCCTGCCTGTCTTCCAGCTGCAGCGTCTGGTGTGCGTTTGATGTAGTCCAGTCTCTGACTGTTGGCCCATGACACCAAACTCAGACAGAGCTGAAATCTGGAGGGCAGGAAGGAAGGAAGCGAGGTTCCAAGACAGTCAACAACAGCCAGTCATCACTCAGTCAGTGCTTATACGCTGTGCCATTGTGCAAGGGTTTTGCTGGGTTGTTTTCAATTGAAAGAAGAAAAGTTGAAGGATTATAAAAATGTAAATATATATGTTATGCTTTTGCCATTTTCAAACATATAAATGATTCCTCCTATTCACTGAAAAACACACATTCTCGCTTATTAGCCATGCTAGCAAAGCTCTACTGTAGGCAGCTCTACAGAAGGGAGTGGCGGGTTGGCCCAAAATTTTGATCCAGGCTGAAACGGCTTAATAACTATCAGATGGATTGTTTTGAAATGTGGTACTGATATTTATAGACAACTGCTTCACTTAACCTTTAGTGCCATCAACGGGTCACTTCTCCTGTTAATTATCTCAACATTTCATATGGATTTGCATAAAATTTGATACAGCCATTCATAGTGCCCAAAGGATGAATCCTCGTCTTTAGTTTTCCTCCGGCGCCACCATGATGTTTGATTTTTGAGTGAAATTTCTGAACTATGTGAGACGTATGAAATTAATTTTGGTACAGACATTCATGGTCCCCTTAAGATAAATTGTAATAACTTTGGTGATCCCCTGACTGTTCATGTATAATGCACAATCATCAGGTATAAAAGAATTATGCTAAACTTGTGCCATTCCCATCACTTTCAACTGCCCTTTGTGTTAAGCGCTAATGTCTTGTCTGAAAATTGTCTGAAAATGTATAGGAAGGCCCTCAGAAATGCCAGATCAGATTACTCATCACTAATAGAAGAAAATAAGAACAACCCAAGGTTTCTTTTCAGCACTGTAGCCAGGCTGACAGAGCGTCACAGCTCTATTGAGCCATCTATTCCTATAGCTCGGAGTAGAGACAACTTCATGAGCTTCTTTAATGAAAACATTTAAATAATTAGCGATAAAATTCATCACCTTTTTTCAGTTCACCTTTAAACGCAGGAATACTAGAAAGAACGTTAAGACCTGACATATACTTAGACTGCTTTTATCCTATAGACCTTCAACAATTAATGTTCTTCAGCTAAGCCATCTACCCGTCTTTTAGACCCGATCCCACTTAAAGAAGCGTTACCCGTGGTTAACACATCATTACTAGATATGATCAACATGTCTCTATTAACAGGTTATGTACCACGGCCATTTAAATTAGCTGTGATAAAACTTCTTCTGAAAAAAAAACACCCTCGATCCTGAGGTCTTAGCCAACTATAGACCTATATCTAACCTTCTAATGGTATTACCCTGGCCTCCAGCACTACTGTCAGAAATCTAGGAGTTATTTTTCATCAGGATATGTCTTTTAACGCCCATCTAAAACAAACCTCAAGAACAGCCTTTTTACAACAGCCATTTTCATCAGGATATGTCTCGATGCTTTAGTCCATGGATTCCCTATGGACTAAAACAAACCTCCCAAGACTCTCCAGCTGAAAATGCTGCAGCACGTGTTCTGACAAGGACTAAGAAAAGAGATCACATCTCTCCTGTATTAGCTTCTCTGGCATTGGCTTCCTGTAAAATCCATGATTGAATTTAAAATCCTTCTCCTGACCTACTAAGCTCTAAATGGTCTAGCACCACAATATCTAGAAGAGCTCTTAGTGCCTTATTGTCCCACTAGAGCACTACGCTCCCAGAATTCAGAGCTACTTGTGGTTCCTAGAGTCTCTAAAAGTAGGTTGGGAGCCAGAGCCTTCAGCTATCAGGCTACTCTCTTGTGGAATCACCTCCCAGTCTGGATTCAGGGTGTAGAAACCATCACCACATTTAATAATAACCTAAAAACCCCACTCTTTGATAAAGCTTACAGTTAGGAAGTGAGGAGTTGCAGCGTTCGCCTAGCCAGGCCCACCTGCTTCTCTTCATAGTCGCCAGATTCATCTACCATATAATTAATAATATCATAAAAGTAGAGGGAGGCAGGACAGTAAAGCCTGATCCGGCTGGGGAGAGTTCTAGCCTGACCGGGCACCTCTCCTTAACCTGTCTCTCCTAGTTATGCTGTTATGCGTAGTTCTAGACTGCCGGGGGATTTCCTTCCTTCCTTCCTTTGACACACTGAGCTGCTCTCGTCGATCCCTTTCCGTTTGCGTGCATCCTGTCCCAGGAATGCCTGTTACTAACCTAGTTCTGGAGAGTTACTCTGCGGAGTACTTATGTTTTCTTTTCACCAATCATATTTCCTTGGATTATGACGGCACCAAGATCTTGGGTGCAGCTATGTCCACTTTTTTTAATAAAAAAAAAGGAAGGTAAAGGACATAGTAAAAAGTCAACAAAACAAAAAACACAAATGTCTTACATGATGAAGATTATCACTGCCGGGATTCTATTGAATTATCCCAGTTTTAATGAAGGATAAGTGGGTATTACATTTTTGAATTAGTTGGGCGGCTGTGGCTCAGTGGTAGAGCGGTTGCCTGCCAATCGGAAGGTTGGTGGTTCAATCCCTGGCCCTGCAGTCCCGTGTCGAAGTGTCCTTGGGCAAGACACTGTGTGCATGTTTATCTGATGAGCAGGTGGCACCTTGAACGGCGCCTCGGCCACAGTGTATGAATGAATGTGTGTGAATGGTGAATGTATGATGTAAAAGCGCTTGTAAACTTACTGGGTTAAGATGAGTTCTGTTATGGTGAATAAAAGGCTTGATCCGATGAAGTAGGTCATCGAACAAACTCAATACATTGACAGCAATAATTTTGCCATTGTTTACCTTTTTATTCTTATTATAGTCAGTAGAAATAGCAAAGTTGGTGGCCTTTGCTCATTAGCGCCACCTCTGTTCAGGAGAAGACTGCAACAGTTAAGGCGCTGCCATGACGTCACACTGGTGCTCGACCGCTCGGCTGCAGCTAGTATACCTGTAAGCTGTGTAACAAGCATAGTGTGATTAGGTTTTTCTTGGCCAATGGCACGATGACTTCCCGCTGCCTCAATACGGCAATAATTCCCCTGAACACACCCCCCTGTAAGACCAGCACACCCATGGGCACAAAGATGTGATGTGGGCGCAGGACGGGAAATTAACAACTGCATTAACAACATTAAATTGCAAAGACACTTGCGTCAGTCTTTGCGGTCTTAGGCTATTTTAATAGCTCAGTATTCTACGCAAAAATGGTGTGTATAAAGATGTTAGGCTGTAATTACAGGCCAAGTTTAATATGCTACTTCATTTTTTACAATACATGTAGTAGGGAGTCAATGCTCCATCTCTCTTTCATTTAAGGGATCCTTGGCTTAAAGACCCCGGCTGTAGATCAGCTAAGTGGAAACTCTTTCAACTGTTTGTTTCAACTCAGTTTACTCACATTTCCTGACTATGATTTTTGTCATTTGAAAGGGACCTATGTCTTTACTGCAGCAGCTACATTTTCCCCAGGGTAATGCTGTAATTGTTAAAGGGGCTTGGCAAAAGACATCCTGTACACTGAAAGGGACATATAAATACACTGTCAGCTCGCACGTTTGTATTCTTAGAGCATTTAAATTTCCCCTGGGCACTTCTAAAACTGTCATGTGAAGAGGGTTTGGCTGAAGGTCATGATGTGAGTCACAAAGCAGAGCTGGCTCGTGTTTCCTGCCAGGGGAGTCGGTCAGAGAGTGTTTCATGCTTCCTTGCTGGGACAGGAAGTGGAGGGGTAAACAAAGGGAATCCCACATGCTGACGAGGAAACTCCACAGTGCCGTCCTACACTCACACTGCAGGGACTCTCTCTTTCTCTCCCATACACCCCCACACACACACACACGCACACACACACACACACACACACACACACACACACACACACACACACACACACACACACACACACACACACACACACGCACACACACACACACACATGGATGCCTTGCTACCCACTTAAGTCCACATATGCATCCATTGGGTCCCTCATGTCCTCAGTTTGAGACAATGGATTTCTATGCTGTGTCTGACGGGGATACAAATTTAAATCGCACTTGGTGTTTCAGATTTTCACTTAGTTTCATTTAGTCTGTGGGTATCCACTTTTCGTGCTTTGTTTAAGAATGCACAGCATGAAGCATGGTACTGCATGTGTGTCTGAGTAGACTATATGCTTTAAACATGGACACCACTGTGATGCAATAATGTGCAACATGCCCTTTCTTAATTTTCAGAGGAATTAGCCTAGTTTGTGAAATGTCATAGCCATTGCTCACCTTGGCGTAGCGCTTTCTCCCCTGTTAGCATGTGACCTTATTTTTCTTATCTGTGGCAGCCATGTAGGACCTACGCTCATCTGTTAGTGTGTTAGTAATTTGTGCTGGGTCGAATCTGGGTCTGAGGCTTTGCAATGCTGGCGTGTGCGTGTGTGTGTGTGTGTGTGTGTGTGTGTGTGTGTGTATTGTTTTGACAACAGCGTAATACCGCAATCCGCCTAATGGGAAAGTGATCCGGAGCCTCCTGAATATTTGATGTTAATGTAATAGAAAAGTCATCAAAGCTTTTCATATCTCAATTTATCCAGTCAAAGTCATTGATTTAACCTGCAAATTTATAGATGGGCCCCTTCCTGTGCACCCCCCCAGCTCACCACAGTGAATGTAATGCCCATAAATTGCACGTCCAAATCACAATGAGGACTTTTTTTATTCATTCAACAATTTATATTCCAAGGGGCTTAACTATCTCATTTGAATTATTTTCTTGTGGGTTTGATGGCGGGACTGGGGAGCAACCATTGATCTGAAAGATTTAGAGCCTGTTGGCTAAGCTATAGTAGCCTGTGATGGTAAATGGAAGCATTGGGAGGTCTGGTAATCTCTTCTTCATAAGAGTTATAGAAATAGGTAAAACAGTGGCTGAATCCATCTGTCTTCCATTTAAGTCATTTCTCAAAATATACTTTTACCAAAGACTAATTCAACCAACATTTCACGCTGACAAATGTTCATAAAAGAGGTCTCTTGAGCATTGACAGAGCTGTCACAACACATTTTATGATGCATCTTTTCACCCCAAGCAGCACCTTTAACAGAAGCTCGCTCCTACTTTACAGTGTTAGGTGTTGTTTAGAAGATCTCAGTCTGTAGACATAACGGAGGGTCGCCACAAAATGCCTAAGGCCACCGACCCTAATACTGGCTCAGACTGCCACACTTCTGTGATGATGTTGATGATCCAAGAAGTCGTGCATGTGGGTCACTGAGTGCCTGCCAGGGCTGTGCAGAGGGTGGGGAGGGGGCCAGGACGGAGCACAGGGATCAATATATAATATCTTACAAATTGAATTCGACCTGGATCGACCCAGAGGGCGTGTGTGACCGGCTGAGCACTGTGGACGAGTGCACAGTAAATCCTACTGATCCGTACGGAGGGTACAGAGGAGGGGGTGGAGCGTCCTCTCACAGGGGTGTCTGCTCAGGGGAAGGAGGCGTGAAGAGTTGGGTTGAGAAGGCTGATAGAGAGGAGGGAATATGGAGCAGGAGGGGTTATTGAGTGAGAGGACAAGATGGTGGTAGAATCGCTTTATCACATCCAGTCAGGGGGTCACTCACTTCTCCCTGTCATTATCTTCAAGAGGCTTCACCCCCAATCTGTCTCTATAATGGTGGGCTTGTTTGGACACAGTCAATTTTATAGTCTCATCTGGGCTCTTCAATGTCTGTTTGTGTGTGTGTGTGTGTGTGAGAGTGTGTGTGTGTGTGTGTGTGTGTGTGTGTGTGTGTGTGTGTGTGTGTGTGTGTGTGTGTGTGTGTGTGTGTGTGTGTGATCAGATACAATGGAGCAATATTTTTGTTTTCAATTTAAGGCAAATATGTTTATTTACTTTCCATATGGATAGTTAGCTGAGAAGACTGATAGCTCTCTCATGTCTGCCAGCAGATGGTTAGCTTAGCATGAAGACCAGGGGAAACAAAGGTAACACATTTGGCCTAACTGCACCTCCAAAGCTTGTTCATTGACACATTTTTTTCATGTTTGTTCAATCCGTAATAAAAACAAAGAGTGAGACTGCAGAAAGTGAGTGGTGTCGTCCACCAGATAGCCTGGTACACATGATGCCCCTGTACCGCGCTAGTGTTTACACTTTGGATTGAATCGTGTGGATTGGACAAACAGAGATGCCAGTAGGTGGATTACCTTCAGACGTTTCCCCGTCTCTAGACTTTGTGCTAAGCTAAGCTAAATTAAGCTAACCGGCTGTTGGCTCCAGCTACATATCATATAGACATGAGAGTAGTATCGATCTTCTCTACTTAACTCAACACCAAAAAATGAAGAAGCCCAATTTCCAAAAAGGTAAACTATTGCTGTATAAACAGCACAATGTCCATTTGTCTGATTTGTTTTTCTTTATGATAATGTTACCAATATTAGTATATATTCATATACAGGCTTTTTACATGTTTGTGGTCTATAAAGATCAACTAATGAATTTTTCTCATTTTACAAAGTGTTCAATTTTTACATATAATAATATAATTGGTTAAAAGAACCCTTTAGCAGCAGAAATACTTCACTTTTTATAAAACATTAAATAAACTACTTTTTAAAAGCTCAACCAACCTGGGTTCTACGCTATTACTCAGAAAATGATCTTTTTTTTCTCAAAAAAAAAGCTCTGGCACAATTATCCCCGCTTTCATTTTTGCAAACGGCAGTTGGTTTTTCAGAGAAACCATAGGGAAAGTCAGAGCCGTAACAGGTAATTCACCTACATGATCTCTGCAGCGTCACACACATTGTCTGCCGGCATTGAACACTGAAGGCCGGGGTCAAGGTGAAAAACAATCTGTGCAGCGGAAAAAGCACTCTGTCAATTCTAACCCAGAAGGCCCTCTGATATCGCCCACGGCTCCGGTGACACGGGGGATGATGTGTGGGTGTCGTTTACATGGGAGGCTCTGCATACAGCCGGCCTGCTGAGGTTGAGGGCACATTTATTTGAATCTGTCTAATTGACATGTTGGGATCGATGGGGGAACAGAAAGCCTCTTTACAGCATCCGCCAATACAGAGCCGGTCCCCTGGGCCCCCACATGCTGGGGCCCGCCACCCTATCAGTCACAACCATACCACTGAACTAAAAGACACGTCACCCCTCACCTAAACACACACACACAGATGGAAAACACACACACATACAGACAGACTGGAAAACAGGCCGCCCCAGACATACATACACACACACAGACAATCAAACACACACCATCCCTATTGATCATCGCCCCCCCCTGTTGTACCAGAGCCCCCAGACTGTTTTGGGGGCGGTAAGGCGGGGAGGGCAGCCTAGCAGGAGGGTCCCGGATGATCCACTGATCCCACCATGGACAATTGGATCACACTCAGTGGTATCTACTGGTGGGCCGGTGATGTGTCACTCACGGCTCCTTTGTTACTCGGCAACCCTGACACATTAAATACATAATTAATGGAGAAATAAAAATGACATTGACTATGATTCCCATTCATTTTTAGATTAATGTTTGTATGGCTATATTTAATCAACTCAAAAGATCGTGATTAAATACTAAAAAATAAAGACTTTTTTTTTTTAAACCTGCCCATTATAGCATAGAGACTGGGGGTTGTCTACTCTGGGTACACATGTTATTAGGCTTAAGCTAGAAAAACATTTGTTTAGGAAACAATGGTAATATTTGCTAAATATTGAAAAATAGTAATCAATGACATGTTTATAGCAATTCATTATTGAAATGAAAAAGCTTTGTATGTGTGACCATCCACGCCACTCTGCTCCTTATGACCTCATTATAGGATATAGCAATGCCACTGAATGTAATCTAGACAACAATTACATTTCCTCAAAAGCTAATTCTGTCAAAAGAAATGGGCAATACATAAATATATTATGTAGAAGACATGGCGGTTGACACACTGAATTTGACCAGCTGTATAATCAACATGACTTATGAACATGTAGGTGTTCACGGGGCTTGTAAGCCCTTAGTGTACTGTACATACAGTAAATCCAAACTCCACCCAACGATATGGCCAACGATATGATGCCCATCCACCCAAACTCCACCCTCCACCCTCAACAAAATGTTTATATAATTTTAACTTTTGTCTCATTACATTCATTCATTTCAACAGTTAAAGTTTATAGTATCTCCTTGTTTAAATTACATTTCTAAGAATGAGCGTCTGTGGCAGGAGTTTAACTCTGGTGGAGAAATAAATCCCTTCAATTTACTTTTATTTAAAATGTTCTGTCTACACACATTTAAAGATTTTGGTCCCAAGTTAAAAACACCATACGTGTATGCAACGGTTAAACAGGAACGTTTAAGGTTGGTAAAATCCCCCAAATTCCCATAAACAACACTGAGGACAGTGACCTCAGTGTGGCTGGTTCTCGCTTCTGTTTGGTTTACTGTTCTTACATATGTACATACAACACAAAATGTTCCGAACCTACATTGTACTGTCTTTTGACTGCCACTGACCTAACAGATTGAATAAAACAAACGCAGGATTTGGCAACACAACTGCTGACACCCTAGAATCCTACTTACTGTCACAGACACAGATGTTTCAACGGATGGCTCCTCCGAGAGATTTACAATCATAAATCATAATCACTGACAGACATGGAATAACAATGCTGCAATGTGTGTGTGTGTGTGTGTGTGTGTGTGTGTGTGTGTGTGTGTGTGTGTGTGTGTGTGTGTGTGTGTGTGTGTGTGTGTGTGTGTGTGTGTGCAAAGGGCTAATAAGTGGATGGCCATTTTCGAGGAGCTTAAAACCCACGAGGCACCAGCACCTGTCCCTTGCCTTTCAGAGTATTGTAGGAAAAGAGGGATCATGAGTGTGTGTGTGTGTGTGTGTGTGTGTGTATGTGTGTGTGTGTGGGGAGGGGGGGGGATGTAGGGAAGGGAATTAAGGGGGATGGGGTATGTAGGAAAAATCTGTCTGCATGATTATATGGCCAAAATAATCAGATGTTTGTCTGTGTGTGTGTGTGTGTGTGTGTGTGTGTGTGTGTGTGTGTGTGTGTGTGTGTGTGTGTGTGTGTGTGTGTGTGTGTGTGTGTGTGTGTGGAACTGGAGCCAAGCCTCCCATCTTGCAAATGGGCTCAGTGTGGGCGGTGGTGGGCTCAGGGTTTACCCCAACCCGATCTGCATGCATACACACCTCCTCTTAAGCCCCCTATCCTCTTGCACGTGCCTCATTCACCAACACACAGACGCACACTTGTTTCCCCTCCCCTACCCCCATTTAAAAGAGGTTTGTTGTCTATGGATTTAGCCTTGAGGGCCAAACGAAATCTGACCCCCTTTCTTTAGACCTCGATTCTATTATACAGCAGCGGCATTAAGAAGCAGCAGCTAATTACAAAGGATAAGGCCGCGGCTAATGAGTGAGGGACCGTTGTGGAGATGGAGCTGGATAAATCTGTATGGATGCAGAGTTTTTAATTAGGCGGCGGGGGGTGAAATGCGAAGGAAAGATGAGCCAGGCCACGAGGGAGTCAGGTTTTTTTTTTAGGCCCAGGACAATTTGCTCTCTGACTGACAACAAATCACCTGCATTGGTCCCCATTATGTGGACACTCTTTTTCAATTAAATAAAGGACTGTTTAGCCTAAATGGGTCAGCAGAGTGACTAATAGAAGCAACACATATTTAGTCAAAAGAAAAGCTACTTTATAGGTAACACCAGCTATAAATAATTTGGAAAAAGTTAACTGATTCAGCCCTGAAGGCATGAGGGCATATGACATACTCTATTTGAGCCATGACCTAAAACATTTGACAGCATGAGATGCATGCTTCTGGCATTTTTTAAAATTTTATTATTTTTAATTGTTTTCATCCTTAATGCATGCATGCATGTCCGCAGTCCTCCTCCATTTCCCAGTTTGCATCATCTTCACCCTTTCAACTAGTGGTAATAATTGCTTTGTTCCGTCGTATTTCGTCCTCTGAAGTCACACAACATAATTTTACAAAATTATCTTATTGCTCCCGCACGCTCTCTTTCATTTCAGTAAAGTCCTGTTGGCATCAAACTGGTTTGCATTCTCAGCCAGAAGTGAGAGGCACAGATTTACTAAACCGTGTAAACAATACAACTGCACTCATACACAGCACTGAGTTATTAACTACAGCATTCTCAACCATACTGCTAATGTGGCATTACTGTAACACAGAGAGCATTTGCATATTTTCAACACTCTTTATCATATGCTATTAGTATTGTTAGTATTGTTATTATTGTTAACATGTTGTCATTGCTGCTTTTAAATCATTGTCATTGACAGCAGATGGGGATTTTTCAGTGCAATGTTTTTCTTGAAAGGACTCTGGCAAAATATTTAAAGTTATTTTTCTGTAAGAATTCAAAACTTCCCTGTATCTTTATTTACACTGCGTGTGCTCTGCAGCTGCTGTATTTTAATCGTAACATTCTAGAAATGACGTCAAGACATCGAGAAAGGCGAGTCTCTCTCCCTTGCTGTTTCAAGTTTCAGTTTGTTGCCATGGCAGCAGTTGCCACTTCCTGCCAAAGTGGGTCTTCCTGTGTTCATTCATTTTTGTGTGCACAAGTTACGAAGCACTGTGTTTACATTACCATATATGGGGTTTTATGAACAATGGGCACAGGGCTTCCCCCAAAAGTCAAATAAACACCATTAACAGTAATCACACACAGTTGGCACACACACACACATGCGCACACGCGCACACGCACACACACACACACACACACACACACACACACACACACACACAGCATGTGCCACTCTACTTATCAGCATTCACAACTTCACCCATTTGCACACAATTATGTCCACTTACAGTTACATGGAATGTAAATGTGTGTGACAATGGACTGTGAAAAAAGGTTAAAGCATTAAGCAGGTTAGGCTGAAGTGTGTTGTTACTATACTATATTTCTATTGTCAACAAGATAGTATCCAACAGACATCCACAATCAGAGCCATTTCTCTGCACCTCTTCGCAGTTTTGAAATGCACCTTTTCTCAGTGGTAACTGTGTTAAACCCACGCACACAACCGGTGTTTCCTCATTGCTTAACAAGAAAGAGGGGGAAAGACTCAGAGAGCCCAAAGAGAGGAGAGAGAGAGAGAGAAAGAGAGACATGGCTGTCAAAAAAGTGTTGTTTTGTGTTTGGGAGCCGGGACTTTGACTTTTCTAAACACAGACTACTGTCCCACATACTTTGGGTCTGATTAGCAGAATTCCTGCCCTGCCAGGCATCTCGGAGGGAGGGGCGAACAAGATCCTGAACAGCTCGGCTTGCCTCAGCTCCGGGCTGGAGAAAGGCCAAGTCATTTACATTCTGCACACACAACGCTGCATATACTCTGTCTGTATCCATGACCTCAGCTGTTTCAGCACACTGTAAAGCTATTCCATAACTCACAGCGCCACATTCACTTATGGCAGGGTCAAGGGTGGATGGATGGAAGGATAGCTGAATAAGTGGGGCGCGAGGGATGGAGGAGGCGAGCAGGGATGGCAGGGAGGAAAATACAAAAATGTACATTTATCTGCCTTGCACTCCTTCTTTCATTCCATCTCTCCCCTCCCTCTTGCCCTTACGCCCATCTGCCGTGAATACCTGTTGGAGGGCATCCAAACCGCTGGCCTGCCCTTTTCAGTGAGTGCTTAGCACAAGGAATCACATCGTTTGTACAAGAAGCATGGTCAGCACGGCGTGGCAAAGACTCTGGAGACCCAAACTGTGCCACGTTATAGATGAGACCAGTGTTTGTACTTTGTTAAAGTTGGACTTTCCAGGCCAGTTCGGCATTGACAGCCCTGGGTTACTGTGTGCTGCCACACCAGGCTGTACTGTGTATATATTGAGGCAGGGTGAATGTCAGCACTCTTTTGTGTAATGTGCCATGTGCTACACAGGCTGCCAAAGGAAGATATACATAAATTAGCATTGTTCACTTTCTTCTGTGTTCTTTCAATGTCATTCAGGCAACAACTGTTTTCATGCAAAGCTCAGAGGTTGTAAAACACAGCCCACTGCCGACTTTGTGATATGGCAGCTCTGTAGATCTGTGGCGTGTTTTCATAGGCCTACTTGAGACAGGGAGAGATGCAGAAAGAGCGAGAGAGAACACGGATGAGGTGAAGGAAGCGCAGCCAATTTCAGCCCCACAGCTGCTAAAAGGTCACTAGAGCAACTGCTGAAAGGTGCCTGATCTCCTCAGAGGGAGAGCGAGAGAGACATAGAGAGAGAGAGAAATAGAGAAAAAGAAAGAGGTGGAGGACACCAACAAAAAGAACATTTGACATATGACAGTTGCCAGAAGCCTGCCAAGTGCCAGATCTGTGAGTCACGGCAACACT
The DNA here is from genome assembly GCA_026937815.1 of Etheostoma perlongum. Taxonomy (NCBI): domain Eukaryota; kingdom Metazoa; phylum Chordata; class Actinopteri; order Perciformes; family Percidae; genus Etheostoma; species Etheostoma perlongum. The sequence continues at coordinate 27,492,015 of CM049379.1, forward strand.
CAAAAGTGCAGAGACCTGTGTGTGGACGACCAGCACACAGAACAGCAGAAAGTAGCAAAAAGACAAGCTTTTTTCCTTTTATCCCAAATTATCTACAGACCAAAACACATTCCTACTTCATTTTTTCTTTTTCTTTTTTTTACAAAAGAAGATTAAAAGTGACAAAGTCAATCTCAGGGCCATTTAGTAGCAGTTTTGGAGTTCTCTTCAGCCGATGAAGTATTCTCAGTTTAGTTTGCAGTTGAACATATTTCCTTAAATGCTTCAATCAACAATACCATGACAGCTGGGTCAACTCTATGTGCTGATGAAGATGCAATGCAATATGATTAAAAACTCCAGAGCAGCTAATAAATGGACCTTGAGGTGACACTGATTTGTCACCTGTTGTTTCCAAAATCAATAAACTTTAAAGCTCAAGCTGTTTGAAATAATAAACTAAAAAGAGGGAACTTTGGTGCCCCATACGAACAGAAAAAGGGTTAGCAAATATTTGTATGGACACAGACAGGTGTGGAGGGCAAACGTGACATTTACTTTTCCTATTTCCAGACTCTTGAATCACTGCATCTTTGGTTTATTCAGTAGTTCAAACATGTCTGCTGTTGTGGCCTATTGATGGCTGTTTCCCTACGTTGAAGAAAGGATGTCATATTCCTACATAAATAGCTAAAATAGGGACACATTGGGGCAAATATGGCGACACGTGTGGATGAGATTGATGCAGCTGTTCACGCTGATTGAAGTTACGAGTTATGTTTTTTTAATGGTTGTGAAAATGGTCGACTGATTGTAGCAGAACTACCAGAGCTTTAATGTCAACTGACAATGACACGAGTGGGAAGGATATATCAACGGCTTCTGACAAAACAGCATACTGTAGGTATACATGCTAGGGGTGCATGATATATCGACTTAATATCTGATTATATTTTATCAAAAGTGTCACAATAAGTATGCAATATTTTGTTTATTTTGTGGAGCGATGCGTCCCGTCCGTTGACTGTGTGGCTTAATTGTGTTTGATTTCAAGGCCCGCTTGAGACGCTAATGATCATGTTTTCATGGGACAGTGACTGTGCATGTCAGTGCATGGGGTCACTACGTGACAAACCCTATGGAGCGTACCATGTGACGTGTGTGCATATTTTGACAGAGTGATGAAATAGATGCCCAAATCCACACAGTGGATAGAAAAAGTTCCAAGAAGTTTCTGGATGACCTAATCAAACAATACCAAATCCCATCCCGCATTGATTTCTGGATTTTTGGAGTTTGATTTCTGGATTTTTGGAGTTGGATAGATTGAATATTTTTCATTCACGACCGACCTGCGGTCTAGCAGCACTACATGGCCGTATACCTTGTCTTACTGTGCACTATTATGAATCTGTGAATATTGTTTCGATTAATTGTCCCGTATCTTTTCATAATTTTACATGTGTTTAAAATATCGAAATTAACAAAAATATCATAATATTCGTAATCAATATCGCAAGGAGTAGAGCCGCTGCTCCTTCGCGTCGAAAGGAGCCAGTTGAGGTGGTTCGGGCATCTGGTAAGGATGCCTCCTGGGCGCCTCCCTAGGGAGGTGTTCCAGGCCTGGGAACGCCTCGGGATCCCCCAGTCGGAGCTGGTTGATGTGGCTTGGGAAAGGGAAGTCTGGGGTCCCCTACTGGAGCTGCTGCCCCCGCGACCCGATACCGGATAAGCGGATGAAGATGGATGGATATCGCAATATCACATTCTGTCAATATCGTGCAACTCTAATACACACTTTATTAGACAGTTGGGGACAGGGAACTCCTCTCGCTGTATGTAATGTTTGACATTTACAATACCCTCTCAGAAGTATTTGTCTTAGTCTTAAAATAAATGACAGTACATTTGAGGAGAGACTTTCTCTGAGCTCCAGGAGCTGGTTTTGTTGCTAAGCAGCTTGATCCATTTATGTTACAGTTCCGTAGGTTTGTAATAATGCAGTGCACTCGTTGCTTCCACATAGATGATTTCCACTTCTTTTTATCCCGGCTCAGTAGTGTTTAATTAGTGAGTGCCATATGTCTGGGTGGATGTATGCATCCTGTTTACCCAGTTTCCAGGGTTAATTTTAACCATGGTGACTCTGTGCCATTTCCCACAGGGTCACAGGGTCAAGTTCCGAAGGTCAGCTCCACACCAATGGGGATAGACAGCTGAGCACCTTTGAGTGCAATGTGTGCATGTGTGTTCACTTGTCCTGCAGTGACCCACACATGGCTTTTTCAGGGTTGAAGTGTGTTTACTGGTGCCGTGCCCGTTCATAAACATTGAAAAATACAACAGCGCGCTGTGTGTGACACTTTTGCACATGCGCAAGCTTGCAGGTCAGATAACCGTAGTGAGTGACTCAAGAGAGTCTTTATAGTATGGTGTGCATGTGTGTATATGTGTGTGTGTGTTTGTGTGTGTCATATCAAAGCTTCTCTTCACAGCCTCACAGCTGCATAAATATCCATCAGGTAATGTTTCAAACAGACAGCCATTCTTCTCTTTCAACTGTGCAGGGAATAAACACAAATAGACAAAAGACAACAAGGTCCCTGCTGACCATGCGAACAGCCCTGGGTCTCACAGAGCAGGAGACTGTGAGGCCAAGCTCTGATGTTTATGCCATGACCTGAAGAAAATGCATCTTCAATGTGTTCGCTTCATTACTCTCTGGTGCAGATGGGGCTTTCATCAGAGCAAAGAGGTTGTTTGTTGTCCTTATGTAAAATGATAAAAGCATGTACTTAAATAACATGCAAGAGCACCAAATGTCGGAAGAGTTGAAAAGGAATAGTTTTGAAAAACATCTGAAAAAGAAGATAATTCATTTTAGCCTTAAAATGTATCCCCATTATGGCTAGTGTCTCCTGTTAGACACTTAGTGACTAAAATGTCTCCCTATAATGGCTGTGTCTCTCCTCTTAGACACTTAGTGATTTCTTCAGTCGGAATCAGTGTTACACACATTGTGAGCCAAAGAAACTAGAAGTAAAATACAGCAGCTAAAGCAAAAATACAATCCAGAAAAGTTGAAAGATGGTTAAAAGAACATTTCTTGAAGGAACAGTGTTACAGATTGGAAATTTAATTAGATAATAAGACTGACACATGATAAATATGAAGCTAGCCTACTGCCAGCAGTTGGTTAGCTTTATAAGGATTTGAGGACTTTTGAGCAGCTGAGCCAGGCTAGCATTTTCCTTTGTGCGCTAAACTAAACTAAGCTAAGCTAACCATCCTCTGGCTGTAGCTTCATATTTAGCACATACGTATGAGAGTGGTATTGATATTGTCATCTAACTCTCGGCAAAAAAGCGTTTACAAGCATTTCCTAAAATGTCAAACTATTTCTTTAACAACATTAAGTGTTTAATTGATTAGCAGAGGGTAAAATCATTTTGGGATTGAGATGTTCAGGGAGAACATTACGTTAAATACATCCATCTATGTTTTCTACTTCTTTTAAGAATACTTTAATTATCTGTCAGTGGTTTTTGAACCAAAGTATGAGAGCACACATGAGACATGCAGCCCCCACATACATACAAACGCAAATAAGTACACATATATGCCATAAACTTTCATTATTACAACAAGGTATGTGATACTCGCTTTCGTGCAGTGTGACATCCTGGAATATTTTCCGTTATGCTTGTGTGTGCGTGTGTGTATTTTTAAGTGAAGGAAGGATACAGCTGAGTATCTTATCTTAGATCACACAACAGCGTGTGAAACCCCAACTCTGCGGAACTCCTCTCGATCCCAGAGCCACAGGGTTTCAGTTTGCGGTGGCAGCTGAGCTTCTCTGTCTCCTCTCTCTCTCTCTCTCTCTCTCTCTCTCAGTCTCTCTTTCTTTTCTGTCTCTAAAGGCAGTTACATCCACAGACGGCAAGCTTGCAGAAAGCAACAGATATGTGTGGAGGCTGAGACTGACAGTCAGATGCAGTCAGAAATAGGCAGTGACTTCTCAGAAAAGGCTCTTGATAGTTGCATTATGACTGGAAGCCATGAGAATGTACATAGCGGCTGCAACATCTTACTCATGTTATAGCCAGTAAAATGTAAATCTGTAAATGGCAAAAGGAACAGACTCAGTTTAAGAGCAGGTACATATGCAATATCCATTGCTAATGTGTGTCAACAACATAAATGAAAAGATACGTTTAAAAAAAAAAAAAACGACAACACATCCACATTTAAAAGAAAAGGCCAATACAAACAAACAAATTAGATGATCTTAGCTAAGATTTTGCACATATACAGATGGGTTCAGGTTTCCACCCGGTATTCAAGAAGGCCACAGAACATCCAAACACGTTTCTGTTTGTCGGAACTAAATAAGCACAGTTGTTCCGACTTTTATAATAATGACATTCTAAATCCCAATCTGTATTTGTCTCTTTAGATTATTAACATTTCGAGACTTTGGGGGGCATTTTAGGCCTTTATTTGTATAAGACAGCTGAAGACATGAAAGGGAAGAGAGAGGGGGAATGGCATGCAGTTAAGGGCCGCAGGTCGGTGTCTAACCCGCGGCTGCCACGTCGAGGAGCAAACCTCTATATGTGGACGTCTGCTCTACCAGGTGAACTACACAGGCCCCCAGATTATTTACATTTAAGCTTTATATTTTATCCACATATCTGTTAAGATTCCATTTCAGACATACTTGTGTGTAGCTTTCAATGTACAAAATAAACTTGACAGTGGACAGAAACTGCTACCCAACGTTATACCAGGTTGAATAACAAATTGATGTTAACCTGAGAGATCTTGGGTTTACCTCACAGGGATGGAAGCTGATAAAATAGATTACTTTATTTCAATCCTTAAAGATTGACCTTGGTCTGGTGAAAGCCAGACTATGACCATTGGCTATTGGTGAGCAAATCAATGAGCTATCGTTGACATTCCCCTTAGATCTCTAGATTCCCTTATGAAACTTTGCCGGCCTTGCGTTCACCACAGGCCATGGATGGAGAGGAGGCGTGTTTGCTTATGTGCAGAAGGCCACTGTGTGGGAAGCTTTCATTACCATAATCATCTCTGCAGAAATAGGAAAGGTGGCCAGGATTTTAAAAAAGGCCAAAGGACACATGTCTAGTCCTTGGCCATTATCAGAACGGAGTTGTAAACAAGTCGAGTTAAACGGCCTGTCGACATTTTGATGTCGAATTACCAGAAATTTGAACAAATCCTTGTAAAAGCATGGATGCTAGTGGAGAGACGTGTAATAGGTCAGCCTATCTGCAGTATATGGCCCAGATTAATCCATTTGTAGGCCGTGTCCACCCCTAATCCAGCCGAGATGGTTCAGTCCAATCATCAATTACCTTAGCTTTTGGTGTAAAGTAAGGCATTATTTAATCAATGCAATTCCAAGCTTCTCTAGTTTCCATGTGCCACTCATATAATGTTACTTCAGGAAATAGATTCTCACATGAAATATTAGAATGAATAGCAGCTTTCACTCAATGATTGATTATTGAACGGGTTAGTAATGAATACTCATGGAGACAACCTGACGTACTCATTTTGTTTTTTATTTATTACCTAAAAAAAGAAAAGGTTCTATCACAAGTCACACTGAAATGTATTGCTTAAGAAAAAAAAATATATTCATATATTTTTAAATTTTTTTTAAACATTTTTTTTTCTTTTTTTTCTTTTTTTGGAAACATGTTTTGTTTCCATTATATTCCACCAAAAAAACAAAAGTTCGGACACGAGCATCAGCTGCTGCTATGTCCCGACAACCTTCTCCCCCGCTTAAAAAAAAAATAAAACAAAAAAAATGCACAAAGAAATACATAATTCACAGTTACCATTTTGGTTTCATAAATTAATACAGTCACACATGTGCTACACCGGTCTAGAGCTAGAACATTGTAAATTGTATTCTTGAATCCTGTTATTTTCAATAGTTGGCTACAAGAAAGAACAGGCAACGTAAATGACGTGATCAGAAATTCCACCAACATACTGTTTTTTATCCTCTCTGTAATGCTTTTGTCTTTTTTGTTTTGTTTCATCTTTTTGAGTTTCACACAGAAGTGAGGCACACACAGAGTATAGTTCATACATATACAAAACAAAATTAAATAAAATTTGGGAGGGGCAGGGAATAAATTGTCCTTTAATAATGTATCCAAGGAAACAGGAAGTGCATGTAGTCTGGAGTCCTCAGAGGACCTTTCTTATTCAGGCTGTTTCTCGCCGTCTAAGTACTGCGATTTTAACTTCCTCAGTTAACATAAGTTAACACAGATTAGTAGCTTTTTGCAGCTTGTTGGTGGGAGAACTGTGTAAAAAGGGATGTGAGGTGCGGACAACGGAGACCAACAAGCATGGCAACACAATGAAGAAATGGGACAAAGACAGTGTTTGAGGAACAGCGCTAACTTTTGAATAGTATCGGATTCACTCAAACAAGCTTCACCCCTAAAATTTACGACTCATGGTTGCGAATACCACAGTCCTGTGTATCAACCAATGAAAACAAGCTTAAATCTTACACTGACACAACAAGGGCAACATTTTTAAGGCACAGAAGCCTTGACATAATAGAGACTCCACCAGCTAAAAGCACTAAACAACAGATGCCCAGTGTCCTCAGTGACAAAAAATGGCGCCTTGATGACAACAAGTCCGACAACGATGCAACACAGAAAGTTTCAAAAATCAAAAAAAAAAAATTCCCGTCCCCATTGTCCCCAAGTGTCTCATTTTTTAGTGAAAGGTAAGGCCACTTAAAAAAAAGATGAGGTTCACCAAAAAAAGGTAATCTCTCACTGCAATCTCTGGGAGTGCAATTGTGGTAGGGTGGTCGACTGGTCAGACAGACAGACAGATAAAGAGACAGACCAGACGCTTGACGGACAGTACGGTGATCCGCTGGTCTGTTAGTTCCCTGCCAGAGTTTGTCCACATGAGCCTGGGTTGGCGTTCAGGCTGGGAAGAGGGGAGGTGTTTAATGGAGGACTGTCTGGATCCAAGGGGGGGGGAGGACCAGCGCTGGGGGAGCATAGAGAGAGTCAGTTGCTCTTTGCCCATCATCATCTTCATTGTTACACAACAGGAATGTTCAGTGCTGAGCAAGACGCGAGTCCACACTTAACTTCATCTGTTTTGGTTCTGCGTCGTAATACATTAGCAGGACACCGTTGTTCTAACATTGAAAAACAAAAAGAAATTACAAAAACCTAACCAACAAAAGCAGCATTGTTTATTTTCTTCACAAATTCATGCATGTTGGTAACCTTCATTCCCACAGCACCAGTTTCTTATTTTTTTTCTTCTTCCATCAATAGAAAAAAAGATCAGTGTAATTCACACTTCTGCATGCAAAGAAAAAGTCACTTTTCCCCTCCTGCTTTGTTTTCCTTCTCCCATTTGAAGTGCCCACGTGTAGCAGCAAAACTGTGAAAGGCCTAACCTGATATGTCAACGGATGTACTGGTGGAGGCACTAGATAATGATGCTGGATACAGATCCCACTTCTCCCTCTTTTGCCAATAAAAAAAGTGTAATTATTATGAGGACTTGTGGTAAATACCAACTTAGAATTTCTATGTTTTATCCTGTTGAGATATAAAGTAGTGACCCATGCATTCACTGCAGCTGATCTTCAGGATTTTTAAGAAACAATGGGGTTATATGGGAGAAAACATCTTGGACAAAAACATGGGGTCTTCTAAATCAATTTACGCTTATGTCAAACATACACACACACCCTTATAAACCTTTGCCAATTGTCACATTTATGTACACAAACTAATACAAACCCTCCACAAGTCCATTCAGGTCTGAAAGACATGAGGCGGGCTGGATGAAATTTTTCTTTCTGTATCATTTGTTGTGGCTAGACGACTATAATTCATGAATGGGCTAATGAATGATTGAATGGATGTACATATTTAGTTGGTAGTCACTGACTTGAATGAAGCCACAGAGGGCTGCTGTTTTTTGAAAACAGCAGATAGGAAGAGAGATAAAAAATAGATTTGTTTTTCCATATACATTTTAAAGATTTTAAAATCCTCTAAAGCACTTTCTGTTCATATTAGTTCATTTTGTTTAATCATTGATCATTGCTATCAATACCCTATGTCACTGAGGTTGATATCAATACTTCCATTTTCATTTTCTAGTCCATTTCAGGCCCCTCCTCCTCCTCCTTCTTGCACACTTTGACCAGCTGTTACAAATCAAGAAAATGTGCAAATCAACTACTTTGAACTGTTATATGAAAACCTGAATGCTTTGTGAACAATGCTACATATTTTTTGTTTAGAAAATATAATAATATGTTTCAAAATGAAAAAAAAGAGAAGGTTTAACCACCCCGCAACAGGTAAAAACTAGACTCTGGTTGGTGAGTTTTGAGATCGATAAGAATGCCCGTTGGAATAATAATCCATAGTTCGGCGGTTCTGCCATTCATGTGAATAGGAAACACTGAGGCCTCCCGTGCTCCTGTCCTGTTAATAAGTCCAGTGTGGATCTCTTCATTGCTGTCCAGAGTGCCCTTTAAAAAGAATCTTAGAAAAAAAAAATATCATCTGAAAATACCACCACCACCACCACCACCACCACCACCAATTTAATTTTGCTATGTTCAAGTTCAGGTACGGTCTCTGTAATCACACCGTTAAAAGTCTTGTACACTATTGAGTCTGGTTGTTGCCTGTCCAAATCCAAGCATCAAAAGAAAGTTCTCTTACTATTGTTGCTATTTTTCACAAGGTCAACCGTGAAGGACCGGATGGGATTAAAGTCTGCAGGGAGCTTTATGATTTTGTGTGACAGATGCCAGCCACAAGAACAACTCTGATTTTCTCTTTGCACAAGACACCTTTGCACAGTTCTGTGTCACCTCCTGCCAATCCACTCCCTCAAATGTATATCTCTAAGTAAATCCAGAGCGATGCTTTGCACATCTTTGAATCTATTCCCCAGCGTGTGGGATCAACGCTTCAGGCCATGACGAACTCAGACTTCAAGTCTGCCTTAACGTCGGGCTTCCACACCGAGTCGTCAAAGTCCAGGTCCATGGAGCCCTCGCTGGACATGCTGCTGTTGCTGTTGCTGCGCCCGGCCTTCCGGTTGGGCAGCCACTGATAGGGAGCGCGATGGTCCCGTCTGGCCTTCCTGCGCAGACGCTTCTGCTGCATCAACAGCTGCAGGCGCTCCACCTTGCAGCGAGTTGCACGGTTCTCGGTCTGACGAACACGGTCACCTGGACAGAGGAAAACAGAGGGGAGACATGATCAGTCAGGTATTTGCATGCTGACTGGTTTGTATACACTGGACAGCAATAACGCTTACTAAAAAATAATATGCCTTTGTGCTTTAGTGTGAGCGTTATGCAGGATAATGCAATACAGCCTTGACATTCCCTTAGCTCTGACACACACACACACCATGTGTGCCATGTGGAATTTGCTGCTTAACCTCCCCCACTGTGTCTCATTAGCCCCTCAGTGCCATTTCATGCCCTTATCACGGAGTGGGGAGACCTTCTTAGAACCGAATCCCCTTGAGAACCAATAGCAAGGCCAAAAACATACAAACACTAGCCAGAGACGACACATACTGTACGTATAGCTGCCTAGGGTATCTGCGCACATAATTGCAGATGACATGCCTCAGTGGCTGGACGTGCTGCTAAGTGCATTTCTAGCTGTTGATGTGCCTATAGGAGAATCGGGTCTCTAGGGAGAGCCCTCGTTTCCCACTGTGAATGCTTTCCTACAGTGGCCAAGTCAAGCCTAATTTCATTTATACATATTCAGGGGCTCGGAAGGAAAGGAAGGCAACCGCAATCTATTAGCCAGCTCCATTTGTATCTGTCTGGGAATTAAATAATTAAATAATGGGGCTAGAATGTCAATAAACCGAAGCACAGCGGCCATCTCTGCCTCTGCTGCACACCAGAACACACACACACACACACACACACTCAAACCCACATTCGAGTACATCATGTATTGACACAAAAACACATACACACAGGTGTATACTTGTGCATGTACACACACACACACACACACACACACACTCTCAGCAGCAGCAGCCGCAGTAGCTTTTAACGCGGATCGATGGCAAATTAAAAAGACCTATTGATTAAACCTTAGCTCTAGTGCAGCCATCCATCTCAGGCCCAGGACAACGCTATTGGCTTTCAATAGAAAATGCAAGCAAATGGAAATTGTAAGCAGAGAGAGAGAGAGAGCGAGAAAGAGAGAGAGAGTTTTTTCTGCTATTTTTTTCCTTTATTAAGGCTGTAGCTTCCCACTCTCAGCTCATTGACCCAACACCCCACTTCTCAAGACACACACACACACACACACACACACACACACACGGTCCTCCTCCCCCCCAGCTCTTGCCCGGTGTCTCCCCAGAGACAGCTAGATGGGGTAATGTGAAGGGGAAGCAGCAGGCGAGAGGAGAGAGGGGGGCAGGTAGGCGTGCAATGTGGGTTAAGGAATTCCTCCCTCAGGGGCGAGGGGGATAGAAAAAAAGACGGAGGAAAAGGGTGGAGGGTAAAGGCTCAGCCGTAGGTGCCAGTTTTCCGAATCGACCGTGTGCTGTTCTGATCCCCCCCCCAATCGGAATGAATTCTGGACTCTGTGTGGGCTTAATTTACTTCTTTTCCTCATTTGCTTATCAGATCGAGCAGTGCAAAGCCCTTACTCCAGTTATAAACATTCACCATAGTCTGGCAGTACATACTGAAGAACTAAACTGCCATCAAGCAGCCTTGACGCTGCTTTTCGAGAGCAGAAAGGGTGTGAATAGTAACAGAGTTAACAGAAAAAGAACGGTTCTTCACATTACATGCAGCCACATAGACAGACTGGGGTTTTTCCACTTCCTGCCAATGTGTTCTAAACTGATACAAACGTATGTCTGTGCATCCAGATGTTATGTGCGCTGTGGGCAAATGCAGCGCGTCATCTTTAGAGAACAGGGGGTAACACCAAAAGATGGGTACTCCTACATCAGAGACATTGTTCTGCTACCTCAGCTCCATGCGACATCCACATACGCTGCTGCAAGGCTTTGTTCCCCCTCCGGTCCTCCCTCTTCCCCTTATTCCCCTGCTCTCGCGAGTTAAAAGCAAAAACCTCCCCTCGGCTGTGCCGAAATATGGCCGTACACAATGAAACGGCACAAAGCCAACACATGCTTACATAAGAAATCTGTTTGTCTGGTACAGTTTGCCATTAGTGTCTCACGTTAAATTCTCTATTTATTTCACCAGGATAGTCCACTCAATTTGGATCCTGCTTTCCAAAGAGAACACACACACACACACACACTCTTTCTCTCTCTCTCTTAGGAAGATCTCAGTGAATTTGAAGCTACCCAAAACTTGTGTGTCTGTGTGTGTGAGTGTGAGTGTGTGCGTGTACATGCATGTGTGTGTGGCCATTCATCAGCTTCACTACCGAAGCCCTGGGCGACTGGGCCGGACACAGCTGGCTGCGAGGAACTCCAGACTATGTTTATGACAGTAGGGCTATTATTAGGGCCGGCTAAGAAGGACAGACTATACACACACACACATACACACACACACACACTGGTCCAAAGCCTGGATGCAGAGACTTGGTTCGACGTGAGCACAGTAACTTTGGTGGACCCAGAGAGAGTTGGGTACACAGGGTACAACCCTGTGACACAGAAAAGACAACAGATCTTTTCCCGGAAATGCACAGCGGAAGATATCAAACAGAAGACAGGTCAAGGGCACAGAGAGGAAGGAAACATCGGTCTAATTTCCCCCTTCTCTGTTTTTACCACTCCCCTTCCTGCCATTTACACCAAAACTCAATCCCGAGCGGCACATTTTTCCATCCCCAAGCTCCCATTTCTAAAAACTTTGACACAGGCCCTGTAAATACACTGAGTGCTGCAGAGAATGACAGAGAAAAAACAGACAGAGAGAGGAAGAAGGGGTGATCTATGAATAATCGATGCGTCAGTCAGTTTTCTTTGCCGTTGAGCCCAGCCCAGCAACACGGCAAAGACTGAGATAGGAAGCACACGGGAGGGTGGGAGGAGGAGTGAATGGGTGGAGGAGGGTGGGAGATGGAGGATGGAGGTTGAGAAGAAGGGAGGAGGGCTGCAGTGTGTGGGACGCACAGGGAGATTAAAGGAGCTTCTCCTTTTATTGATTGTATAAAGATTGGCCTTCATTTGCAGTTGTCTCAGTGCTGTTTTTTGTTTGTTTGCCTTATAAGTCTTGTGATCTTGCAGAGAGAACAGTGTGTTTGCTCAGCATCCAGGGAACCAGGGAAAAGAGGGAGGGGTGACCAGAGAGGAAGAGAAAGTGAGAGAGGATAAAGACAATAGAAAAATCACATTGCAGCAAAGGCAGCCTTGGTTCTCTCTCTCTCTCTCTCTCTATCCAATGGGATAATGGTATGGGCCCAATTCACATTATGCTCATTATTATAGTATTACCTTGATATGGGACAATAGCTGCAGTAGTATTTACAATCATGTGATAAGAGTGTTTTAGTAAGTAGTAGTGCATGTTTTATATGCACAGCAGGAGTTGTGTAAAGGCAAAAATAGATGGAACACCATCAAATTAGACCAAACAATCTATATCTCTCTGATCGAATAGCTCAACGTCATCAGGTAAGCAGCTCCAAAAGAAACCCCTCTTGAGCACTTTCAGCCGTAAGAAACAGACCTATCTGGGGGGGGGGCAAACAATCTTTTGAACCGACTAAACGGACACAAACTAAAGCAGCCAATCAATCTGGCGCTAATATGAGCATTCTGACAGCCAGTGAAAGGGCATTGACAGCCCTGCAGATACACAAGCTCTTCAATGACTTTTAGACTTAATTTGCATTCCCCCCCCCACACTTGCTCTCCTTGTCAACAATGAAAGGGCACCTGATGTGCTTGGCTGGCTTTGCTAGATAGATCTGTGCTGCGACGCCAAGGCATTTGTTGAGTTACCAGCGCACGTGTGTCACACCAAACCCTTATGTGTGTGTGACGAGAGAAGAGTAAAACCTACCAGTGGATAACATGGCCTCGGCCGAGCATTTAAGGGCTTATATACAGGACTCAATGAGGATAAGGCGGTCAGAGCTTTCTCTGTGTCTCGCTCATTCTTCTGTCTCCCTCCCTCCTCTTTCGGCTTGCCTAGTCCCAGCCAGCACGAAGCTAACATGACCTGACAATTCGTAAGGGGGACAGGAGGGGTTGGAGGCATGTGGAAGGGACACAAGAGAGGCAGGGTTTGCTGGAGAAGCTTTCTGAGCTAACTTTGCCCCTGCTTTGCCCCTCGCTGTGAGCCTGTGTTGAACTAAGGCAGCTGCAGTGGGAGTGGGACTAAAAGGCAGTCCTATAATCCCATAGCCCTCCCCATCTCTGTCCCACAATGGCTCAGCCTGGTGCCCTGTATGCAGCCCCTGTCCCTGGCCCCTGCACAATGGGTTTGGCTGGGCAGGGGGCTGAAGGGCTGGAGGGGGTGCCGGGGAGGTCCACCCTACTCAGTAAAGGAATTCAGCTAACAATCAGCCTGCCAGGCCATGCTAAAGTCCTCCTGTTCAAATCCAACAAGAGTCTTCGGCTGACAAATCCCCACACTCAGCAACACTATACAGCAAAGCCATAAAACCAAGCAAGTCGCTATAGACTTTAACCAGGCATTTGTGGTTGAGTGAGTGTGCATGTGAGTATGTTCAAGCATTTTTATTTACGCTTGTCTTCTCCCCCCTCGCACATGAACTTGCAGCGGAAAGGTTAAAGGCTCTCAGGAGACAGCCTAGCTATGTGACATTTTCAAGACGCCGTTTCCACTTGAGTTTGACCACACACACGCACACACGCACACACACACACGCACATGGGAAGCGCAGGTTATTTCTGTAGCTGAACGAAGGCTGGTTTCTGTGAAGCAGAGTTAAGCCGCAATGTTAAGTCCAGTAAGTCTCCCATGAGGTGTCGGCTGATAAGAGCGCTTAGTCGTAGGCTTCCTTAGCCATGTGGAACGGGACGCAAAGTGGGCATGCAGTCTCTATCCACACAAACACACCGGCACGTTCATTGTCTCAGTGAGCTAAACTGCACTTGGTTGGGCGGGTTACCCATTCACATCACTTTCTGGGAAGTTGACACTGTGAGCAGGAAGTTGGACGGAGGCAGTCAAGTTGGAGAAGGACATTAGATGTGCTATTCTTTCGCCCATTCTTCTTTGTCTTTTTTTTTTTTTTTTAGCTTTGCCCTTGGTTAATCAGTGGGCAGTCTGGTAGACTGACGGACAGGATATAAACACCCATATGATGAATGGAGGCTTAGTGTTGTGGTTTTAACAACTCCCCCTCTTCCGCGTCCCCTAATTCACAGAGCAAATTCTTTTCAGAGCTGCATTTTGGAATAAATCTATCTATTAAAAGGCCAAATGAATACAATCAATGTTTTGATGCACAACACAGACATGGAACGAGCTGGAGGAAGGACATGGAGAGATGGATTTTACAGACAAGGCTGTTTTTGGACAGCAAATGGAAGAAACAGCGGCGTGGGCTGTGGAGTGTAGACAAAGAGAGATGACATGAGTGGGAGAAGAGGGGAAGGGGGGGGGGATATGTAGGTGGGGGGCATTGAAGAAAGGTCTCCCCTGAGTTAGGATAATAAGCCTGTGTTAGTCCAACTGTTCACTCAACACTGTCCATCCCCGGACAATCTGTATTCAGTTGCTGAAACTGAAACACTCCATTCTGTTTGCAACTAGAGGTGACAAAACAAGGGAAAAAGCCAGCATAGGACAATAGAAATCTATGCTCAACCAATAGAAAACATTAAACATAAACCACTGTACTCCAGGACCCTCCCTACCAGACTCTTCAACAAAATTGACCAGCTGCTCACCAAAGGCTAGCTCGATTTCCTCAACAGGAGATAAGGAGGCAGCAGAGGACAATGCTGTTTCTCAGCAGAGCCAGTCTAACCTTACAGCATTGACTGAATGTTATCAGTTCTGGACATCTGTCTGACACTCGACATCCTGTGTCTCTGCAAGAAAAGGAGGTTTTAAAACACTCAAACCCAGAACCTAAACAATGTCAGCTGTGCCTTGGCACAGCCGTTGGGCATGGGTATGTCATCGTTTGTCCAGCCCCAGCCCATACATGCCCCAGCTGCAGCCCTTCTTTAAGAGGCACGCTAAATCACCCAAAGTCTAATCTTATCTAAACATAGCCAAGACCAGGCATGATGCGGTAAACCTATCTCCTTAGAGCACAAAAACAAAGCCAACTCCGCTGACTGACAGGTAAAGCCTGACTGAACAGGTTTGGAGAAGCTTGTATTGAGTTGTTAAGGAGACGCAGTGTTTAGTGTGTTTCTAAAATACTTGCATGAGCAGAGGAAGTGTGGTGTGGAGTCACTCACCAGGGGGTTTGCACATGCGGATCTGACTCTGGCACTGCACCAGTGGATGAAGAGTCGGCGGAGGGCTGATAGGGCTGCTGGCGGGCACAGAGGTAGCTTTGGCAGAGAGGCCAATGCCAGCAACCTGGGGCGAAGGAGGCGGCGAGGGGGATGGGGAGGTGGGTGAACCACACTGGGTCTGGTAGCGGAGCTGGGTGAGGGAGGGGGGCATGCCCTGGTAGTGGCGTGTGGCGCTCAAGAGGTCGTTGAGGATCTGCAAGATGGTACCGATA
The DNA here is from genome assembly GCA_026937815.1 of Etheostoma perlongum. Lineage (NCBI taxonomy): Eukaryota > Metazoa > Chordata > Actinopteri > Perciformes > Percidae > Etheostoma > Etheostoma perlongum. The sequence continues at coordinate 27,507,743 of CM049379.1, forward strand.
TCTCGTCTGGGACGCCCAGTGCTGTCCTGGCAGTTAGGGTGCAAAGTGCCTAAGAGAGGGAGCAAGAAAGACGGGGAAAGTGTTACAAGAGATGTCCACTGAGTTTTAATGAAAAGCAGAAAAGACAAAACATATAAAGTCTTAAATACACATGCCCACAACAGAGCCTGAGACCGGACATAGGAGAATGTGTTGAATGTCCTGGTGTATTTTTTGTGAAGCATGCAAGTTCTCATAAAAAGAGGCTTTCAGCTGGATCTCACTGTGTGCAGGGTTATTGCTTAGAGCAGCAATAAATGGTAATGGCAGCTCAGTGTCCCCCCCTCACCTGAAAAGGTCCCTGAGAAGACTCCGGGAGCGTGGTTGACAAAGCTCTCAATGATGGCGCCAGGTTTGCGGGAGCGTGTTGAGGGACTGCTGCCACTGTTGGGGCTATTGGGGCTGTTAGGGCTGCAGTTAGCCTGGGGGGAAATATTAAAATAGCATTTAATGAGACTTCAGGGGATGGAAAAGCGGTGTGACAAGAACATATCTATACACGATCACATCACATCCCATGCTGTGTTAACATGCATCAAATGACATAAATACATTCACCTACAGCTGTGTAATCATTTTCTGATGTATACCCCTTATATATACAGTATAGCTCTGTCCTGAGGTGAGCTCCATAAGTTCTGTGACCTTTACTTCAGAGTGCTGTAAATACTTTTTGCACTATGTAAGTAACCTATTCAGTGAAGGCTAAGGGTTATTAGAAACCCCCAAAAGCAGGAAACCCCAATATCAGCTGATATCTTGTGTCCTTAAACCTGAGAACTTAGCAACCCTGTTACTTCACCCTAGTTTAACTTGGATAGCTCAAATGACTTCTGAAAGTGAAATTGAAACCCCGGGCAAAGGTCTCTTACAATATGTTTGTGTGCTACTCTGTGTTTGTGTGTGTTACGCATGTGAAAGCCTAATGAGGAATAGCCATTTCCTTTTTCTCACTGCTAAACTGGCCTGTCTTTTTTGTTTTTCTTGTTTTGAACCATCTCTCTCACATAGTCCACTGACATCTGGTTCTTATTGGCTTTCCATAGGTAGAGAAAGTATACACACCAAGTTTGTGCAGCTTTTCTTAGAGTTATCCAAATAAAAATGAACGGGTGTAAAGGTTAATGATTAAAGGCTGACAACAGCGAGGTTAATGATTAGTCCTCACATGAAAAATCAACTCCGTTTAAATCTTGTTCTTTCAACCCCCCCATATGTTTCATTGGGCAGGATGGGGTTATATGGATGCTGTGCCCACTCTAGCTTATGCATGTGTTGGCCTGTTTGTATGTATTTGGGAAGCAGACTGCACTTAAGTACACTGCACACACACACACACACACCAAACCTGAACACACTCCAGACCTGAGTAAACCACTGGTTCTCCCTCATGCTTCTGGGATCCCCTCCCCTCTATTGTTCATTCATGAGGGGCTAAGGGGCTAAGTGCCCCATGATGATCAGTTATGTAAAAGTTAAGCTATTTTACCACATTACTTTACCTTATATTACCATAAGATAATATTCCAGACATGTTGCATGCATGTCTCCTCACTAAGCTGAGGCTAATGACAAAGATGCACAAAAGCAAAGACAAAGTAGATTACTAACAATATGTTTGAGACTTACTTCAGGGCAGAGGACCGGGGCTACAGGGCTGGCCTGGCCGATGTCGTGGCTGGGTTGGCTTGAGGAGGGCTGGTGGTAGTGGTGGTGGTGATGGTGGTGATGGGCTGGAGAGCGGAAAAGCCCTCCAGGGATGTGGGATGGGCGAGGGGGAGTGGGGTGGAGGAGGGGGAGTAGGGGTGCTACAGTGAGCGGCAGAGGGCGACTGGTGGTACATGGGAGGGAGCTGCTGGTGGTGCGTGGTTGGCAGGGGGAAGGAAGGGGAGCCTGGGGGAGAGGGGGAGGAAGGGACCAGGTGAGGCTGGGACAAGTGTGGGCTGGGGTGACTGTGTGGATGATGAGGGTGGTGGTGGGAGTGCGGGTGAGGGTGGGGAACACGGGGCTGCCCCGTTGGCTGTCCCAATGGGGTCTCTGCGTTGCCACGGGTGATGAGGTGTCTGTGCTGGAGCTGTGGACCGCCAGACTGCTGCGCCGCCAACTGCAGCTGGACGAACATCATGTGATCACCGACACGCAGTGCCAGGGTGAGGGGGGAGCGGCCGGACAGAAAGTCACTGACCTGCAGGTAGACAAAACAAAATATGAGTAATTAAGTTCATATACTTTTACAGAAAGGCCACCAACACAGCTTTGCCAAATTACAAAATAAGCAATACAAACATGACTTATTGGTGCAAACAGAGGTATCTGGAAACTTAAGTCTGCATTCAGATTATGTACTGAAGGCCAAAGCCTTTCAAAAAGAGAAAAGCTCCCACACGCATATTGACTTCCTCCTTTGTAAATGAACAGTCTGCACCATAGTTGGCAGTGCACACAACAGTGCTTTGTGACAGACACACCACATTAGCCCATCATGCAATCAATCACTATTCTGTAACACTGGCCTATTTACATCTGCCGGGGTGCAGTGGATGAGGAGACCTATTGGAAAACACACACAAACAGAGCCCACTCTCGCTTGCCTCCTACTGCCCCAAAGTCCGTTCTTAGTCAGCAGTGTCATTCAGCTCAGAGACCGAGGGCCACCCTTCTGTCTGGCCCAGGGCCTGAAAAATCAGTCCCACGTCCAGGAAATACACCCCGCCTGCCTCTCAAACACAGAATGGCCGATTGTCCACGGCGGATCTGGAAGGGCTGCCCATTTTTGGAGCTCTGGCAACAACTAATAGGAGCCAAGTGTGGAAGCCTTCACTGTCCCACTCGTGGCCCGGATGGACACACACAGACACACAGACACACACACACACACACACACAGAAAAGCAAAATTGTCACGACTTGGCTGGAGGATTCACACTAAACAACAAAGGTCCTCTTGTCCCCCTCCTGCATGCCTGTGGCTCTGTTGCTGTGTATTGCCACTCACTGCTGAAGTCTCAGCATGTGTGAAGGTGCGTGTAAGTGTGTTTATTTTCTAGTGCGAGTCATTCGGGGGTCAGAAAGCTTCTTTGGGTGGCCGGGTTAGCTCAGTTGGTTGAGTGGACGCATATATGTAGAGGTTTGTTCCTTAACGCAGGGGCCCCCAATTGGCACGGAGGAGGGAGGGGGAAACAAGAAGACAGAAGCAGCACCGAAAAGCTACAAAAGAGAAGGAGAGACCACAAAGAGGACTGGAGATGGAGAGAAAGAATAATGACAAAGCAGAGAAAACAAGGAAAAGAGACATACATACAAAGACAGCAAAAGAGAGTCGAAGCCACACACCCCCCCCAAGACCCTACAGCCTTTGGAGTGTGCTTGTGAGGTGGCCTGTATTTAACCCTGTGAATCAACAAGCTCTGCCCTCCATCACTTCTCTCCCTTTTCTTATTTCTTTCTTTCTCTATCGACCACTGCCCCTCTGTTGCCAGGGTGACCTTTGCACATTGGTATTGACACAGCGTGGAAAAGAGGATGGAGGGAGAGGAGAGGCAGGTGAAAGGATAAGGGGCTTGGAATGATCTGATGGCTGCATTTCAACCTGTAAATAATCAACCTCTAAAGCAGCCGAAATCAGCAGAAATTAAGCTGCAGGATAAACAGAAACTCAGCCTCCTCAGAGAGTAAACTCAGCCAATAATGGCTTGTTGATAGTATATTCCACACCCATGGTTACCCTGTCTTGGTAAGACAATAAACTCAGCAGGGTGGGGTGTGAAGTGAGGCGGAGAACAGGACAGGGTGCTACCTGACATGGCGGAAACTCCGTGAACAAAAGGTCACCTGCTAGAGAGAGTGTGTGTGTGTGTGTGTGTGTGTCTGTCTGTCTGTGTGAGACCTTGGGGGGAGGCGGAATCCTAAAAGTGGGAGGGGGGGGGGGGAGGAGGACTGCGTTGACTGTGTCTGTGACTGACAGCTGTCAAGAGAATGAGTCGACAGTTTGCCATCCCACAACACACACACACAAACATGCATACAAAGTCAAAAGGCCCCAAGGGAGACCATCAACTTAGCGTTCCCTGGAAGATGGGGGGACAACACCCCCTGGGATGTGAGTGTCTTTGTTTGTCTATGCTACTCTTCAGCAGAGACAGGTAAGTACCTGGCAGCAGAATATGAATCAAGTGACTACTTGTGATCGGATTTCACTTCCCCGCTCACATTTGATTTTTATCTGTGAAGAAACTTTTGCTAAACAAGTATTTGTGCTCAGTCACACAAGCTAGAAAAGAAAACTGTAGTGGCTATTAGGCTACTTCTACACTTTGTCAGGGTTATTTGAAGAGGCCAACCCAGCAGCAAGTGTAGAATTGTCTTGCTAAATATGGTCAAGAACACATTTCTGTTCACACTGTCGTATATATGTGGAAACCCAAAAGAGAACGCATTTTTTTTCTCCCTGTGCAGAAATCATCGTAGATGCCATTTAATGTCAAGTCTAAACAGGGCCTTTGCGTCACCACTCACCATATTTCTATGCGTGTGTGTGAGAGAAAAAGGCAGAAAGTGAGTGACAACAGGAGAAACAGAGAGGAGGCTTGATTACGCTTATAATGACTAGTGTGGATTATTCAAAACCACTGAGATGAAATTTGTGTACTCCTACCGAGCCCCCAACACCACATGGCAGGCTGCAAATTAGCCTTTGAGAGAAGCAAGCTTTCTTATGGCCGTCTGTGGTGGTTTGTTATGAGAGACAGGGAGAGTGGAGGGGCCCCACTTTTGTTGTGTTAAGGCAGGCAGAGAGAAACCCGCCATTCATTGCTCCCTTTCTGATGCAGCAGCAGTGGTATGCAAAGAGAAGAGGAGCTCATGCCTGAAGAACAAGGTGTGCATGCGTTTGCGGAAAACAACATGCATAGGGTGATTATACTCAACAGAAATGTGATGAGTGGTGCTTTGACAGAGTCTACTTACTGACATACAGGTGTTGATAATAGAGCTGTTCCACTTAATTGCTCCTCTTTAACAAATGACCCTATCATCCATTTTGTTTTAGTAGCCAGGGTCCAGGAGGTGGTATTTTGTTTAGCAGGAGACATTGGTTGCTATGCAGTGATGGGGGAGAATATGATAAGGGGTAGGCAGGGGAGGAGGGGTGGCGATAAGATGGAGGAAAAGGGTGTGGGGGGTGGCATGACAGAGGAAGGGAGAAAGTATGGTGGGGGGGTGGGGATGCAGGCGATGGGGGTAGGGTGTCAGAGTTGTGGTGGGTGATGAAATATTCAGTGAGAGTGTGCCTCTGGCTCCTTCCCTCTTTCTTTCTTTCGACATCTCTGGCTGACAGTTTTATTTATTGGGGTCCCTGTGGTTCAAGGAACTCATTTGCAGTCGTTCTTCCTTTGCACACTAAGCGAACTAAGGGAGGGAGATAAGGAGTGAGGGAGGAAGAGAGAGGCTGAGAGGCTGAGGGAGGGTGAGAGAGAGAGAGGGAGGGAAAGATAGAGAGTGCTGGCAGCACTGAGCTGACATTCATGAACAACTGAGCAGCTTTGTGCCAAAGAAAGGAGGATAGAGGATTGGAGGGCGGGACAGGAGGGTGGAGAGTGGGGAAGCCTTTAGAGGATGAAGCCTTTGTGGTTCCAACGCAGCAGCTCACCTGTCAAAACCGCCAGCTGAAAGGTACGGGTAAAAAAACTTGCTCGCTTACCCCGCCCATCAACCGGGATGTTTTAACCGCACCAGGACACTATTGGTAGTTGATGCAATAACAGCCTCTCAAAAGAGAGAAGGAAAAAATCAATCACTTGCATCATGCCCCAAAAATCCTCAAAGCAGCCGAGGGGCTCTTGAAAGGCCCTATTAGAAAGATTGCTGTCTGTAATACTGCCTGATAAGAAACAGAGGGTACTGGAAGGAGCAAGAGAAGACCAGCTGGCCATCACTGAATTTGTTCAGCTGATTTTTTTGGCCTGAAAAAAAGGCCAAAAAGAGAGATCAGAATAGCAAAGATCAGGATGATCAGGTTTCAAGCTCCCCACACTCCACCTGTGCCAACAACTGATCAGCTACACTGAGCTGATTTACATGCACATACAAGCCTCTCAACACACTCGTGCATTAGCTCCAATTCAAGGCAAGCAACTGCAAAGAAATCCTCATTTTGACTAGTTTGCCTGCTGCTTACACTCCTCTCACTCCACTAAATGCCTTTTACACCTGCAGATGAATACAATTTAATCGGGATCCTGTGTTGCTGGAGAAGAGTATCGCTTAAAGATGAACAGTTTCTGTACCAAGCGAGACAAATTTGTGGATACTTGCAAAAACAACATCATCAACACCAACAAAAGAAGAGGAGGAAGGAAATGGCACCTCACATTTGAGATATACATGTGTACAGGCAAATGGAGGAGAGACAGGAGAGAAGATTACAAGCACAGTGGCAGTAAAACACGGCGACTGTGAAGGTATATGGAATGCTGTCTTTCTTCAGGACACTTCCCTTTTCTTCCGTATGTTCTTGTAAGACATCTCGGTTTCCCTAGCAGTATATGCCTAATTGACTTAGTGGTGGCTATCGGACGTGACATTCCTGGCCTTCATCCTCCCCCACAGTTGCCCCACTAGTCACGATGCCTGCTACTTGAATCACAAAAGCTCAGTGTCGCCGGGGAATGGGAATAAACGATAGTCACGACTCAAATGTGGAGATATGAGACTCCCCTGGCCGCTGAACAAGGGAGCACACAAAGACAAGGACACTAAAAAATGGATGATGCCACATACACATATGTGAGCAGATGCATTATGCACAATAGGACAATGAAATCCCCTGCCAAAACCATCTCTTCCGTGATTGCCCCACACAACACACCTTGATTCCCTCCACCCCCCTCCCTCTGAGCGTTTAAGCATCACAAAGGTGATTACACAGGTGCAAAAATACTGTGTGATCAGCTTATTAATGCAATTTTCAAGGCTAGGATTTACATGAGCAGGGACTGAATAGGCCTTCACATCAGCATTGTCTTGTATTCTATACACAATTTGATTTACACATCTAGCAACAAATTATTTTCTGTAGCTTTCATTTAAGTAACAAAAAACAAATTACAATTCTAAAGAGCAAAGACTCCCTCTGTTATACTGCATGCATATAAAAAGCCTGTATTTTAATGGAAGTGGGAAGGACAGCGAAAGCGAAAGTGGGGAGGGTCCTCTCATACAACAACCTGACTCAAGTCATTTTTCAATCCCTTGCACTTCAAAATTCTCAATACAATTACTCTCCAATACTGTCAATCCTGCTGATAAATTAGCATCTAGATAAAATGGTCTACGGGGTGCAGGACTGGAAAAAGAAACATATTGACCATCTGCATTGAGCTGTTTAACACACAGACATGCAAAGGTAGGCACACAGATGATCTCTCTCTCTCTCTCTCTCTCTTTACCCTAGCCAAATTTCATTTCATTCCTTGCATTCGATCCTGGCCTTGTTACCTAAGCATAGAGGCTCATACTTTCCATTACCTCCAACCTATAGAACTTGCACAAATAAACTCAACTCCAGAAATGTTCCAGAAAAACTTGTGATAAGCTCTTCTATTCTTTTCTCCTCCCCCTGTCTGGCCCACCGTGGCATCCCCTCAGGGAGGCTGAGTGGAGGAAGATGAGGTGAGGGTGACCCAAGGGGTGACTCCCCACAGATTGTTAGATCCTACTAGTTTGCATCTGCCCGCTTCTAGACACAATGCAAAAACTGTGACATATCGTTGCTTGAGGACGAGGAGGAGGAGGGGTAGAGGAGGACAGGAGGTGGTTGTCGGTAAAAGCGGTAGAGCAGATATGTAACAGTGTATGCCGTGGGGACATATGGAATGGCAACACACAGCCTCCTCCCAAAGCAATCTGTGTTAGTGTTCAAGGCAAAATTTGTCAATCTGCAGCCTGCTGAGCCTTGCTCCAGCTGGAGATTGATGTTGAAAACCAGTATGCAGCACTGTAGCTGCACTCAGTTGGCTATAGCTGACGTCTGTGGATGTATGGAGGATGAAAGTGGATTGAGGGGGAGAGCCAAACTTAAAGAGTGACCCTCACTCATTGTTGCGTGTGTGAGGGTTTGTCAGCTGGGCAGGTTTGGTGCTCATGCTTTAAGACAGGAACAAAGAGGTGGCTGAATGGGGGAAGGGCAAATGGGGGGATGGTAAGGGTGATGCCTGCCTGCCTGGTTGGTTTTTATTCTAACATCAATAAGCAAATAGTCCCTGTGTGCAGAGAGGGACACATAATCCTTCCCTTTATGTCAAATACCAAGATCAATAGACGGAGAGCTGATGTCACTGTCTACATATGCCCAGAAATCGTGAATATTGCTTTCATTTCCCTTTCACTGCTTGTCCTGTAAATATACATTCATTTTTACTACTAGGATCAGACATTTTCGCATTCTCTGATCTCAATCCTCTTAAATATATCCTTTCAATTCTGGTGTGTGTGTGTGAGCACATGACTGCATATGTAAGCTGAACACACAACCTCTATTTAGCAGACAAAATGAGAAGAGAGTAGTGCAGGCAACTGTATTTTGATGGGCTGTCAGGAGGCAGTGGCTTAATACAGCTTAGATGTCATGCAAAAAGTATAGTGAGATGCCAGAGGAGGAATTAAGGCAGCCCAGGATTGTCCTTGCCAAAGAAGTCAGCCATCACGGTCAAACCAAGGCAGCTAGCGGGACTTGCAAACCACAGCACATTTAAATTATAGGGCCCTGGGAGAGCTGTTAAGCAGAAACAAGAGAGGGTGAAGGAGGAAAAGGGGGAGACGGAGTGAAGGAGAGAGAAAAAAAATCCCACTTTGATAATTGCAGGGGCTCCATTTCCATGAAACATTTTCTATCTGACTAGCTCTTCAAAAGTCTGAAACTGCCCTGGAAGCTGTCATGTTCTGCTTTGGTTGGTTGGTTAGCTAGCTGCTAGCTGTGAATTCCCCCAGAATCTGGATAATAGGAAAAGATATAAGGTGATCCGCTCAGCCCCGTCTTCCATGAATACACACACTTCCTGGTATAACACCTGATCTGGAAATGAGACCTTGCATGACCAAAATGCAGATGGGTGGAGGGGTGAGGGGCTATAAGGAGGTCCAGCAGTTAGCACAGCTAACAACCATCCCACATCTCCTCAGTGTTATTTTTGGGAGTATGGGCATATCAGCTATCATGTCAAACACTTTTAAGAGCTAAGTGCATTGATTGATTTTTGATAGTCCCATAGTTGGGAGGGGGGGGGTCTCTGAGGTAAAGCTTCTGTGTTCCTGTTTTCTAATCTTACTCAGATCCTTAATCTCTCTGCAATCTATATCATTCCATTCCGCTTCCTGAATTATAAAGGAAAATCAATTTCTCTGGATAAGAACACACTAAAGCACCTTTCTGCTTTTTTTCATAACCTGCTACCTGCCTTACTTATTTTCTGCAGGAGATATTCTACTAGAGGATCACAATTAATATCACATAAATAAGATTGCAACAGTAATGTACTGCATGCAAACAATTCTTAAGAAAAACAGCGAGCATCTGACTCATAATGAAACAAAGAGTAATTGGGACACAGGAAGAAAGGCAATTTGAGAAATCTGCTCTTCTGAGTCGGGTGATGAATTATCATCTCTGCCTCTGGTGAAAATGACGGTTCCCCATGGCTGCCCAGCAAAGGCGTAACACATGATGGGCAAGGCTTGCTTCCAGCCCACTAACACTCGCACACACATCCAGTAACAGACGCATGCACTTTACTTACACACACACCTACACACATGCAGTCGTCTGCTGTCTGTGCTACGAGACGCATGCCGAGTTCACACACACAACAAGGCCAGGATTTCCACCAGAAAAATATCAGCAGGGAATGAAGCCACACTGAGCCACACTCCGTTTACTCAGGTCTTCCCACATCCTCTTCTAAAAATTGGATTTAACGTACATCATTATTCCTTGGACAAATGCATCATTCGTTTCACCATCTTGTACTGTTTTGAAATCAGTCAGCAGGTAACACTGAGATGTGCTTACGTACATCTCAGTGTTACCCAATGCTACAAAAGGAAGTAAGTCTGAGTCAGTCAGTCAGCTGCAGAATCTTTCATATGTCACAGTGGTGCCCGTGTGCATTCAGCCTCATCGCCTCTCTTCCCTCTCAGCGGCCAGCGCTGAGAACTTTTTGCCTCTTTTTGCTTTAATCTCACTATTGATCATTTAGGTGAGTCATGCCACACTGACTCAAATGCATACTGTATTTCAGCAGGCCTGCAGAACCATTTCACTGTAAGTACCAGGAGTAGGCCCCACTCGGGCTTCCAGGAACCCTGTGGTAATGCTGAGTGAAAAAGCTGTCATCGGATGACCGAGCACTATGTGTCTGTGTGAGTGAGAGTACACTCCACCTCCATGCAGCACACTTCCTGGAAACTTGCCTGTGCACCGTGCATGTGTGCAAGTGTGTGTGTTAAGAGCTTGAAATACAGGAGGAGTAGAGACATTTCACAGATACAGCTATAAACAGAAAGGTGGAAGTGAGTGTTATATGCTGGTCCTCTCAGCAGCTCACAAATAAGCCTTTCTTGTGTAGTGTTCGCTCTTGCTTCCTGCAGCGCCGTGCATGCACATACACAGACATATGCTATCACAGATGTTACTAGGATACAAGGGGTGTTGCTGCTTATTATATCCTAGCAGCTCACACTGGATGTCTAGCTTGGCTTGGCTGAGATTAGACAAGTAAAAAGGCTTGTGCCGCCTGCTCATTTCATCTCTCCGTCTCCGTCGTATCTGTGCGTTACTCTGCACTTAACCAAAGCTACAACCTCCAATATCCCCATTTGTTACATTATAGCAGTGTCAAAAAATAAAACAGTCTCTTACCTGAGTTTCGGTTAGACTCTCCAAGGCTTGCATTACTGACTGTTCGGGTCTTGATGCTTGAGACTGCAAAGATAGTAAAAGAGTGTTAAAAATAACAATAGTGGGCTAAAAAGGAGCATTAATGATGTAAAGTATCTGAAAGAAATGCTAATGTGCTGCATTTGTTATTGATATTCGGACGGCAAACTAAATAAATAATGCCAGTTGAGCCTTACCATTAATCCTGCTTCAACTGTTGGTACAAGTGTTAACTTGCTCCCATCAGAGATGCCTAGATCCTGGAGTTTGCCTGAACTTAGTCGCCTGCAGGGTTAGAGAGAACAAGATAATTAGACTGTGCTGACAATATCTTCTCTCTTCAGACACACAAACAGCCTTCAGCCAAAGGGGGCTGACAGAATCCAAAACTAGTTTGAAAAAGAGCCTTGGGTGAAATGCTCCATGAAAGAGAAGTATTGATTGGGCTGTCATATTTCAATTTCGAGTATAGTAGAGCTTGACAACCGCTCGCAGTGGATTTCTGGCACTACTGCCACTTGACTAAGTGGAGGCAAGTATTTTCATTTTGCCATTTTGAGTTGCACAAATGAGGAGCTGAAACTCTGAAATCAAAACCGCAATCCTTTAAATAGTTATGTAAAAAGATAAACAGCATGACACACAGCTATTAATGACATTGCAAATCTACGATGGCTACCTCTGCAATTCTGAAGAAAGTTGATACATAATACATTTCCAGAGCTTTACTATTTAATGTTTGGTGCAGAGCATGAGTGTTTGCTCCACGACGATGCAGGTCACGATGCACTCAAACCACACTAACTCTGTGCCTCCTTTAGTTTAGACGGATGTTTAGGACAGCCTGCTGTACAGGCATGACCCAGATATCACCTCATGCAGCTGAACAAAGGCCCACAGCGCTGACTTGCTGTAGGTCTACAGTTGGAGGAGCAGGAGGGGATTAAAAAGGGGGTTTCAGGTTTTAAAGGATGATGTGATTTATTGGGTGATTATAATGGATGGGAGGGGATGGGGCCTAAAAAAACAATGCTGACTGTTTGCATGTACTAAAGCCTCCCTTCTCTTTTTGCATAACACCACCTGCACTATTGTTATCTCATTTAACCTGATTCATTTTTTCGGAACCGCCCAATACTGTAGGTTTTTGCTTAGTTTTAAATAATAAAAGGTTTTAACTCCCTCGATCATGCAGTGCTGCCCTGAAGTGCTATTATCTGAGTGCTGGCCAGCCTATACCTCTCACCAAGAAAACCCACTGAAACCATTCAGGAGTCATTCTGCTTAAAAAAAGCTGGTTATTACCACGTAATGCTTACATTTACATCCACACAGATAACGCCACCTTCCATTACACAGATGGCCTGTGCAGCAGCGACATAAATAAATGACTGACTACCAAGTCTGTGTGACTTTACTCATTAATGTTTAACATGTTTAATTCCCCCAGCATTAGTAATGCAGTCAGGCTTTAGTATTTATAACGAAGGAGGCATTAATCAATGCAAGTCTGCAGATCGCCTCGTCAATACTGTTCCAGTGACCGGTGCGTCCCCTATGCGTAAATCCAATACCGTGCGTCCTTATGGCCAGTGGTTTCCTTGAATGTATTGATGACCAAAGCAGCCAAGGTTGTCTCTGAAGCTCCCAAAAGCGTTACCACAAATACATCCGAAGTATAGATTAAAACTGGCCCGGAGGTTGAACGCAACTAAACTCGGTTTTATTCACATTTTTTTTAAACTGCGGATTAGCCTTGACATTACAGCTCATAATGCCAGCGTTTAGTACAGATACAGGCTGGCCGTTAAGGACCAACGGGTACATGGTTGTTTATCTTTACCACACGTAGAAAGGCCACAACACTTCTGGTAAACAAATTCCAATAATGGTTATATCAGGTTTACTCACGTTTCTTTGTGCAGCAGAGCGAGTCTCTCTCTTGGTACTTTGAGTCTTTGCGACAGCCTCCTCTTCAGTCCGTCCACGGTCTCCTCCTGGGGCAGGGAGAGCTCGAAGCGTGTGCCGGTGGTGGAGTGGATGTACAGATTCATGGAGGGCTCAGTCGGGACGGCCTCGCAGGACGGAGCCCCGCGACTGGTGCAGCTCCGGGCGCTGGGGTGCTGGTCCATCCGATAACCTGTGGTCAGAGAAGGGGGAGACAAGACGAGCAGAGCCGGGGATGAAGCGGGTGAGGAGGATGGGTGAAGCAGGTCCGTCGCTTCGGCTACCGCTGCTTGTTCTGCTTGCAGATGAAAGGCAGCATTCAGAGAGCTTGCTCTCCCTTTCTTTATTTGACTTGCTCTCCGAGAGTCAGAATAAAACCCGCCAGTCCGTCTTCTCTACAGTCGATATCATGAGAATATTCCCGGAGGGAAGTCAACTACACATGGCTCGCTATTCTCTTTGTTTGGTCTTTTTCTTTGTTGCCCTTTCCAACGTGCAGCAGAAGTCTTCCTATATGCTACATAGATGGGTGAATGCCAGGCAGAAACACAAGTAGTCTGTGTTGTCAGCAAAGCATGCCATGGACGCTCACTTACGCTGGCGGTTACCTTTAAAACAAAAAACTGGAGGGTTTAATAAAAAATAAAAAAGAATACAAATTCCACACAGGGTTTTGTAAGCTTCAGATGAGAAAGCACACGGTCCGTAAGCTGCAAAGCCTCATACGGTTAGCAGTGAGTGGCTCTGCGCCGCGCACTCAAACCCACAGCACCTCCAGTGAAATATCGACAATGAACATTGCCACAAAGTATCGCAGTTCCACCATCGCTAAAACACGCCCACAGCCAGCCCAGCCAATCACAGGAGAGCTCCTTCTAAAATCAGCCAATAGCGAGAACAGATCCACACCCACGTGGAAGGCAGGCGAGTTTAGGCCATTCATAATAAATTTCAGCATAGAAAAAAGCATACAGCAGCTGTGCTTAAACTCAGGTCTGTGGAGCTTTAGAGGCCACTGGAGAGATTGAGTTTGTTTATATATAGTTTTGCCATCACTAACTTAATTAGACCCGTTTATTTTACATAGTTTATCGTTAAGAACTAACTACCCAGCAGGACTATTTCTTCCATTTTAGCCAAGCCAAGTTTTATTTTTTGCCAAGTCACAGCTTTTAAAATACTATTCATTTTGGGGTCCTTTGCGTGGGAACTATGCATTCATCCTTTATCATCTACACAGCAGCAATAAAAGTATAAACAACAGTAGTGTAGGTGTATTGAGAGACTTGCTCTAAAGACCAGTGGTTATAGGTCTACCTTACACTGGTAAATCTAAGTTATCAGATGGGCCGTAACATTAACAGTGCTGACGCTATACTTTCCCCCCTAACCTCAGCTACATGCAGAAACTAATAAAGTGATCGCGTATCGGCTACTATGCAAATTGACCATGGACAGGGTATTCTCTTCAGGAAGAAGGATGCGGGTTATCCCGCAGTAGACTACACATGCCAGTAACAGATTAGGCCAGCGTGTAAAAGCAAATATGTAACACGACTTGATATTTTCCTAAGCAGTAGGCCTATCCATAGTGGCGCTACACTAGTTAATATGTGCCCGTTAATGCCTGGTCAGGTGGCGAAACTAAGCAGAGAAGCTTACACACAACAGGGCCAGACTGGAAATGGGACTATACAGGTAGGCCTATCTAAATCGAGTGAGTTCACCTCTGCAGGTTATTCTAACCCAAGTAGGGGCTTTAACGTAATAAAGAAGATACTCTGTCGCCTCCCAGTGGCCAAGGAGGGAACTTTGACAATTCACACTTCCAAGGGATTCATAAGTGTACTTGTGTCTCTAACAATGGTAGAGAGTCCGGGCTTTACAGCAGGCATGTAGGCCTACTTATCAGAAATAGGTATTCACTCGATTTAGCTTCAGGCTCAATCATACAATGTCCTTATTGTACTCTTAGCATGGTTGTCACTACTACAGTGTGTAATAAGTTGTTATTGTGCTACTAAACAGACAGTACAGCAACTCTCAGACACTAATTATAAATTAGAGTAACAGTGACATTGTCCTGTGGTCGATACCGGCCTTATTAAGTTAATCATGTCCACAGTATGTAAACGGAAGGTGGCTCATCCAATCACTCGACAGCATGCTTTTATCGATCCGTGATTGACTGCTTGTCTCCAATCAATTTCTTAACTCACCAACACAATACAGCCTAAGCCAAACTTGCCCAAGGCGGCGGCATCACAGATAACATGCTTAAAATGTTCAAATGACAGACCAGGAGTTGATATTAAACTACTTACCAATTATTGTGGCGAAAACTTTCAAGCTTCGCTCAAAAGTGTGTTGTGTTGAAGTTTGTTCCCCCAGCTTTGGCATGTAAAATCTCCAAACACCTGAATATCCACAAGGTTTTCTCAGTGAATTCCTCGGCGGGCTCGCGTGTGTCCAGCGCGCGACTTTACGCACTAGACCTCGATACTCCTGACCAATGAGGAGCTGCAGTGGTGTCCTAAGATACCTCGGCGTGTTGTTGGTACACCGGCGTCTTTCTTGGTAATGAGAGCACAGACCAGAAGGTGAGAACCTCTTAACAGACTCTTCTCGGATATGGGTGGAGAGTATTGTTCTTGTTATGTCAGCATGTGATTTAAGGTGGCCTCGCTTCGCTGTAACCGCCTCTAATGTCCGACGTGCTCCGTCGGTGGGAAAGAATGTGCCTACGCAAAAGCCGCAACAGATAAAAATATCCAACAGTGTCAGTGCCGCCAATCTCTCTGAACAACAGATAAGGCTGGTAATGGTGCTAGTTACTTAAAAAGTAACAACACACCACCAGTCTGTTGTCTACTACCTTAATAATCAGTTCATGAATTAAGTGCTTATGCGATATGAGGGGTGTAGCCAGTCTATGACGACATATAGAGAAATGTCACCGGGCAACAGAGCAGGTAAACAGTCTCCATGGATACGACGGCCCGTACACCGGTAAACAAAAAACATTTCTGGCACGATTTGTTTCTGTGTTTGGGGAAATACACAAATTGTTTGGAAATTGTATGGACATTTGTCAATAAGATAAATAAAATCACTATTATTTTGCGTGCAAAGCCAGTCTTGCAACTTACATTTTTACACACAACTGCCTTTTTATACAACATGAAGAAGTATAGGCCTATGTGTAGGATACTGTCATTTAAATGTAGGCTGCTTAAAAGTAAATTAAAGTATGAACTTCCCCGTAGCCCATATGATATCATTGTTTATTCATTACTGATACTCATAACATGTAAGCAGCAATTACACGTTGCAGCTGGTCAAGGAGCTAATTCTAACCCATTTTTTACATTTTCACAGCATTTACGCATCATATTTATTTTAATGAAGTTCATCATATTGGGTCATTTAAACTACAAAGTATCAAGTAGGCTACCTACTGAATAGCTGCCAAATAAACATAGCTTGGCGTTAAAAGTAGGCTACAAAAGTTCCCTTTAAAATTTAGTGGAGTAAAGGTATAGTATCCTGAATAATGTATACTTAAGTACAGCACTTGAGTGAATGCACTTTCCACATACTGTAGGTTATAGGACAAGCTATTGTAAAAATGCTTGTGCAGCGATTACCTCCATGTAACTTAGATATGTGATAATCATCACAATACGGTTCACCTCAAGGACAAGAGAGATGTTGTGCAATGTGTTAAAGAGAAAAGAAAAAAAAACAGACTTTGCCTCAGAACATGCTAACATGCAGATGGCAAAGAACTGTTCTTGCTAACAGCCTCAGCACCAGCCTGCACAGACTCTGTCTGTCTGATTACAGAGACACACTCTCCTCCCCATTGTGCAGGGGACGCTGTGTCCCACCAGCCATATTATCACACCGTATGAGAACTGAATCATCCCTGTGTGTGTGTGTATTTGTGTGTAAATGCGTGTGAGATAGAAAAGCAGAGTGTGTTCAAAAGAAACATCTCCCAGAGACTCCACGGGAAGACAAAGGTCCCAGTCTTTGCCCAACATCAGCAGCTTTATCTATCTCCATCTCTTTCTTTCTCTATGGGAGATGCTGACTCAGTGGAACAAAATGAAAGGCTTCCTGTACTTGAAACACTAGCCTTTGAGTCAAACCCAGTGCTTCGTAGCTTGTTTTGATGCTTGCTGTTGTGCTGGCAGGGTTTTAATGACACATTACGGGCTAATGTGCATTGGCACATATTTGTCAATCTGATTGCTTGAGAGTCAAGTTCTTTCATTCGTAGGACGGCTTGGCCGCCCTCGTCAGCAGGTCTGGCTGTTAACACAGCTCAGGTCATGCAAACCACTCAGACCTTGTTTGCCTGAATGTGACCTTGCAGTTGAGCTGACAATCAGATTTGTGTTATGACAAAGGTGTAACTCTCGCTGCGTGTTATATTTATCGTAAGACTTTCTTGTAAATTGGCAGCTTCTCATTCTTCAGATATGTATAGGTATTTTGGGTGGAGACCTTCTTTCAGTATGCAATTTGTTTTAATCCACCATAGCTAGTACAGTATGTCCCCTCATTCTATCTGTGCTAATGTGACAAATCACAATGTGATTAAGGAAAAGAATGGTGTTAATGCACAGATTTGTCATCAGGAAGCCTAAAAGCCAAAATTCTCTCACTGTGCGTCACATGGTGCAGTAAGATGCACATGGGTAAGCCTGTGATGGAGGGTGCAAGAGCAACCCCCACATGCAGCTACATGATAATGCATCACACATACTTCTGGGAAGAGTTTATTGACAAGGGAGGAAGGCTGTGTGGGCGGGTCGTAAACATTTCACATTGGATATCAGATCTGGTGGGACAGAGCAGCCTGTGTGTGATTGTGCGCGTACCCAAGTTTGTGTGCATGTCTATGTGTTTCCATGTGCGAGCAACAGCGTGCAAGTTGTTATGTGAGAGACTGAGTGTGTGGGACATGTGTGGGCGTGTGTGTGTGTGTGTGGGTGGGTGAGCAGCATTCCTATCCATCAAAGTCAGCAGTGGGCCGCCCTCTGCCTCGGGAGAAAAATGAACCATGCCCGACACACTCAGCCTGCTGCTGTTGTTCTCCTGCCACCATTTCCTCCCTGATTCACCCTGAGTGGCTGTGAGTGGGACAGACACACCTCATCGAGCTATCGCCACGCTATGTTCACAACAGGAAGCTGACACATAGGCCTGCATACCTGGCATGCTGATACAAAAAGCATTAATTCATACTACTTGTTAATGTGATAATAAAAAGGAGTGTCTGTCTTTATGAGACATCCAAGAATTGGACACATACTCAAACACACAGACATACGTTTAGTCAATGCACTGCCTGTCTGATGCAAATACATCATCATTTCATGTCTTATTTTGGACTAACCTGCTCTTTTCCCGGCCTTTACTCCTGGTTTTGACTAAATAACGCCCCAATCTTTATGTGTCTCTAATTTGATTAACATGTTATCTTTGTGATGGTATTGACTACAGCCTAAGTGACTGTTACTGTTAGTTAATAAAGTTTCTGAATTATGTGTAAGTTCCGACATTTGAATGGTCTATACGAGTAGACCGGTGAGTGAGATTGAACTATGATTGTAGAGGCCATTTCAAACTAAGAGACATTAAACTAGAATTTAGGGAACATGTTACTGGTAGCAAGCAATAAGGAGATAAAAGGTTAGGTGGAAAGAGATATGACAGACTTGTGAGTATGTGTGTGAGAGAGTGTGTTAGGGAGGACGGATGTTATTATTTTTGTAGCAAAATTCTGCACTTCCACACAATGGAATTTACATCTGGAGATGTTCAATATTAAAGAAATGATGCAAAAAAATGCATTAGGACATAAGGAACTCTTAACTGAAAGATATATTGTATAAAATGAAGTTGCATTATAAGCTGGGCCTACAATAACATGTATGGTGGCCTAAAGCCTTAATACATACCTTCTTTGTATAGAATACTAAGCTAATAAAATAGCCTTATAATTTCTGGCATGATTTATAAATCATATTTTAATGTTAAACATGCAAGTGGAACAGTGAATCTGATTAACTGTATCTGTGGATGGCCTTAGTGACTATCTTACCTCTAGGCCAGTAAGCAGTGGGGATTTATATTTGCTTATAATATTCATGTTAAAAAAGTTTTTTTTGTCTTCTATTTAAGATCCCTGTCTCATACTACACTGTCTCATACTACACTACTACACATGAATGATGTGATCCTGCATGTATTGACACATGGCTTGATGACACATCCTACATGTGCCGACACATTGCATGTATGTTGCATAATATAGGATTCTGCAAATGAAATTCACATGCTCAGCTTTGCGTCAGTTAATGCGATAAATGTAATATATTTACACAAAGAAGACGTGAAGTCACATACGCGAATATTAAAAAAGTATAACCTCAAACCTGGTGTTACCTCTAAAATGCTGAGAAAATAAATAAGTGAGCAGAATTGTAATGTTTGTGCATCAAAATAATCGTGATTATCATTTTGGCCATAATCGCGCAGTCCTAATTACAATGTAGAGTTGACCTTCATAGCTTGAAGAAACCTGGTCACTCACGGTAGTGCCAAATGTAGAGTGGGATCAGTGTTACATTTTGGGTTGAGCTTTAAAAGCCCCCAAGATTCAGCGTAGGGTGAGAAACAAAGTCATCAGAGAGCAGAGGGGGAGTGGGAAGGGCTTCTGTGTGGACAGGGTCTCTGATCCCACACCTGCGGACGGAACCCTGTTTGAAGTTTTGCTTGTTCGCCCTCCCGGCTCACAGCACAGATGATTGATGACACATCTCAAGCTCTGTGGTTTACACACCAAAGCAGACAACGTGCCAGAGAGAGTGTCAGAGCCCTGGCCTAAGAGAGAAAGAGAGAGAAAATGTACAAAACGTGCAATGGCAGGAGACAAGAAAAGAAAGTGTCACATCAGACTACAATTTAGTCACAGTCACAGCTTACAGTAACTTCTGAATGTCCAAGTCAGGGACATTTCAACCAGATTCCCTATCCAGCATTACGAGTCACAACATTCCCCTGACTTTTGTCCTAAAAAACTTTTTATGGAAACTTTTTGGGAAGCAAATCTTACGATTTCCATACATGGTGGTCAATGACTTATACATGAATCACAACATCAGCTAGGGTACACTGTGAAGTTATACAATTTCATCTGCTGCCGAGTGAGTGATGACAAAACGCAACGACCTCTGTAGATTAAACCACGCCCAGAGGCACGCTGGATACCAAACATTTCACTCATCAAGTTCACTGAGTTTGTGTGTGTGTGTGTGTGTGCATAGTGATGATTAACACTGCATGTGCAGTTTTTTTGAACATGTTAGTCACTCCATCCCTAGTCAACACATCCCAAAGTGGCAAGTAAAGTTGATGTACTGTACTTTGTGCAATACCACTATTATTGACCCTATCACTGGTCATAGAGAGTGACTAAGTTATGTAATATTTGCCAGTCTTTTTACTATTTACTCTTTTTAACTATGAAGCTATTGCCAGGAGATGCCTAGCTTAGCTTAGCATAAAGAGAGGAAGCAAATGGAACCAGCTAGCCTGGCTCCACTCAAAGTTAAAAAATACCGCCTACCAGCACCTCTAAAGCTTGCTAAAGAATACATTATACAGTAGTTTGTTTAAAAAATATACAAAAAGTGTAAAAGTAAGTTGTGATTTTATGGACTATTTCTTGGCCGGTGCAGTTGTGTTAAGAAGCACATGATCTGCCATAAAATCGTTTTGCGCCGGCTGTGCCATTCTTCCTATTGGAAGAGCGGTGGCAACACTCGGGGGAAGTGCTACTCTTGCATCGGCGCACCGCTCAAAAATGCGGTAGACGGCTACGTTCAAAGTTCTAGTTATTTCAACTTTGACTTTGTTGCCGCTGACCATTCAAGGCCTAACCAAAGGTAGAAGCAATGATGGTGTAGACCTGCGTTACGCTTTTCCTCTTTGCTTGCAATATGCTCTGCTCTCAACTCACGGTTTTACCTCTGATCATGTGTAGGCACTGCTGTAGTTGTAACTTCCTATTTAACAGCATGAGAATGATATTAATCTTCTCATCTAACCCTTGGCAAGAAAGCAAATACGTGTATTCCCCAGAATGTCAAACTGTTTCTTAATGCAATATTTATAATCACAACCCTTGGCTGGTAGTAGCATAGTAATGTGAATCAGAACTGTGAACTGAGCCTCCCCATGGATCCTGTGAGAATGCGCTGTACTGTTATGGCTTAGCCTATCACGTTTGTAACAGGATACTTCACACTCCACTCCATATTCAGTCCATGTGCGGCAGACCATTTGTCTTGTTCACAGTCTCCCTTGTGTCGTGACACTGCACGACTCATAGTGTTGGCGCATTGTGCTCCCAAACCCCAGATCCAGGCCTGTCAAGCACTTACTGCACAGCCTAATCCAAATGGTGCAAAATCAACACCCCCACAAAGTGGACCTGATAATTGCTGCCTTTTACTGAGCTGGTCTGCTCACACTAAAATGCCCACAATAGGACTCAGCCTGCAACTGGGCTGAATGTGCTAAATAAGCTAATGAAATCCACCCACAGGACACAAGCCGGGCATGATAAGAACCTTTATAGCTGTGAAACTCAGCCAAGCTGGGAGAGTGTAAGCTCTATCTGTTTGTTTATTTGTCTGTTTGACAGCCCACGGCGTAGCGCCAGAGGGATTGGTGGTCCGACAAAGGTTATGTGTCAGCATGGAGTGTATAAAATAGAACAGAAAGAGGGAGAGAGAGAGAGGTTGGAGAAAATAGGAATGAGAGAGTGGAGGAGAGAGAGACTCAGGGCAGGAAGTGTGGGTGGCTGGGTAGGTGGATTTGGCAATGCAGAATGGACTTCTTGCGTATTACTTCTGGTAAAACAACAATATGGGTTTCTGCAATGGCTCTACCCATTCAGCGAGTAGTATCAGTTGTAAAAAAAAAATAATAATAATAATATATGCCCTTTGAGGTCAGAGGGGAAACCAAATCAGTTTAGCAATGTGTTGTGATATGTACCAGTATTCCCAGCACTTTTACGGTGAAAGAAAACAGATAGGAGATAATAGCAGTGTGTGTGTGTGTGTGTGTGTGTGTGTGTGTGTGTGTGTGTGTGTGTGTACAGTACACAGTGATGAATACCAGATGCAGGCATTTCCTTTGTTGGTGCAAGCAAGTTCAGAACTTGCCAAGCCGCCCTGCTCTCCTCCCACACGGTTGAATACTTCCACATACACCCACTCCAGAATCCCTGCCCACTAATCCTCCTCCATCCTAGGTTTAGGGGTAGCCGAAGCTGCAGGCCAATTCAATCTTGGCTGGTGCTCCTCTGTTTTAAATCTTTCCTGTTGTCCTCCTGTTCTCCACCCTTGGTCTTTTCACACACACTCTTGCTTAATTCCCCCCCCCCACACACACACACACACACACACACACACACACTTCTTTTCTTCAGAGCTCCTTCTCCACTCTGCTGATTCGTTCTCTTTCTATTTTTGCTGTCTTTTACTTCCTCCTTCCTCCTGCAGGGGTGTATGTGCTCCCTACTGCAGGTCTTGCAGCTCTGAAGTTGATATGCAGTAATCTAATCACTGATAGTGGCAGTCATTACGTGTCACATGCACATGTAGAAAGTTGATTTCATTTGTGACGTCGGCCGAGAGAAGTGCGCAGCGGCCTTCCTCCATTTACAACCTCAAAATAGCCCTCCGTCCCCACTGATGACGTCCTCCATTCCTGGCTCCCTCTGCCTCTGCCTCCACCGCTCCCTTCCCTCTTTTGTTATCTTACTCTTTCTCTTCTTACATATGATGTTGGCCGGCAGGCCCACCACTTTGACTCTGACGACAATATCTTTAATAACTGTTGAATTGATTGCCATGAAATGCTGTACAGACATTCATACTCCTCCAGAGGATAAATCCACCCAAAACTTTCAGCCTTTCTCAACATGCCTGCAGCTCTGAAGTATAACCCAGATAACTAACTTCCATTAGCTGCTCACTCCACCAGGCTTTGGCCTAACTCATATCTATTCTTTCTGTTTAATGTTTAATGATACGGCTAGTCGACCAACTGGTGACTGGACACGCTTAATAAGTCGTGTTTATTTACGCTGTACCAGCTGACATGTCAGGTGTTGACTGCTTGATAAAGACATGTTTATCGAGACCTCACTAGCGTTTGTCGCACAAAAGCAAGAATGTGGATAGAAATGTTACATATTTCTTGGTGGGCTGTGATGTGCCAAGTTCAGCTGCAGTTTAAAGCTATATTGCGTAGTTTCTGTCTCCCCCACGAGGAATTTCAAGTAATGACAACACAACTGTCGGCGCATCCACATGATACAAGCCTTCCGTGATCGAACACCACCTCCACCCCTCCTCCGCGCAGTTTTTAGTAGCCAAAGAGAACGCGGAGGATTAAAAAAACATGACAAACTCTTCAGAAGAGTTAATCTTCTTCACTCACTTTGTTTGATTAAATTATGTTTAAAATCATTCACATTACCCAGTTTGACTCTTTGCCACTAATACGAAAACATTGAGTGCTTCCTTCCAACTCCTATAACGTTGACCATGATGTCAATAAAAAGATCTATGTGATTCTTGACCCCTGAATTGGTAGCAGCAGACAGCATACCAATAATTGACTAGATGGTTAGTGTACATCAACATACTGAATAACACACAGTCATTATTTGGTTGCAGTAAAATGTGTATTTTTGTGTATTTTTTGTAATGTTGTAATTCTGCCTAGATTTGCTCAGTGAGCAATGTTTTTTTTCTTTATTAAAATAATGCAGTTTCTTGGTGTTTGTGGGTGCATGTAGCATAATTTTGCTAAAGCTTTAAAATGCTTAATAAATTATGTGTACCACTAATTTGAAATTCAAATATTTTGACATTTTCTTGCCAAGTTAGATGAGAAGATTGAGCCCATGTTTATATTACATTAAATGCCATTTAGCTGACACTTTTATCCAAAGCGACTTACAATTCCTATAAATGACAGAGGTCGCACACCTCTGAATCAACTAGGGATTAAGTGTCTTGCTCAGGCACACATTGGTAGATGTATCGTAGTGGGAATCAAACCCAGGTCTCCCACACCAAAGTTGTGTCATCACCACCCGGTGTGTGTCGAGTATGTGTGTATGTATGAGTGTGTGTTTGAGGAAATATAAATTAGTTAGCTTAGTTTAGCATAAAGACTGGAAACAGCTCACCTGATGGATATTTAACCTAATAGCAAATCTATAGCTCACCAATTGTCTTAGTTGTTTAATCTGTACCAAAACAGAAGTGTAGATAAAACTATACACAGTGGTTTTATGAATGTGTAACAGTGGGTGGACTTATATTTCTTTTCTTTGGACAGAGCCTAGCTGTTTCCCTGTTTCCAATCTTTTATGCTAAACTATGCTACTGGCGCTACCTAAATATTTACCATACAAACATTAGACTGGAATCCATCTTCTCACCTACCTCTCAGCAAAAAAAGCAAAATAGCATATTTCCAAATCAAATTGAATCTTCTCATTTATTGCACTTTTCCTCAGGCAAGTGTTATTTTAGAGAATTTCAAATTTGAAAGCTGTGTTCTGAATAAACATGCATACAACTCTGTACAACTGTACATAGAGTTACATCTATACTGTTAATCCATCTATCTGACCTTTTAAGAGCCATTCAAAAAGTACTTTGGCTTTCTATTTGGAGTCATGGAATAACCCCACCTCCCAAGCCTCCACGTGTGGAAACACTCAGGAGCTGCATTCAGAGGATGTCTGCCCTGGGCTCAACTCACACTAAACACATACGCATACAGTAAGAGCTATTTGCTACATGGACTGCATTTCACAACACAGCAGTCAAAAGCAGGGTTGCGTGGGTTGGACTTCTGCAGTGTAAGGGACCCATGTGTAATGCTATAATGTGGACATTTAATTTGTGGTCAATGTCGCAGATGCTGTGAAACTGGAAAATCCAAAGTGGAAGAGATAGAGGGATCATGGGGGGGAAGAAGGGGGTCAATGGGAATCTACGTGGGCATTTCCTCATTTGATAGAGAAGACAGCAACAGCATTTATGTCATTTATGTGCCAAAAATGACATGTGTGAAGTTGCTCTTAGGGAAATGATAGTGCTTTTAGAAGATAAAATAAGTCCTTGGTTGAGAAATTGGATGTTTATGACATATGACACTGTGACGACCCCATCATTAATGTTCATAACAGGAGCCATGCAGGCTTAAAAGTTATCACCTATATATTTTTTTGAACTCCAAATTGACTTGATGACCATTGACAGCTCTTTTGTTGAACCCTACCCCCCCTTGGGTGGTGGCGTCCAGGCCCTGTCTGTCAGAGCTGGTCCGTGCATGCTAAGGGAGTTATTTCTGTCTGCTTTGGGTGTCCTTGTTGGAAACTAGCTTGTTGGCATATTTTCCTATAGTGCCTCAGCAAATAAGCTTGTGACTATGAAGCCACGATTAGGTGTCAGTCACTCTGGGGACAGAAGCGAGCGTCACCCAGCACAGAAGGCTTAGCTAGACTGCTGAAGGTTAAAGGGGAGCACATTAACACCAGTCATCTTGCAAAGTGTGGCACATGTAATTTCAATTTCAATCAGGAGAGACTTTGTTTAGATATGCAAAGGTTTATTTGTACGTATACATAATATGAAATTAGTCTTTGGAGATTAGACTCCACCCGTTATTAAATAATTTTATAAAGGGATATAAAACCAAGACATATGCCCCCGATGGAGTCTAGATACTGGTGCTAGTGTGAAGGAGCCTGAAGACCTGACCGAGGAGCCAACAGGAGTGGTCTGCCGGAGGAGGACCCAGGGTGCCATGGATGATAATGACTGGAGGTGGAAGGGGAGGAGGAGGATTGCACTCTGTCTGAAATGACAACTGACAGCAGCAGAGAGAAGAACCGATGTAAAGCAGGGATGTCATGCTGTGATTGGCTTGTGAAATAATGGCCACTTCTGATTGGTTTAACAGAAAGTGAACGCCTCAAATCAGCGGATCAGTTTTAGAAAGAGAGGTGGATGAAGTTAAGAAGTCTTCCTGAAAGAATTCACGCTGAGCTCTATTTCTGTGTTTAGGTTTCCTGTTGTTTCCATCGTAACATTTACAGTGTCAAACCTTGATATGATCTGTTTGCGATGTTCTGACATGAATAATAATACATATAAGACAGTATATAGCGCTACGTGGCAACATGGTTTTCAAAGGTGTTATACTTTGCTTTCCAAATGTCTTCTTTTGAGTACCAGTAAGTATAATATACACAATGATAAAAAAGATTTGAAAAAAGGCTGTGGGCTTTGCGTTTACTGTGATGAATTACCAGTAATGGATATTTCTGAGGAAGATGTTATATATTATATGGAAATGAGTTCTCATTGAACAATCCATGATGTAAATATTCAACTACGCTCACTGTGTGTCACAACACAAATTTGTATAGGCAAAAAGACAAGTAGAACAAACTCAAACTTATAAAAACCAAGGTATACCCATTCCGTGTGTCCTTTATAGTCAAGTGTGTGTATGACTCAACAGAGCTTTTCCTTTACATAATGCCACCATCTGGTTACCATCAGTTTTATTACTGTACATTAAAGAAGTTTGTTACCAAATTCCCTTTTGCTGTAGTGACATCCAAATGGACGCAATTATGTTTACATTACATCTGCTTTCTGAAAATGAGGATTTCAAAAAATTCTGTCAGTTGGAAAGTTTCAAAAACAGCAGGTAGCAGAACAGATACGATGACATAAATGTTATTACAACACAGCACAGAGAATGAAAAGGCAACTCGGAAGTGCTCCTCCATTATACTGTCTCAGTTCCTCTTTTGACATGTTGTGGTAAAGCTTGTGTATACACATACACACACACATAGTCACTCCCAACTACCTACCTCATGCCCCCTCTGGCATCACTCATGCTCTGTGAGTTGTTAACGAAAAGTCTTCATCCACACACACAGTATAACAGGGCCCTCACCTGTGCTAACCATGTAATTAAAAGGGCAACAAATAACTGACTGCACTTTCATGATAGGAGTGTGTGTGTGTTCATGTGGGAATGTGTCTGTACGTGCCCGGGCAGATCCAGAGGCGGTCTACAGGAAAATGTGTGTGATAGAGTCCCAGCTGGCAGATAAGCAAACCCTGGGCCTGATGAACATATCACATAGGACTGAGTGATCTGAACAGAGAAGGAGAGAGGAAAGAGTTAGCGATGTCTAGGACAGGAAAACTGCAATCATCCAAGAAATGACTAACCCCACTAAAGGACATTGGAACCAGAAATGGGGACTCTACCTCAGAGACTTAACTTAGACTCTAGCTCAGAGACTTGACTTGGACTCTAGCTCAGAGACTTGTGAGCATCTCTGAGCAACAAGACGTCATGAGGGATCAGCATTTGGCCCATGTTTGGGAAGAGTCAAGTGTCTGCGCCAGGATTAGCGACATTCAGCTGGTGCTACAGTTAGCTCCCCACCTTGAAAGGGTGTTTCACAACCTTTTTTTGTCAGATGTAGGCCTACCCTTGCAGCCCTGTCAACTTCTACCCTTTTATAGAGTGCTATAGGAATGACTAAATTTCAACTGTATCAGTTGCAGGTTACAGTCACAAGCTTAATAGTCCAACAGAAAGATTAATCCTTTGACGTCCTTTGCCTCTGCCATAATGGCCATAGCAGCTGCCGAACCCAGTTCCGTTGCCAGCTTGGTTGGCTGTGGTTCTGGCACAACACCGGCCTTTCGAAACAGTAATCCCATACGCCCCAGGCTTGAAAACCTTTTCCTCCCAGGAGTCCAAAACAACTGTGATAGCAGTGTAAGCACCAACACTTCCCAGGTGCTGCCAGCTCCCAGTCCTGACAGCACAGCTAACTAAGCTAACTAGCTAACGGCAGCTACAGTTAGCGGTCAGCCTTACTTTAGCAACAAGTAAAGCTTTCTGTCTATAAGCTGTAACTCGCAGACTGAGAATGACAGAGGCATCATTCGTTGAAGCTGTTATTTTAAGGTAAATCATTATGCAATGTTGCTTTAAAGCATGCAGCTCAGATCCATGTGCTATTTTCCGACATGTTTTTTGAGAGTACTTCTTCTGAGAAACGCAAAAGAAATGTAAAGTCAGACTGAAGTGAGCCTCTTCATCTGCCTCATGACTAAACATAGATCTATGCATACTGTCAGAAGGGGCATGAAAGGCCAAGCTGCTCATCATATTTCCTTGACCATGTCACTCCTTTTAAAATGTCCAGTTTCTGTCTGCACCATGTTTGTCTCAAAAACATTGCTTGCACCCTCACACATACCACCACCCTGCTGATGCACTCCTCCAAACCCTCTAGCATGTGACACCTTGAGTTGGAATGTCAAACAGTCCCAATGCCCATTGTCAGCAGCTTCAGGAAAAGAGATATTTTACACAAGACTTGAGAAATCCCTCAAGTCAATTTACACACACACACACACAAACACACACACAAACACACACACACACACACACACACACACACACACACACACACACACACACACGCACACACACACACACACACATGCACACACACACACACACACACACACACACACACACACACACACACACACACACACACACACACACACACACACACACAAAGAGTGCGTGGAACTATCTTTATGGGGACCGGTCATTGACATGATGTATTTCCTAGCCCCTTACCCTAACCTTAACCATCACAACTAAAAGCCTAACCTTAACCTTTACCCTCACCCTAACCATAACCTAATTCTAACCCTAAAACCAAGTCTTCAAACAACCCTTTAAAATTGTGGGGTCCAGCATTTTGGCCCCACAAAGCTGTTGGGACCCTACAAGTATACTGTATTCCCGGTTTTTGGACCGCACATATATAGTTAAACAAGAACACACACAAACATGCGCATTCACGCACACACACACACACACACACACACACACACACACACACACACACAAACAACCTCCACTCTTTATTCAATCTTTCTTTAAGGTAAGATTTAATTCTGCTAGCAGTGCTTTTTGTTGACAGCTATCGTTTTCTTCAGTTTTCATTGATCAAATCTGCTAATTAGAGGTTGAATTGACAATAAAAAGGATGAGTGGATGTTTTTCTTTGGTAATGTGTAATTAATGCTTAATCAAAGCATTGCAAAACTAGAAACAGACAGGGCATATAAAATTACTCAAAACATGCAAATCTACAGTTTGATTTTATTTTTGTATTTGTATGTAAATCTAGGAGAGTAATCGCACCATCCATATGTATACACATGGTAATTAAGCCTATAGATGAGTTTAGTGGTAGTTTTTTTATACCAGCATGTTTTTAAACTAATTGCTCATTTCTATGTGAATATGCATAGGCACACACACGAGGACGGAAAAGCACTCTTCTCTTCTCCCACAAAAACACTCGGTGCAATGATTACCTGCCTTGCCACTCAGGGGCCATTTGCTGTTACTACAAAGCTGATTATCTCACCTCTACAGCAGGCTGTTTGCGGCTTTGCGATTTTCTCCCAAATGCCCACACTGCTATTTGTAGAAATGTTACCTAGCTGGCACAAGCTGAAATATGTTTGTGTTTGTGTGGATGTTTGCGTCTGGGTGAGTATTTGCGGCGGTGCCTGGCTGTGTGTGTGTGTGTGTGTTGTGGCAGGTGGGTGGGTGTTTGTGTGGAATGGAAGGCTGTGAGGATGGAGCGATGTATGACACAAACAGGGCAGAGTGGTGGGAGGCTGCTGTCAGGGCCCTACTCCTACTACCAGGCTGGATGCAGTATCTGACAGCTGACTGAGAGTCTGCAGGCCCCCTCTTTAAACAAACCCACCGAAAGGTCAGCACTTCAATCAGCTCAGTTCTCTGGAAGCCTCTCTTTCTCCCTTACTGCTGCAGGGCCTCAATTCGGCCCCCTTGATGCACGGTTAGCCGTGCTTGACCATATCGCGGAGATGGAAATGTAGTTTTCACACAGAAAAGCAGCCCCAAAATGATGTTTGTACTATGTGATAACCACATTACATTCAAGTTGATATATGTAATTTTGCTGCACTTTTGTGTGTGGAAAATTGCTATTCCCCACAGTCATAGCTGGCTCATTTCAATTTTTCCAGATCTTTAATTTCCTCTAAGTTCCGTCTTAGGTCTCTAATTTGCCTTCACACTTCATCTACACTACAGTACCACATGCCACAGGGAAAGAGTATTTAACATGACGAGACTAGGCGGGCGTCAATACAGCAGCACAGGCAATTAAAAAAGCAGGACAAACGACATGTTCAGACCATTGCAAGAGTGATTTTTCCTGCTGTATGAACAAACAATAACATGGCATTACTTCCTGTAAATGTGTGAAATCATACCTTTTGTTTATATCGAAAGGATATCTCGATGTTTTTTGACCAGTCAGTAGCCCGTTTCATGCATAACTCCCTTATTATTTACCTATCCCAGTGTTTTTTTTTGGATAATCACGCCTGATAAATTAACAGGTCTCTCAATGCTGTCAGCTGCATGAATTATCATTAACATGAGGAGTGAAAAGTCAACGGGGGTCCACGTGACGTGTCCCAGGATTTCACAAGGCTAACAAGACTCTTCACATAAAAGAGATGAAGAGGATTTTGGTTTGAGTATCTGAGAGACTCTCACGGGTGTTTCAAGTCTGATGAGCTTAAGGTCACTCCATATCCCGATGCATACAGCCGGTGAATAAGCCTGTATCAGAACAGTCTGAAGGCAAGACGTGCATACAGGAAAATATCACGCTGTCTCCCAGCCAATGTGTGTTATGTTGGAGCCTCTGCCAATACATAAAGACAGTGTTATGTCTGTATTCTTTCCATTGGCTTTATGAATCATGTAATTGCCCACCGCTTGACTGTGAGCTCTTACTGTTACAGCGACAGATGCCTGGGCACAAGCCTAACTATCCCCTGCTGACTTTGTAAAGGAAGAAGCTCAAATCTGTTACCAATACTATATTATTTACCTAAACCTTGTGTTGTCTTCCAATTGTTTAAATAAAAAAAAGTAACTATTTTTTTACACATTTTTTACTGTATTTTTTTAAGCTTTTCCCCACATTTTGTCACTTTTTTTTCAACATTCTTTAAAATACCCACATTCCACGAAGAGTGTACTTACTTGTGAAGAGCATTGTATGGAACCATCCGTGTTATTTTCTTTGACAATTTGGTGAAAGAAACCCAAATTTGTGATGTAAAACTTTTTGAAAATGGGTCAAAAATGCCTCTCTACAAGGCCCAGAATTTTGTGCTACGCCCCCCCTTGCAGCTATAGGAGGCTGTACTTAATGTTGCTCACAATGCCAATGTTATTGTGCTGATGTACTGCAGGTATGGCTTACCACATTAACCAGCTGTAGCAGAAATTGTTTAGCTGCTGGTGACACCAAATACATTTACATTTATTGTCATGGTCTCTTTTAAAGACAGAAGAATACACTGCCCCACTATTATTTCAGAACTGACATCATCTTAAATGATGATTCACACGGTCGACTCTGTAAATATAGCCCAAGGAAGCTATCACAAAGCTGGAAGCTGCTTTGTGTTAAGAGTACCACTCAAAAATGACACCATGGATTGTCATAGCGTGCATCGTGTTATTCACTCCCGGGTGCAGACGGTGCAATCTTTTAATTACAGTACATGGCTATCCACGGGAGATAGACAGTGACTTATTATCGCAGGCCTCATCTGGCCTGATACACCCACGAGTGGCTCTTGAGTGAAGGCTCTCACTGGATAGTCACCGTCCTTTATCAAAGTACAGCACTCCATCGCTTCTATATCACTGTACAGCACTTCAGCACTCGGGTCAGACAGTTCCTTTTAGACATTTACTTCATTAGGCAGCTCAATAGTTCCTGATGGAAACACCTGGGAGAAAATGCAAAACCCTGGTGAATTTAGTGATTCATTTCTGACTCATTCCTTGTCACTGAAAAATGCCTGCTACAACAGTTTAAGTCTGCCAAAAACTAAATTTGGATGTGCCACAGGCCTAACAGACTTGTTCCTTAATCACAGTATCTTCTTTTCCAGAAAGGCTGGAGTGTCCTTACCTTCTCTTGTTTCATCTACATGACTTGGGTACAGGCTGGACAGAACGCCTGATATGGCCTTACCTTAAAATTGCGGGAGCAGAAAACGAGAATGGGATAGAGCTTGTTTTCAACATCCCCCATCATAAATCTGGATTAAAGAAGTGGTGGCTTTGACAGGACCGTTTCATCTCGTCTGTCTGAAGTGTTACAAGTCTTCAGGCCCCTCGAGGGCTGACTGATGAGTGAGTGTGTTGTGTGTGTGTGTGTGTGTGTGTGTGTGTGTGTGTGTGTGTGTGCAGTTTGGACAAGAAGGGTTTGATGAAAGAGACACAGATTGAAAAGGTGAACAGATGTTCACTGACTACATTTGCTTTCTGTACTGGGAGTTGTACTCTATGAATTGCCCTGTTTTGAAGTGAGAAGTGACATCTTAATGCAGGTAATACTGCTTTAAAAAAACAAGTAGCAGTCATGACAGCATTTCCGTGTAAACCAATACCTGTGCTTTACTCACATTTGTTTAAAAGGCCCTCAAGAGTTTTGACATTCAAAATAAACCCGTTGTGGTTTCTGCTCTAAAAGCCTCGAGTCGGCACGTGAATGAGGTCAGCGCCTCCTGGAGTGCGTCTCGGCTAAAAACCTGCAGTTATGAAATGAAAGAAAGGCCGCGCTTTCCACAGGATGGGCTGCCAAGGACTTTTCCTGGCTTTGTCAACGAAGCCTGAGATCATAACAAACGAGCACTGCCAACACATTTTAAAATCAAGGCAGTGACTCAGGGTTCCAAATAACTCAAATTCACCAGTGGGCTTGAAACAGTAACTATAAGCTTCCACTCCATACAAAGGCTGATACACAGCAATGTCATATTTAAAGGATCCTTCTTTTAAGTTTTAAGGAGATCCTTTGAGGGAAATTCATCAGTGGTTATATGACAAATACCATGACAATTCCTTCACTGAAACTGGGGTTGGACAAGAAGTAAAAAAGAAATCTGATATCTAAAAATGCTCCTGTACAAATCCTTATGGATATCTGCTGCCACCATGTGGCAGAAACATCCTCTACACAGCAAACAAACTGGCACATTTGGGTTGACTTTTCCACCTGATATGGCAAGTCTGCTCAATGAGAACAGCCTCCTGAAGAAAGTCTGACGGCTGTAAGTCATGCAACAGTAGGTGGATTATAAAACTTTACAGTAGGCGGATTATAAAAATCTCTGGGAGTTTATTAGACTTTGTCTTTGTGCATCAAAAATACCACATTTGATCATCAAAGAGCAGAGAGGGCAAGAATTAAAGAAAACACCACAACCTCCACCAGCAGGTATTTCCTAATAAATTTATTTTGTAATTTTATCCACTGTACAAAGCAAGCATGGAATCTTCTGGACACTGACGTGACGGAGCTGGAAACACGGACTGACCATTAATTTCCAAAGAAACACAAACGATTACCTAGAGGAGAGGAAAGAAACACAAGGAATACAACACATTTACAAAATTACTTCTTTTTTCATGTCAATATGTACAGCATATTTTAAAATTCTATTAACAACTGTGAATACATGCATACATTATCCTGTTGGATTAACCTAAATGACAGGACATCTCTCTAACAATCAGATCATGGTGAGGTGTCGTACCACAGGTCTACTCCAGGGCCTTGACGATGGCCTCGTTGGCCTCTATGCTGATCTGAACTTCTGCCCTCGCTGCCTCGTCAGATGTGCCGGCCAAGTCAGACTGGGCCTTCTCCAGGTTGGCCTTGGCAACCTAAAAATAGACGGAAAAAGAGAATGTGCAACAATGAGAAGCAGAACAGGAAAGTAAATGATATAGCCCACAATTCAGGTTAGTTTTGTTTAACATTAAACACCTCATCATGTTACCCACTCGAGAAGCCTCAACCAGGCCGATTATCCAGTCACTCTGCAAAATCATTGGCAGGAAAAAAGCCCGCAAACCTTATCGCACAATTCTTTTGGGGTAATAACTAACTAATGTAAAAGTCAGAAAAGCAAGGCTGAGCAACATTGAGTCAAAAGTGGGGCGTAAGACAAGCAGAGAAAATCCCCACTGCCTCTTTGCTCTGAAAGCTCCATTTGTCACAGTAGTGATTAGAAACAAGAAAATGCCAAACATAGCTGGAAGTTAAAGGTCTCCCAGTAGGGATTTGACACATCTGCTATAACTCAACAGTGACTGACCTTTCCGTCCTTATTAACAGCGTGGGCACATGTGCATTTCCACTGCAGAGTGGAAGACGAAGGGGAGGGGGGGGATAACTCACTTACTGCTATGAAGTCAACTTGTGACAGTGACGCTGGCACAGCCCAAGGTTGAGACAGACACCTCAGTAGCATTAA
Organism: Etheostoma perlongum; assembly: GCA_026937815.1. NCBI lineage: Eukaryota > Metazoa > Chordata > Actinopteri > Perciformes > Percidae > Etheostoma > Etheostoma perlongum. Next base: position 27,542,224 of record CM049379.1, read on the forward strand.
CAAGAGTGACATTTTGACAGGGACTCAACATTCAAATCCAACTGGAACGCTGATCAGATGGATAATCATTAGCTGGGAGGTGCTCATCAGAAAAGGGGATCAAACTAAATCTAATGTGGGTTTAAAGTCTCTGTTGTCAAAGACCATGTCCCTGCTGGGACTCAAAAGTGACAGGTATGCTCGCGCGGGCCACATGGTGCGCGCACCCTACAAGCACGCACGGAGATGTTTATGCTCAACACGATATCCGTTGCAGTACTCTCCGAAACACCAGAGGGGGTTCAGACAAAATAATCTGTGACTGAGCAAGAAGTAGTAGAGAAGAAGAAACTGGAAAATAATGAACCAAGGGGGGTAAGGCTCTCCTCTCTAAGCAAAAATCCCTATGGCGCCATTTTGATGTTAGCAAGCCATTACCTTCATTTCATCCATCATTTCTTTAACTGTCTATGTAAGGAACACAGGCTGCCTGGCAACTGTAGTAAACACATCCATGACAAAACACAAACATACCGCAAAACATAACATTTATCTACTATAATCATTAACGGTACTGTTGTTTATCTCCAAATCAAAATGACGGTCTGCCTGTAACACTGTTGAGAACACTTCTTACATAAAAACGGTCATGTTTTTCCACACTCTTTTCCTAGTGTGAGTTTCTTTCTAAGCACACATTTAAGGCTGTTTGACTCCCTGTGGTCTGTTTATGGAGAATAACACAGCTGTGTGTACAGACCGACCCGTTCTTCCCAGCCAACTATGTTGAACTGAAAGCGCAGCGGGAGCATAGTTACAAAAATCCAGAGGTGCACAACCACATGGGGCCTTCGGGCTGGAAACAACAGCCGTGGGGACGTCATTTTAAGGCGCGCGCCCCACGCGCCTACCATAGATCTAGCTTAACCAGGGTCACCATCCAGCAATTATGCATGCCTCAACAAATTGGATATTCATGCAACAAAGAAAGATCCATAAAGCATGGACAGACCCACGCCAGGCTGACATTGTGAAGACACCATTTGTCAACAGTGTGTGGTCCCTTCTAAATGTTGCGTGAAAAGAACAAGAAGACCGCTTCAAATATTTGTTGCTACCCATTAAATGCCACAAATATTGATTACCAGCATTTATGGCTACCTCATTAAAATATATAGTATTAGATCCGAACTGTAAAGATTCATGGATTAGCTTTCAACTGTTAAATTAATAAGTGTATGAAGTCTTATTCTAGCTTCCTAAAATGTGAAATTTTTCTAGTTTCTTCACTCCTCTGCAACAGTTAACTTATATTTTTGAGTTATGGACAAAACAAGATATTTGAGGACATCATCTTGGTATTTGGAAAATAATTTTCTCCATTTCATGGACCAAACGACAATTAAGATTGAAAGAAAGAAAATTCACCAGAAAATTAAAGTATTCATTTGTTGCAGCCCTAGATTAGATCATAATATTATAATAAGAATATCAATACAAGTTAAAAGGTAAATACAGGGTTGTAGAAAGCAAATAGAGCCCCTGAACAATATCACCAAAATCAATTAGCCACGCAATGAATACCATTTTTGTGAAACTGGTGTTCACTGTGTGTTGAGACCGTGTCAAGTGGTTATTTGCTTTTTTTATTAGATTCATTTTAACACTGTTCATGTTCTAAAATGGCTACTTTTGAACGGGTCAGAGTCAGGGGGGAGATATTTTCAGAAGTGTGGGGGCTCCTTTTTGGAGTTAATAGAAGAAAAGTCAGTCTGATTTTTATTACTGGCAACTGGTATAATGGATTGGTAGGCTTGGTAACCGGTTCTCTTCTTCAAAGCACGTTTGTTTAATTTTTAATACATTTTGTATTGTTTGGGTTTACTTTATTTGCATTGGTTTGTATTTCTCATATTGTTAGGTTCTTTTTGTGCTGTCTACGGCTGTGTCTTATTTTGAAATTTGATTCAATGGTGTAGCCTGAGGTAATGCGTGGATATTAGACATTGGATATTAGACGGCATGTAAACTCGTGCTCCAAGTCTGCAATGCAACCCTTTCATTGGACACTGACAAACCTTTCATTACATGTTTTTGTTCTCATGGGTGGATTAATGTAGGCTACACAAAAAGCAACAAAGTCAGTAGTGCAGATAGGGCTGAACCATATGGAAAATCTATTAACATATGCAGAATTATATATTATGATTTTGATAAATGATATCTTCGTGTAGTAAAAATCTACCATAAAAATCGAGAAAGTGTGTGCAGATGAAATAAGTATCGGTTAATGTAGCAAATAAAATACTAATACAAACATTCAACAATCATGTGAATCAAATATTGGTAAAATACATTAGTAAGAGTGATGTTGACATTATACTCACAGCAATGTCCAGCTGGTCCAAAGCAACAGCCTCCTCACATAGCAGTTGCACTGAAGAATCAGCGTTGACTGTTATTGACCCACTGCTCACTGCGTGCGCACACACACAAACACACGTAACTACAAATGCCAACATGTGTTAAAGATCAATATTAAAGATTATTATTTTTTTGCATTAGAACTAATGTAGCTTCCATGAGTCTTAACCTCAGACACACTGACAAACCTAGGTAGGCTCCAGAGCTAGTTACTAGCAAAATCAGATGCAAATAATTAAAGCGTAGCATATAGAAATAACACGTATTGTGGTTTCAGCTTTTCAGAAAGATCAATAATAAACACTTTATTTTCAAAATATGGAAGCTAGCCTGCAATTTGGTGTAAAAGATGTACACTAGGTTCTGACCAACATGTCATCAATAAGATCTATAAGGACTAGTCAAAGCAGATATTGACAATTAAATACAGAAAAAAAAACATCAAATTACAATGATTCAAATTACACACATAACTACTGTAAGAATATAATAGACAAATATAATATTTTGGTTTGCTTTTTACAACAACAAAGCAGTTTTGGCTATTATTTGCCTACACAAACATGGCACTGTTAGGAGGCATCAAAACAGAAATTCATTACTCCTTTTACCGGCAGGACAATTTAGTCGAAAGTAGACCTGACTATAGTCATTTTTTTTCCGTTTTCATAATGCAAAATCTTACCAAAGTATTTGGCAGGGGAGCCGTCGTCACCGAAGACTGTGACAACACCGGGCCGAAGCACCTGCAGGGTGGGTACGTGGGCAGGAAGGATACCGAACGCACCAGTGAGTGTGGGCACGTCAACCTGTTTCACACTGGCCTCTTTGAAAAACACCTGGAGAGTAGAGACAGGGGATGGAGGGTTACATTCACTGATGTATGGACAGTGCACTCCACAACAGTTCGACAATACAAATTGATGCCTCATCACAGCTGCCAAACTGTAGAATTTGGGACACTATCAACAGCCATTATAATATGGGTTGGGGAGAAACGTAACTATTGCTCTGTATGTCTGGCACATACTGCAGAATTGACAATAAAGTTGGCTTGTCGATGATACAACCTGTCACCTTTTCATTGGCTTTTTATGAAAGGTGGTGCTCTTTATTGGATTAAATACATCGGGCCTGCAGCAGAATGTGAGGTAGACATGCAGCACTGTGCGAAACTGGACTTAAATGTGGAAGAACGGTTGACTGAATCAATGTCAAGGTTAGAGAGCTCTGCCTTTAGCTAGCTAACACTCTTGCAGAGGGACAGTTTCACAATGATTCTCAAACTAACACGCATTTGAAGACACTGTGCAGAAAGTCCCAACAGAGTTAGCGTTAGTGATCTGGAAAAGACTGGTGCCGTTTCGCAAACTATACTTTGCCACACTGCTGGCTGGTCAATGACAGTGAATGACAACTAGCTTGGCCATCGTTAGCAAACTAAGCTAACGGTAAATCCACTACTGACAATGCAAGCTTTTGCGTTGAGCCTGAACTGTCTGCATGCGTGCATTGACTATAATACTATTCGTAGCAATGAACACAAAACCATGCATTAGTCCAACACAAATAAATGATACGGAGGCAGACATTTCTGCAGCGTTTCATTTTACCGAGAAACTAAATTAGCCTGTCATGCTAGCTGGGCCCGAGAAGCCTCCCCAATAACGTTAAAGTTAGCTAGCTAGCTAACGTCACCTGTGTCGGGGAGGCGAAAGTGAAGGACATCTGCGGGGAACCGGAGACGGCCTCGGCGTAGGAGCGAGCTTGCCTCAGCACGGGGAGAGCACGGCGGAGAAATCTTGCTGCCATCATGTTTGAAAAATCAGATTCTTTAAGTTCAAGTGAATGACAGAGACCCTTAAGCCCTTGCGTGAAGGCAGTCGGTGTGCGCTTGGTAGGACAAGGACGTTGGTAACCTACCCATAAGGCTTTACGCTGGCGCTAAGGATGCAGGGAAGTGTAGTTTGTTTAAAAAACTAAATAAACAAAAACAGGCGTACAGTCAGCATTCAATAATTGGTGGATTAAGTGAAAAATGAGTTGTGTGTGAGTTTTGACGTTAACCCTCATGTTGTCTTTGGGTCAAATTGACACGTTTTCCTATATCAATGTTCTTTTTAATTACTCAAACAACATGATTGATTCCACACAACGCTATTTGGCAAGTACAAATCTCTACTTTCATTAATTTTGGGATGTCTTATTTAATATTTATTTTAAAAAAGTGTTTTTGAAATAGTATTGAGTAAAAGTTGACATATTCCAGTCTGTGATTATCCATCAACATACCTTTCTTTAATTTTTGTCTAAATAATTCCTAATTTCTGCTTTTCTAACTTAAACATTTCCTTTAAAGGAGGTTTATTGACCATAAATTCCAAAAATAACTGTATAACTAAAATGAATAAGTAGGCCTAGTGTTACGTAGTGTTGAAAACGTCAAATAAAGTGACAAACATTGGAAAAAGCGTTAAAAGTGTTAAACAAGGGACACAAACGTAAGAAAAAGTGAAACACATAGATTAGACACATAGAAAGTGTCAACAAAGTGTTGATTTTCAATTTTGACGGGGGGACAACACAAGGGTCAAGTGTAAGTAACGTTGCTATAATTGTCAGTAACAAGCGTAGTTTCTGCTACTGAGTCGAAAATACCTTTCTGTTTTCATTCTTGCGTTACATAGGAAAACGTTGGGGAGCAATCTCTCTGTCACTCCCCGATGTAAGCCTGGGCACTTACTGTGTTTCGTCTATAAAGGTACTGAGCACACGTCACCAGTAGATGGCGCCAGAGGCATAATATGATAGGGACACAACAGTCTGGTCTGGGACCAAGTTTTTGGTGCTCTTTTGTATGACACTTGTATGGCTCTAAAGACCCCCCCCCCCAACCACACACACACACACACACACACACACACACACACACACACACACACACACACACACACACACACACACACACAGACAGACAAGTCGGAACTGCGTCAACATTTTTCCCACACCTGCAAGCCACTGACTCCATCTACTGTAAAATAAATCAATGAACAAAGTAAGGAACACAAAAGAATGTATACAAAAATGTAGGCTATATTGAACGTGGGAAATATAGTTTTCATTCACTGAAACCCTCAGGCCTGCCTGACACTGTCTGTGAAGACTGACAGCATTACCAGGCTTGTTTGGAAAAACTCTTCTATCACTCAGCTTTACCTCACTCCTCTGCGTCACGTGGTGCGCCTCTGACTGGGTGGTGGGCGTGTCTTAAACAGTGGGGTTTCATTCATAAATACTTTTAGCTTTAAAATCCACATTAAAGTGTTCACAGAAGAGTTTCATGTTATTGGCTTTGGACGCGGCCAGTTGAGTAGGTGAGTGCTATCTTTGCTGCATGCAGGCTGCTCGTCTGTTCGTGCAGCCAGTTCCAGTCGTGAGCTCCAGTCGTCTCTGTCGGTCGGTGTCACCGGACTGATGAAAATCATGCGCCTGTGAAATATCAAGATGGCATATTTATTAACCTTGCTGCGTTGCTCGGAGTGTACGTTAGCTGCTTTTCATCCATTTTTTTTTTTAAAGTTGACTATCGGCTTCATTTCATCACATTATGGGATGTGATTTTGTCTCCTTGCAAACGATTTTATTATAAAGTAATAAAATCGGGGAAGGGGGGGCATTGCTGTAATGTTACTGAGCATTAACAAACTGGGTGCTTTGATCTGTGCAACAATTTCTCATTTTAAACAGGTTATTGCAAGGTCCAAAACCACCATTACAAATCTATGCTGTGTTATGGATGTATTGTAGGCTAGTATTAATGGGACGAAATATAAGACTACTCGAAGTGAAAACGATAACCAGTAATGCAGCTGGCACAGATAGACGGAAATTTGGCTGAACATGGCGGGATAAGCCAATGCTGGGACACCCGTGTCTCACCATCTGCTCAGTAACCAATCAATAGAGCAATCTTCAATGTTTGCAACACCATGGACGTAAGAAAATCTCAACAAAGTAGGCCTACTAGGCTATATTGTTTTTATAGCTTACTTTTTTTTTTTTACAAATATGATTATTTCTCATTATACATTTTCTTAAAGCCTGACAGCAGAGGAAAGGTGTACCTGTCATTGTAATCTAACTGTAATATTGGGTTTGTTTCTTAATATTGTAAGAGATCTTTAAAGAGCATGTTCTGGTGTTTGGTGTCAGTCCTTGTAATGAAACAGTAATTCGTAGTACTGAACTACTGACTGTATATGGAAGCCTGTCGATGATCTTTGAAGTTATTAAGTTAGTTGCTCTTCAAAGTTGGAACTTGTTGAATGCAGGCACTTAGCCTATGTAAGACAGACAGAACAAATCCACAGATATATATAAAAGTAATGTCAAACTAATCCACACAAACTGAATAATTAACCAGTCATTGTTCCATATGTTTGTTATCAGCCATGCAGCACTGCCGTCCTGTTGCTCCGAGGCCAGTGGACCAGCCCTGAGGGGGAACATTGCTGCTCAGGCTCAGTCAGCTGGTTGGGCTGAGGTGGCTGAGAGGATGCAGCAAGGGAGCTGAGGAGGAGACTCCTGAGCCACAGCCTGACACACACACACATCCAGAGCTGCTGCTGCGCACTGCCCTCCATCAGGGTAAGACGCTGGGCTGATACAAAGCAGGATGTGGTATAGTATTGCAAAAGGAAAGCATTCTGGTCACAGCCTGATGTGTTTCCCGTAAGAGCTTTTCATGCTTGGACAGTAGTGTGCAGGGCAGTTAGACAGGCTGGCAGCAAACAGCTCGGGCAATAGCTTACAGGTTGTGGTGCTGAAGTTCAGTGCTGCAGTGACTGGCAGGCGAGCAAAGAGCGCTGAGTGCTGCTGGCATGTTGCTCCTACCCTGCTTGGTGAGTATCTATCCAGGGTATGTGTGTGGGCGTTTGGTGCAGCAGTAGCTGTATTAATGGCTGATCTGTAGGAGCAAACGCATAGCAGCAGTCGTGTGTCTGTGTGTGTGTGTGTGTGTGTGTGTGTGTGTGTGTGTGTGTCCATATTCTACAGGATGATATGGAATAATGGGTGATGATTTAGAGCCAAGATGCTAGCATTTGCATCTTCTGAGGGATTCAACACAAGCACACTCCGTACACACATCCATTTGGTCTCTGCTGCGACTTGCAGTCTTTAATGACTGTTTAGATGAAACAATATCTTTCTGCAGCAAAGGGCATCTTCTATCACATCCTACAGTGTGTCATTGGACTTCCGACATCAATAATAGACAGCAAAGCTATTCTTCATTCTATAAATTCAGAGAAGTTTTGTTTTATGTTTACACATGCAGCGTGTTTGTGGATTTATCTACACAGATATAATGCAGTATCTCTGGTGGCTGACTTTGTGTTTTGATGAACTGCTCCGGTAACAGTCACTTCCTTTGTGTGTTTGTGTGTGTGCGTGTGCTATCTCTCAGGGGGACTCTCTAGTTGGCCTGGACCATGAGCAATGAGTCTACCGTCTGGAACATCCTACCAGAAAACTCTACCGTAAGTCTGCCTTTCGCCACCAGCTTATTCTCAAACTTCCTGTGTGTGTGTGTTTGTCTCAGTGTGTGTTATGTCCAGCTCCCAACCAGAACCATACTTTCCCATATATTCTCATCTGGTCGATTGACTGGCTAATAAAGAACATCCTGACCTGGACCTGACATAATTAAATTTCAGATTTAATCTCATCTTTAATTTCCCCTCACAGAGAAATAGAAATGTGACATCTGAGTCTAGCGCTCATTAACACTTGCTGTGCGTTCTCCCTACATACGTAACATAACACTCTTAAGATCTATCGCCACTATAAGGGCGTCGTTCTGATATTGACAGCTTGTTTTTCCTTACATAACATTATTTGTCACGTCACTCTGGTACTCCATGAAAGAACAAGGCCTGCTGTTGTTCTCTACTCTTCCACTCAAGTTCCTGTCTATCATTTTATTTAAATCATTTCATTCCCTCTTCTGTAGCCTAGGAACAAGAGAAAGACCTTTTTTTTTTAATTGGATAAATAAGCCAAATTCAGCTTAAGAAAATCAGAAATAAATCTAGAAATGCTACGTACAGAATAATATTGACAGGAAATATGTAAATGGTGAGGTAGTAGATTATACTTATGTAGTTATTGTCAGTAATAGCTTGCCATCAGATTTTTGTGTGAGCTTGAGTGGTGGATTGAATTTGGAATCTGAAGTTTTTCCAATGAATAAAGAGGGAGGGATTTCAAGATGTCCTCCTCTGTTGAAACATGTCCATCCTTACAAAACAATATTTGTGGCTATACTATAGCCTCTACCGGTGCTCATTGTGTGTTTAATTCCCTCAGCTGCAGTCCTTCCTGTGAGAGATTTACCATAGCTAAGGTACACTGCAGACAGGTTAATAGCCCTGGTAGTTATTGATTAATTTCTCTGTTGCATTTATAGATTCACTTCATTCAGGCCAGCCAGCCGGTGGTGCTAAATCAATCTTTTAGGCTGCATGGTGTTACTGGGAAGGTAAAACAGCTGCACTGTAAGGTTGTCAAATCTATGCTGCAGTTGATGCGAGAGGACGGAATTTCTCTGATTACGTGAGTGGCATACCGATGGCATGGCTCTCTGTCTTATTACAAAAATGTGACCTGGATCTGACTTGAAATGCAGCTACACTGTATCAGAGTTCCAAATCTGAGGCTCGAGTGGAGGATAGATATGTTTCTACCTCTCTACCTCAGCTTAGAGAGCTGCGACATCTATCATCAGTGAACAGTTTCAGTGGGTTGATACTTGTGATGAAACACTTGTCATTCATGTTTGGGGCAGCGGGGGTCAACACAGACAATCATCTGCCTGCTGTTGTTAATACATCTACTGAAGACAGCATCCAAGCATTCCTGCATTCTTACCGATGCACCACAGTGGTCACATGTTCCCAACCAACTACAGCTACTCTACAGTCCCGAGTTATCAAGTCTTGAAAGCTTTTTGCTTTACTAGTGCTCTCCCTTTTAATCTAGCACGTTTAAATGGTAAAAAACAAAAACAACAAAACAAAACTTCAGCACAGGAAGACACCTACCTCTCTTCCTGGTCTTCCCTCACTGCCTACTCATGAATATAAGTGGTATTGAGGTCAAATTACCAGTTAATACATTTGTCGGTAGAGTACAATAAAGTTACAGTGTAGACCTTTTTCACTGCAGACATTTGACAAGTCATAGTCTTATTCATCTTTGCCTTCCTCTACTATCATGAGCTTTGTACTACTAATGTTCCATTTGTCTTGGAACCTTATTTATTTCTTTTAAGATATTTATTATTATCTATCATTCTTCTTAAATGGAACTTTGAACTCATTGCTCAGTCCCTCATGCGTTGTCTTTGACATTTTCCTGTCTACTGTTTTATGTGTGAAGGCTTTAGGTCTGTCGACTGTTAAAAACTGAATTGCCCTTTTGGGGATAAATAAAGTTCTTTGAACTGGAAGTTGAACTCAAACTCTGTATTTTCAGGATATTCCATTTGAGGCCACAGAGCAGCAAGATGGCTATGTGCTCCTCCTGGTGATCTTCTCCATCTTCCTGGTAGGAACGGTGACCTTCATCTCTGTCTTTCTCATCGCCTGCCGCCGCTGCTGTCGAGGAGGGCAGTGCTGTGCCAGGTGCGACGCAAAAATGACGCTTTATTTTAAGCATTTCACTCTCATCCAGAGCGACTTATGAAAGGTTTTGCATAAATTCAAACTCCAGAACACTGCAGGCAACCAACAATAACACAATTTAATAACAAAAGCCCTGTAATGATAAGATCACGAAAAGTGGCCAGCGTTGCTGTATTGGTTTTCATTATAATATATATTGTTCTTTGCTGGTGCCCCTGTTATTTAATTTCTCGAGACATCTTATGATGCAATCCAACACACTAACACCTAAAAAAATTCCCTCAAATCAACACCAATCCTGCGCAGGTTCAACAAAAATAAAGATTTTTTTGCTTCCCAGAGGTAGTTTAGAGTCTGCACAGGTTGCATGTAGCACACACGAGTAAACAAAGTCCATTGACAGAAACTAGTCCTCCATGAGCTCACATGCAACTACTATTTAGAGACAGGCTGGTATGTACGTTGAATGTGTACACATGTGTAATAGATGAGGCTTATTAGGTTGCAAATGAAGCTTACTACTGAATTTCCTGCAATCGTCCAGTTTGCTCCACCCAGTGAATCCCAAACCCATCTTCACTGTGATACCATTAACACACAATGCAGTGATCCATTAAAAAGTTAAAGCATCTAAATCAGACATAAAAGAATTTTGTTTACTTATAGAATCCGGTGTAAGCATGTTTAAGCCGGACAACTCGGTGCATTTACTCACACACCCCTGTGGTGCTGTTATGAAAACACCTAGCTGGAAACGCATTCAATATTCAGGCTCGTCTTATTTGCCATTCATGTGTGATTTCTACAGCAGCACACATCATCAAGTGCACTTGAATATACAGTATGAGAGCGCACAAGCTAGATGCAGATGGACAGAGAGAACAGAAGCTGAGCCGCAAAAAGGTAAAGCTTGCAGAGGTAGAGCAAGGGAGAATCGGGCAGACTGGTACAAATGATGAGTGTAATGAGATTTCATAGCAGCCATCGGCAGTGATTAATCTCACATCTCAACCCAGCCCCGCACGCACACGGAGAAGACACACACAGTATGAGGAAGCGTGAGCCACAGAGGAAATGAAAGACAAATAGAAGCACAGATCTGTGTGAACAGAGAAATCCCTCAAGTCAATTTACACGCACACACACACAAATCAGATGGAGTGAAGTGTCTGAGAAGACCTTTGTGTTTCTTTGTTTCTGCCTCATAATGGAAATTCTGAGATTAAAGAAGCATGTTTGGAGATCAGCAGTTAAAGAACTTGAAAAGGACATGTTTAAAGACAGAATGTACTCGAAGAATGATGCATGCTTCATACCCTAACCAATGTGTCTTTTTTCTGTGCTCCTTAAAGATGAGTGGACACATGCAATCCAATAAACCACCATACTTTATCAGTTCCAGAGGTCCCCTGGCCCTGAGGATTATCAAGTTACTGACAATGATTTAGGCCCTCATTGATTAGCTAGGCAGGCAGCCATTTACACAAATAGCATGAAAATGAAAATTCGTTCCTTATACACATACACCTGCATTTTTAAACACTGAACAGAAAGATTAAACTGTAACGCCGCTGAACACAAAGCCCCAGTGGCTGCTTCCATCAGTGGGGTTTGACAGATGAAAGACAGACATCAGGGGAAATCAAGTCACAGCATTGATCTGAATGTTTCTGTGCCCCCCAGGGCCAGCGATGACCCCGAGAAAACCAACACCACCTACGTGGAGGACTCTCAGCCCACCCATGGTAAGAGAAGAATGGACAAAGAGGATGAGATGTGGGGAGGGAGGGATAGGGGAACAGAAAGAGAGGGAGGAGTAATGGAGACAGAGGGTTTGGATTGACGGAAGCAGGGATATATTATCACCATCAGCACAAATGTGTAATGTCTATTCCATTAAACTATTGTGATCCTGGCAAAATTTGTTGTGAATGCACTCCGTCTAAGATGGAAATGATTTATTAAGAGGCAGCATCAGTTTGCTATTGTCAGGCTTTTTGTTTAGTTTTTCAGTCAGCTTGCCATATTACCATTCTTATCCTCCACAGAGGTGTCTGAACATCAGTTAAAGTCAGTATAAATATACAGTGTAGCAGACATGGGCTGACTTGGGACAGACTTTTAAAAATCATTTTTGGGGTATGTTTTGCCTTTTTATTACCCAGTTTTGAAGAGAAGGGGAATGACATGCAACAAGGCTCCCCAGCTAGATTGGAACTGGGGTTGTTGTGGTTCACGGTTGGTGAACTGGGGCACCTCCACTTACAAGAGACTTTTATTTGAGCTATAGCAATCCTGCATATATTAGATAAAACATCACCTATTACTTGATCCAAAGTGCACCTTCATGAATGTAAGAAAAAAAGAGTCTACAGCCATGCTAGCAGCTCTGTGAGGCTTTACATAGACACAGAGCTACTTTGAGCTAAATGTCAACGTCAGCAAGCTAACATGCTCACACTGACAATGCTATAATGCTTATGTTTAGCAGGTATAGTTGACCTTGTTCACATTTTTGTCGTTTGCTAATTGGCACTGAATACAAAGTACAATTGTTTAGTTATTTGTTTATAAAAAAGTGTTTTTGTGATTGAACGTCCTTGATATATAATAACTTCTCGCTCTTCCTTCGCCAATCTATCTGTCTGCCTCCTCTGTCTCGTTCCTCTTGTATCTCTGGTAGAAATCACCATCAGGGTGGATGACTCAGAGTGCCTGTCAGTGGCCAGCTCTCACGACCAGGAGTCTGAGCGCTTCCTCTCTACGGGCACCACAGGCCGCCGCGTCTCCTTCAATGAGGCTGCCCTCTTCGATCATGGCAAGAAGGCCCAGGAGAAGGGCCGCAGGTTAGAAAGCGAACATACACACAAGCCCACATTTGCAAAGTGCTTTTTAGTCAGTGTTTAACTCGCTTTAATGTCCATGCACTCCATTTTTACTGCTTTCTGAGATCAAAGGATTTACACAATAAACTTTGTCCATCTCTCTTCTATGTTAGTTTAGGGTTAAGAATTAGTTCAGATTGTGTTATGTATGCTGTGGACACAAAGAGCTCCCACCCTTTGCCATTATTTCACTGCCCTACTTTTCTCTGAAAGCCCTGAGCCTAATGTGCAAATTCTTCAAAAGGATTTTTTCTGTGGGGCTAAAAGCAGAATCAAGTGTAGCTCTGATCGGTCTGAAGTCAAAAATTTCCCCTTGGCAATTTGCCTCTTGTGCAATAATAAGCTCCATGATATATTACTAATCGAGAGTCTAGGCGACTTATGTCCCATCTTTTAGCATTTCATATCTTTTTATTTAATTAACTCTACGTTGTTCGCTGCAGGTACACTCTGACAGAGGGCGACTTCCACCACCTGAAGAACGCCCGGCTCACACACCTCCACATCCCTCCCCCGGGCCTCAATATAGTCACTATCCATGAGTGCGACTCGGCCGAGAACAGCATCACCATGACAACGCGCCCTGTGGCTAAGTCAGCACTTTCAATCTTCCAGGTGACAGCTTCCAACCTACTATTAGTCCTGATGCATTGTTAGTCTTTCAAACAGTAATCTCTTGGGTCAGGGCAAGATCGGGGATCTCTCTGCTTGCTCATTTTGATTTCCCAGATGTTCAATTACTGACATCTGGGCATGATATTCCATCATAAATGCAAACTAAACCTCAAAACATACTTTGGAAGTGGTGCTAACTTACTTCCAATAACTGGATTAATCAATGTAGCTTTCCAGAAAACATGCATGTTCAACAATAGATTAAAAAGGGTCATGTTTTGTGTGCGCTTCCCTTCAGCCGATGCTGTGCCCACTACCACAAACGGCGTTGACCAGCCTGAGCGTCAATCCCAGCTGTGCCCTCCCTGGAGATGCTTTTAACTCTGTGGTGGACACCAGTTTCAGCAAGAACGCTATTGCTCTCAGCGTTAAAGAGCCAAGCTCCAGCTCTGTAAGTGACCTTCAACTACTGTCAAATGTATTGCATCGGAATTTTATTGCTAAGGAATTTCTTACAAGGAATTTGCCTTGGTGTGTGCGCACACACACCAAGCACTTTAATATGAATATGAAGTATGAACTTACTGTCAGTATTGTAGTACTTGAGATTGATCTTGGTCCTAAAGATCTAAGATTTAAGACCCATTTTTGAAGGTCTCGGTGTCGTCTCGGAATCGATCACATTTTTTCTCGGTCTTGAATAAAGAGGACTCTGGATTGTATTTCAAGACCACATCTGCAGGGATTTTGCTAAATTGCCTGTACATTGTCTAAATTAAGCCTGTAGGCCCTATCTTGCACCCGGCACAGCACAAAGCCCAATGTAAGTGTCTTTGCTAGTTTAAGACCTACGCAGTTGTCAATTTCCCGTCCAGGGCTCACGTTATTTAAAAAGCAAATGCACCCGTGCCCATCTTTGCTCCTATGGGTGTGCTGGTCTTACAGGGAGGTGTGTTCAAGTGAATTCTAAAAACCTGGTCTAAAGTCAATAGCGCATCATTTCATTGTTATTTTAACAGTGCCTTAGTAAAATGTGCTAAAATGTACAACCCTTTTGAACCAGGCGGTCTGACCCTTTTTTTCCACCGTCAAAGTAGCAAAAGTGGATTTGGACATGCCTTAAATGCACCTGAACCAGTATGGGCCCTCACAAGTATGGGTGTGCATACAAATGACCTGCAAGAGCTCATGTTGGCTCATGTGGAAAAATGCAATATATATGTCTAAATGAAGTGTGTTGAGTTAATCATTTGGATTTCTTAAGATAGTCACTCAATACACCAAATGGCATCCATGAGGACATTAGAGGGTCAGGGAGCCTGAGGGGAGGACTAACAAAATGATGGTTGATGGGTAAACAAGGAAGCCTTTGTGGAACATCCATGTCAGAAGGGATTACGTACATGGCACTAGTCATGGCGGGGTTTCTGACTGACCATGTTTCTTTCTCTCCCTTTCTTAGATCGAGATGATGGGAGCGGGGCCCCGGGGCAGATGCAGCAGTGTCAGTGTCGGAGAAGGGGCCGCGGTGAGGAGCGATGGTGCCCCTCATGCTGGCGGCGGTGCAGGAAGCCAGGGGCCCATGCTGCAGTTCTTCACTAAACTGCGGCGCCATGCTAGTCTGGAGGGGGCCAGTCCCTACTTCAAGATCAAGAAATGGAAGCTGAACAGCAGCCAGAGAGCCTCGAGTCTGGACACCAGAGGTAATGGATCCTTGGGGGTGTAAAGTATTTCAGAAAAAAAACTGTGCCAATTCAGCAGGGAAAGTGCAACAACTCTTTGTGACTTTTTGTAAAATCACATGAGAAAGTAAAGTTGTGCTGTCGGCAGTTTCTTTCTTAGATGTATTTCCTCTATTTAGTTTTGTGTTTAGTATTTTTGGCGATACTCTCTTGGGCATACAGACAACGATTAAGCAGGGGGCTCCAGCAACCAACTGTGAGATGTCTTTTGGCTGCTAAGACTCGGAAATACACACAGACACACACACGGACAAGACAGATGGCTCAGTGACGTAAAGTTTGTCATTCCAAGTCAATTTGAGCCCATGAGTACATCCTCCCTGCCTTCATATATACACACTTCTCCCCATGCTTCCCCAGGCTTAATCCTTTCAATCTTACCGATCACCAAAAAAAAAAACTCAACAGCTGATGGAAGCTTTCTCCCGGATTAAGTGTCACTTTACTTCTGCCTGCTGTCACACAACTTGGACCACTCACTGCTCTTTCCCCCATGATTGTTGTGAGCCAGGCTCGCCAAAAAGGAGACAGTTCCAGCGCCAACGAGCCGCCAGCGAGAGCATGGACCAGGACGACAACGACGCACACCACATAGACCTCATCCAGTACATCGCCCACACCCAGGACATCACCTACTGTCCCAGTCACCCCACCACACGTCTCCTCTCACCTCCATCCACACCACCCCCCTCCCTCGGCAGGTATTTTTAATTTCCTTGCCATTCATCCTGTTCACTGCTTTGCTGCTTTGCACTCATTTCTTAACTGTAGCTAGAAAATGTGTAGTAATGATACACGGTAGAATATGTCTTGAAGTCCCAATTTTTCACCACTTTTCCTCAACATACAACGTGTGCTTTGCCAAAAACAAATGTCAGAGTCAATGAAACTGAACAGTAAGAAAATATAGAAAATTATGTTGTCCACTTGCCTCCAGACAAGTTGTTTGGCTGTCACATCTTGTTAGATTAAAACACAACATGCTGTGTAACTGTAAATACTATACAACCACAGTCTGAGTTGTATCTAATGCCAGTAAACAGGAACCACTTTCATGATTTGGAGCCAGATGTAGGGGATTCTCAGAGTGCACTTTTTTTGGAGAAAAGTGGAGAATCGGGACGCATGGTTTATTCTGGCATAGTAAACCATTCCATTGCTGACATGGTCTGATAAAGTCATTATGTCCGCAAAAGTGCAAGGGCCACTACTTCTTTATTTTGTTATTTTAAGTTTGCAATCATAGCAATGTAGGTTTTGTCCAATATTAGATTATATAACAAAAATAACCAATCTCTCTCAGTATTTTCTTATATAACCATTTATTTTCCTGTGCTGAATATAAGATTAAACAAAAGCAGTGTTTCCTGTCTATGTTTGCAGATGTTTGTTGTTGAAAATAAAAGCCATTTCCTGGAGGCCGCTGTGAGCTCAGAAATTTGATGATCCTCATGCTTTTTATTGCTACGTTTATTGCTACTGATATCACTTAAGTGGCATTTCATATAGTATGTACACTTTAAACATGACAGCAGGGGGATTTTTGGGAATTTTGCGCATGCCATCAGTAATCAGCCACGTTAAGTTTAAGGACATGCAACAACAGCCATTGCAAGTCATGACAATCATTCTGTGCACTGTGAACATAGCCGTGTCTCAGATGAATGTGTTATTAAGGTAGGACACTGACACTTGTTTTGCATGTCTGTGTGTTTCTCCTCCTCCTCTCATTACTATTTTCATTTTATCTCATCTCTCCACACCTGTGTGCACACTACAGGGTAGAGGTAGAGGTGATGGTGGAGCCCAGCTGCAGCCATGGAGGACCAGGGGTGATTGGCCTATCCCCTGATCCCCAAGACGAAGCACTGTCCCTGGCAAGAAGGGAAGGTGCAGACCCTTCAGACCCCCTTGAACCCCAGGACCCCCAGTCCCATTGCAATGACATCTGGACCCTACGTGCGACACTGGAACAATATGCCGCCTCTGATCAGAGCAGCAACAATGACAGGAACTCTGTCTGCAGTGATGTTGAAAGTGTGTGTTCGCTAGGCGTGCGCACAGAGACAGACAGAGGAAGGCTGCTCAGTTACCTGTCCCAGGATTTAGGGGATGAGGCAGAGGACGGAGAGGATGGCAAGGACATTTCAATGTATATGGATGAGAGTTTGGGGGTGAAGGAGGGAAGAAAGAGGAAACAGGAAAGCACAGAGTCAGAGCGAGGGAGCAGCGACGGAGAAACAGGGACCCGTAAATTGCTGCAGATGGACAGCGGCTATGCGTCGATAGAGGCTCCTTCTCGTGGTCCAGAAGACCTGCGACTGTTTGGGAGCTTCAGCAGCAGCCCTAAGGACAAAACCGCCCATGAGAAAAGGCACCACTTTACCAACGCAGGGCGGACTGGCACAATCGGCGAGAGCTTTGAGTCTCATCTCTTTGAGGAGGAGCCTGAGGAAGAGTTGTTGTTGGGTGCCAGTGGAGGAGTTTCTGTAGAAACAGGTCCTGGTTCACTGAGCTGGTTCCCATATGGTCAGATGCTCACACCGCGAGAGGCTACGCAGCCTTCACCTCAACCGCTGATGCTGCACCGGCGAGACTACAGCATAGATGAGAAGACGGACGCCCTCTTCCACGAGTTCCTCCGCCACGACCCTCAGTTTGACCAGCAGGAGTCACCGCTAAGGAAGCACCGGTCCCGAATCCAC
The DNA here is from genome assembly GCA_026937815.1 of Etheostoma perlongum. NCBI lineage: Eukaryota > Metazoa > Chordata > Actinopteri > Perciformes > Percidae > Etheostoma > Etheostoma perlongum. Next base: position 27,560,259 of record CM049379.1, read on the forward strand.
CTCCGCAAGCAGTGGCAGCGCCACAAGCAGTGGAGTGACCCTGGTGTCAGACACTTCCAGTCCTCTTTTGACAGACAGCGGACCCCACTACGGAGGGGTGAGAGTGTGAACTACCCACTGGACACAAGCTATCACAGCACGCTTCCCCGCATTGTCAGTGCTCCAGACGAGGAGACCAGCGACAGGACCGGCAGCACTCCTGATACTCCAAAGGAGCCCACAAATACTAAGAGTGGGTGCAAGGACAGGGAGCTGAGTCTCACTGTCAGAAACACTGGGGACCGTGCCTCCTCCTCCTCTCCTCCACCACCTCATCATCCTTTCATCTCAGAAAAAGATGAAAGGCCAGGGGCACAGCATGAACCTCAGGAGGACAGCAAACAGTCTGGACTCCCTCCCGAGCCCCTAGACGAGCTCTTTCCCCCGGACGAGCGCTTTCCCCCTCAGCTGCCCAACTCCTCGGGCTATGGCCCGCAGACCATCACAGCAGAGCTCACAGACAAACTGGCTGCTGACCTTGATGAGAGGCTGTACACGGGCCTTCGCAGGGCCAAGGGCACAGCCACTGAGTGTGTGACGGTGGCGGCCACACACGCTACTCCGGACCACAGCCCAGTGTAGCAGGGCTTCAGTCGTCCTCCTTGTCAACCTCACTCCTGCTGAAACACTTTTCTTCCCGTTTTTATGTGTCTCGCCTCATTTTCTCTGTGTACAGCTTGAATGGTGTGATCCACGCCCATTAACACACTATAAAAAATATGCTTTAAATCATTATCTTACATATAGCTGATGCACTAGAAATGCAGTCAGTCTGTCTTCATGCCTGTTAACATTACAAAGCCTTTCAACGTTTTACATTTTTCATTGATATAGAAATATTCATTTAAAAATAATAGACATAGCTAACTTATCAAACACCATATGGTTTCAGTAATAATTGTTTCTGTGTCTATTTCCATCTCTTCTGCTGCCTTCTTGTCTCTGCTTTCCAGTATAAATAAGTGAAGCTGAGGGCTAATATGGCCTGTGTACTTGTTGATCCACTGTGAAACCAGGTGCTATTAGAGGAGAAGAAAGCTACAGATCTGGACGCAACAGCTAGTCGCATGACCATGCATTGGTGGAAAAATAAGTTGCTTTGATCACTGTTCGTGGTCTAGAAAATTATTTAAAATACCAGCATTAATCAATTAAAGCTACATGAGGCATACTTAAGTTGTTGACACTGGAGGTATAGATCAGTAGTTCCCAACCTGAGGGTCCATAGAGAAGTCTGACTATATGTTTTAATGACTATTTTGTTTGGTTTTGTCTTCAGCAATCAGTACGTAAGGAAGACTCTATTGCGCTAACGCCATTTTCAGTGAAGGTGGAAGCTATGATAGCAATTGCTAGGCGCAGTTAAGGTATGATTGATGAAATATGTCTATTTTCAATATAATAGGTATTATATAAGTCGACTTACAACAACCTGTACAGCTATGTCATCTCATCCATGTTTGTTGCCATGTTTAATGGATGTAGCTATAGTAACTAGCTACTGTATGTTGGAAGATAATGGCCCCATTCTTAATCCCGCTCACAAAGCTCTGATTGGTGCATTGTTTCTCCAATCGTGGTACACTTCCCTCAAGTCATTAGGTCATTGGGTCACAAGTAGACATTATTTGGTTTGAAGGGGACAAAAGCCAAAAAGGTTGGGAACCACTGGTTTAGACAGATGGACATGACAGCAAAGGCCAGAACAGTTCTCATAAAGTGTTCTTTTGAAAAGGAAGATATCTTTTTATCCTCCCTACGGGTCATGATGACTGGGCTTGACGTTTGTTGTTTTTGACTGAAAACGCTTCCCAGCTATGTGACAACTTTGTGTTGTTTATTGTTATTATATTTTATGAATTGTAATATATTTTTGATCATCTGCATTGCTTAAATGACAATGAAAACAGAGCGTGGCATGCTTGAAGAGGACAGGTTCAGAACTAACAAGCCAGACAGCCACTAGCACTCCGGTCACAAATATCACAGTAATCTCCATAACCTATGACTCTTAATGCTCTCTTAGTACTATTGACATGCGCTCTGTCCTAACAGGGAGAACAAACACTTGTCTTGTCTTGCCTTTCTTGTCTTTGTGCACAGGGTTTACAGCCATGAGGTAGGCACTTACATTTAAGCTTTTAGACAAGATGGCTGCCCTCAAAGACGTTTGATGTTTATTTAATTTATTTAAAAAAAGGCATGCTTTCTTGTGCATGGGGCTCACAGAACAGGCTTTATTTGTCTGCTTCTGACATTCTTGTTTTCACCTCCTTCTCTTCTTCTCCTGAGAAAGTTGACAGTGCAGTAGATGTCTCCCGCGGGGGGGCCGAGGACTTCACATCCTGCCAGCTCATAAAGCCAGACCGCACAAAGAGCCATTGCCATTTAAATTGCAGATTATGGCTTTCAAATCCATTTTTGCTCACAGAGCTCTGCTTTTACATCCTCACTGGTAGCAGCAGGTTGATTGTAATTCAGTTACGCTCATAGAATCTCATTCTCAGAGGGGGCTTTGGGGCTTTCCGTCTCTCCCACGTGCAGTGAGGGGAACCACTGCAGGAGATGGTGTTGAATATAAATCATAACAAGAGAAGGATTTCCGCCTGTCGTTCCCTGTCTCCCTTTCCTCGCTCTTTGAGGCTGTTACCATGCAGTAAATTGAAATCACCGAATAGAAAATGGGGAAGAAAAAAAATCTTTCTTTTGTTTGGGTGTGATGGTGATGCTCCTTTCCAGCCTGCCCAGATTAGATCTCTCTCTCTCTCTCTCTCTGCTGCGTAACAGGAGTCTCCTCTTGTGGCTAAGTGCAGAAGCTGCGTTCCTCATTATAACTAGCAACTGACATCAAAGGAGGGGAATTTAAATAAGGAGCAGATGTGATGTAGATACCCCCCTCCCCACATACTGTGCGTGTGTGAGGACACACGCACAGTATGTCACCATGGAGAAACACAATGTGCTCTGCAATCAAACCACATTCTTTTCATGACGGTGCTAATCAGCATAAAGAATATTAAATCCCCCGCTCAGTTATACTGGACCTGATGCATCCCTGATGATAAGTTACCCAGCAAATTCTGAAATTCGGCTTTTGAAAAGGGGAAGACAGCTGTTTTTTTTCAAAGATCGAAAGCCATAATGTCTTTGAGATGAATCAGTATAAGAGATGACGACATTACAGCAACTGCAACCGAGTTGTAGTCGAGTCACCAACTGTGGAGTCCGTGTCAAGTCTCAGGTCCCCAGTGTTCCGGTCCGAGTCCAAGTCTGAATCACCAAAGAAGAATCCAAGTTGAGTCACCATTACCTGAGTTTGAGCCTGAGTCAAGTCCAGAGAATAGCGACTTGAGGTCTTCATCTTTGTCTATTACACATACAAAAAGTCGGAAACTTCATCCAACTTCCGAGTCCAGTTTCATAAATCCTTGAGTCTGTGTCATCATTGCGCAAGTCGAGTCCTGAGTCGTGAGAATAGCAACTTGAGTCAGACTCAAGTCCGAGTCCAGGACTTGAGTACCCCATTACTTCAACAATTGAAAGAAAATGGCTTGAGGGGTTGGTTTTCCGTGTGTACAACAATTAAACATTACTGTGTATACAAGTACAAATGTCAGAGGAGCTAGACTAAATGGATGTCCTTTTATTAGGTTTAGACAAATGCTCTATAACTGGGGACACTGTGGTCAATGGTGTTTGTAGCCTGTTTAATGCATTGATGCATAGCTGTGTGTAGGTCTGCATGAGAGTTAACATTTTAGTACAAATCTTTGTTTTCTCAGACTTACGGTACAAAATGGTCCATAGTTATGGCTCATTTGTTAAAAGGTTGGTATGGCTAGAGATTTTGTACTTTATAGAGTCATGCTAGGATGCTGTATGCTGATGAGATTTTGTGAGATTTTTCTCTTTGAAAGTAGAAGTATTTCTGTATTCCTTGCTTGTTAGTAAACCGCTTTATTTCTCAAAGAAAAGAAAAAAAGACAAGCTTTCTTAACAACTTTGCTTTTGTTGATCCAATCTATTGAGCCTTGAGGGACCAAATTATAACTTTAAAAAAAGTGTTATTTTAGGGTTGTTTTCCAATCTGTGAATAAATGAATGAAGCAAAAGTGTTTCTAACTCGCTTTACTTCAAGGGAATGGTTGGTAATCAAGGCGTGGGAATGGATTGCAGACAAGGTTCCCCCTCATGAATCTCATTTTATTTTTCTCCGTTGCTTAGACTCATATTGATTTCTTGCCTCTCCTTATCACCTCCTTCAAATTAATTGGAGAGAAAAACCAAATCCAGGCTGTTATCTACAAAGGAAACATCTCAAGAAGTCAGGAACTTCATCCAATTTCCAAGTCTAATTTCATAAAAAACTTGAATCTGAGTCATCAGTGCACAATTCCAAGTTCTGAGTCTTGAGAATAGCAACTTGATTCAGACTCAAGTCCGAGTCCAGTACTTTCTTTTTCTTCTTAAATTTTTTTTTTAATACTCTTTATTGATCTAAATTACAATATTTAAACTCTGTTGTTATTACACACTACACACAGGCCTGAATACACACACATGCTCAGGTCCTTTACATGCACTAATGGAGAGAAGTCCGAGAGAGTGGGCTGTGACTGCTGAACAGGTGCCCTTGAGGTTGAGGGGGTTCGGTGCCTTTCTCAAGAGCACCTTGGCAGTGCCCAGGAGGTGAACTGGCATCTCTCCAGCCATCAGTCCACAGTCCGTACTTTGGTCTGTATGGGGACTTGAATCAGCAACCCTCTGGTTCCCAACCCAACTCCCAATGTATGATTTATCCCACTGGCCTATAGGCCCTGAACTGCAGGGCCAGAGTTTAGAAGAGAGCTAACAAGAATAAAAGCCGTACACTGACGATATATCAAAAGTCAAGGTAAAGTGAACTGTGTTGGTGTTCTCTGTATTTCATGGGGCGTGTGCTTAAATTGACTGGCGCTTTGCACACAATACTACGGTACGGTTGCATGACGTAATTCCCGAGACGCTGCCTTGTGGGCGGCTCTGTGAAGTGCACGTATAGGGAGCAGATCAGACAGGGAGCACAGACAGGGAGCAGATCAGACAGGGATCAGATCACACAGGGAGCGCAGACAGGGATCAGATCAGACAGGGATCAGATCAGACAGGGAGCAGATCAGACAGGGATCAGATCACACAGGGAGCGCAGACAGGGATCAGATCAGACAGGGAGCAGATCAGACAGGGATCAGATCACACAGGGAGCGCAGACAGGGATCAGATCAGACAGGGATCAGATCACACAGGGAGCGCAGACAGAGAGCAGATCAGACAGGGAGCACATACAGGGAGCAGATCAGACATCAGAGCCGTAGCGTTAGTGCAGCTTCACAGTTGAACTGCAAAAAAAACTTTCCACGTACCGTCCTGGTCGGGACATGTGGGAAGCGGAGTGCACCCTGTGCAAAGATAGCCCATATGTTTCAGTGTCTAATAAAGGTGCTGGAGATCTCAAAGCTCACATGGACACTGAAAACCTTATCTTATTACATTGGATACACTGGATTTTGAAGCTGACACAGAATAGATCATATTTAGAACATTATTTCACATTTATTTATTTGAAAAGAAAGCTATTATTATGTTATAAGTTGTGACAAATTTTATTTTATTACATAAGTTATTTTTGTACCATAAAGTATGTTCATTAACCTCTAAGAAGCCTGTCTGAATTTGTGTCCCGAGGCAGGCCAAGTGTCCTCTTTTTTGGAAATTAAAATATGGTCACCCTATCCTGATGCAAAGAGGAAAATCACGAATTACGCAGTAGGCATACATGTCAGACATGTCAGAGCAACAGGGAGTGCATTGTCTTGGCGTCCAAAACATTGTAGTGTCATTAATGACAATTGTGTTTTGTTCATACAAACACAAACACATCCAAAAGGCTGAGTTGGAGTCTGTTTTTCTCTCTGCCTCAAGCTCCATCATTTCACGTAATTTACTCACATGGACAAATCTAATATTCATAACAGTGAATGTATTGTCCTCTATGAAATCGCTGTCAGTCTACTGATTTAATAGACATCACTTTGCAGTTTAAACAAGCTACATTCAGACTGCCTCTCCTCTGTGTTTCTTTCATTCTTTTGCATCATCCTCTGCCTTTCCTCCACCACTCTTTAATGTCTGTCAGCCAATCATTGAGCTAGACACCTCAACAGTCAGCCAATGCTGAGCTGGGGGGTGGCAGAATGGAAAATCCAGTGTAACAACAAGGCTGTTCACATTTCCAATGTAGAGGTGAATGAAAGCCTCTGTGCTATTGTAGCACTACTTGATGGGAACTTGAATGCAACAGGGGCCCAAAAGCAAATTTGGCTCGTAAACAGACAAAGATTCAGCTACATTCAAAATCCCACTGTTCAGAGTTCTTTATTTATTTAAAACAATAACAGAAGTTGTTGTTGGCAATGAAAATCTCAGTCCAACAATGCTCAATTAAATAATAAAAAAAAAAACACAAGTTAAAGAATAACATTGACATTTGTAATTACGCTAATAACTAAAAATCCCGCCCTAGAACATTGCTTTATTCAACAATATGTCATATGGTACAAATAAGGATGGCAATTTAAAAAAACAATCTAATATAATTGTTTATTATTTTCTATTGCTAGTACAATAGCCTTCAACCATCACGTGTTAACGCCACGGCGAAGGAGGCGAGTGCATGGGTGAATCAAGGGTCGTGGTGAGTGTAGACATATCTGTAGTAACAGCAGGACAGACAGGACTGCACCTTTAAGTCTGTTGGGGAATACTTTAAATATAGAAAAAAACATGTTACAGGGATCAAAAGTACCCACACTAATACATGTTTTTTGGGAGCTCACAAATAAGTCTTTGACAAACTTTAAACAAAGTCACACAGGTTTCAACTCCTAACAGTGCTGTTGTGGAATAACATGATTCAATCCATGAATCATTACATGTATAATTAAATGAATAGAAAGAGAGACGGATGAAAGAAATGCTAAATGACATGCAGCTATGAATTAAAGAAGCTAGTATTTATGTATATACAGTAATTTTTTTTTTAGTTACGGAAGCTAGTGGAACAAAGGCTAGCTGTGGTGTCAGGCCTTATGTCTCTTTAATAGAGCTAAAGGCTGCTGTGGGGATGGAAGTTGTGATCTTAGCTGCATCTCATGACGTTTTGAGATGTTCCAGTTGTCATGGCTTGCTCCAGGTTCCAGTTTTGTGCAGTGACATCACTCCACTAAGTAAACACAGTAACTTATTCAGCACCTTATATTCACAACTTACTAAAAAATCTTGTGCTCATAACGTCTCGAACCACAGATGGTGATGTCAATGGTGTTCCCTGTTTTGTGCCCTTGCTTCACACACCTGCCCACACACATTTAAGTTGAATGAACACAAATTTGCAATCCCCTCCACCTCCCCACCCAAAATAAGACGTCTATATTCAGGGATGCTTCTGGAAGGAAAACCCTCTCCCTCCCTTTCCTACACCACCACCACCACCCCCATCACCTGCTCCTCTCTGTTCCCCCTCCACCCACGCATTCCCCACCTCCCCCGCCTCTCCCTCACCACTTTTCCTTTTAAGCTCCCAGCGCTCGAAGGCGCTAGAGATGTCGATGACTCACTGGGTTCCTCTCTGCTCACGACCAGGCGGCCATGCAATTTCTCACTTGTTATGTGCGGCTAAATAAATGTAGTGCCAAGAGCTGAAGTGTGAACTGACTGAGCAGACCATAGCTGTATGTTAGGCAGCCATGAAGCTAAAAAAAATAATAGTTTGCTACTACAGTATTGTTTTGTGTACTGCACAGGGAAAATATTGTATTTTGTTCCACACATGATGTGCATAATAAGAACAAAAGGAAATTCGACTTAATTTAAAAATTTTAAGAAGATATTTCCCTTATTTTACCAACAAATTGAAAACTAAGACTAAATGAGTTATAGAGACATGCAGACACAGATCGGGCTGGCAAAATGAATGGCCCGGTACCACTCAGGAGAAAACAGAAACAGTGAAGAAAGTAAAAGAGAAAAAGAGAGCAGGAGAGAACCCTAGAAAGCTGATTGTGCAGCATCTCCTTCCCACGCAGTCGGCCCACACTCCCTCTCTCCACCACCCACTCATCCTCTTCCTCCTCTCCTCTTTCAGGATTCTGCTCCATCCATTCCTCCCTCCCTTTCTCTTCTTAGCTGCGTCATCCAGCTCTTGATTGTGTGTGCGCCCCCACTCTTCTCCGTCCCCTGAGAGGAGGGAGGAGAAGGGTGGGGGCGCACACACAAGGAGGTGGGAGGAGCTGCTTAGCTTTGTTATTGCATGCAGGCTGAAGCATTTGGGCTATGTGTTACAGCAGTGTTAAGTGATGTCTATTAAATCAGTAGACTGACAGCGATTTCATAGAGGACAATACATTCACTGTTATGAATATTAGATTTGTCCATGTGAGTAAATTACGCTTCATGATGGAGTTGAAGGACAAAAACACACCAACCCACACACATGCAGACTTTTTTTCTACACGCTAGATCATTATTATGTATCAAGCAGCCTAAAAAAAATCCTGTAGTCATGTGCTTCCTAAAGCTTGGTGAAAGATCCTGCCCAGGTTTTTCAGTTTTGTGCTAAATGTCTTTTACATGACAGAACTAATGAAATAGTATAAATACTGTATGTCGGGGAATTCCTCACTGATCCTGCGCCATCCTGTCATTACTGGGATTGCAGCTGAAGGAAGGAACTTTTTCCAGACCTTTGTATGATCCTGCAGATAGTGAGATTCTCTTGTTAACCTGTCACACACAGACTTCCAAGTGCCCGGCCTGCATTTAGACAAACCTGATCTCGCAGGTCCTCCTTAAGACAACCCGGGGATAGATGTGGGTCAGTGTTGACAAGAGTGACTCACTACATCTTGGGATACGCAATCCATAACATCAACACTGATGTCATCACTATCACGGAGATGTGACTGGAGGATTATGACTCAAAATATTCTCCTGACCAAAATATCAATGTTTGACCAGGTCACACAGGGCCTAAGGAACTGAGTGGGATGAATAAAGTTGCTGAAGAGGCTGACCAATAAGTAATGACCATAGGGGGTATGTGGGGGGAGGGAACACAGGGCCTAATTTTGATGGGGGGGAGACATTTCATAGAAATGAAGGAACACAGGGATGAGGGAAGGGATGACCCCTTGGTGAACATAGTGGAGCATTTTGCAACTAGGCCTAAAGAGCCAGATTTATCCCTCCCGGACTTGGTAGAGACCAAAAACACAGCTAAAAGAGAGTGAATATTAGACTTACATTCATCAGGATAAAACAAACAACTGTAACTGCAGATGTGTAAATAAAACTGTTTGCTAAAAACGTTGTTATATCCACTTAAAAGTGCCCAGCTCCCCATCCTAGGTCATGTTTTCAGTTTTCTTTTACGTCCACTTATCTTTGTTATGCTGGGTGACAGAAAAACTCAAACACAAGGCTCAAAGGAATGAAAACGGATTTATTAAACTGAGGGAGAGGGGAAGTGGGGATGCAGATGCCAGGGACAGGGACAAAGAGATGGGAAGGTAGGAGAATCTCAGGGGAGAGGATACTTGGGGAAGCGTGGAGGAGCCGGGATCGTGGAGCCGAGGAGGAGACACTGAAGCTGGGAGCAGAGACGGAGACAAACGGAAGCAAGGTGCCGTGGGAGGGGGTCCAAGATGTGAATCCAGCTGACCGGAGAGGGAAAACAGAAATGGAGATGATAACTGCGAGGAGAAACAGGTAAGTAAGTAAACATACAACACAGAGGCACAGAACACACAAGGGATATAATAGCTTCTGAGAGTTTCACCATGGTGACTGGAGATGAATGATCAAGCAAAGATGTTCCGAAGAGCTGCGGTAGAAATACTGATCTTGATTGCACCATGGTGACTGGAGATGAATGATCAAGCAAAGATGTTCTGAAGAGCTGTGGTAGAAATACTGATCTTGATTGCAGATGGAAGGCAGGTGTGAGAAGGTGATTGTAGAATGATTCTCAGGTGTACGCGGTCAGCTGGCAGCAGCAGGAGGCAGAGGGAAAAATGCCATACCTCAACCATCACAATCCTTCTCACTTCCTGTTTTATTTTGAAATTCCCCGTGTTTGTGTTAGGGTTAGGGTTGTTTTTGCAGGATAAAGTCAAAGCTCAACCCGGCGCCGTGCGTGCCAAGATGCAACTGCCTCACGCAGTAGACCCGCGTGGAGTTCCGTGCAGATGTATCCTCGCCTTATGTCAGCGCCCGCCGCGGCGGACTGTGTCGTGGCGGACCATGTCATGGCTCATTTTGAACGAGCCTAATAATAATAGCTGTGGCAGCAACAGCAACACCCACCTCAAAAGGGATCCAGCTGTTCACTTTCACGTCATGACCCGGGTTGTAGATACGAGGCAGCTGCCGCGCCCATGCGTCCCTTACGTCTCGTATGGCCGCCAGTTTGTCCGAGGCTCGCCTGGCGGCTTTCGACTCACGGTCATCAAATCGCAGCAGTCTCGAGTACGTGTGGAACCATTTGATCAGTATCGTGGCACGGGCTCTCCAAGGCCTTGTTGCGGGACCTGCTTTCCACTTTGCTTCGCCTGCGGCCCTAGAGGTTCAACGCGGACAGTACCATGTCCCTATTTGCTGCGTGACAAACAGCTAGTACGCGGAGAGTATGTCGCAGAGCCCGTGACCCACGGAGTACGCAGCCAGCTCTGAGAAGTGGAAGCGCATCGGTATTGTTGTTGTTCTCCTTCTTGTTCCTCTTCTTCTTGTTCTTGTTCTTCTTTTTCTTCTTCTTCGGTGCCACGGCCATGAAGTCAAGGGCGACACAACCTTTTCTAGGACCATTCAATTTGACACAAACATTTCCCTCTCCTTGTCCTCCTTGTCTTCACCGTCTTTGTCTTCTTCTCCCCTGTCTTGTCCACCATCTTGTTCCGTGTTTACCCCTTGTTCTTCTCCTCATCTCGGCCGTCATCATCATCCTACGTCGGTGTCGCAGCAGTCTTTTTCTCCATTGTTGTGTCTGTCTCGGTCCTCTTCTAAAGCACACCCACCGAATTTGCATTCGTTGTCCTCGTCGGAGTCCCTGTGGTTGTGGTGGGCGCCTTCTTTTTCTTCTTCTCCTTCTTCTTCTTCAGGGACAATGTGTGACCAATGATGACACTCAAATCTAGAGTCTCCCTGTTTACTACTGTTCACATTTTTTCAAAAGATAGGTCCCATGGTCTGGAAGTGCACCTGTGTCTAATTGTCTCCCCTGCCCCCTCACATGTATATATATTCACTCCCTCACTCTTTGTCCTCAGCCAGTTCGTCTTATTGCATTAGGTTTAGTGCTCCAGCCTTTTTCCCAGTGAGTTTGTAAGTATTTCTGATCCTCTGCCTGTTTTTGACCTGAGTCTGTGATTGCGTTTTTTTGTATACCGTCACTAGATGTACTTTGTTGTTCTGCCTGGCAGTGTTTTTTGGTAACTGTTACAAATACTCCTGCGTTCCCAGTCCCAGACACAACAAAGCCTAATAGCCCAATCCTATCCAGATCAAATGAAGCTAATTTACTGCAGATAATGGAAAAGCTTATTGAGATTTGTGTTGAGTTGAGAGTTGTGATATTGGCCTATCCATCATTAGATGCTGGAGAGAACATGGGTATTATACAAAGCCTAAACAAAGGTTAGTAGAGTACAGGCCTTCACCTAATTCCATTTTTGGCAACAGGTGCAAAGCAGAAGAGGAACCTATTTGCACCACTTCATCATCAACTACAAAAGCTCTTTTTAATTTTCAACACAACACATCTTCATTTGAGCTGTGTGACTGACACAATGAGGTGTTTAATGATTCTTTTCTCAAGCAGAGGCGTAACGCTAAAGTTGGGAGACACAGCTGTAAAGTCGTATTATAAAAAGGAAAGGAAACAACTTCCCACAATAGCATTTTGTTCTTATTTAATCACAAGTGTTCTTGGAAGAAAAAAGACTGTTAGGTCCCCCCTTCCTCTTTTTCCTCCCCCATCTCTTCTGACACCTCTCACCTCCTTCACAGTGTGTTTCTCTGCTGTGAGTTTACTGATTAGCCTGATCCATAAATAAGTAATCAAAGTGAGAGCTCGCCCTTATTAGCCTGCTCTATCGCTCACACACACACATACACACACACACACACACACACACACACAAACACACACACACACACACACACACACACACCACACACACACACACACACACACACACCTTTTGTGTGTGTGATTGTGTGGCAGGGGTACAGTGACATGGAAAAAGGGAAGAAAGGGAAACATACAGTCAGTGTGACTAAACTGACTGCAGCAGAATGACTCACCCTGTTGCTATGGCAACGTAAAGACACACTCCCCTCTATATAATGTGTGATTTCAGCTGTTGGTGGCAGCACGGCCAAAGGGTAGAAAATGTATGTTTCCGGAAATCAGTGAGGGAAGAGGGGGTTGCAGAGTGCAGCGTATGGGCACACACAGAATGCATAAAAGACTGTATAAAAAAAGGTATTAACAAAAACTAAGACCAAATGCTCTCCTACAACCACACCTCTCAATTCAATTTAAATTGCTTTATTGGCATTAATGTCAGAAATAACAAAATTGCAAAAGCATAAAGGATAATGATGTGAGAAGAAATACATACATACAAATCAATGAGTACACTAAAATGTATACATTTCAAAATAAATAATAAAATAATGGTAATCATAATAATAATCTCTCTTTAAGGAGTGTCATTGTGTTTTGTATCTGAGCATAATCTGAATGGGTAGGGTTCATTTTGATTTCATTTTCTCTTTCTGGAGCTTCAGATGTGGTGCCGCCTGAGGAAGTGCTGTCAGTTTGGCTTTCCTGGATGGTTTCACTCAGGGTTGTCTTCTCTCTCTGTGCCTTTTCTTTTCTAGTCTGAACTTCTTTCTCAAACTGTTTTAGGTCAACTTGTACCATAACTATCCCATTTTTGTAAATGTTGACTTTGATGGCGACAGTGTCAGGATCTTCTTTATCTTTAATTTTGACTTTCCACCTATTGCAGATCCCTTCTCTTTTGACTGACTTCTAGTGTGAGAAGATGGCTGAGTGCCACGCATTTGGCAGTTTTGTAGTGGTCTGCACATAGATCATCTTGTCTTTCCTTCAATATTTTTTTGTTTGTATTGTTTTCTGCTGTTGTCACTTCTGGCCTAAGGAGGTTAGAAAATGTTCTTAGTACTGGCTGGCAGTTGGGGCATTCGGAGCTTAGCAACGGTTGCTATATTCTGCTGCTGTTTGCTGACTTAATGTTATGTCTGTGTGTGTAATGTAATGTCATAAAGAGTATTGTCAACGAACAGATTGTGGGACCACCAGGAAGAATGCTGAAGCTAATGGGAATCCAAATAAAACAAACAAACTCTGCTTGCTAGCTAGCTAATATGCTAACTCCTGGGTTAGCGTTTATCTTCAGCTCAAAATATTTCTTTAAAAAACAAGAATTTTAAAGTAATAACATGAAATACTTCAAACTATCAGCACAGTTACATAGTCATTCACTTTGTAGAATAATGTGTCTAGATTTGAGATGTTTCCTTTTTCTTCCTGATGGTGGCAGTTGACAGTTGGGGTTTCTTTCAGTTGTTCAGCCAGTATTTTCTTGTTTTCCTTTGTGTTTTTTCCTCTTCCTGATGTTTCTTTTTCTTCCTCAAAGTATAGTTGAGTTTTCAGTGTAGATATTTAGGAGTTTGTCTCATTTTCGAAAACAAAAGTAACAAAAAAAGGACAAATAAATCAGGAGCTCATTTTGAAGCAGCTGCTTCTCATGGAATATATCTCTTTCTCTCTCTCTCTCTCTCTCTCTCTCTCTCTCTTTCTCTCTCTCTCTTTCTCTCTCTCTCTCTCTCAGCACTGCAGTATGAATCCTAGCGGCTCCTTCTTCTCTACTGTAGCAAACTGATGTGTGTGGGTGTTGAGCTTGAACGCCCTTGGTAAATTAAAGCCATGTAGAATAAAGTCTTGACTCCCCACTACAACACTAAAACCCCTTAAGAACTAATAATGAGCCAAATGTTTGATTGTCACAATTACTCATACCGTGTTCTTCATCTCATATCTGGAGTTGGCAGTAAAATGGCAAATAGGCCTTCCACAGAATATTGACAAAAATAAAGATGAAAAAAACTTTGATTTCCAGTAGTGAACAGAGAGTACTGCACTTAAGTACAATTTTGAAGTACTTGTCTTTTGCTTGAGTGTTTCCATTTTAAGTTAATTAAAATCTGGCTTCCGCAATGACAACGTCTTGCCATCCTGGTTAGGGACAGAGTTATCGGCGGTGCTAACAGTGCTGACTACAGCAACAAGGCTGATAGAGAGCTAACAGTGTCAATGAGGGTTAGCTCACACACACCCAGCTTCTGCAACGATGGTGTGTTGACACTTTGGGTCTGGGTAGCACTTTAAGCGCATGTCGGCCCAGGTAACGCAGAGCAATTAGGCAGCTAGGGTTAGTCTCTGCTCCGGACGCCATTACTCCACTTTATTGTTACATAGCAAATAGTTGTTTGCTGCTATATTAATGTTCCGAATGTCACATTTTACAACCTTTATTTTGATGCAAATAGATCAAGTTTAAAAGACAATTCTTCACTTTACTTTCTTATCAATGTTTTTTTTAAAGATTATTTTTTATTCGACAGGACACTTAAGACATGAAAGGAGAGAGGGGGGGGGATGACATGAGTCGAATCCTGGCCTGCTGCGTCAAGGAGTAAACCTCTATATATGGGCGCTTGCTCTACCAAATTAGCTATCTGGGCGGCCCTTCTCAATGTTTTATTAGAAAATTAAGCAGTTGAAAAAGGTTAAAAGAAAGAAAAAGTGAATAAGAGAATAGAAGACGACACATCAAATTTTCACGAAGAGCGGAGCCGGCGGACCCAAATGCAGGAGACTGCAAGCAACAGGAAGTCTTTATTCAAGGTTCGTGCAGGCAAGGCTAAACTGGGGCATGTTCAATCTCAAAATGATGTGCACCATTTTGCTACAGAGTCTAACCCTGATGTCTGAGTTGATTTACCTGAGATGGGAAACAGCTGATATGCACCAACTCAGCTGATATGAGTTGGTGCAATCAACTCAGAGTAGGTTCACGCGCATGCACCACCACGATAAAAAGGCAGCATGAATTCTATGATTTACCATGGTAACAACCACAAACAAAGGGGTCGGTGGAAATACTCATGTGTACATGCAGCGAGGCAGTTGCCAAAGAGAGGGAATGCGAGAAAATTGCTGCTAGAATAAATGTGTATATTCCAATATAATCATAAGTATAGCCTAATATTACTGGTGAAATGGTATTTAACCTATAATCTATTTCATTTAGGTGCAATACTGCGGGGGAGAAGTATGGAGGACCAGGTCTACCATATTTAAAAATAAATACAGAAATAAATAAATGCTCAATAAATAAATAAGCATACAATTAATTGCCCCCAAAAATACAATAAACAAATAAATGTAGGTAGAAATTAAATTATACAGTGAGACATAAATGTATATATCTCTTTTAATTAGCTTCTTTATTTATTCACCTTTGTAATAATTACCTTATTTATTTATTGTCCGTTATAATCTTTATTTATTAATTACTTATTTTTTAAATGTATTTATTTCTGTGTGTGTTTAAATTTTTTGTCTGTTTTATTCTTCCGTTGCATTTTCTACCCTATTTATTTTCACCCCTGGTATTTATTTCTGCCTGTCAATTTTACATTTCTTCATGCATTCCTGCCTCATTATTCAAATGAGGAGGGGCTGGTCTTAAAAATATCAGGTGAAAAATTAGTTACCATAGTAACTGACTCTGAGGTGAAGTTACCTCCCTTTCTCAGGGTTAACAAACTCAGAGTTTTCACTACACTTCACTTCAACCTGCCTTCTGAAATAAGGCCCTGATGCGTCTCTCGCTTATTTGCTGTGCCACAGCACATGTGATATTCAATCAAGCAGAGCCGTGTGTGTAAACTCGTGATAATAAAAAGGCAGAGCGCTTGCGCACACAACACGGTGTTCAACGCACCCCCGTTTCAGTTAAAAAAAAAACGTGTCAATGCGTTTTGTCGGGGCTGAACGTGGCCCTGTTAATGAAGTGGGATAAAGTGTAGGTGGATAGAAGGGCAGAGAAGCTCAGGTGAGGGTAATTTTAGGTGGTTGAGGACAGGCAGGGAGCTGATTGGCTGGGAAAGGACTAACAAGGCAGATTCAGAATAGGTGTGCCCAACAAAATGCCAGGAAACCCAGTTCTCTTCAAAAATAAACTGACAAATCATCAAACCATTTAGGTATTTTTAATAGAAACTTATGTGCACAACACTATAACCTGCAACCACTTTTTTAGCAACAGAACTGATCATATATTTGTGATGGCGTCTGGACACGAGCTAGCCTGGCTTCAACCGCTCAATTTAATTTTCCTTCAGTACTACGTCTGGGTTTGCGGCATATTCGCGGGTTTTCTCCGGTCAAATCTTTACCGTTCCAATCAGCAAACAGAGGGAGTGTCTGAGAATGATGACGTTGAGGTTGTGCCCTATTTTTAGTTGTAATTCTGTAATGGCGGCAGAGAAAGATGCAAGCCAAGCCTTTCAGTCTGTTGTGGTAACGCTGCCGAATATCCAGCTCATTGAAGCCCGAGCAAGAACAATCTTTGCTGAGTTTTGTTGGTTCACCTCCCCACGGGGTTCGGGAAAAGTTTGATTTTACAGCTCGTTCCGTTAGTGGTGAATCTAAGGCGAATGCTAGCGATGCTTAGCCAACGTCACGCGTCAAACTGTATGAAAAATATAAAAATTATTAGTAAACAGTGAATAGTGAATAGTGAGTAAAGATATAGTGACAATATAGTGTCAATGAATATTGAACAGAAGATCAATGTCTGTCATCCCAGATAGCGGGATTTATGCGTTAAGGGACTGTGCAAAAATTACTATTAAATTCTATTATCGTTTTTTAAAATTGCAAGTTCCTTCCCAGCATGATTGATATTTTATACGGACCCTTGACTCAGAAGAAACGTGCAGACGTCCAACTTGTTCCAACAATAATAATGTGTAAGATGGTTTTATCTAGTTTAACCCTTAATATATGTAGGGCTAATAATGACACAATAGCCAATCGATGCACACATTAAAAAACAAAACTAGCAAACATAACACAAGGCTGAATGTGACTGAGAAAACTTCATATTCATAGTTCAAGGTTCATTTATTGTCATCATATAACACAGGTATGCACAATGAAATGCAGTTATAGTCCTTCATGCTACACAAGAATAACAATAAACAAATCAAAAACAGTGGTGCATTTGTGCATTTTGTAAATTTCATCAGGAGGAATGTGAACAGTAGCTGGAAAAACTCTGGTGAACTCTCTGATGTATGAAGATGATATATGGCTGCCATCTTTAATTAACATTAAAAATTCATTATCAATTCATTCATCAACTTTGACCTGAGAACCAACGTAAAGTCCTCTGATGGCAGGGAACCAGATCTGGGCACCACAATCTGTGATCTCCCATTGCTGGGCTAGCCTGAGTCCTATTTCCTCCATCACACTTGCGCTCGGTCTGACTGGTGATTTTTTTCTAATGTTTTTTTACATGTTTTTTTTTTATTATTAATTAATCCTTCAAAAGGGTGGTGAAATATAAATATGGGGTGGGGTTTCTCTGTTCTCTCAAGAAAAGTTACTGTCCTCTTAGCAAAAAAGAAACACATAACCCCACCCTTTTCCCCCCTTTTCTCCACCATAATAATTTGTGTACAATGCCTAAATTGTGTTAAAATAATGTGTCCTCATTTTAAATTGGAAGAGGAAATAATCTAATTTCTCACCGCACATACACCAGACTCCAGTCTGACATTCTTAACCTGCCATTTATTAGCAATAGGAAGTGTATAAGACCTTTCCCCTCATGTCCTCCTGCTGTAGAGGTGGGAGAAACACAAAACACAGAAGTAAGGGCAGAAAAGAATGATGGTCCTCATGTTTAATTTAATTAGGTTCTGTGTGGACACAGACACAGTTCTAGGCAGCTCATTAAGCTCCTCTATCGAAAAATAAATGTTCCAATTCAAAGACTAACCCAATAAAACAGGATGACCCCAAAGACAGGTCTGACTTCTAGAGAAGTAGATTTTAGTGCATCAGACAAACGTGCAAGAACAAGGAATAAAAACGATTATTCTCTTTAGCTTCCGACTGCCTGCCACAGCTACATGCTGACGGAGTCTGATTAAGGAGCGTTGATTATAAACGCCTGTTACACTATGGCCTTTGTCACTGTGATTGACTCACCGAAAAGTCAGTGCAATAGGAGTGGGAAGATGAGAAAGTTGTTTCATAAGAATGTCAAAACTATCACAGAAAAGTAAAACTTATTGAAGATGCTGATGAACTCATTGAGACAATTTATATTTGAATAAATCCAAACCTCAAACAAAATTATGACATTTGTGGTGGAATCTCATACAAACTATATAAGAGATACAGTATAATAGTATGAACTTTCATCTTGCATTTTGATTTTGTATTCAGCCAAAAATGATCAGTCATCATATGTGTGTGTAAATCCGGATGTCTGCATGTGAATGTGTGCTTGAACGTGTGTATATTTCTGTGTGTGTACCCCATGGTACCATACTGCAATTAAAATGATTACAGGCCCATAAAATGAAACCTTACCAAAGCTAATATGCCAGCAATGACATCTGACTTCCCATAACAAAAACTTTCAGTACTAGTATTGTTACTGTTGTCACAGGCCTTGTAATACAATAGCTTGTCATTGGTGCATTACAGGAACAATTCAGTGTTTGACAAGTCGAAACATTTGAAAATGTAATTCTGCACAGCTAAAACCGACCTTTGGTCAAAGTGAGATTCAAGCTAGATTTGAG
Source organism: Etheostoma perlongum (assembly GCA_026937815.1). Classification (NCBI taxonomy): domain Eukaryota; kingdom Metazoa; phylum Chordata; class Actinopteri; order Perciformes; family Percidae; genus Etheostoma; species Etheostoma perlongum. The sequence continues at coordinate 27,579,312 of CM049379.1, forward strand.
CAAAGGCTGTATAAAGGGGGCTACTCTACCTGCTAAAACACATTATGTACTCTTGTTATTTCTAAATAGTAGTGTCCGATACCATAAAATTTAACAGGAAAATACTGCAGGAAAAGGCAGGCAAAATTGCAGTTATAAATGGAACATCTCATCATTGCCAGGCAATCGGCAAGCCTGCTGGGATGGAGGTCCTCATCACATGGGGAGAAAAGGAGACACAAGGTTGCTCAAGCTGAAGAAAAGAAGACATAGAGGTGTGGAATGAAAATGAACGGAGGAGTCAAGGAAGACTGTAAAGGGACTTGGGATGTGTGGGTTTGCTGTGTATGTGACTGCTAAGCGAAAGATGAATGGGGGAGCTGAATAAGGGTGGGGGAGACACACACTTGGAACTTGGACTTTATTTGCTATATTTGTTTGTGAAAAATGTTTGGCCCAAAAGCAAGAATAGACAGCATTCAGCAAAAATAAGTAATAAAACATAATAAAAATATAAAACATAATACATCCAATTTCCCTGGGATTTGCTCCCAAATATGTTCTTGGCACTTGCGTTGTACATGTTTCATATATTGAAATTTATGATGTACAAAGTAGCACTTTGATAACTGCTCAAAGGAAAGCTAAAAAAAAAGAGAAATAAGTTTTGTAAATCATACTTCCAGGCTACATACAGTAACTATAGTTAAACCGGTGTAAATCATCAAATACATAGTCCGTTTTAGTCATAACAGAAAATAAATAAATGCTAAATAATAAAAGAAACCCCTGAGGGCAGGAGTAGAGGGGTGGGTAGGGAGAATGGGTTGAATTCTAGGATCGATCAATGGATGGAGGGGGGGGTATTGTTAGTTTAACAGTCTGATGGATGCTGGCACAAAGATGGACATGGCTCGTTTGGATCGTAGCGGAAGGGACGGAATGGTACTGGTTGTTGAGATTATGGATGGAGTCGGATATGATGAGTTTATTTTTCCTGATGGTCTGTTTTTCAAATCTGGTTGTGAGAGTGGTCTGGGGTTGTGCAATGATCTTCCCGCTCATCTTTATGATTCTGTTGAGGGGACGTTTGTTCAACTCAGTCAGGGAACAAAATCATGCTAATAAACTGAAGTGGTGAACTGGTGGATTGTGAAATGACTGGACAACATAAATCATATATGAATATCATGTGTTATGCATGAAATTGACTTTGAAAACCATTGTTTTCCCTTCTAAATTCCTCAAATGGTTTTGTCAGTTATTTACCAGTGGTGTTTATTTTCAGTCACATACTAGAATCCACTGTTCCAAGCCCCTCCCCTGCCCTTATCGACCTTATATAGCACCACATTTACCTTGGGGGTGGATGACATTTTCCCCAGAGACGGGCTCATCCTTGTCCGCCTCCTTTTCCTCACAACACAGCAAACATCCAAAGGACAAAATGAGAAAAAGAAAACCCATTGATTTATTTAGTTTTTAACACATATTACTGTTTGATTTTAACGCCTCCTGCGACATAACTTTCTCCACGCACAAGTGTCATCCTGACATATCATTTCACAAAGGACATAGTGACAAACTTGGGACATATGAGTGTGTGGGTTGTGCAGGCAATCGTGATTAGTGTCATTTCATTATGGAGTGTGCCCTTTGTCTCTTACAATTTTCAATCAATCCACTCATGACACGCACGCACGCACACACACGCACACATACACACACACACAATCACACAATGTAATGGAGCTCTAATTTGAGGCTTCAGGGAAACAGCTAACACCCTTTCAAATGCACCCTTCTGACTAGAATGAATATTAAGTTTGTCATTCATGAATATCAAAAGATTTTAAAATCAGAATAATGGTGGAACTGTACATTTACAGGCCTCCGATTTGAAGACCCTTTAAAGGATGGACACATACTGTAATGGTGCGTTCAATACTACTCGGTCATCAACATTTTCTGACCTCCTACTAGAAAAAGGTACAATTGAACACCACTTAAGGTTGGAGTTCCTACTTGTAAATTTGGGGCAAATCCATTCACCCCGGCTTCATGAAGTAGGAGTTGTCGCTCATTATAAATGGTTAACAATCAACTACAAGGCAACATAAAAATGAAATTTGCCTGTATTTAAGTAAAATAATTGATACATTTCCAAGTATAACAATACCGTGAAATAAGAGGTATAATGGCACCTGTTACCTCATGTGTCATTTTTCCTCCTATGTTTTCATTTAAATCTATGGTATATAATGTTTTTGTGCAAGGGGGTTGCACTGCTAAAAGCCATGTTTTTTTTGTTATCTACGTTGGTTCCCCCCCCCCCCCCAACTTTAGCAATCTTAGCTACTTGTGACAAAATATAGACACACACACTATGTAATAAATTAAAGAAATGTATATAAAGAACCAGCTTGGCTTCAACATGCATTGCTTTCAGTGAAAAGGAACAGGGACAGTTCATAATAGATTGTTTTATAATGGTTGTATTCACCGTCACTATACTCCATGTGTCCTCAGTAGGTGGCTTTCACCTGTTCACATTATGTACTCGGTAGCAAAAATGGCTCACATGTCCTTCCTATAGCCAGAAATACTGAATAGAGAAGACGACTGCATGTACTCACAGCATCCTCTCTGTGAGAGCAGTGAGTAATATTTGGATATACTGTAGAGGGATAAAGACCTTTTGTTTTGTAACAGCTCGCAGAGCATGAGTGATGCCAGAGCGGGCATGAGGTAGGTAGGGAATGACTGTGTGTGTGTGTGTGTGTGTGTGTGTGTGGGCTTGTGCGTGTGTGTGCGTGCGTGTGCGTGTGGAGCCTTTGTTTTTCTTGTAAACTGACTGCATGAACTGAATTAGTACGTGTGTATGTGTGGGCACAAGTGTGGAAGGTGTGAGTGTGTGATGCGTGGGAGGTTGTTGTTTTTTTTTTGTCCACTTTCATGTACCGTAGGTGGAGACACACACACATACTGGGAAAGACGGGGGTCTTTGGTGCCGTGGTCACATGTTCAGTCCATGTTAGTTTGACTTGTTGTTGTCCGCGCTTTATTCCTTCCCGTAATCATTACCTCTATCCATTATTTCCAGAAATGAGGTTTTCTTCCTTTTTTCCTGCAACTAAGAGCTCTTCTACCCACACACATTCTCCAATTTTAAATGGCTCATCTTACGCCACCACCTCCTCCACTGCAGTTACATAAAAAAACACATTAAAGAGGGCTATTATCTGTGACTCCCAACCAGTTCAACAATGAATAGAAAATGCTTTTAGCGGAGTGATTTTTATGACTTTTGTGTTAAAGTACATGCTGTCTTCCAGGACGTCAAGGTTTAGAGTTGATCTATTTTTGAAAATATTGTTAAATGACCACTTGAGAAACTGGGTTTGGATTGTATTTTCCATACCACAGAGGTGGCTCCAAATGGACTTAATGATAAGGCATTTAATGGCATATTGATTTTGGAGGAAAAAAAGAAGCTACAACAGTATGTGAGGAGAAATATAGGCTACTGTACATCTTCTATTTACTAATTAAAATATAATGTATCATGATGGCCAAAATGGAATGTATTAATAGAGCTATATACTGTAGCTATATGCTTTTTTTTTTAAAGCGCTAACGTGTTTCTTCTTTTTTCTCCTGATAGTGGCATTTGTTAATTTGCACTTAAACAAAGTACAGTTGTGCTTAATTGGAATGTCATTAGTTCTGCAGTAAATCCAAAAATGTGGGCAAATTGAAAGATTTCCCTCATAGAGGCACTAAAGGAAGCATCAGAGGAAGAAATTTATATACGTCATTACAATCCATGTTGTATCAGGTATTTTTCAGTCTGGACCAAAGTGGTGGAACAACTAACCTAATCCTAGTAATAAGCATCCATCTCCTGGGTGGGTTGTAGTTTTAGGACTGTTCCTTAACACAAGTGTCTACACATGATTACAAACTTGAGAACCATTGCCCAATGTGTATGCTCTTACTGTACTCAGAGTACTGTAAGTGTCAATTTCATTTTTTTTCTTATGACAACCGTAACACTGTAGGCTTGCATCTGTAGCCCAGTGAACATATTCCACTTTAAGAGGTGAGGTGCTTTTGCTGCCAATCATTAATACTGCATGGACTTCAGCACGGAGCCTTGACTCACTGTGAGGGGCCCCTAATGTTCATATTTACAATGAGTGGAGTAATTAATTTTAAAGACCCATCTGCCCTTTCGCTTGTTTAAATATTTATACAGCAGTCAGTCTTTTTTCAGTTACTATTTGTTCCCATCCAATGTTGCCGGTTTTGCCAGGCACTGTCAGGAAGCAGCTACCATATAAGGCAGAGAGATTGATTTAATTCTCTGGAGTAATTCATTGCTGTTAATGACCAGAGAGAGGCAGCCCATTACTCAGCTTGTCGAACATGAATCTGCAGCCAAAACACATCAGCAAATATCACGAGTTGTGATGTAAAATCGGGTCGGCAGTGACAATAACCAATAGCAGTATCAGTTTGTGCATACTTGACATGTGAAATGTGCATGACATGGCGCTCAATTACAGAAAGACAGAACCAAAACTTTCCCTCGTCTGTTAGGTTTTAATTATCTGTTTCTGGCAGTTTATATTGCAACAGCAGCAACACATACATTTCAGTCATTTGTTGCTATGGAAACTGCTGCCAGCATGAGCATCAGCTCTTGTTCATTCAAGAGTCTTTAAAGGGCTAGCTTGCACAGGGAGACAGGCTGTGAAGTTGGAAGAGACAAGATAGAGATTTTTTTTGTTTTTAACTAACATGAATATCTCCTTCCTGTGTGTACACACTGATTCAAGACATCTGTGGTTTATTTGGACAGCTCATGCTCCACTGTAGCATCTGAAATAAAGTTATGCATGGGTACACTTTAATTATACATAGAGTATGTACAGTATATATGTTTGATTCTTAATAGCTGTTGTCAGCCTTCTACAAGCATGTACAAAAAGCTAGATGAAAGTCCCATGAAATAATGTCCATTTGTTGACAATTAATAACATCAAATAGTTCACTAAAATTAATAATATCTATTCTGCACCAAAATTTAACAGGGACAAGTCTGACAGCTCCAGTTCCACAAATCAGGCAAGACAAACATGTAAGATGATGATGAAAGGCTGGGAACAAATACTCTTCACTTCAACATAAAACAGGCTTCAAAAAACAATACGACAAAACAAAAGCTTGTTTCACACACACACACACACACACACACATACACACATACACACCCCTGTGTTCCTCATGAAAAAATATGTTTGTTTTTTTATGTCACCCAAAATGTAATCCAGACTTTTTCAGCACTTTCTCTCAGCCCGGTATTAAGGTGAGTTGAATTGCTGCTTCAGAGGCAAAGAATGATTACCTACTTATGCTGTGTGATGTCTTGTATCAAGAACCTCTCTGCAGGGTAATGTTCAAACATCTTGGAACATTGGAAAACTGAAAGCTGTTTTCAGATTGATTTAAGGATAGACAACAAACGTGTTCTGTGCTCTTCTCAGAATTTGTTCAAATAGCATGTAATAATGCAACATTTTCCATAAACAACGGTGGTTTTCAGTGGTGTATATATTCGCAAGGAGTGACATTATCTTTCTTTCGTAAACTAACCAGCTATTATGTTTTCTAGTACACTGGCAGCATACTCAAGGGGATAATGTACTGACTTTTAACCCTTAGGTGTTGAAATCATACATCATAAGTGAGAATCAAGCCTTTGCAGGTGACAGACTGGCAGACATTTACCTGTGACTCATATCAGGGTTGCACCGAGAGATTACATTGCCAGACTATACAGTGTATCATCAAGTGGATTGATTCCTGATATGCACTATAATTGGATTTTCTTCTCTCACCTAAATGCAGATTCCCAAGCATGTGATGGATGGATTGACACCTCTGGGATGCTGTACTCAGAGATAGGCACAAATACATCCATAAGGATGTTGTTACACAAATACTTGCTCATCAAATATTTCAAAATAAAATACAAGCTATTAATATGAGATAATGTATTTAATTAAAAGCAAGTCAAAACACAAATACAAACTGAAAATACATTTTAGTAGTCTGGCGGGTTTGTTGCAGGAAGTAAGTCCCTCCCAGACCGGTGTTTGAGAGAAGTACATGCACCCCACAGAATAGTGCATGCTATTAGGGGTAGTTAAGTTACCTCATTCAGCTATAAGGTGTCTGGATAAACTCATAACAGTCACTGAAAACCCCTATGTTGTGTTCACTACCACAGAAGAGAATAAAAAGTCCCTGTTCATGCACTGCAACTACGGTCTATACATGCATTCTTCACAGCAGAGATGGTCCATACTGTGAATAGCTAGTTACTTGAGCTAACTTTTCGAACCCTGTCCGCAAGCTACTCTCCTGACAACTATTAAGAATGACCATTATGAAATGACTAAATGTAGCTATGCAAGAATTTCCTTTTGTCTTGAGTTACAGACGTTGCTAACAATCTTGCTAAGCGTCCCATATGATGACTTACCACAAGATATCATTGTTCCAGGCTGCCAGAGTCTTTCTGTGACGCGTAATTATGGATCCCTGGTCAATAGTAGCGTATGAATGCTATTGAAGGGCGGATCTTGCCTAGAAGTTGCAAGGGTTCCATAAGAACGTGTCTGTGACGTTAGCTGGTATGCTAGCTCTAAGCACATTTGCCAGGTCTAAATGATAAAGTGTGCTAATAACTCTTCTCTTCTGTTGTATTATAGACTCATTCTGTAGTCTAAGCTTGCCTGAGCATGCAATATGTGATCATATATAGATGGCTAACCTTTCTCTTAGGGAAAATGTCCACACACCACCAAAGCAGCTTCTTTCCTCAAGCTACTGGTCACAAGGAACACGTGGAATTTTGGTAGTTCACAATTGTCTTGTTGCTTGACCCGACAGGACATATTTCACTTGCATTTAGCCAAAGACTGATTACGCTGCTTGTGGTACAGTTTTTTTCCGGAAGTTTAAACCTGGGGATAAAAAGAGGTTTTATTTGAGAATAAAATGACATATTGTAACTGAGAGCAGAGCAAATCTCAAATTTGTCGAAGTTTGTCAGGGTTTTCCCAGGTTACACAAATACTAGCTCTTAACCAGTGATGGCAACAATGTTGTTATAAAATAACTGCGTTACTTTTTCCAGTAACGAGTCATCTAATTGATTACTCTTCCCATCTTAATAACGCTGTTACTGTTACTGACGAACAATGCGTTTTTTCATAGAACCAACTAGATGTCTGAACCAAGAGGCAAAGACTTCCTTGGTTAGTGGGCCGTGCATGAGACAAGCGCATACATGCTGACGATTGGCTGAGGTTGAGTAAAAGTTCATGGTAAGCCAATCAGAGGTAGAGTTGGGCGGGTGTTCAAAAGCACGGACACATAACGACACATTTCTTGAAAGTAACGCATTAGTTATTTTCTGAAGTAACTAGTTACTTTTTGCAAGATGTACTGTAACTAGTAACTGTAACTAATTACTTTTTAAAGTAACTTTCCCAACACTGCTCTTAACAAAGGATTTTGAATGAATCTTGTATTTTGTCACAATTTTTGTCACATCTTTTTTCTACCAAAACACAAAATGTAAAATACTTGAAAGTAATTGAATACCTAATTAAAATACATTTAATTACAATACCTCCCAAGCTTTACTCTGCTTTCCCAAATGTTCACAAAGACCTTGTGAATGTTATAGCTTCCAAAGGGTCCAATTTGGTTGTGATGTATCTCAAACAAGAAACATAGTCCATTGTGAATGCATTATTTCATTATCCATTCACCCTGGTAATTGATTTAACTTTTAAACAATAACTGAAAAGTACCTCATACAATGGCAGAATATCTTAATGTCATTAAGATTATATCTCACTTTTGCAAGTAATTAAAACAAATAACAAATAATAACATGAACACCTTTGATAAAGCTCACAAAAGTTATTTTTCTCCAGACTGTCAGCGGTGTTGATTCACATCAAAAGTTTTTATTGTTAATGAGCATAAATCTGATGATAACTACATTTGTGTTTGACTTTAGAGACTTTTCCTCTTCTGAATTACATAACATTGCAGTGTCTGCAACTGATGAACCAGCAATCTGGGAAATGACTACAGTAAGTTGTGGCTGTGAGTCACATCCAGCTGAATACTAATTAGCAGTACAAAATGTGGCAGCTTTAAATGAGGTAAAACAAACACTGTTTGTATGGGTGAGCTCTCAAGGCAACATAAGGCAACATGAAGTGTAAAGACAGCAGATGGTTACTGGCACATCAGTCTTGATCCGACAGACAGGGTATGTAGACCAAAATGGCGGTGGCATAGCAGTGATCAGGACCACCTGGTATTCACCACCGGTAATGCAAAACTAACTTTATTTCACAATACAAGGATTTAATTAGGATTTGACCTATTTCAGATAAATTAAAGTGCTCATATTATGCTCATTTTCAGGTTCATAATTGTATTTAGATATTGTACCAAAATAGGTTTATGTGGTTTTCATTTTCAGAAAACACCAAATATTTGTTGTAGGCTACTGCACATTGCTGCATCTCGTCTTTGCACCCTGTGTGTTGAGCTTTCTGTTTTAGCTACAGAGAGAGGCCTCTCACTTCTGTACCATCTTTGCTGGAAGTCGCACATGTGCAGAAAGTACTGCTAGCTTGTCAGCTGCAGAGTATGAAGGCGTGCCACGCTAGCAGCTAGGCGAGCATTATAACGTGTTACAAAGTGACACACGTTTGTCACGGAAGTAAAAGCTGGACTACAATGGAGCTGTTTGAAGCAGTTTGTGAACAGTGTTTTCTGTTGGAGATGATAAGTCCCTTTGGGGTAGACTTTTGGGTTTTTTCACTTTGTAAACCTATAAGTGCACAAAAAAGATATATAACACAACAAAGGAAAGGGAAAAAGCCAAAAAAAAGCATAATATGACCGTTTTAAGACAATAAGGTTGACAAAACTGCAAAACTAATTATATTGTAGCGCATAGGGATACACCGTGACTTTTTTTGTGGATCTCCTGATTGCCGTGGATTACTGTTTTTTGTTTCATTGGATTACTGCAAAATACGGATTGTTTTTCCTAACGTTTTATGGTGTGATTGCGCTTCGTTTCTGCGTTTGAAGAGGCATTTCAACAGACTGTAGGTTGATCACTGATTGTTCTAGGTTGATCACTTCTTGCTGATGTGCACTTGCAGAAGTAATTCAAAAAAGAGACACAGCATTGGATTTTGAATTGTTTGCAGTGCTATTAAATGAAAATACAGTGGCAAATATTGGTAAAGAGTATTTAAAAGAAAAGTAACGACACGCCAAGGGACTCCCACAGGAAACATTTTCTTAGGAAAAATATCTGGTATTTCCTGCATTCCCCACACACTCAACAGTTCCACTCATCAGCCATAAAAAGGCAAATTAGATACTTTCATCACCCCATATGACAAAAAGTTGACACAGATTACATTTATTGTCCAATATGTTTGATATATGGCTGTTAATATAGGCCTATAGTGGCATCACCAGCAATGTACAACAAAAATCAGTTGAACATGGTGGAAATATACTAATAAATAAATATGAAATATAATGAATAAACTCTGATCTTTACTTTCAACCCTTACAAAAACAGTGTGTATTTTCTTTATAAAGCTAGTGTTAAATATGAACACACTAGGGTCATGAAAGTCTGTTAAGTCAAGTTGAAGTAAGTATGAAAAATATGAAAGGAGCATGAGGCTTCTATAGAGCAGATGAGTACCAAGAGTTATACCAGCCCACTGGGGATCAGTGATGGGAATAAGGGCCTTATAAATAACGGCGTTATAAATAAAGACATTACTTATTCAGTAACGAGTAATCTAAATGATTACTCTTCCCATCTTAATAACACCGTTACCGTTACTGCCGAAAAATGGTTTGCGTTACTATAATTAAAGCTGTTTTTTTCATCGGACCAAGTAGATCTCTGAGCCCAGAGGCAAAGACTTTTCTTCTTCCTTGGTTAGTGGGCCGTGCACGAGACAAGCACATAAATGCTGACAATTGGCTGTGGTTGAGTAAAATTTCATGGTAAGCCAATCAGAGGTAGAGATTCAAAAGCACACATAGTCGGACACAACGAACAACACAAGCGAGTCAGTCAACGAGAGACAGGTATGGCGTCATGAAATCAAGTGGGGGGGGGCTAACTTTTCCACCCACACACACACACACACACACACACACACACACACACACTCATGCCGGCTCGACGCAAAGACCAGCGCACAAGTACAAACATCAGGCCACTTACGTTATTTGCACTACAAAGAGTGAATATATTGGTTATTTATTTTGCTATAGTGCTCAACAAACATTACTTAATTTTGCCCAGTTGTGGCCTGTTGAGGGGCATTAAATATCAAAAGTTCCAAAACATCTATGTTGTTATTTGTATCAATCCACTAGTCATAGTATCTACATACATGACATTTGATTGGAGGCTAGTCTCACTTTGTCCCACAGCAACATTAAAAGAGTTTAGATGTGTGTACATTGTTTCGGTTAATGTATTGTATTAAGTGTCCATTTCATTATAATATTCAGATTTATCATAAATAATGGAACATGCACATGTATTTTAAGTTCCATTAAAGAGGGGTGGAGGTAGGATCACATTTGAGCAGTAACGCATTAGTTACTTTCTGAAGTAACTATTTACTTTTATAATTTGTAACTGAGTATCTAATTTTTGGAAGAAGTAACTAGTAACGGTAACTAATTACTTTTTAAAAGTAACTTGCCCAACACTGCTGGGGATGAGGAGTAGATCCGGGAGCAGCATAAAGATGGAGCTAAGTGACACTCACTCTGACACAGAAGGAGACCCTTTAGTCACCACCATGTCAGTGCCCTGCTCTGGTTACAAAGTGAGAGAGGGCTCAAGAGAGAGGAAAAGGTGACATGGGGGCAGAGAGCGGGAGGGCTGGGAGAGAGACGAGGGAGAAAGGTGAAGGGGGGAAGGAGTGTTGTTTGTACAAGCAGCGCGTGCGCCTACATCAACCTTCCCCATTAAAGAACCGCTGGAGGGACTTCACATCATGGGCAACGCTAAGCACAGGAAGGAAGCAGGGAAGAAGAGGGTGAGGGTGAGGTGGAGGTGGAGGGGGAATGTTGTGTGCAGAGGGACAGAGGGGGTGACTCTTTCCGGCCTTGTCACTTTTCCGACCCTCATTGCCGGTTCAATCAGTAACACACATTAGGAGTAAATTGAGTGGATAGATATTGCAGCTGCTTTCAGTCCAGGGCAGCTGGAGCAATTACCACCGCTGAGACCTGTTTGGCCATGTGACGTAGGCTACACAGCAGTACTATGACTTAAGATAGGCCAGTGGGTGGATTGTAATGGGATTTCTTTCTTATAGCAATAAAACAAGTGCTTTCTTTCATGCTCTGTGCAAAGTATGCACTTCGTATCCTCTATTAGTCAAGAATGCAAGTTCTTTTACCAGTGAAATAAAGGATGTACTTCACAAAATAGCTGTAGAATATTGCCACTCAAGGGCAAATAGCTAAGTAGGCTATATATATTTCAAGAAATTGAGAAGAAAATATATAGACACAAGCAATACATGACCGAACAGGAGTTCAACTATGCTGAATATGTCAGTCACCATGAAGTGAACCAGCTTGTTGGTGTGACACAGCAACCACAAGAAGAAAACATCTGACCTATCCTCTAGGTTTAATGGTCATGTTGTAACTGCTTCTCATAATTACTGACACCGACATGTCAGCTATGTTATGTATCTTGCAATTTATGTAATCTAGAAGATAACATTCATATGTATCTGGGAGGAGACAAGTATAGATTACATTTAGGACTGCTTTATGTCAAATTAAAGGCTAAACACATTTTATTTAGATGAGGACGCACAAAGATTTAAGGATGCTGCAGAGAGTAACAAATGAATATTGAGAGACAGGCGAGGGGCGCACTCATCTGGTCATTTTGGTCAATTGCATTTGCCACTAGGACTAATAGCCTATAGTCTGCAGCAGTTTAATAGGCATACACTTCATGTAACAATGTCATTTTAGGATATCCTGAATTGGCATAAAAGTAGCATGCCTCTCATGAAGATATTACACTTTGGGCTAACGGTTACCAACAAAGATATTTTAAGGGTACGGGGGTCAGCTGTTGGACATACAAATAAATTGTAGCAAATGGCTTCTCCTTAACTTTAACGTCATCATTAAAGCTAGCTTCATAAGTTATGTTGCTAAGCCTATGTCTAAAATAACATTTAAAAAGCCATGAATTAATAAAAGCTAAACTATAATCACAACAAAGTGTTTATTCACACTGACATGACACTTTTTTGTGTGTGCATGTGTTATGTTTCACATACTATACTAATATAGAAACATATACACAAATTTAATCTGGTTACATGAGTTGGAAGTTAAATTGCTTTTCATAAATCTGCCAACATTTCCCACTAGATGGCAGTGGTGTTTTGCCTTTTCTGTATAAATGCCAGACAAATCTGGCCTACTGTATAACAGACTGAGCTCCACACCTGCCCCCGTGGAGATGCACTCACTCTATTTCACATTAGACACAGTCTGCCATGGGCTTCTTAAATTTCATGCTGCCCCTCAGAGCCAGGCCACTTCAAAAAGAATCAAAATTTCTCAAAGATGAGACACAGTAAGCAGCACCCTAATAAACATTGTACATCGTACAGTCCAAATTCCCCAACATGCTGTATGCATTTGTATGGCTCGGCAGTAATGATCCAAACCATATGAGGAGCTGAGTTGATCTCCAGAAGAAGAAGCAGGCCACCCACAGCCATGGCTCACTGCTCTCTTTTCGTCTTTCCTCCCCTCCTAGGTCAGGCAGCATTCCTTCGGTTCCCCTTGGGGATCTCTGCTGAAGAAGGCCACATCATTCACAACGACTCCAATTCTGCAGCATATGCTACCTTCATTCCCCCCTACGATCAAAAGGATACATAAAAGAAAGCAGTGACAGACAGATGGGCAGTCTCACATTACTTTAGCATTAGAGCATACCTCTCAGTGTCAGTGAGTGCAGGAAGAGAGAGGAGCAGTGCAGATGTTCTTATCATACATGATGATAATGCAGATTGGCTTTTAGTCACCTGAGTGGTTTTTCAAGACTAGATTGTGTCTGGTCGACAGATACTGTATATATATCCACAATATTTCAATGTGTTCAGTCTTGGCTGCTGTGGTTGTCTGCATATGATCATCGACTAAAAATGAGGGGACATGAATTTTCTTGATGAGCTCCAACGTAGTGTTTATTTAACGTGATCTATTGCTCAAGGGCAGAACACCTTCACTCCCACTCATCCCCTTATCTTGGTATTATTCTAACCACATCTGTAGAGTGAAATATCAGCCTTCATTGATAAACCCAGACAGTCAACACAATGAGGTATGCTAAAGTTGGAGAGCCGGGTGACTTCATTTTTCAAAGGACTGTTGTTATGGATGTTTTTAGGCACTTGATCTTGTATCTTGTATCTGTTTCTTACTGTGAAGTACTTTGGTAGGCCTCGGCCTTGGAAATGTGCTATACAAATAAATATGACATTGACATTGACATTGACATTGACATTGACTTGATAATAGTTTGATTTAGCATAATATGGCCTTAGAAGATAGTAACCACTTTGCTGCGGTGGCTCTTCCTTTCCTCTGTATTTACATTGCACAATTTAAGGTCAGTGCTGGATCCATGTTGCATCAAAAGATTATGGTTTGAACACAATAAGGAGATAAGAAATAAGTATGTCATTTTTAACAGCCACTTTTCCCTCCTAAACCACACAGAGCCTCTTTTAGACAGAAAAGTAGCATGGTCAAGCAGTAAGGAGAAGGAAACTCTGAGCTATGCCACATTTGAGAGAAAGATGAGACGATAGAGACTGGAACATCTGGGACCCACCGGACAAATAAAAACTCAAACTGTTTCTTACAAGGTCACGTTCAGAGGTTATTATGCAAGTATTTTCCCAAATACCTGAACAGTTAATTGAATTAGTCTATTCAATAAGTTGCATCAACAAAAAAACAAAAACACTGTAAATATTCACTGTAAATATTTTTAATTAGCCTGTAATGAGTCTAATATGGTGTGAAAATGTTTTGTGAGGTCATATAAGTGGCCAGCGTCTGGCACTGGAGGGCATGGATCATTTCCCGACTCTGGAAATTGAGTCAGAGTCAAACTGCGTCCTGCCCTGGCTTATTACTGGCTGAGAGGATCGCCCATCCCAGCAGCATAATTCCATCTGGGCTAAATATTTATACAGAGGGGGAACGACATCACTTATCCACAACACATTCATTCACATAAGGGAGAGCTACTTCCAGAGTTGAGTTTGCCAGAGGAACATCACTACTTCTTGCTGATATTTGTAGAGACAAGCTTTTAGGGGGGAAAAATAGCATTTGTACTACCCAGACTGCACAATGATCTTTTTCATCCCTGTTTTTGGTGTGATTCTCACTATGTATCAGATTGGGAGGAATCCTGCCAGTGGTAAGTTTTTTGTCTCTTCTTTTTTGTATTTTGAAAAAGAAAGTCCAAAGTGTGCCATGCTTTGAAAATAACTGCATGAATCCTTCTACAGTTAACATAATGATTGAGTTACTTTTTTTTCAAGAATTATATTTATGTACTATTATGTACTTTACCTCAGTCTTTTGAAATGAAAAAAGTGCAGTAGATAGTTTATTCTTTGTATATATACTTAATAATACAAAATATATAAAAATATATACTTAATAATATTTTTTTGACAAAAAACTGTGAAAACATCTAAGCAGACAGGTGCTATATAGTGTGCTATATAGTGTTTATAAAACTACAGCTTTATCATTAGCCTTCATTTAATGTTGACATGTTCGACATTGACTAAAAGAAATCCAATTGACAATAATTCAGAATTATATATATACTTTTGTACGTGTTTATATACATATATATGGGTCAAAGTAAATTCACTTGTTCTATTTTTGCTACTATCTCCAGCTGGGATGTGCTGGCTGCAGCAAGACCAAAGGTGCGACATGGTGCTGATGAGAGGGGTGACCAGGGAGGAGTGCTGTGCCGGGGGCCGCCTGGACACAGCATGGTCCAACACCAGCCTGCCCATGAATGAGGTCAGCCTGCTGGGCTTCCTGGGAATTGTCTCCTGTAAACCATGTAAAGGTAAACAAACATACCTTTAGTTGATTCTGCCAAGTAGCAGGAATCAATTACCTGTGTATTGCTTTGGTTTATCACACATGGCATAAACTGATCCTACTGGCTGCTTCTGCCAGTGGTAGTTTTAAGGTAAGTACTGGATGTTTTAATCATCGCTTAGATATCAGTTGCAGACTTAAAATTGAAGGTTTTAAATATCACAGGGACAAAATTGGCTTCTCCATTACACTAAATAACTCTTGTCTCCCCGCGGAGAGTTAGTGAAAGTTAATTCAAGCCACGTCGTTTGTGAAATCAAGGTATTTACACAATGATTTCCCAGTGCCGCTTTCAACCAAATGCAGACATGGATCCAGGAGATCTTTCCACATAACTCCACCCAGCTGTCCTGAGAAGCTTCATCTTTTGGAATCTCTGCGAGGTTCATTCAGGTTCACTTGCAAATCAATTCCTGTTTTCTTAAGCAGCACTTGCACCATGTGGTCATAGGACAAAAATGTGACTTTCTGTAAACCGATTGAAAACTGATGAAGTCCAGTTAAAATTGATTCAAAATTCAATCACATTTTTTGGAGAACATACCCAACCACAGCCACAGGGCTTTCTGGCCTCGTCACGCGGCTTAGAGAAAGAGAATTGTGGATTGTATTTGGATAAACCTGAAATAAGCAGATAGATCACGGTCAAGGGTAGCCTGCAGCTTTGTAGAAAAATACTTACATAAATGTAAATAATTGTCACATGAAAAATTATTGATGTTGGTCGAATCACAACCTCCTTTTGCCCTGTTTGCTTTAATGAGCACAATAAGAAAATACATTCCTGCAGGCTGGAGTAAATGCCTGCCACATGTCTTGGGCTCATAATGTGCTCCACTATCTTGATCGTTTGGACTTCGGAGGAAAACGTCGGCAGCGTGAATGAAAGTTATATGATGGCTTGTCAATTCAGAGTAAGACACCTACATCATTACAAGACTTTAGTTTTTTTCAGACATTCCCTTACTGGGAGACACAGAGTGAGACAGAGTGAAAGATGAAAATGAACCAAAAGTTAGACCAGAAAAACACAGCTCTGGAATATAACAGGATATTGAAGTGCTGGTAGAGACAGGAAATAAGAAATATGTTCCTCATTGTTTACTGAATCCTCAGGAGCTGATCAGCCATCATCTCTCAAGGTCCTGGGAAAATACCTGTGTGCATTGTCTAATGTTGATTTTGCACTGTGTAGGATTACACTTCTTCCTGTGCTTTGACATTATGGGGTGTCAGAAGAGCCCGGGGCTTCCTCATTTCTCAGCCTGTAAACTCCTCTGACAGCTATTTGAACTCTGTCTCAGAGCCCCTCCGTCCCTCTGCGGGAGCTTAGCCCAATCCATATGCAGCCGTACACATAGGTCTGTTATGAAAACACGCCAGCCTCAAATTCCACCAGACTAGACACCCCTGTGTGTAACGGTCAATAAAGAGATGTGATTATTGTAAATATTGTGCAAGGTGAAAATTGTGTTTTGGTCTGGGAAAGCCCCAGATCTCAAGCTTGTTTTGGATAGAAAATGCCTGCCCATCACCGGATGTAACATTACACTGACACTCACATATGAAACCACTCGCTGTGCTTTTGTAGAGACTTGCGAAGGAGTCAAATGCAGTCCCGGGAAGGTTTGCAAAATGAAGATGGGAAGACCTCAGTGTGTGTGCTCTCCAGACTGCTCTTACATTACTGAGAAGCACGCTGTGTGTGGCAGCGACGGGAGGTCATATGCCGATGAGTGTACTCTGCTGATGGCCCGCTGCATGGGACACCCAGACCTGGAGGTCATGTACCAAGGAGACTGCAAAAGTAAGCATGACTGATCTATTTCATGCTATTTCTAAGATAAGCTGTTGTGCACAAAATACTGTATATCACACCTTTTTTATTTGCTAATAGTCCTTTTTTTTAATGTCTTGCACAGAGTCGTGCTCCAATGTGGTGTGTCCAGGTACCCACACCTGTGTGACCGACCAGACCAACAGTGCTCACTGTGTCATGTGCCGCACAACTCCTTGCCCAATCCCCATGCCGTCTGAGCAGCCAATCTGTGGCAATGACAACATCACCTACCCCAGCGCCTGCCACCTCCGCCGGGCCACCTGCTTCCTCGGTCGCTCCATAGGAGTCCGTCACTACGGCCACTGTAACAGTAAGGCTACAAAGCACCTGTCACTTTCTATTTATACTAGTCTCTTACTTGTATGTAACAATGCAGATTCTGCAGCTGTCATCCAAGCACATTTTGACTTTTTAATTTGTGCAGGTCCCCCTCGGACACCTCAACATTTCGAAGGCAGTGAGGAGAACGCAGTCTAGATGGACGACTCCTGACGCAGTCCTTTTTCAAGAAACGAGTTGTTCAAGAATCACTTCCAAGCGTCACACCACTAGCTTTCTGTGATGACCTCTTTTTTTTGACAATCACTTCCTCTCCCCTTTATATACGGAATGATAATGCATTTGAAAGACCTCTGTTGGAAGACACAGTAGTGTAACTGCCTCAAAAAGAGCTACAAAAGCCTTGTGAGCAATTTGTGTTAAACTCCTTTCGGTTTGGGAAATTGTGGCAGATGATGTGTATCGAGATTAAAAAAAATATTGGGTCTTTGGGAGATGTGTGCATAATGTAAATAGAATACCAATACTATTTATTGGAGAAGGTATCAAACTCTATTTATGTTTTTATCCTAGTAACAAATCCATATATCCTTGGGAAAGCTGATGCATATAATGTATTTATTGTGTTGTGTTTATTGTGTATGTACAATGGCGGCCACTGGCATTTTTACAGTTTTCCATTCCCCACAAACAAAACAAACAAGCTGATGGAAAGCAGCGCTGATATGTTTGGAAAGCTGATGCCACTTTATTGCCTGCCAATGTGCTTTTAATTCACCACAAACGAACATATAGTACTTAAGATTTTGTTTGGAGGTGAGGAAGGGGCTCAGCCTAAACAAACCTGTATAGTCTGCCTCCTTCCCTCCCTCCACGCATGTTTACTCTAGTTTGGTTGTGTTTGTAGGAGTCTACTAAGACTGTTGGTACAACCCCAAACCCTCTACAATACCTCCTCTGTTGAGATCTTGGCTTTGTTTTGTAAATACATTTTTGGAGGTTGTGCTAGTTCATTCCGTTGCTGTTTTGCTGCTTTTAAAGAACTAACTGGAGGGACAAATGTAATCAGCATCATCTGAGCAAAAGGAATATTAAATTTGTCTGAGAACAGACTACAATTTAGGCCAAATTAACATACCTGTACTTGATTACACTGCCAGAGGTGAGTCAATCTGTCCATCTACTGGTAAACCTGGTAGATATAGATGTAAACAGCCAATAGCAAAATGGTCAAGTGATCCACTTAAATCTTTAAACTCTAAGCAGATGTCTGAAATACTTTTAATAATCCTTAAAAAATTCAATGACTCTTCTGTAAATAACAGCCTTGTGTGTACCTACCTGTGTACCTACTGTGAAATTTGAATGACAAATGCATTAACATATTTTTGTATTTTTGTACTGCCATTTCAAAACAACATAAAGTTTAATATTTGTCACAATGTGTCCTCTTTCTTTTTTTTTTAGCATACTTGATTCTCGCTTTGCAACCTGCTTTTTTAGTATATCTCAGTTCACCTCATCATATCATCTGCATTTTATTATACTTCATACTCATAACAATACATACACCATTCTGAAACTGTGAAACTGTCTAACATGCGTTTTACAAAAGTTGTCACAGTCTGTAATGAAGCAGGTTTAGCCAAATGAGATCATACTTGAACCCTAAAGGAAACTGCACACATAGTTGTCAATATTTCATATTTGTCACATTTTGCCTTCTTTCTTTTTATAACATACTTGATTCTTGCTTTTCAACCTGCTTTTCTATTATAGCTCAATTCACTTCAACATATCATCTGCATTTAATTATACTACATACAATAACATTACACACTTTGTTTGACATGCATTTTACAAAAGTTGGATTTTTCTAGACTTCATCATAGCAGGTCCAGCCAAATGAGATCATACTTGAACCCTGAAAGAGACGGCACAGCCTTCCTATCATGCTGAATGTTAGGGTGGTGGGTCAGGCTTCGGCAGCCAGCCAGGCACTCGGTTTATGCATACAGTGCTTAGACCTCCTTTAGAACTCCTCTTCTGTACGTGCAGGGGCTAAGTCACCTCTTCGACAGGCCTCTCAAGGCCTTTTGTGAGAATCAAATCCAGACTGGGCCGCTTTTCCTCCCTGTTTTATGAGGAAGATCCCCCTGGTCTGGGTTAGGTGGGCAGGTCAGGGGGATGGAGGGCAAAGGAACTGAGAAATGAAGGTTTCGTAGCCTGGTTACTGACTCACTTCCCTGTGCAAAGTACCTCCCTTGTTTTTCTGTCTTTCTCCTTTCTCTGAATCCTGCGCTCCGCCATGCAGCAGCATCTGGTTTGACTTTAGGGAGATGTTTATATTTCCAAGTACCCTTTTATTACACTGGGAATGGAATTGGATGTTTTGCTAGTTTAAACAGGGGCAAATAACAATGCCACCAAGGGGCTGTTTCTGTGCCCACACATACAAAACATAAAAATTGTCTTCTTTTAAAAATGTATCTTTTAACGTTTTTCTGTGCATTGAGTGTAAAATTATACGTGATGGATTGATCCAAAGATCCACACAAACCTATTGGTTGGATTAAGTCATCAGACATACAGACATGTCTTAGTGTGGCCTATTGAACTTCTGTCCATTGAGGCCTCTGATGCCATTTAGTTTTTCATCTTTGAAATAATACATTGAAACCTATCTGGATTAATTGCCAAATCTACACTTCATTTTGCTAAATGTATGTGGAAAATACAATGTTAAAGCCAAATTTTCTCTTACCTTAAGTGCGTGCCATCTATAAATTCTTCTGTGACCCACACAGTAAACTCAACAAGCCGGTGTTTCTTGCCGTAGTTTAAAAAGTGGCAACCCCACAGGAATTTGCATTAAACACCCACTAAAATAAAAACATTTGCCGCACTTTGAGGAGCATATGTTGAAATGGCTGTGGTCTTCAAGGAAAATACACAACAGAGACAAAAGTTGAGAAAGCAATTTTGATGCATGTATCTGGACAAAGCACCCTGATGGGTTCAAGACAAATCCCACTTGCTGTTGTCATTATGACTGTATACTACCTTCACCAGGAACCCAACCTGTACATCATTACCAACAGCAATCTGACTGATGTCGGATATGATGCGCCAGTGTCGCACCAGTGGTGGTAATTACACAACCGCAGAGTAAACCTATGAGCCATTTCAGAGCAATCCTAATTACACTCAACATGACACCTCAGGGATTCTCTGCCCACTTTCCTCCATATTTCATTCCTTTCCTCCCCCCCTACATGTTATTGTTTGTGGTGCAACCAATGAGGGGTCAGCCTCACTTCGACTGGAACACAGCTTTGTGCGTGTGTTTGTCTGAATGTTTGAGTGTGTGGGTGTGATTATGGGTGCATCTCACCTGTTATGAGCATGGTATCAGTCACACATTACATCACAACCTCTGGCTGAAGTGTTTATATCCCTACAAACACACGGGGCTATGATGTGACACCCACACTGACATTTCAGGGATGCGTAATCATCCTGCTCTGATATGTCACGCTTCTTACTCAACATCAACGACGTCCACATGGCATAATTTCCACCAAGTTACCATACTACTTCCAGTAAGTTTACAGCCAACATTTAGATCTGAAATGATGTTGTGATCAGACCAGGCGCTGTGGAGTGTTTCAGAGACCACCCACTCTCTGGAACACGCCACTGAATTGTAAACAGCTCAGTCCCACCCACAGCTGAAACTAATAGATATCCCATCCATCACTCCATCAGAATATATCGGCCTCAGACATTATTTCCCAGACTTGCTCTGTTATACAGTCTTAATTTTCCACATGTGCATGAAATTTAACTTTTGAAAATTGATCATTACACTGACACAACAGCCCACACTCCAGTTTCACAGTTTATACAGCAACAGACAACGTTGGATTATGGATTTCTCGGAAATTATGTTTTTTATGATCTCTGATCTGGGGTCATGTATATTTTATCGAGGCCAGACTGTCAACATAGAGTAATGCTTATTTAATGATAATGACAACATACGAGGTTGAAAAAGTACTAAAGTATTGTACTCAAGTAAAAGTACCAATACGTTGATGAAATAGTACAAGTGAAATTCTCTGAAAAAAATGAGTGAAACCGTTGTCGCCCGCCTGCTCCACCTCCATCTCGTTCTCAATCGTTTACAGAAAGACTTGGCGCCTGGTAGGCAGCCTAGATGCTGATCGTTCGTCACTGTAGTGGTTCCAGGGGCAATTTCCTTTCGGTTTTCGTTAGTCTAAGTTTCTTTTTTTACTCAGTGACGGATGGGATTTCTAGCAAAATACAATACTTCACTCAAAATGTAACGTAAAGTGCCCCGAGATGGAAATGTGTGCGAGGCAAAGGACACTTCTCTTGAAAGACAATTCAGGCACAAAATGAACCTAGGGGTTAATAACACCATTCTCTGGGATATGTTTACATGCTAATCGAATGTGACCAGCAAACCGCTAATTAGCTTGTAACGCTAGTAGTCGGGGCACTGGCAAAGTAAAAAGAAATTGCTTTTTTCTATACCACTAACAAGGCTAAAATTAGCACCACACTTCCACTGTAGCATAATGAGGTTCCCTACATGTAAACTGAAGCATTGAGAACCTTGTAAGTGCACAGTTTATTATAAAGATAGTTTATGAAGACAGTACCGTTCACTTATACAGACAGGCGCCATCTTGTTTCCGAAGATGGCGCCTGTCTGTATACGTGAACGGTACAGTCTTTACAAACTATACTTACAAAGTTCTCAATGCTTGGGTTTACATGTAAGGACCCTCATTATGCTACCGTGGAAGTGTGGTTCTATTTTGAACCTTGTTAGTGGTATTGAAATACCGATTTATTTTTACTTTAGCAGTGCCCCAACTACTAGCGTTACAAGCTAATTAGCAGTTTGCGCTAAAACTGGTCACATTCGATTAGCATGAAAACATATCCCACAGAACGGTCGACTCTGTACCCATGTTTTATCAACCCCTAGGTTCATTTTGCGCCAGAATTGTCCTTTAAACAAGTGATTTATTTGCTCAGAAAAACTTTGCAACCAAGTTTACGATCCCTGTTAAGCTACAATTAAAACCACAGCCAGGTGTGCTGCAAATGAGCAGTTTGTCAGTGATTTGGTCAAGATCAGATCAACAACAACAACAAATTACAACAGTTAGGAAGTTGTGCACATGCTAATTGTCCCTAATTATTCTTGGTGAATTGTCTAACTTCCTCGTCGTGTCCTCTGGGACAGCTTCTCATCTGGCTCTGTGTGTGGTCTGGCCCATACGTACTGACAAGAGGAAACTCTAAACTGTAAAGCTTTAAAGGTCCCATATTATGCTCATTTTTAGGATCATACTTGTATTTTGGGTTTCTGCTAGAGCATGTTTACATGCTTTAATGATCAAAAACAAATATCTTCTCATACTGTCCTTGAATTTACCTGCATTCACCCTCTGTCTGAAACACTCCATTTTCACACCTGTTTCTTCAAGCCCCTTTCCCAAAAACGTCCATCATTGCAGCCAAGGCATGTTTTTAATCATATACAATATAGATCCCGGTGGTCCATTTAAAGACATTGTTTCTGAATTCTTCTTTGTGGACTGAGAATTTTGTCACAGTATTTATATTCCACATCGACCTGCTTTATAATCAAAACAGACATAAAATCTCACTTTTTTACTACATAGGACCTGAGTTCATGTTGAAATATCAAGTCACATTACTGAAAAAAGGCAATGAAGTGTGATAATTGCACTCCACTCAGTTCCAAAACTTTAGTCAAATTGTGCAATTTGAGGCTTGGGAAATTACCAGACCATGACCATAATTTTTAAATCAGCTTTTCAGGTGGCTCGCACATAGAAGCAAAATACAAATACCTTTTCTTTTACAAGTCTTGGCTCAGATACCTGCTAGTTTAAAATGGAAAGTTTGTTGGTTATCATGGAAAGTTGGTTAAACATTTAATTAGCTGTCATGCATTACGGTATGCCATGCAAACTCAGCAAAGATACAAGTGCCTCGGTTTGGATTTTATTCAATCTGGCCCGCTCATCATCATTATCACACTTATTTTAGTTGAACAGCCAGTTGAATAGCCACTAGAACCCATGTGGCTAATTCAATAATCTGCTAAAATATAATCTGCTTGTTGAAGTAGGACAGTGTACCACAAATAAACTCAGGGGGCTCACATGATATCTATTCCCCCCAGACAGACAGATTTGCACATCTTATAAACACAACACTGATGGTCAGTTTTAGATAAGAGGAGTAACTGCGACTCATGAATTCTGTTATAAGCTTTAGCGTTGCATGGTGTGCACTGTGGAGGCTACGAGACATACAACTATGTGAGCTAATTATGTAAATGCACATACTCACACATACTGTTTGTACTGTCTGGAACCCCCCCCGCACACACACACACACACACACACAAACAGGATTGAAACATATCCGAACCCACACAAAAAGATACACATTGACACATACACAGAATGCATGCCAAAAACAATATTCAACACAGTCCTCTTCTCATACACACAGTTAATTGTCTTCTTTTTTTGTCCTCGTTTCACACTTATCCACCTGCCGAGGAATTTCATGTGGAAATGCAATAGGCTTTGTTATTTTTAGTAGACATTTTTCTTGTCTCCTGTGGAGGTTTGCGGTTGGTGTTGCTATGTAGGACCGGCTGGGAAGAACAGATTAACACTATGTCTTTCCAACAGCCTATGTTTTGTGTCTTGTGCTCAATGTCCTTGTTATATCATGTCAATGTTATACTATATATACTGTATTGCCTCATTCTGTTTTGCCACTAATTGTTGGTTAGTTAGACTGTACTCACATTATCCCACACAAGTCTTAGAGCATCATGAAATTTTAATTTTAATTTCACATAGCCAGCCAGAGTCTATCACTTGACTAACAATCCACAGCCGGCTATCGTGTTAGCATGCTAACATTTGCTAATTAACACTCATCACAAATGCACCTTCAAATGGACTGTGTAAGCTTGTGGTTAAACAAGCAGTGGGTAGAATTACAAAGACTAAGGACTTATTTGAACATTGACAACAGTCCGTTACACCATTTTGCTAAAGCCCAAAGCTGCTGCTGTTGCTGCTGCTTTGCTAAGCCCCTCCCCCCACATGGGGGGCTGTGCACGATAGAGCGGGGGGGGGAAACCTATCTGCAGCTTGTGTGGGGAAGGGGGAGGGGGAGGACGCTGTTGGTACACGATCTGTCCTGCCAGCACAATCCGTTCTGCGCATGTGCAAGATGTTCGCGCATGTGTATATGATATCATGATGAACGCGTATTTACGACACTGCACGATCTGTTCACATAGACAGTTAAAGAAAGTCTGTTCGCCTCCACCGGAAAGCTAACGTTAGTTTAGCTAACAGCTAATTCGGCTAACCGCTAGCTGAGACCATAGACACATACAGTGGGTACGGAAAGTATTCAGACCCCTTTAAATTTTTCACTCTTTGTTTCATTGCAGCCTTTTTCCAAAAATCAAAAAAGTTCATTTTATTTCTCAGTAATGTACACTCAGCAACCCATCTTGACAGAAAAAAACAGAAATTTAGAAATTTTTGCATATTTATTAAAAAACAAAAACTGAAATATCACATGGTCATAAGTATTCAGACCCTTTGTTCAGTATTTAGTAGAAGCACCCTTTTGATCTAATACAGCCATGAGTCGTTTTGGGAAAGATGCAACAAGTTTCTCACATCTGGATTTGGGTATCCTCTGCCATTCCTCCTTGCAGATCCTCTCCAGTTCTGTCAGGTTGGATGGTAAACGTTGGTGGACAGTCATTTTCAGGTCTCTCCAGAGATGCTCAATTGGGTTTAAGTCAGGGCTCTGGCTGGGCCATTCAAGAACAGCCACAGAGTTGTTGTGAAGCCACTCCTTCGTTATTTTAGCGGTGTGCTTAGGGTCATTGTCTTGTTGGAAGGTAAACCTTCGGCCCAGTTTGAGGTCCAGAGCACTCTGGAAAAGGTTTTCGTCCAGGATATCCCTGTACTTGGCCGCATTCATCTTTCCCTCGATTGCAACCAGTCGTCCTGTCCCTGCAGCTGAAAAACACCCCCACAGCATGATGCTGCCACCACCATGCTTCACTGTTGAGACTGTATTGGACAGGTGATGAGCAGTGCCTGGTTTTCCACACATACCGCTTAGAATTAAGGCCAAAAGTTCTATCTTGGTCTCATCAGACCAGAGGATTTTATTTATCACCATCTTGGAGTCCTTCAGGTGTTTTTTAGCAAACTCCATGCGGGCTTTCATGTGTCTTGCACTGAGGAGAGGCTTCCTTCGGGCCACTCTGCCATAAAGCCCCGACTGGTGGATTGCTGCAGTGATGGTTGACTTACTACAACTTTCTCCCATCTCCCGACTGCATCTCTGGAGCTTAGCCACAGTGACCATTGGGTTCTTCTTTGCCTCTCTCACCAAGGCTCTTCTCCCCCGATAGCTCAGTTTGGCCGGACGGCCAGCTCTAGGAAGGGTTCTGGTCGTCCCAAACGTCTTCCATTTGAGGATTATGGAGGCCACTGTGCTCTTAGGAACCTTAAGTGCAGCAGAAATTTTTTTGTAACCTTGACCAGATCTGTGCCTTGCCACAATTCTGTCTCTGAGCTCTTCAGGCAGTTCCTTTGACCTCATGATTGTCATTTGCTCTGACATGCACTGTGAGCTGTAAGGTCTTATATAGACAGGTGTGTGGCTTTCCTAATCAAGTCCAATCAGTATAATCAAACACAGCTGGACTCCAATGAAGGTGTAGAACCATCTCAAGGATGATCAGAAGAAATAGACAGCACCTGAGTTACATATGAGGGTCACGGCAAAGGGTCTGAATACATATGACCATGTGATATTTCAGTTTTTTGTTTTTTAATAAATATGCAAAAATTTCTAAATTTCTGTTTTTTTCTGTCAAGATGGGTTGCTGAGTGTACATTACTGAGAAATAAAATGAACTTTTTTGATTTTTGGAAAAAGGCTGCAATGAAACAAAGAGTGAAAAATTTAAAGGGGTCTGAATACTTTCCGTACCCACTGTATGTCTATGGCTGAGACAGCATGTAAAATGAAAGAATGAATGAAGTTAACCGTTTAAATATGTAACAGCTGTTACGTCAGTTCTACTTAATTTAAAATACAATCACTCAATACTTGTCTTTATTATTACTGTAAATGTAGCTGTAGCTGCTTTCCCCACTGTTTAGTTTGAGTAACGACATTTTAGGCGGAATCAAGCTGTCAGCTAGCAGTTAGCCGAATTAGCTGTTAGCTAAACTAACGTCGTTAGCTTTCCGGTGGAGGCTAACAGCAGACCGCTACTGTGGAACGGATCGTGCAGTGCCGTAAATCATGATTATCATCTGCGCGTGCGCTTACATTTTGCACATGCGCAGAACGGATCGTGCAGGCAGGACGGATCGTGTACCGACAGACGCTATGAAATGCGTGTGCATGAGCAGTGATTGACACGCGGATAAACACGCCCCCCTCGCCCTGATTGGTGCATCTGAACAGGGAGCGGTGGATTTTTGCAAATTGCCCTACAGGCAGTAGCTGGTGCCAGATGGAGCCGGATTTTTTTTTTTAACTACCTGCTTCATGTAGTTCTACTCAAACATAGGGTCAGCTTCAGCAAATATACCAGAAAGAGAGTTTTATAAGGCTTAACTACTGCACCTTTAATGAGTCTTATTCATGATATGCTTGGCGTTCAAGTGGTTAAGTCGCGAGAACACAGCTGTTAGGCAATGGCAACACGGACGCCAAAAGAGTTCTCCTTAAAATTACTGTTGGCGTCTAGTAGTTACAGAGGCTAACAGTCAGCAAGCTAGCGAGTGAGTAACATAATGCAGAAAATGCAAATTGGCATAATAACAAAGTAAAAAGATGACGTTGTTGGGAATATCAAAATTTTCTTCAGACATAGGCCTATTATAAAATTACGAAGAACTAGAATGAAGATTCTAACTAAAATATTTTAGCTTACCATCCACTGAAAAATTGACTTACGTGACCTCTGCCATTTCTAAAAAGGTCATCAAACGAATCCCAACTTGTGAACTAGGAACTTTCAGAAAATGTCCACTTCTGAGGTCATGATTACCACCAAAGGGGGACGTTCATATGGACGCGTGACTCGATATACACGACCACAATGGGAATGACCATATGGTTAGTTTGGTAAAAAAGTTTTAGTGACAAGGAAACGTGATTAGAAATTGAAAGAATAATAAGTATTTAAACTGTTAAAGCAACAGTATTTTGAACTGAGTGAACTGTGCATTATGAGGGCATATCTATGGGACAGATATTATTTAACAAACAATAAGTCAATCAAGGCAGATACAGCAAACTCAGCCAAAGCATCTGGATTTAGTGACTACAAACACTCCATTACAACAAAGACAGTTGAACATGAGTTCCTAATTGTACACATATGTTCCTGTAGCAACATCTATATTTTGTTAGCTGCCCAGTGATGTAATCTCAAACACTTATGTGCTAATGTAGCCTACTACCACAGGATTTTTTTCTGGAACACAAGCAGAGCAGAAAAACACTTTTGGTATTACCAGCTGTGATTGATGTGTATATTGAGGACATGTTACATGTATTTTCTTAAAGACAGCTTTGTCAATCACTAATGTTGACCTTTACAGCCTTTAAGCTGTTTGTCCAGATATCTTACGGTGTGTGTGTGTGTGTGTGTGTGTGTGTGTGTGTGTGTGTGTGTGTGTGTGTATGTGTGTGTATGTGTGTGTGTGTGTGTGTGTGTGTCTGATGCACAGCTCTTGTGACACATGGCCTCAGACAGAGTGTGTCTGGAGGGAGAGAGAGCCTTTGATGGGTGGGACTGAAAACAAGTGGCGCATGACTAAGGGGCCCAGGAAGTTCCAGCAGGCAGCTGTTATTGCTGAGTGTGTGGGTGTGTGTGTCTATGTGTGTGTTACTGTGTGTATGGGAGTGTGATTTAGGGGGCCCAGAGGGACTGTGTGGGGCAATCCCGGCTGGAGTGTCTGGAAAAGCTCAATGGAGTGACAAAAGCAGCAGTGTCCCTTGCAGCATATCTGTCTGCTGCCTTGGCTGCAACACTTTATTGCCTCTTAGAGTGTAATGAAACTGTAAAATGTAGGCAGAGAGAAAACAACAACAAACTGTACGTGGATATATGTTTGCATGTGCACATACAGTACAAAAATGTGCAGTCTAAAAGCTACTTAATTACAGCGGCAGAAAGTAATACAATTAGTGACTTCCACCCCTTGCAGTGTTTTTTGACAGCATGTGTTTTGTTCCACATCACAGCAAGAAAATATCTTATCCAGTATATTTAAACTTGCTCAAAAGCAGTTCACTGTTATGATTATACAACATATTCCAAATCCAGATTAGTAGTGACCTAAAACTACATGATGTGAAAGTTTGCACTGTCTGGTAGAGTTGTTGTCTGCCACTCACATGATCTGTCTATGACCCAAAGTCAGTCACTGCCCAGATTGCATTGCTACATTGAGCATTCGACTGGGACGGCGGTGACGCACTCGGTGCAGAGAGACAATAGCGTACCTCAGCCAGGCAGATTTAGCAAACCTCAGTGCTATCAGACCCTCTCTAATCTCAGTCCATGGGACAGCCGTGTCTTTCCTGCTCCCACATGGCCAGATCAGACACAACTCCGGCCTAGAGAGGATATTAGGACCTAACTAGGTTACGTTGTGAGCTTTGCTTTGAGGAAACATCCAGTCTATAACTAATCATATCTATGTTATGCATGCCACGTTGGGAAATTAAACCACCGGGTCAATGAAATTATGCACTTGCAAAGATGTTTATGCATAATATTATAATAATACACAATATGAGCTGGTTGCATCCTTGGCTACTCTCCTCAAGAGCATAATACAATTCAGTTCAAAAATAGATTAAAGAAATCATTACTTGACCAATACAAAAAAGAATAGACCAAAACATAGGAACGGAAATGTAGTTTAAAGGTATTGTTGTATATTGTTGTAAGTTATTGGAAGATCTAAAAGATGGTATGCTATATTTGCATATCTATTTACTTTGTAATAAGATGATTTTGTGAAATAGGGGCAGGCCCAAATATGCTAATTGCTTCTGCCTGCTCCTTCTCAAACTAATCCTTATACAGTATATCCTATATAGTATATATATATATATATATATATATATATATATATATATATATATATATATATATATATATATATAAGGATTAGTTTGAGAAGGAGCAGGCGGAAGCAATTAGCATTTAGTGTTTTTAATTTTTTGTTTTGTCTTGCAACACTGTTGATTGTTTGAGATGAATAAATAAATAATAAATAAATAAATAGATAGGGCCTACTTTATTTGTAAATGAAGCGATCAGGCCAGATGGTTTAAGAGATGTGATTGGCTGATGAACTGTCGGATGGGAATTCCTACTTTGCTCTCAACATGTGTTGCCAAGTACCAGAGAGAGTACAGATTTGTTTGATATGTTTATAGCTGTCAATCTGTAGTTTTGGCAATCCCATTAAGAATCCCTGTGAGAGAAAAAAAATATTGAGGAAACTTTAATTTACTTCGAAAACAAAAACAGACCTGACAACAGAATAAAATCAATCATTTTCCTCTCCAGTTCTTATGTAACTAAGTGATCTCTGAGACCTTCACTGCTATCTCAGGGCCGCTAGATAGTTGCCAGCAAGAATTTGGCTGTGTTCACATCAAATGAGAGAATGTCTTTCCCATGTGAGAGGCTATTTGTTTAGTTGTTTATGTCTCAGGTTGGACACTTGATAAAATGGTGCCAACAGCTACTGTCAAATAACGAAGGACACCACACAAATCCACCTTTGACAAGATGCATTGCTCAAAAACAGATGCTACTTTTAAACACTCAAAGTACGTCTCAAGAGGTGGTTGACCGGAATCCAATGGAAAAAAGTAAAATGTGTCAAACTAAATCCAGTGCAGTGCCAGATTGCAAAAACATATCTCTGGTTTATATGTGAACAGGGAGTATAGGGGGCCCTGAACCTGTAGGGATGAGTTCAATGGAGACGCAGTGTGGGGATACACATTTGTTGGGGAGGCTTTTGTGTTGGTATGTGTGTATGAATTAAGGGCACCTTAACTTGGTTTTCCCCATCATAGGGTTAGGGTTAGGGTTACCTGCCTGAAGATATGTGTTTTTATGTTTGTACCATAGAGTATCACTTTTAAATTCATTGTTATGTACAACTTACAATGACAATAAAGTCAATCCTCCTTCTGATTCTGATCGCATGGATTCCATAGGAAATTTACCAAGAGTATATTGTCTCCTTAGTCCCTGGCTACAATGTGAAATACACTCTAACACAATTGATACACAAAAGCACCACCATGTGGCAATATTATGTAACACACACAATTATTAGTCTTACATAAATAAATAAATAAATGGATTTTTTATTAATTATTCAACTCCACACAGCATAAGCTGTCCCTCATGTTTACACCTGTTGTAAAACAATTAATTCATTCATTATAATCATTTTCTTAATATTATCTTAGATTAATCTTAGTCTGTAATTCTACAATAGATCATGTAAAATCCATCCAGTAATGTTGTTTTTTTATTTTGCCTTTATTTTCTTCATTCGTATTATGCATTTTACTATTATCTGTGAAGCATCATGCAGGGCAGTCATCACATGCTCGCCGTATTTTCGAGGAGGTTAACATTGACCTTTTCGGCGCTCCGTAGTGCTTCCTCCTCTCTACCTGTTTAGTGGTTAAAGATGGCTGAAGCTCCCCTATGGCCCAGCCGGTTCTTCTGTCACAGATGCTCCGCAGAGATTAGTCCTCGGATTCCCGTAAGTACTGTTAGACAGAAAGTAAAGATAGAGACACTTGGACAAATGAAAAACACAGTGGCGTTGTTGTTACTTCAGTTTAACTCGTTGTATCAGCTGGGCCAACAGTTAGCATGCTAGCAGCGTTAGCCGGCTGCTACCAGTTCTCGTTTATCTTGCTAACGCTACCCAGTTACCCGCTAGTTAGCTTGTTATCTCTGTAGTAGATACACACGCATAACTCCCAACGTACGTAGCGTTAGCAGAGTTATTACACGCAGGCCACTGCTACTTTGCCAAGCCGTATTTGTAACAACGTTTGGCAGGGTCATTTGTTGAGTACTGTGGTTTTACGTTAGCTAGCCTAGCTAACAGATAATGTTACCTAGTAGCTCTATTCCATAGCAATAACTGGTAACTGTAACACGGATCGCGTCTAATTTTCGACTTCAGCTATTTATTTTATTAGTACAACTCCGTTAACACTAGTCTGACTTTGCTTACTAACGTTAGATTGTTAACCACTCGTGTGAATGGTCCCGTAGCAACAATGCCACTGCGTAGTTTTTTGTTTGTTTTGCCATTCAGTGAAGCACACAAGTGGCATATCTGTCACAGGCTAGAATGATCTGTCGTAGAGCTGTACATGTGCCTTTGACAATGTAAAAGATCAGCCATAGTTTTCTGACGGTTGCTGGTAATGGCCTACGGTCGCATTAACACCTCATACACATGTGCAACTGTTGTTTTATTGTTTGGAATAGGCAAAGCTCCATTTTTTTCTCTCAGGATCAGGGTTTAAAACCAGCAACAAAAAGAAACACAATGACAAAAACACTGTATATCCACACTTAAGTAAAAAAAAAAAAAAAGTGTAAAAAATGAGTTGAGAGTTGTGTGTGTTGAATGCTGGGTTGCTGCAATGTGCTCAGCAGTCTGACAGCTTGGAGGAAGAAGCTGTAGCTCATTCTAGTGTTATTTGGCTTTATTCTCTGATATCACACGGAAGCTTTTTCCTGAATATCTCTGTCTGTAGATGTCCTGAATGGAGGGGGAGGTCTTTTCAGCTGTCGATGGTGTTGAAGGGGCATACAGACTAAAGTCAAACTTATGAAATAGAGACACAGCTGGTCAGGCTACTTTCATATAGCCCAATATGTGTAGTGGTTAGAATGGATTGGGAAGGCCTCCTCACGTAATTTTCCATCTTCTTTATCTCACTGTCCAGCTGTGCTATCAGTAAAGTTGTATTTGACATATTTTATTTGCAGTGAACACGTGCCACACACTGACACAGTAATAGGCTGTAGTAACGTTTTGTTTTTAAAGTCACTGGTTTAAATGAGAAGGGATGCAACTGTTTGTAAAATAGATAGTTGATGTTATGATGAGTCTAATGTGCTACCTTTTGTTTGTTCACAGGAGTACACATGTCCAAGATGTGAGTCAGGGTTTATTGAGGAACTGTTGGAGGAGAGAAGGTGTGTATTAATAGAATATTAAATACAGTTTTCCAAATAAAGGCAGCATTTTATGATTGTTAGACTGTAACTATTAGACATTTATTAGGAGACTGATGCCATACATTATGGATAATGGAGTTCCTCAATTTAGGGCTGGGTCATACGGAGAACGGTATTTTTGACCAAATACCTCTATTGATACCGCAACGATATTGTAGTGTTGACTATTGGTGCTTTCTCAAAATATTTACACAATGAGATTTTTGATAAATCATCAGTAATGTGGATATAATGAATAAGTTGGTAAAGGCAAATAATAGAACAGTTTCAACAGTCTGGTAAGATCAGAAAATGATATAAACTTTGCTGTAATGCAGCCTTTACAACCAGGAAAAGACGCCACTTATGCTACGTTATGATGTTACGATATCCAAAATCTAAGACGACATCTAGTCTCATATCATAATATTGATGTAATATCAATATATTGCCCAGCTCTATCTCAAATAGTCATTGTAAAGGAAATTCTTTGTTTTTTTTAAATCGGCGTCTTAATATGTTTGGCCATCCATTCTAACATGTTCCTAATATGTTATTCACCAACATACACCAGAGTCAAATTCTTCGTATGTGTTTACTTGTCAAATGAAGATGATTCTGAACAAACAGTGACTAACATTTAGTGTAATAGCACCCTGCATTACTAGCAACACAAGCTGTGATCCTGCCACAAATTTAATCAACCTTCCATACAGTCATTTATCACATGAGTGATTGTAATCAAATGTCAATTTTAAACTTTAACTATTGATATCCCTTTAAAAAGTGATTTAGATAGTATGTGTTATGATGCATTTTGTAGAGCAGAAGCTGTAGGGGTGGGGATAAAGGGACAAAATAGGACACAAACACTTGATAGCAGGATTGGGAATGATGAAAACTATGACACGTGGTGGAAAAAATGAATTTCCTTGAATATTGCTGAGTTGAGAAATAACTTTGTCAACTGCTTATTCCCTGTTTAGTGCTGACAATGGCTCCACGTCTAGCATCTCCAGCGGGCCCCAGAACCAGCAACCATTTGAGGTTTCTAACCCATTCTATACACTTATCTCTGTCATGCAACCTTTTCTACGACACTGTTGTATAATATTGTCAGAATTCTCTAAAATAGTTTCCGTTGGCATTTTTGGCTCTAAGTGATAGGCCTGCACGATTACAGTGCCTTGCGAAAGTATTTGGCCCCCTTGAACTTTTCAACCTTTTGACACATTTCAGGCTTCAAACATAAAGATATAAAAATTTTATTTTTTGTGACGAATCACCAACAAGTGGGACACAATTGTGAAGTGGAACGAAATCTATTGGATATTTTAAACTTTTTTAGCAAATAAAAAACTGAAAAGTGGTGCGTGCAAAATTATTCGGCCCCCTTTACTTTGAGTGCAGCAAACTCACTCCAGAAGTTCAGTGAGGATCTCTGAATGATCCAATGTTGTCCTAAATGATTGATGGTGATAAATAGAATCCACCTGTTTGTGATCAAGTCTCTGTATAAATGCACCTGCTCTGTGATAGTCTCAGGGTTCTGTTGAAAGCGCAGAGAGCATCATGAAGACCAAGGAACACACCAGGCAGGTCCGTAATACTGTTGTGGAGAAGTTTAAAGCCGGATTTGGATACAAAAAGATTTCCCAAGCTTTAAACATCCCAAGGAGCACTGTGCAAGCGATCATTTTGAAATGGAAGGAGTATCAGACCACTGCAAATCTACCAAGACCTGGCCGTCCCTCTAAACTTTGAGCTCAGACAAGGAGAAGACTGATCAGAGATGCAGCCAAGAGGCCCATGATCACTCTGGATGAACTGCAGAGAACTACAGCTGAGGTGGGAGAGTCTGTCCATAGGACAACAATCAGTCGTAGACACTGCACAAATCTGGCCTTTATGGAAGAGTGGCAAGAAGAAAGCCATTTCTCAAAGATATCCATAAAAAGTCTCGTCTAAAGTTTGCCACAAGCCACCTGGGAGACACACCAAACATGTGGAAGAAGGTGCTCTGGTCAGATGAAACCAAAATCAAACTTTTTGGCCACAATGCAAAATGATATGTTTGGCGTAAAAGCAACACAGCTCATCACCCTCAACACACCATCCCCACTGTCAAACATGGTGGTGGCAGCATCATGGTTTGGGCCTGTTTTTCTTCAGCAGGGACAGGGAAGATGGTTAAAATTGAGGGGAAGATGGATGCAGCCAAATACAGGACCATTCTGGATGAAAACCTGTTGGAGTCTGCAAAAGACCTGAAACTGGGACGGAGATTTATCTTCCAACAAGACAATGATCCCAAACATACAGCAAAATCCACAAAGGAATGGTTCACAAATAAACGTATCCAGGTGTTAGAATGGCCAAGTCAAAGTCCAGACCTGAATCCAATCGAGAATCTGTGGAAAGAGCTGAAAACTGCTGTTCACAAACGCTCTCCATCCAACCTCACTGAGCTCCAGCTGTTTTGCAAGGAAGAATGGACAAGAATGTCAGTCTCTCGATGTGCAAAACTGATAGAGACATACCCCAAGCAACTTGCAGCTGTAATCACAGCAAAAGGTGGCTCTACAAAGTATTAACGCAAGGGGGCCCAATCATTTTGCACGCACCACTTTTCAGTTTTTTATTTGCTAAAAAAGTTTATAATATCCAATAGATTTTGTTCCACTTCACAATTGTGTCCCACTTGTTGGTGATTCTTCACAAAAAATAAAATTTTTATATCGTTATGTTTGAAGCCTGAAATGTGTCAAAAGGTTGAAAAGTTAAAGGGGGCCGAATACTTTCGCAAGGCACTGTAATTGTTATAAAATCGTGATCTCGAGTCACCCTGTTCACGATTTAATTTTGAAATTTCTTTTAATTTTTTATTTAATGACTAATCCTAATTTAATTTTACGAGCCAACTGCATCACAAACGCTACGACT
Organism: Etheostoma perlongum; assembly: GCA_026937815.1. Classification (NCBI taxonomy): domain Eukaryota; kingdom Metazoa; phylum Chordata; class Actinopteri; order Perciformes; family Percidae; genus Etheostoma; species Etheostoma perlongum. The sequence goes on from CM049379.1 coordinate 27,615,125, forward strand.
TTCTTTTGTGAGATTTAAACATAGTATAAAATAGGTTTCTAATTGTAAGCTAAAAAATGATGATTAATTTGTTTCCCCAAATTGTGCAGGCCTACTGTGTGGTAATTTAATGGGTTGGCCTGTTTTAATTTTGCCCAAAGATGAGTCAAATTCCTAGCCTCATATGTAGTTTATGTAAGTGCTATGGGATAACTTATTTACTGAAAAATAAAGGTGCTGTTATGATGGTTACCTCGTTAAACAGCGAGATTCTTAATGCCATAATGCTTTTCCATTGGGTTAAAATTTGAGCGTATAGTAAACAAAACTCTCAATCTGTTTTCCTCCCAGAATGCGGACCAGCACTTGTTTACATTCCCCTCGGGCTATGGTCAGTTTGCCCTCGGTGTCTTTGACGACCGCTTCAACTTCGGGTCTGGACTGGGAACAGAGGATAACAGGGATGCTGAAAACAGGCGAGAAAGGGAAACGGCATCACGGCAACGATATGGTGCCAGGCAACCGAGAAGTCGTCATGGTTCAAGGCGACAAGCAGGGAGGGCTGAGGGAGTTCCCACTTTAGAAGGGTAAGGAGAACGCACTCTGACTTGTGGGACTCTTGAGTCATAAAATCAAGTAGCAGTGGGACTTGTCCTTCCTTTTATAGAGGAACACTTTCTTTCTCATTTCTCTCTGAATACATCTTTCTCATTGCTGTATCTTCTCTTTTGTAGAATCATTCAGCAGCTAGTGAATGGAATAATTGCACCCACTGCAATGCCAAATATTGGTGTTGGACCCTGGTGAGTGTCTGGAACAGAGCTATATTTAACCCAGAAAACAAATTCTTAACAAAACACTGTCTAGGTGTTAGGTTGTGTAATGTTTGATTGTTATCTTAAAGGGGTGTTCTGCACTCAAGTCCTATGGATTATGCCTGGGGCGCTAATGGACTAGATGCTATTATAACTCAGGTATTTTTCCGCAACATTCACATGTTTTAAAAAGTGATTCCTCTTCTTATTTTAAAAAAACAGGTTTGATTTGCGTGTTTTCTTACACATTACGTTATACATGCATTTCTTTTCTATATTTTTGTCTCTCGTCTTTAGTTATTAAACCAGTTTGAGAACACGGGACCCCCACCTGCTGATGGGGATAAAATAAAAACTCTTCCTACAGTACAAATTACAGCTGAGCATGTTGGTAAGTTAAAACATAATAAAGGCTAATAGTATAGTCTGAAAATCATCTAATATCTTAGACTGTGTTATTTGCAAATTTTGGACCGCAGTATAATTTTTTTTTACAGCAGATGGTTGCATGCTGTTATTACATTGCAGTGTTGTTTTTTTTGCCAGATGAAAGGGCTTCATTGGGTTCATTTTTGAACACTATAAGAATGATTCATCTGAAGTAGAGCCCGACCGAATATTTGATGATTTAAAAATCCAATATTCTTATATATCGATGAAAATATAGTAAAAAAACAAAACAAAAAAATCTAGGCATATATAATAACATTAGTTATTTGTAGTTATTTATGAGTCGTCACTAAAATATTATGATTATGCTGTTTAAAAATTAACCTTTTGGATTCATTGTCCCAACAGAACAGAGGAACATCAAAATATATTAAAGTTCGGATTTCTAAAAATTACAAATTTAAGATATAAAACATGAAATCCTTTAAACATAAACACAATAACAACAGAAGAAATCAAGGAGTTGCCAACAAGGTCCCAGAGTGCCCTCTGGTGGACAAACGGCAACACTCACAACATGGTTGAAGGGTGTTTAGTCTGTTTTTATTTTATATACAGTGCCTTGCGAAAGTATTCGGCCCCCTTGAACTTTTCAACCTTTTGACACATTTCAGGCTTCAAAACAAAGATATAAAAATTTTATTTTTTGTGAAGAATCACCAACAAGTGGGACACAATTGTGAAGTGGAACGAAATCTATTGGATATTTTAAACTTTTTTAGCAAATATAAAACTGAAAAGTGGTGCGTGCAAAATTATTCGGCCCCTTTACTTTCAGTGCAGCAAACTCACTCCAGAAGTTCAGCGAGGATCTCTGAATGATCCAATGTTGTCCTAAATGACTGATGGTGATAAATAGAATCCACCTGTGTGTGATCAAGTCTCTGTATAAATGCACCTGCTCTGTGATAGTCTCAGGGTTCTGTTGAAAGCTCAGAGAGCATCATGAAGACCAAGGAACACACCAGGCAGGTCCGTAATACTGTTGTGGAGAAGTTTAAAGCCGGATTTGGATACAAAAAGATTTCCCAAGCTTTAAACATGGACAAGCGATCATTTTGAAATGGAAGGAGTATCAGACCACTGCAAATCTACCAAGACCTGGCCGTCCCTCTAAACTTTGAGCTCAGACAAGGAGAAGACTGATCAGAGATGCAGCCAAGAGGCCCATGATCACTCTGGATGAACTGCAGAGAACTACAGCTGAGGTGGGAGAGTCTGTCCATAGGACAACAATCAGTCGTACACTGCACAAATCTGGCCTTTATGGAAGAGTGGCAAGAGGAAAGCCATTTCTCAAAGATATCCATAAAAAGTCTCGTCTAAAGTTTGCCACAAGCCACCTGGGAGACACACCTGTTTTGAAAAATCTTTATACAGGATCGGGGGGTGGTCGGCTGCTAACAAATAAAACTCCTAAAATACTGTTCCTGCTAGAATAAACTGTCCTTTTTACTCCCCACAGGTCACAGCAATGCCACAGGCATGCAACAGACATGCAACAGGCATCAAGCGTGCAACAGGCACTCAAATACTGTTTCTGCTAAGTAAACTCTACTTTGCAAACACAGTCTCAAATACTGTTTCTGCTAGGATAATTTGCCCTTTACCCCCCAGAGAGAACACCATATAGCTCTCCGAGCACACGCTCACACTATCAACAGGTGATGCAAAGTGAACACTACTTTGCAAACAAAAACACAAACGCTGTCACTGCTAGAATAAATGTGTCTTTTTATTCCCCACAGTATACAACAGGGCAACAAGCATTGCGACAGGCAATCAACGTGCAACAGGCACTCAATACGTGATGCAAAGTAAACACTACTTTTAGAGCTCTTACCTTGACACCGGACTGGAGAGCCGACAGTCCGAGCAGAGCAGCATCAACGTGGCTGGGCATCCGTACGCGACCCGCAGCAGACTCTGCCAGACCGAGGGACTCCCGTCTTTTTATTCTTTAGTAAACAAAGGATCGGGTGCGAGCAAGGACGGCCAATTCCTTACTCTCAGCCCATCCTCTGTGAGCAGGTGTCCTGCTCCGAAAGCATGTTTTCGAAACAGGAGGGCCGCTCTCAAAACATAGAGCTCAACTCGAAACCGTTCCCAACACCCAAGCTCGGTGGCTCTCAAAACATGGAGTAAATAGGTTAAATGAAACACAAAACAATGAATACAGCAAAGCAGCAGTATGTCAACAAGTTATACAAGTGACCCACTTAGCTGTTGTCAAGGAGCATAATACAAAAATAAACTTTTTCCTCCACATTCCACCCTTTGATCCTTGACAACATTATCCCATTTAACTTTGGAAATACCTTCCCCAGGGTTCGTCTTCTTCATTTAGAAATGTAACCCGCCATTGTGAATTGTAGAGTGTCCACCACCAAATTTAGAAATTCAATTCTACTTCCCAGTACCACCAGAGTAGTAGTCGAACGATTATAACCAACCCAATATTCAACTTTTTAGAACATCAGCAACAATGGTAGAATCAACTGTCATAATCATTTTATCTACCCCAAACCACCCGTCTCCGATTTTAAAGGTGACCTTCATCTTAATGCAGTGTTATATATATCCTTAATCATTAGCAAAAGCATGTGGGGTACTGCATATGTTCGAGCTGTAACAGACATACCATCAAATATGTCCCACCAATGATGTGCAGATGATTGCTCGATCAGCTTAGCCGCATGTAAAACCTTCCCTTGGGCAACGAATGTGGGCACCTTGAGACTGGAAACGTTGGACCTGTGAGATTCAATTAGCTTTTGTAGTTCCGTGGAACTGTTCAGCGAGCGTTTGAACCGATCCAGGGATACTCGCCAGGGTACCTGCAAAACCTGCCATTGTACCTCTGTTAGGCGAGTCGAAGTACTAAAATTAGTCAATTGATAGGTCACATTATTCCAGTACCATATGTACACATTGTTCAAACATCCAACGAAAGGCACCTGAGGTAATTGAGGATGACTCCTAATAGTAGCTACGCACAGAGTATGTGGGCCTATCTGCCATAGCATGTCTCTAGCTGGTTCATGAGTCCTATCACACAATACCCCGTCTCTGGTTAAACATGGGTTAAGATATCCTTGTTGTAGCGTACCTACCACCCCTTTGTCAGCAGTCTCGCATGGTTGCATGTCATAGGTGAGAGTTGTCTGTGGGCCAAACCAATCACCATCCATTTTCAAAAAACAATAACCTTGTACAGTTATTACAGGCAATACATGGTCATGACATACAGCAGTGCTATTTCTAACATCATACTGTGTCCAATGTCCTTCACACGTGGTTTTATTACACATGGTTTTATTTGGCTTTACGTACAACCACCGCAAATGACTGATGTTCCACAGCTGTCTCCATTCATGGAAGTTACCAGTGGTAACCACCCTTCCAAACTTCTCCTGTTGTATGTGAGCATATACCATTTGCAGATTACACGTAGTCCAGTTCAATGCAACAGAAACATTTGTTAACACTTCTGCCGTCGTATTCCACATCTGTAGTTGCCGTTTCAAACCTTTAAGGAGGATCTTTGCTGTTTCCTCCTGCGGAGTGACAACCGTTGGCATCCACCTTAACATTAAGCCTAGTTGATAAGGCTGGGTTATCGGCTGGAGGGCTCGTCTTGGCGTTTCCATGGCCCAGCAGAGATGTCCCAGCAGAACCATGGCACCGAGGACATGGAGGATGATGACCCCAAAGCCGGCACCACCCCTTCGGGCGCTTCCCATGGTTGTGGACGTCTGTCATGGCGCGACCCTCGGATCTCCCAATCAGCCAATGCCACAGGAACATGGATCTGAAAAAGAATTAATTCCACTGTAACACAGAACAAAACATAATTAGTTCTCCCTCCAATAACATTTTGACACGGGTACATTTACCCACTTATCCCGTAAAATGAATCCCATTATCTGTTTGCATTAAAGTCATGTTTCTACACAAATCAAAACAAAATTGTAGAGTAGTTTTTAGCCATTAGCACACTGTCTTGTGTTACAAACTTCATCTTGATCTTAAAGGCAACAAAACAAAAAGTTCAAAAAGAACAAAATCACCCAAATAAGATGTTTCAACATCAACTTAATAGTTTAAACAATTTGTCATTCCTGCAAATACATCTATGCCTACAATCCATTCCCTAACTGGAGTCATCAACTCTTTAATGAGTAATTTTTCCTAAAATTACAGTTTTTATAAATATGACGTTCTCTCCCAAGCCTGAGAGAGGAACCAAGGGCCCCTTTAAATTTGTTTGGATTTCCACAAACCAATGTGGCCTCTGCCCCAGTGTCAACTAGGGCCACCACTTCCTGTTCATTTGATTTTTTTTTTTTTTTCAATAGATCTCTAATGCAACATGTGGTCTTATGTCGTCAATTGACCAATTTACAATTCGGATTTGCGGGACCCGGCCTTTATCCTAGTCATCAAACTCCATCAAGTCTTGCAAATCAGGGTACAGAGTGGATTTTCGCTTGTCTTTATTCTTCCCCTTTGTCTTCCTCTTTTTCACTGTCCTGATTCTCACCACCTCCTCCTCTGAGGAGTCCTCAGACCCTGTCACATCTAAGCCAGAACGAGGCGGACCCTGTCCACTCCACGACCGACCCTTTCGGGGTCCGCGAGCCTGTGGTTGAAACTCATCTGACTGCTCTTCCTTCCTAGAAGAACCCCAGTTTTCTAACGCTCCTAACTCCTGTATTCTTCCTGTCACATCCGACATCGGTGCATCGGGAGCACCGAGCATAACAGTCAACATAGCAGAGCGGTAGTGAGGAGGGGCTGTTCTAATCCATGGGTCCCTCACTACCTTCGGAACAGCCGAAGTCTGATATTGCTCTGCCGCCCCCAACAGTCAATGCGTCTCGCACACACAACTGTGTCAGTCGTTGTACACATTCTTTTAATGTCACCCACTGTCCAGTTATCTCGGGCCAATCAGTCCAAGTTGGATATGTCTCTCTGACAGCCTCCGCGTACAGTGTAAACAGTGTACCAGCGTAATCACCCCAGATATTACCATCCCAGCTAGCAGGATCCCAGATTCCTGAACCTAATCCTGCCACAAAAGCTCGCACTCTCTTAGGGGACGGGCGACGCTTCTTTTTCTTTTTCTTTTCTCTAGTCAAAACCGATATCTGTGCTACAGCACCCTCCGCTACTCTGGTCATAACATTGAGTGACTGTAAATGCTGTTTTTGTAACAATTTAGCAGCCGCTGCACCAGACAGCACCTGCTTGTCCTTCAGCTGTTGTGTTTTACACTGATTACAATCCTCATATTGCTTTTTCCATGCAGTGGCACATGCCCACATGCGCCTCAGCAACCCTGCAGTTGGAGACTTTCTCTGCACATCAATTTTCTTTAACATAGCCAGCAACTCATCAGGTCCCGCTGCCTGCAGCGGTCCTTCCCACGGCTCAGGCCGTCCTCCCCCATCGCGCAAACACTGCGCTATCTCCCTACAGTAGGCCTGCTCCCATCCCGGGACAGCCTCTGTCTCTTTTTCCTCTTTGTTCTTACTCTTCTCTGTTCTCCTAAACATATTTGTTTGCAGTAGCCTCCCCTCTGTATCCTGTTCGTGACGCCAAATGTTTTGTGAAATCTATATACAGGATCGGGGGGTGGTCGGCTGCTAACAAATAAAACTCCTAAAATACTGTTCCTGCTAGAATAAACTGTCCTTTTTACTCCCCACAGGTCACAGCAATGCCACAGGCATGCAACAGACATGCAACAGGCATCAAGCGTGCAACAGGCACTCAAATACTGTTTCTGCTAAGTAAACTCTACTTTGCAAACACAGTCTCAAATACTGTTTCTGCTAGGATAATTTGCCCCTTTACCCCCCGCAGAACACCATATAGCTCCGAGCACACGCTCACACTATCAACAGGTGATGCAAAGTGAACACTACTTTGCAAACAAAAACACAAACGCTGTCACTGCTAGAATAAATGTGTCTTTTTATTCCCCACAGTATACAACAGGGCAACAAGCATTGCGACAGGCAATCAACGTGCAACAGGCACTCAATACGTGATGCAAAGTAAACACTACTTTTAGAGCTCTTACCTTGACACCGGACTGGAGAGCCGACAGTCCGAGCAGAGCAGCATCAACGTGGCTGGGCATCCGTACGCGACCCGCAGCAGACTCTGCCAGACCGAGGGACTCCCCGTCTTTTTATTCTTTAGTAAACAAAGGATCGGGTGCGAGCAAGGACGGCCAATTCCTTACTCTCAGCCCATCCTCTGTGAGCAGGTGTCCTGCTCCGAAAGCATGTTTTCGAAACAGGAGGGCCGCTCTCAAAACATAGAGCTCAACTCGAAACCGTTCCCAACACCCAAGCTCGGTGGCTCTCAAAACATGGAGTAAATAGGTTAAATGAAACACAAAACAATGAATACAGCAAAGCAGCAGTATGTCAACAAGTTATACAAGTGACCCACTTAGCTGTTGTCAAGGAGCATAATACAAAAATAATACAATACAAAAATAAACTTTTTCCTCCACAACACCAAACATGTGGAAGAAGGTGCTCTGGTCAGATGAAACCAAAATCAAACTTTTTGGCCACAATGCAAAACGATATGTTTGGCGTAAAAGCAACACAGCTCATCACCCTCAACACACCATCCCCACTGTCAAACATGGTGGTGGCAGCTTGACAGGGAAGATGGTTAAAATTGAGGGGAAGATGGATGCAGCAAATACAGGACCATTCTGGATGAACACCTGTTGGAGTCTGCAAAAGACCTGAAACTGGGACGGAGATTTATCTTCCAACAAGACAATGATCCCAAACATACAGCAAAATCCACAAAGGAATGGTTCACAAATAAACGTATCCAGGTGTTAGAATGGCCAAGTCAAAGTCCAGACCTGAATCCAATCGAGAATCTGTGGAAAGAGCTGAAAACTGCTGTTCACAAAACGCTCTCCATCCAACCTCACTGAGCTCGAGCTGTTTTGCAAGGAAGAATGGGCAAGAATGTCAGTCTCTCGATGTGCAAAACTGATAGAGACATACCCCAAGCGACTTTCAGCTGTAATCGCAGCAAAAGGTGGCTCTACAAAGTATTAACGCAGGGGGCCAAATAATTTTGCACGCACCACTTTTCAGTTTTTTATTTGCTAAAAAAGTTTAAAATATCCAATAAATTTTGTTCCACTTCACAATTGTGTCCCACTTGTTGGTGATTCTTCACAAAACAATTTTCTTTTATATCTTTGTTTGAAGCCTGAAATGTGTCAAAATGTTGAAAAGTTCAAGGGGGCCGAATACTTTCGCAAGGCACTGTGTATATATACACTCACCGGCCACTTTATTAGGTACCCCATGCTAGTAACGGGTTGGACCCCCTTTTGCCTTCAGAACTGTCTCAATTCTTCGTGGCATGGATTCAACAAGGTGCTGGGAGCATTCCTCAGGGAGTTTGGTCCATATTGACATGATGGCATCACACAGTTGCCGCAGATTTGTCGGCTGCACATCCATGATGCGAATCTCCCCGTTCCACCACATCCCAAAGATGCTCTATTGGATTGAGATCTGGTGCCTGTGGAGGCCATTTGAGTACAGCGAACTCATTGTCATGTTCAAGAAACCAGTCTGAGATGATTCCAGCTTTATGACATGGCGCATTATCCTGCTGAAAGTAGCCATCAGAAGTTGGGTACATTGTGGTCATAAAGGGATGGACATGGTCAGCAACAATACTCAGGTAGGCTGTGGCGTTGCAACGATGGTCAATTGGTACCAAGGGGCCCAAAGTGCCAAGAAAATATTCGCCACACCATGACACCACCACCACCAGCCTGAACCGTTGATACAAGGCAGGATGGATCCATGCTTTCATGTTGTAGACGCCAAATTCTGACCCTACCATCCGAACGTCGCAGCAGAAATCGAGACTCATCAGACCAGGCAACGTTTTTCCAATCTTCTATTCCAATTTCGATGAGCTTGTGCAAATTGTAGCCTCACTTTCCTGTTCTTAGCTGAAAGGAGTGGCACCCGGTGTGGTCTTCTGCTGCTGTAGCCCATCTGCCTCAAAGTTCGACGTACTGTACGTTCAGAGATGCTCTTCTGCCCACCTTGGTTGTAACGGGTGGTAATTTGAGTCACTGTTGCCCTTCTATCAGCTCGAACCAGTCTGGCCATTCTCCTCTGACCTCTGGCATCAACAAGGCATTTCCGCCCACAGAACTGCCGCTCACTGGATGTTTTTTTCTTTTTTGGACCATTCTCTGTAAACCCTAGAGATGGTTGTGCGTGAAAATCCCAGTAGATTAGCAGTTTCTGAAATACTCAGACCAGCCCTTCTGGCACCAACAATCATGCCACGTTCAAAGTCACTCAAATCACCTTTCTTCCCCATACTGATGCTCGGTTTGAACTGCAGGAGATTGTCTTGACCATGTCTACATGCCTAAATGCACTGAGTTGCCGCCATGTGATTGGCTGCTTAGAAATTAAGTGTTAACGAGCAGTTGGACAGGTGTACCTAATAAAGTGGCCGGTGAGTGTATATATAAGTAAGTAAGTATTTGAACACCCTGCTATTTTGCAAGTTCTCCCACTTAGAAATCATGGAGGGGTCTGAAATTGTCATCGTAGGTGCTTGTCCACTTTGAGAGACATAATCTAAAAAAAAAATACAGAATTATTATAGTATATTATAATTAGTATGATACAGCTGAGAAAACCAATGTTAATATTTGGTACAGTAGCCTTTGTTTGCAATTCCAAAGGTCAAACGTTTCCTGTAGTTTTTCCCCAGGTTTGCACACACTGCAGAAGGGATTTTGGCCCACTCCTCCACACAGATCTTCTCTAGATCAGTCAGGTTTCTGGGCTGTCGCTGAGAAACACAGAGTTTGAGCTCCCTCCAAAGATTCTCTATTGGGTTTAGGTCTGGAGACTGGCTAGGCCACGCCAGAACCTTGATATGCTTCTTACAGAGCCACTCCTTGGTTATCCTGGCTGTGTGCTTCGGGTCATTGTCATGTTGGAAGACCCAGCCTCGACCCATCTTCAATGCTCTAACTGAGGGAAGGAGGTTGTTCCCCAAAATCTCGCAATACATGGCCCCGGTCATCCTCTCCTTAATACAGTGCAGTAGCCCTGTCCCATGTGCAGACAAACACCCCCAAAGCATGCTGCTACCACCCCCATGCTTCACAGTAGGGATGGTGTTCTTGGGATGGTACTCATCATTCTTCTTCCTCCAAACACGGTTAGTGGAATTATGACCAAAAAGTTCTATTTTGGTCTCATCTGACCACATGACTTTCTCCCATGACTCCTCTGGATCATCCAAATGGTCATTGGCAAACTTAAGACGGGCCTTGACATGTGCTGGTTTAAGCAGGGGAACCTTCTGTGCCATGCATGATTTCAAACCATGACGTCTTAGTGTATTACCAACAGTAACCTTGGAAACGGTGGTTCCAGCTCTTTTCAGGTCATTGACCTGCTCCTCTCGTGTAATTCTGGGCTGATTTAAAGTTAAAAAATCATACATTGTGATTTCTGGATTTTTTTTTTTTTAGATTATGTCTCTCACAGTGGACATGCATCTACAATGACAATTTCAGACCCCTCCATGATTTCTAAGTGGGAGAACTTGCAAAATAGCAGGGTGTTCAAATACTTATATATACACACACAGTACAGGCCAAAAGTTTGGAATACTTAACAAAAAAGTGTGAAATAACTGAAAACTTATATTGGGTATATCGGTCGGGCTCTAATGTGAAGCATCTCACCATAGAATTATTGATTCAAGTTATCTCAAAGGTATGCTTTTTGTAAAAAAAATTAATAATGCCAACACAGATAACTGAAGCAGTTAACTTATTTGATAATCAAACCAAAAGATACATATTTAGTCTTACTAAAATCATCATCTAACAGTTGGTAGAGTTTTGCACCAAAATATCCCATCTTTATCTGCAGGTTTTTTAATTATGCTAGTTACTTACCACTGTCACTACCCGATGTGAGTCGAGTGCAGTTGTGAGTTGCAATTGCTTATATTTAAAAAGTTTACGACATAACGTGTCATACTGAAATTTGTGAAATCCATAAAATAATAAAATTTTCTCATAACAAACTATAACAGAAGATGGAAATTATTTTAAAAAAACGTTTTAGCTATCTATGATTGCTAACGTTAGCTCAAAACGCCATTCAAGTGACTTTGTTGTTTGTGTTTGATTGCTAGCTTGTAGCCAGCAGTAAACAAACAATGTAGGTCCAATGTAGGTTTTTACTGTATTGACATTACAGAAGTCTCTCATTAGCATCTTGTAGGCTACTTGTCGCAAAATGACGCATCGGGTAATGACAATCACGCCCATAATATCAGGTTTTAGACACGTGCAACTGCCACTTTACATAGCTAAAGGAAAGTCAGACCAGTAGCATCCAAGTCGTTTTCTGGTCTATCCCATCTCATTTTAAACTTCACTGTGGCTGTTGGCTATGAATAACTGTTTTTCTAATTAACGTTGATGGTTCACAATGTTCTGTTACTATTTGTGAACCTCTCATTCAAACCCACTTGACAAATTTTATTTGGGTCATATTTGATTTAGTTTGTACATTATTATTTATTTTTTTAAACATTTCTGTCTTTCAGCTTCAGGACTGGAATGTCCAGTGTGTAAAGAAGATTACACTGTTGGAGAAAATGTGAGGCAGCTCCCATGCAATCACATGTTCCACAATGACTGCATCGTGCCCTGGCTGGAGCAGGTATTAAAGAACTGCTCTCTAATGCTCTTTCCACTTATATTCACCATTTGCTATCTGGAATAATGTAATGGGGAAGCATCAGCAATGACATTTTGTATTTTTACCACTCTTTTCTCTCCAGCATGACACTTGTCCAGTGTGCAGGAAAAGCTTGAGTGGGCAGAACACGGCAACAAACCCTCCAGAACTTTCAGGGATGAACTTTACCTCCTCCCCTTCCTCCTCCTCGTCCTCTTCATCTTCCTCTACCCCTCAGTCCTCAAGCTCAACCAGCAATGAGAACTCAACTGATAACTCTTAGAGAATCACCTTTTTTAAAACCCTATGAGCTGTTTATAGCTCCTAGGCTGCTGTACTTCAGAGCAGTGACCTCTAGTCTCTCCCTGCTGTAGGGTAGAGACCTGAGTGCATCTGGCCAGGAGCACTCAAGCCTGATTCAGGGGTAAGTGACGCGTGAGGTCCATGTATTTCTGCCCGTCCTATTGCTCCCACCTTCATCAGGGAACTAAACAAAGGAAGGGCGGAAGCCTGGAGTGCAGCTTCTGTCAGGGAGGATGTGGAGAGCTGCCTGAATCACCTCATACAGGAAGAGAAAACAAAGGAATCCAAAGGTAGAAGACTCGGGAAAACCAGACAGTCGCTGTTCATTTTTATGATTTTTTTTTTTTTTTTTTTAACTCTTTTCTTTTTTTAAACCCCAGACCCACTTTAGCCAATGAAGCAAAAAGAAAAGTGCAGTTCTTCATTTTTTATAAGTACCATTCATATCTCTCGGATAATATGACCCATGGTGCACTGTAGTGCACTTTAAAAATGTGCACATAGGTTTATTCATGGTTTAGAATAATACTACATGTGATTTCTCTTGTTCTCCAAACAAAGTTCCAAAAGTTTATAAAATGATTTTACTGTACAGATTCTCTTCCACATTACATGACACCACACAGGTACCATTGTTTGCACTTGAAATAATGCATCAAATTGCAGTAACTTTGTGCTGTTTGGATAATGATGTGGATACTCATTACTAAATTACACACACAGATGTTATGTGCAAGCCTAAAACACTTAGAAATATTTTAGTGCATTTTAACTTAAAGGTAAATTAAATGTTTCCTAAAGTTTCAGGTTGAAAAAAACTATTGATTTGCAGTATGATCGTGTCAAAATAAAATAACTGATGTGAAAATAAAGCTTTTGGGTGCTACCACTCAAAATTCCTTTAAAGCATTCTTGGTGTGTATGTGTATGTACAGTATATATAATATTCTTTAAAGGTCTAATCAGGAGAAAAGGTAGTCATACAAATGGATTTAAAGACATCCATGTTAAAACCTAGCTTGTTTCAAGAATGGACCGTAACTACCAACCAATATGTTTTAGTTGTATGCACTAATTGTGTAGTGCTGTGCTTAGACACTAGATGGCATTGTAGTAAAAAGACAATTAGTCACTTGTTTTTCCTAATACCAAATAAAGAAAATCTTAATATGGGAAACACATGGGCAAACATGAGCAGTTCTGGTCTGTTCAGTTAGTTATTTGTCCCTTTAATGACATCTTGCAGGCTCTTAGAACAACCAGAAAACAATAACACAGTGAGTAAGCACTGCTCCAAGTGATTTCTATGCATAATAGTTTTTGAGATTGTTTTGTACTTTCAAAGTAAGGAATGCAGATATTGAACAAGAGTCTCTATTAAATATTTCAGTGGGGTACTTGTACTTGCCTATTAAATGCTTTCAAAGGGCCAATACATTCTGCTTCCCTTCATTGTTTAGCCGTATGGGTGTATTTCCTCCACATTGTACCTCTTTTTTCTTTGGTGTTTGGGTTCAAAGGCCTTTTAATCTAAGGGGATTTTTATGAGCAGAACATTGGTCTAGCTAGATGACAAATTGATACACTTGACTATAAAGTTTTACTTTACAATGTAAAATAGCTGATTCATGTTCACAGTTTACTGTTGTCTTTGTGGTTTACACTGCAAATGTGTGCCCTTGTAACTACCTTGAAATATGACGAGCTGTTCTAATATTAATATACTACAACTTTAACGTGGAAAGCTTTTGGATATAAAATACATGTACCTTTTTGTGACAAAGTGCCATTTATATAGATTTTCAATAGGTTTGCAGTACTCTGGCTTGTTTCACAAACAGCATGGCACATTTGGATTTGTGGATTTTCTAACATACCTTCTCATACATTAAGGCTTGTTTGAGTTTTTAGGGAATAACTGGGTAGTAATCTGAAATAAATTCAGCAGATTTTTAACAGGAATAAAATCTGGATGCAGATAGACTTTATTTTTGTTTATTTTTTTATCGTTCCCTCAACAAGTCTCCATTTTACAACCACGGCTGTAATATTCCTAGCATCCTTATATTATTTTGCTAACATTTCAATTGTGCCATCTATCTCTATGTGTCTTTTTACAAACTGCACTACACAGCCTAGCATTTTGAAATAATGTGCTGAATGTCTTGTCCCATCCTTGCTGAATTGATATATTTTTGCCCAGTGGGCTACCTGATAAAGAAAATCCTTAGTAATTTCTGTTTGTTCAAGTTAAATGAAACTTGGACTTCTGTGAGAACCCTATACTTTAAAATGTAGCCAAGGAGAAGAAACCTCACAATTCAGTCTTTGAATACTGTGGACATTTCCTCACACTTTTGACAGATTTTGCTCTCACATACACCGACATCTGTGTGACTTTCCTGTGAATATGTGTAGGAAATGTTTCTTTCTAAAACAGTGACGTTATTTTATGAGACAATATCCCTCAAAACGTGTAACTTCCTTAAAACACTAATTATCCGTGTGTATGGCAAATATCACAACCATTATTTTGTTGGTTTGAAAATTACGTAAGAATCATTAAATAAAGTCAAATTGCTTTATTGGCGTAACCACGCCTCTAAACAACACGTCATATGTACGTGATGACCAGGGTGTACGTGAGGTGCAACGCGAAGACGACCAGCTACATCGGTACTACTGAAACGTTACATCTAGCTGGAAGTTCAGAAGAAGGAGAAGCCGAAGATTCATTCCGTCTTAGTTGACATTGCTTTTATTCGACGATTTAGTAAATACTAAATTATCAACAATGAAGTTGCTGTGGGCTATCAGTGCCCTGCTTTTGAGCTGTTTGCGAGCCAATGCGTCCACAGGTAAGAATTGTGTGTCAGCCATGTTGGTTGAATATGTAACTAGACTTTGCCCGGACTACAAACATTAAAAATGTTTATTCCAATTCATGCTTTGCTAGGGTTATGACAGTTTTATTTTTATGTCGAATATATATTTTTGCAGCTACCGTTGTTTCAAAAATAAACCCAGAGTTAGTTAGTAAGGAACATTCAGATATTAGCTAGCTGCAGTGTTACTGATACTGACTCATTTTGAAAATGTACATCGCCAAAATCCTTTCGAACGATTAACCGGCTAACAGCAGTTAGCTAAACGGCATTAACCACGTTGAATGAAACGTTATCTTTATTTTCGTCTGTCCCAGTTTCACAGAAAGGGGTTCAGGAGCGAATGTAATCGGTCACATGAGCTAAAAAAAAAAAATCGCTAATTTAAAACGTATGGTGGTTCAGAAACGTTTGCTGTTGTGATCTCGTAACGTTAGTTGCGTAACCATAAAAAGGGTTAATAACGTTAGTAATTAACGTTAACTGCCGTTTATGTTTTCAGCTAGCTAACGTTAAAGCGTAAATATTAGTTTTTGGGTAAATCTAGGCCGCAAAGCCTTAACGTTGGAATTGACATCTCCCACCCCACCAAACGTTAGCATGGCTTGTCATGGTTAGACGGTCTTTAGTTGACTTTTAGGCCAAAACCCCATGATGTCGCATGTCATACAGTATTTTGAGCCTTCCTCCGTTTTCTGTTGCAGTACGATATTAAAGGGTTGATAACCTCATCATCATGTTGGTCATTAAAGGACCTGTCATTAGCCCTTCTGCTTCCTACCAGTTTGTCGACCGGAGTCGCCATTGATTAATGGTTAAAGTGATTATAACCAATAATAACTGTATTTGTCAAGTGAACCTGTATACAAATTTCATTGGAATGTAATGTCAGTTCCTTCAATTTATGCATTAAAAACAGTGACACTAACACAGTGGGGTATGGGCAGTTTTAGGCAGTGTCCTCATTTAGGATCCTAGTGTCCTGAGTGTAGAAGCTCCTCCTGAGCCTCTCAGAGCTGGCCTGGTGTATAAGGTACCTTCTTACCAACCTAAACCGGGAGAAAAGGCTGTTATCGGATGGTTTGGATATTTTAATGATTATCCTAGCTTTTTTCTTGCAGTGCCTGGTGTAAATGTTCTTCAGGCAGGGTAGGACACCGCTTATTGTGTGTTCAGCCAAGCAAACAACTCTTTTGTAGGGCCTATTTGGTGCTGTTTCTTTTCCAGACTGAGTTTTTATTTTTTTTCCGGCAGAATGCTGTCAATAATCTGTTGGATGTGTCACTTGACATGTGCGCCAGCATTGGGGTGACAGTTTTTATGGCAAATAACAGACATAAGGACATGCATTATTTTTTTACTGAAAACACTAAATGCCCCTAGGAAGTAGGTGGGAGCAAATAAGGATAATTGCTTATTTTGACTCTGTGAGCAATACCAGTGGCAGCAGTGTTTCATAATAAACCTACCACATACTTACTGTCTAAGAATGATCATTCACATGAGCTTCTAAGTCTTAAAGTATGAGGATAGTCAACACTTTACACTAAATGTATAATAAGGGGACTGGTTCAGTTGTCACTGTACTCAGTCATGCCAGGATTTTGATGTCTTGTGTTTTCATGGCAATGCCATTTTATGTACTGAAATTGAAAAATGTGGAAACTGCTTTGAGCTGCGTTTCTCTAAGTAATAACACTGAAAGAGTTACTCACAATAATTTCAGTACATTTCAAAATATCTAAACTGAGTCATTTTTCTGGCAGTTGAGAGAGAGAGATGGGCAAGTATATAACCAGGCATATGTTGTAAAACTATGGACTTTGAAAGTAAAATGCATCCTTTATTTGGCCATGTTTCCTAAAGCATGGGCAAAACTGGGTGACTTTGAAATTGCATAGAGTCGGTAGCAGCAACCAGACTGTTTCTGTTTATGGATGTTGTGTTCATGTGCGTCAAACATACAAGGAGCCCTCATCCCCATGCCACTCGATGTTTCCTGCTTTGGTAATAACGGTTCTGGAGTAGATCAGGAGTAGAGTTTCAGCTACTGCTCTAGCTTAACTTTGGCATGAAAAGTGGGTGTTATGAGGTAGGTAGTTTGGTAAGGCTACTTTGTGTGAACAAAACCTGTTTTTAAGTACTGGGTGTTTAATCCCAGTAATCTGGTAAAATGGGGTGAAAACAAACGTGTTTTTTGTTATTTACCACCGTTTTGAGATTCCAGCTTCTAAACCGACTTTCACTTAAATTATCTTTTATTATAAAAGCCTGCAGTCTAAGCAGTTGCAGTGACTGGTTGTTGTTGTGTGTATGTCACTATACTTTTACTAAAGTGGTAAAGAGGCTTGATGATTACATGTTTCTTTTGTGTATACCCTTTGTCTTTTTAAAAGGCTCAGTAAACACTCCTTCAAGTTGATTTGTTTACTGAGCTAGTTTGAATATAAAATGTATTCTCTATGAAGATATAGCATGGATCCCCTTAGTTTGGGTTTATTTGCTCCTCTCTCCTTTTTTATCTAATGCTATCTCTGTATTACATTCAATATTGATGGTTTATATCCTGTATGGTTAAAATTATAGCTTAACCAACTTTTTTGTATGTTGTTCTAGAGCTGCAAATATTAATCAATGGAATTAAGATTCCAGCTTCTTAAATGTGACTATTTACTAATTTCTTTGCTGCTCTATGACCGAGTTGTGGGAAAAAAACAAGATATCTGAGGCATCATCTGGGGTTTGGAAAACACTGATTGGCATTTTTCACCATTTTCTGACATTTTATATACCAAACAATTAATTTAGATAATTTAACAGGTCAATCGGCAGTGAAAATAATGGCTAGTTGCAGCCCTACATTGTTCAGGCATTTAGCTTGTTGTTAACCATATGTAAACAATAACATGAATATCAACTATGGAAGTTGTTCTCTGAAAGTTCCTGAAACACATGGAGTTAGTTCTCCATGTTAAAGAGCAGAGGTCTAAAGGCAGTAAATTACACTGTCAAGATCCATGTGCTTGACATCCATTCAGTCAGGACTATATTTAATTTTGAACTTCTATTCAGCATGTGCTACGAAGGTGACCTTTTGGCAGCAGTGGTGGAAGCTACTAAGCTAGAAAGGTTAAATAGCATATACATGTTTACGAGGGCTGTCATGTACACATTCAAAAGTCTGCCTGTTTTGTCACTAATTAATATCTGCTGACAGTTTTGTGTTTTGAAAATGTAACTTCAACACGAAATTCAGTATGTTTTAATCAGGGAATGTAGAAAGACAAGTTTACAGTTAGATCTCAAGGATGGAACTCAATATTTGTTGTCTTATTGGTACTAGGTTTATCCTGCAACCATCCCCGGTTTTGTGTTAGTTTTAGGATTTTTTTGGGGTGGAAGGGGGGGAGAGAAACAAGCTGGCCATGCTTTGGCCTGTAGTGTGAGAATGTTATTCTTCCCTGGACCCATCTAAGTGTATAACCCCCTGGCCACCACTGAGTGGCCAAACAAGTTCCCCTGCCTGCTGTGGATGTGGATAGCTGGGGAGGAAATGAATATCTAAAGAAGTAAATCCCTCAGAAAAGGGTTTTGTATGACATGGTGACATAACAGTCACTCAAGTGGTTTGTGAGCCTTAAAGTGTAGGCAGAAAATAAGGGTCCTGACATAGGATCTAACAGTCTAATCAAACTGGCCAACACATTTCATTAAAAATTTCTAAATCTGCTTTGTATATTCAATTGCGCAACAGCAAAAAAGGTTTTGTGTAATGTTATTCCCATGTGAACACATCACCCGAGTGGTATTGACTGTTGATTTCCACCTAGCTATATTGATGTCATGTAGCCTGCATGAAATCATTGTCACAATGTTCTGAAAAATAGGCTGTTAGACTAGATTAACACCCTGCCAACCACTGTTGGACACAAGGCACCAGCCCAAACAAATGTCCTTAGGCTTTGATGGATTTTTAATTTTATTACATGGTTGTTTTTTTGTTTTTTCATTTCAAGCTCATCTGCGTTTCTCTCCATGTTCTGTTCCATTCATTGCACATTGCTATTGGATTCTTTTGATGTTTGATGTTTTAACTGCTTCAAGGGATGTCTTGATCAAAAATCCTTGCCCGCTGTTCCAATAATAATTGAGCAATTGCTAACACAAGGCCTTTTTTAAAGACTTTAAATGGAACAAACACTCAAAAGCTCTTCATTTGGTAAATGGAAAACTGACAAAGTCCAGCATTGAAAGATTCAGCATATCACAGAGGATCCCTCAAACCTTATGAGTCGGCTCTCATTTAGTACGTTTACATGCACATAATATTCCGGGTTTTGCCCTAATTCCGTATCCCTAATCCCTAATGAAAGTGGATATTCCAGTTTTCTTTTTTTTTATACCATCGGCAGACTTGTTGGGCTGTGCACCGCCACCCTCTTTCATTCCTTCAACCAGCTTCATGAAAAGGTTGGTGTAGCGATGTTTGCGCATATCCAAAAACCTGTATATTGTCCTATTCGGAATAATACAGAATATCGGTGTGCATGTAAACGTACTTAGTGATATAAATGGGCAAAATATTGGACATACCTCCCTAGTGTAGTACAATTCAACTGCAACCCAAATTGCAGCCTCCAAAATAATAACCGGATGGTAAATAATATGAAACATTATAGCCTTCATTAAGCTTGCTGCCCTCTCAGATCAGCTCGGGTCATCCCTTATTGCCTTTTTTCATGATTTTATTTTTGTCTAGATGGGTCAGAGTATCAGGAATAAAGATTTCCCAGAATAATTTGGGGGAAATGTTGCTCTGATCTATTTTCTATGTGCATACTTTCATTTCATTTGTGTTTTAACTTTATTTTTCTTTCTTTTTTCCTATTTGCTTGTCTTTCTTCCATCACGGCCTTTTATCACCAATCCATTAAATCACCTGGCTTGCTTTAAAACATTCTGGAAATCTGTTTGCTGGGCGGACTGTAAACGGTGCTCAGCGGGCTTTATCAAGTCTCCCCTGTCTCAGATGAAGCTGATCAGTGACAGTGCAGAGCTGCATTGTGAGGTGATAGGGAACCCCATCCCTGAGCTGCAGTGGTGGTTTATAGAGGGTGAAGAGCCCAACGAGACCTTCACCCAGCTCTCTGACGGGGCACGGGATGATCGTGTGCAAATAAATGCCACATATATAGCACACGCCACTAGCACCATTCACCTCACAAGCCTCACCTTCAACGACTCAGGCACGTATGAGTGCCGCGCTTCCAACGACCCTGACCGCAACGAACTCAAGAAGACGCCAAAAATCAAGTGGATCCGCTCGCAGGCAAATGTTATTGTCATTGAATGTGAGTGGCAGAAGAAGCATGAGGAGACTCCGGTCAAAGTAGCTTGGCTGTCATCTCCTCATTAATGAAGTCCTGGGCATTCAGCTCCAGTTACACTCAACTCCCATGCTTCCCGGTCCAATACCCTCTGCATCCTGCTTCACCCAGTATACACTCTCCCTCTCCTCCTCAAAAGCTCCAAAGTTGTCCTGTAGTTGAATCCGAAGCCTGGTCATAATGTGTGACTGGGTCGCTCCCCTCATCCTGTTTACCTGACACACAAAATGTCTCTCCCCCTAGGTTTTCTTAGATATAATACTGGTCATAAGGTTAGAAATTGGCAAATGGCTCTTCCAGGAAAATTATTGCATATGAATAATTTAAAACAAAAGGGGTGTCAGATTTCTTGGTTAGTACTGCTTCTTGGTAGATATTCACTGTGCTAGCATTTTCCTGTAACACTTTAAGGGCTGTGCATAAGACGTCATGTCATAAGAACATGAAGGAGTTTTTATAAATGGTTATGTCTCATTAAGTGTCGGAAATTATGACACTTGCAAAGTTGGCATTATTATGACAGTTGACATTAACATGACCTCGTAAAATGTCATAGCATGCTTAACTATCAAATTTGACATTGGCTGTCATGAGATCATTATAGCCGTCATGAATGTTTTCTTTCACCTTAAGTAAAGTGAACGATGTGGACTTGCCATGTAGATGTCATAAATGTTAAAAAGCCAGTTGGACAACATTAAAAGTAGCTAACTACAGTTAGTAACCGTTATCGGTTACTTTAGCAACAAGTAGCCTCCACTACCGTGGCTATGGTAGCAAGTGGAAGCTAAGCCCACCTATAATGGTTCAACCTCCGTAGTTACTACAAATGACTTGAGGTCACCAGGTAATACTTATCCCATACAAATGGGGCTAAAGTTGTCATAACACAAACCTCTCCAACAATGCTAACTTTGCATTAAAAGTGCCATAATATACTAAATGACACTTAATGACAACGATCATAAACCTTTTATAAATACTCCATGTTCACGACAGGTGTCACGTCGGTCTTATACACACCTGTTCAAATTAGGTGTTACCTGTTTCTCTAATTGATACATTGGCAATGCTCCTTTTGTTTATGCTTTTCGACCATTCCTGTGACTTATGGCCTACTCAACTGTAGGCTGACAAGAGTGCAACTAATTATTAAAAATAGATTCTCAGCCATGGGGCATCTTTCTGCCTTGTGGTCAGTAATATCTTTTGAATCATTGTCACTTTCTTCTCCCAGTTTAATAATATTTCATCCCCCTGTTGTTGTTGCTTCTTCTGCTTGTATTTGAAGATATTTTCCCCATGACCTTGTAGACTCTTATCACTAGATTTCTAGTAACTCCTATTCTTCCCTCCATTCTACTGTTGGTGGGACAGATCGCCACATTACGGGGATCTCTTTCTCCCTTTCTTAGAAAGTTCTCTGCTTTTTGTTTGGAACTTATACTTGATTTTTTTTGGTTTAATTTGTGAAGACAGATTTGTTTTCCTTCTCAAACTTGGTAAGTTGAAGGATTTTGCCATGGAATTGGATGGTAATTGTTTTTGGTTTCCGCTTGACCACTTGACACTCAACAATTGTCATCTCAACAAAATTGTAATCTATATTACGTATGGGTAATATTTTGGATTTAAACCCAATGCCAAAAGGGAGCCTGATAACCGTATTGTGGCTGTCTGTAAACTTTGAAAGTGACGGCGATTGTTTTGTGGCCAAGGACCACGATTGGCTCCATTTTATTTCTTTAGTCATCAATGAGTGTGTGCATAGGGCGGTCATGTACAGTATACCCTATTCAATTTTGTATTCCATCATTCATTTCTGTAAAGACAACTGTTGAGTGTTCAGAGCCCAAATGTAAATCAAACTATATTAAACAATGTACCCAGTAATTATACATTTCAAGGCAATATCTTAAGGGCAGTAATGAAGTATAAGGGTACTAAGACAAGTCATTTGGTCCTACAAAGGCAGAGTGCTGTAACTACACACCAAAGTGCAAATACTGTGTTTTGGCTTGGTTTTTAGGTCAGTTAGTGCACATTTTAAAAAGTGATCAACACATTGTTATGGCATATCTTAATATAGCACAAAAGGTTAAAAGTAAATTTAAACACAAATGTAGTTGCTGGGTTTTGCCTTTTTGTAGGGCACCATTGGTGTCTCAACCTGTAAAGCTGACATTTTAGAAAAGGATGATTAATTAATTTTCCCCTCTCTGTTTACCTCAAGACCCAAACATCATTACTCAACCTTCTGAAGTCAGCAACCAGACCTCAGCCGTCCTTAGGTGCAACTTGACAGACTCTACCCTTATCATCAAGGGCTCCCAATGGACGCACAATGGGAAACTCATTGAAAGTTCCAAGTCCGTTTCTGCCTCTGCATACACAGTCCTCCGGTAAGTAGCAACATCTGCCCAAGTGGGAGCCATATGGGCAGATGTTCCCTGCAGTTACTATGGCATAATAAAAGCGCTCATCCCTTTTTATAGTAATTCCCTTTGTCCTGAATCTGTTTATCAGCCTTTTAAAAAAAAAAAAAAAAAAAAAAAAAAAAGCCTGATTTTTGTGGAAGCTTTTGTAAAACAAAAATTGGGATAAAAGTTTTGTATGTTTGTTGCAATGAAGTTGCAGAAAAATTAAGTTGCGAAACAGTGGCCTTTTTTTGTAGTATATAGTTCTTTAAAAATAAAAAGGAAACATTTTTGGAGGAGACTGATATATGCTGTTTCCCACGAGAGGCTCCAATGGTTCCAGCTCCATCATTAAGTTTGCAAACAACATCACAGTGATTGGTCCCATCACGGACATCGACGAGTCAGCCTCCAGGGAGGAGGTGGATCGCCTGGCTGTGTGGTGTGTTAACAACCTGCTCCTTAACACCATGAAGACCAAGGAAGTCATGGTGGAATGTTGGAACGCATCCACCCATTCACATGCAGTCGGCTTGTAAAATGAATTGAGTCAGTCATAAAAAAATTTTAAACTTTTTTTTTATGAAAATGAAATACATAAAATAAAAATCTAAGTTATTTACAAATTAATTTGAACAAGGTGAATTGAGATTGCGATTATTTTTTCTAGTCCAAGGGTGTCAAAGATACAGCCCGTAGACCAGAACCGGCCTGCCAATGGGTCCAATCAGGTCCACTGGATGACTTTTTTAAAGTGTGAAAATTGCAAAGTAGTTAATTCCAATTCCAAATTTACCAGTTTAATCTCAGAGAAATCAAAGTTCGTTTCCATAAATTCAAGACCGCATAATGTTCTTTTTTTTTCTCTCTCTCGGGTTTGTAACACGTTCTACAATGACCTTAGAACTCCGCAGCAGAAGTCACTTGCGTCAACATTAAGCTGACAAGAAACTCTGTGGCAGATAAAGGTTCTGATCTTTCTGGAGTTGTTTACTGGTCTGGCCCACTTAAAGATTAAATTAGGGGATTGTGGCCTATGAACTTGAATGAGTTTGACACCCCTGGTCTAGTGCTTTACTCTGCTTCTTATGCGGTCTCTTTTTGGCTCTGTTACTACAGTCAAAATCTCTTTTCTCCATTAATATTCTTGCACTATGTCTTCAGCTTGTGTTTCCCCCCCTTCACTATTCTCCCTTCCTCCATTAGCAGCAAAGCTATGGGCGCCATTCAGGCACTGCTCTTGATTAGCAGAGAGATGGACCGTGCAGTCATGCAGCTTTGCCGGGAATCTTGGCAGCGGGGATAAGCACTTCTGGCAGTGTGCTCACTTGCCCTGACCTTAATTCCCCATTAGAGAGCAGGCAGACTGTATGGGACAAACAAAAGTGGGATTGTGATTACCAGGGGAAATTTGAAATATTTGTTGCATGGACAAGCAGCTTTATTTTTACTCTTGGCTCTTGTTTATAATCAGTTCTATTGTAAATATTCTACTTAGCAAAGTGGAAAACTCATCACTGGCATTAATGTGGCTTCAGCAGAATTGGTTGGAAGTCACCACCTGCTATGTGCTAGGTTGCTAGGTCAGCAGAGAAAAATGCTATTCAAGTTCCAATAATGAGTGTTGCAAGCAGTTCTTAAATCCTTTTTTTTTTTTCCATAGTTTGGACAGAATCACCTACACTTCTGGTGGAATATATGAATGTGTGTTCCTGACCGATCCAGAGGTGAAGCAGGCAATTGAAGTCAAAAGTAAGTTAATGAATGAATATCACAGATACAAGTTTCATTCATTGGTCATTTTAATGTTAAGTTCATGTTTACAATGGGGTTTTAACTTGCATGGGTTGCAAATGTGGTGTTTTTATAGATTAGGTAGCCTTTTACTTACAGCAAGCATTATGTGATCTTTGTTTTTATTAACAGTACGTCCTGCTGATATATTGTTTTGCTTTGGCTGTCCTGGTTGGCCATCATCTCTCTCTGTGCTGGTGTGCAATTCACCATTTAAGGAAAATGATTGTGTGCCATCTGCACGTGCAGCAGATAGGGGAACAACCAGTAGGGTGGCAGTTTAATAATGAATTTAAACAGACAAAAATGGGAATTGATCATGGGAATCAAAACTATCTATATATATATATATATATATATATATATATATATATATATATATATATATATATATATATATATATATATATATATATATATATATATATATATATATATATATATATATATATATATATATAAAACTTATAGGAAGGTGTATGGAGGACCATGTCTTTCATTTTTAAAAAAATAAATACAGAAATAAATAAATGCTCAATAAATAAATAAGCACACAATTAATTGCCCCAAAAAATACAATGAAGAAATAAATGTAGGTAGAAATTAAATTATACAGTGAGACATAAATGTATATATCTCTTTTAATTAGCTTCTTTATTTATTAACCTTTGTAATAATTACCTTATTTATTTATTGTCCGTTATAATCTTCAACTTTATTTATTCCTTACTTATTTTTTAAATGTATTTATTTCTGTGTGTGTTTAATTTTTTTGTCTTGTTTTATTCTTCCGTTGCATTTTCTACCCTATTTATTTTCACCCCTGGTATTTATTTCTGCCTGTCACTTTTACATTTCTTCCTGTCACTTTTACATTTCTTCATGCATTTCTGCCTCATTATGCAAATGAGGAGGGGCGGGTCTTAAGGGGTTAACTTCTGCCCATTGGTTGGTTAGCATTTTACTCCCTCGGTCCAATCTACATGCCACCGGCCACAGACACAACACAGATGGCTAGCTACGGTGAAGTTGTCAGTGAGCTCAGGCATTTAGCAACTGTTTTTGAAAACAATGCTAACGTTATAAGTATTGACTTTATAATTTTTCGTTTAGACGCTCTGACAGAACGTGTGTTTCAGTCAGCGGTGTAGTGCCAATGTACTCGTGTATCCCCTGGCCGCGGGAGCACGCATGCACACAGAGCGGAGCTTCTGCTGCCCTTCGAATTGTTTAACTGCTGCACTTTGAATTAAACGGAACAAATAGCGACGTGGAAGACTCGACAGGGTTTCCATAGTAACAGGGTTCTCAGTTAACTACATAAATACGTGTATTTGTCTGTTACATTAAGGCGACGTGTCAAATGTTTATAGCGTGGTTTAATATCGAGTGATAGGCGTATCCTCCCTGTCCCTGTCTACCATATGAGTTACATAGGAGGTACTCAAATATCAGGCCGTTTTTTCACCTGATATTTGGGTATCCCCTATGTAACTTTTGATAAACAACAGCAAACCTCTCCAAATTGTGTCAGGTTGTTTATTGTGACCTATTAAACACACAACACCCATGATGACAGGACAGACCCTTTGCATGTTAGAGATGGGATACATAAAATATCAGGTGAAAAATGATATTGATATTGATGATAGTCCTTCATGCAGTGCCATCACATAGGTTACACACACACACACACACACACACACACACACCGCCGTGAGAAATACTAATCAACCTGTTCGCCGTTAGAAGCGGCGCACAACTTAGGACTTCTCCATCCTGAGACGTCTCCGTTGGATTTATTCTAAACATCCACCTGCTAAATTTCATCGGGTTTTTGTAGTGCAACCTTCTTTGAACGAACTGCGGCTGTTATTATTCTGTCTCTTCTGATGTGCGACAGGAAGCCAGAGAGAGGAGTGGATTTGGAGACAGACAACCCACTCCCGGGCCGCTTCTAGCAAGGGAAACCCCCCACGCGTTGCGCGCCTGGATCGCCAGTAGAAATTCACGTCGCGGGAGTGCGTGTGCATACGCGTCAGGCACTAAATGTGTGTGTTCGTGCACGGCAAAGCCCCGGGCTCCGTCCTCAACAGTTGCTACCGGAGCGACGGAGAGGAGAGGTGGAGAGCTAGAGAGATAAGACACTGAGGACAGACAGACGCGGAGCCCCACATGCAAAGTCTGTCCTGTCATCATGGGTGTTGTTTTGTGTGTTTAATAGGTCACAATAAACAACCTGACACAATTTGGAGAGGTTTGCTGTTTATCAAAAGTTACATAGGGATACCCAAATATCAGGTGAAAAAACGGCCTGATATTTGAGTACCTCCTATGTAACTCATATGGTAGACAGGGACAGGGAGGATACGCCTATCACTCGATATTAAACCACGCTATACACATTTGACACGTCGCCTTAATGTAACAGACAAATACACGTATTTATGTAGTTAACTGAGACCCCTGTTACTATGGTAACCCTGCCGAGTCTTCCACGTCGCTGTTTGTTCCGTTTAATTCAAAGTGCAGCAGTTAAACAATTCGGAAGGGCAGCAGAAGCTCCGCTCTGTGTGCATCGGCGCTCCGCGGCCAGGGGATACACGAGTACATTGGCACGACACCGCTGACTGAAACACACGTTCTGTCAGAGCGTCTAAATGAAAAATTATAAAGTCAATACTTATAACGTTAACATTGTTTTCAAAAACAGTTGCTAAATGCCTGAGCTCACTGACAACTTCACCATAGCTAGCCATCTGTGTTGTGTCTGTGGCCGGTGGCATGTAGATTGACCGAGGGAGTAAAATGCTAACCAACCAATGGGCAGAAGTTAACCCCTTAAGACCCGCCCCTCCTCATTTGCATAATGAGGCAGAAATGCATGTAGAAATGTAAAAGTGACAGGCAGAAATGTAAAAGTGACAGGCAGAAATAAATACCAGGGGTGAAAATAAATAGGGTAGAAAATGCAACGGAAGAATAAAACAGACAAAAAAATTAAAACACACAGAAATAAATACATTTAAAAAATAAGTAAGGAATAAATAAAGTTGAAGATTATAACGGACAATAAATAAATAAGGTAATTATTACAAAGGTGAATAAATAAAGAAGCTAATTAAAAGAGATCTATACATTTATGTCTCACTGTATATTTTAATTTCTACCTACATTTATTTCTTCATTGTATTTTTTGGGGCAATTAATTGTGTGCTTATTTATTTATTGAGCATTTATTTATTTCTGTATTTATTTTTAAATATGAAAGACATGGTCCTCCATAAAGGTGCCTCGAGCTCCAAGATAAACGATTTAAAGGAGGAATTTTTTTTTTTAAATATACTAACTTTCATATTCTAATTTGAATGTTTCTATTTTTGCTGTAGCACTTCCCCATGTTGCTGCCTACAAGCACTCTGAGCATGGCAACGAGAAGGACAAAGGGGTCCTGATCTGTCTGAGCAATGGCTACCCGTTGCCTACTGACTGGACCTGGTTCAAAGAGAAAGATGGCCACCAAATTGTATGTGTTTCTCAAGCTTGTAATTTCTTAAAATGATTCATGGTGTTTTTGATCTACAGTTTTAAACCAACTTAACATTTAGGTGACTTGACATTTAGGTCACCTTGCAATTTGCAGAAGATGGACAGTATGTCCAGTACTTCAGTTGTTAAATATTCAATAAGACAGAATAGTCACACCTGTCTTGCCATTTGTGTAACTAACTTTTTGCTTAAAATTACCATCAGCCTATCATCAACGGCACTGGTGTGAAATATGAGATAAAGAGCACCCCTAACAAGACCACTCTGGTCATTGAGGACCTGGACATCGAACAAGACATTGGAGACTATGTCTGCTCTGGAACCAACGAGCTTGGCACATCCACCGATAGGATCCACCTGCGTGTCCGCAGTCGCTTGGCTGCTCTCTGGCCCTTCCTTGGCATTGTGGCCGAGGTCATCATCCTGGTGACCATCATCTTCATCTATGAGAAGAGGAGAAAGCCTGATGAGGTTACCGACGGTACGTACGCCGTGCTGCCTCCACCACTACATGTTCCATAAATGTTTAGGTTGTCTTCAGTCCGACATTAGAACTATGGATAGAACACTGCCTTCTCATTCTTTTCAATGAGACCACTGTGTTGACACACTCAGAGGGTTCGAGCAACAAAAAGGCAAAAAAAGACGAGTTAATGGCAAATGCGTAGATCCTCCAACAAGACTCTGCCTTTTGCCAGCACAAGGTCACATGACTTTGTTACGTGAATAGGCTCGTTCTGTTTTACCTTGCAAAAATCCAAACAGGATGAAGTGATTAGAGCTGTGATAACTTAGCACTGTTGTCTTGTCTTATAGTGCTATGGAGTGCCCTTGATGCTATTTTTGGGCCTCCTATGTAGCTTTTAATCTTCTCACCAATACCTGAAGCAAGACTGCTGATTTTGGTCTTAACAGCTACTTAGAGCTGACAATTTTATTTGTCAATGGGCCACAACCGTTGGTGAATTCCAAAACGTACTGGGCATGTTGCAGTTTTTAAGTTTTGGTAGAAGAGAAAAAATATCCTCATATGATGAATAGTTAGCTACCGAACCGTATATTTTAAGGTTAGATATGGCCATATCCCAACCTCCACTCTGTGTCCTGTTATCATGTGTGGCTAAAAGAAAGTTTGAAGTCTTTCAAAAATGCATCAGACTGTAGGCCTTGTTTGCTAAACTGAGTTGAGAAGACTTTCTGCCCCTCAGACTATTAAGGCAGTAAACCAGTAACCTCTTAAGATGGGAATGTATAGACTGTAGTTGCATGCATTTAATAGGAACCGTTATTATTATTATTATTATTATTATTATTATTATTATTTTCAAATGCAGATCAAGAGTTAGCTTCCTCTTTTTGTATCAACGCTCTGTGATAGAAACACTTTTTCTATTATTTACATTTTTATTTCTCTGTTCGCTGCTGATTTTGCATTTTGGTAAGTGGACAAAACTGCATGTCAGACTGAAGTGGTTGAGGTGAAATGACCGCGTGGAGAAAGCTATGGGAGTCTGAATGAACTGCTTTCCTAGTCGCCCCGTCTAAGAGGAATGCGCTCAAATATTTGGTCACTCTTTCACTGGCCCTGCAATCGGAGCAAGCTTAAAATCTTTTCTTTCCCCTTTCTATTGGTCCTTTTTAAAAATCATGTGTTTGAGCCAATGAAAGAGTCAAATGAGACACGTAATGGTTTGACATGAACTTTGAACAGGTTGAAAAGTGAGGTTTCAGCATTCTGTCTGCATGCCTTCTGCATCTTGTACTTTATGCATGATAAATGATAGGCAACTCTCTTCTCAAGGTTAGTACAACATTCACATTTGTCTCATTGACCATTCGGCAGCAGAGATGGCCTTACTTTGTAAATACTGCCACTATACATGCCAGGTTGTAAGTTAAGAGGTTTTCTTCTTCTTTTTATCTTAATACAGCCACTAGGTCTTTGGTGTCCTTTGCTTGTATTGCATGAGCCTGATGTTAAGGGGTGACTTCTGGACAATGTACAAAGATGTTCATAAATGGCAATGTTTAAATCTTATTGAAGATTTACTAAATAGACAATACAGTAGTCTGTTCAGTGATATACAGTAATGTCTTTTATAGAACACAATGTGTGTGTGGCATTGCAGGATAAATGATGTGCTAAGGATTTAGCTTTGTCATTCATTGTCAGAAATAGGTGGGCATGCTTTAATTCATATTCCGTTGGTATTTGATTATAACCTAGTTGGTATCCTGTTGCAGAGGATGTCGCTTTCTAACATTTTCTACCGTCATCTGTGGGGGAGGAGGGGTGGCATGTGGTGCTCAAACCAGTAACTGACATTTAATGTCCTGCTATCACCTGACATCTGTTTTTCTTTGCCCTCCATTGATTGTTTGCTGCTGTCCAGATGACGACTCAGGAGCTGCTCCTCTGTAAGTATTGTTGGCAGCTCCGTATCTTGATTGTCACTAAGAGTCAGAGATTTTTTTTTTTTTTTTTTTTTTGAACAACTCACTTACTCAATTTCACTTTGTTTTTCAGGAAGAGCAATTCTAATGCAAATCACAAAGACAAGAATGTGAGGCAAAGGAATTCTAATTAGAAGCTGAAAAAGGTGGGTGAAACTCAAGTTCTCTTCTTGAAATTTGACTTCCTCTACTCAGAAACCGTAAAACGACGATAAACCAATTTTTTTTAAATCTGAATATAAATGTTTCAAAACAACATTCATTCTTCATTCGTGCAACTTTTTTTCTAGATTGACATCCAGATGGCAGTCCAGGATTCAGCTGTCGTGTGGCACATTATACTGTGCACCCTGCAATTTTAAGTTACTTTTTGTGCTTGGGTGTTAAATGTTTTAAGAAACTGTATGATTTCCTCTAAAAAATTTTCTTCTATATGCTTCTCCACATTGCAGCCATGGAACATAGAGTGCAGTCATTTTCTGCTCGAGGCCGCAGGGCAAATATTGCTTGCATTAAATAGCAAAGTGTGTGTTCAGTGTAAAATCATTAGACGATTCATGTGAGGAATGGCACGTTTTTTCTTTTCTTTTCATACTGATGCTTCCTACACTGACCTCGCAGTTGTCGGTCTTTGCTTTTATATTCTCCAATCTGGGATGGTGACTTGTAAAGCAGCACAAGTTCTGTTCAGAGCATCTAAAACATTTTTTATCCCGATGCATAACTGCCATTCTACTGGAGGGCATTTGACCTGTCCCACACCCCCCGCCATCTTCCCTTAGCAGTTTTATACTTACAAGCACCACTTCACTTTCGTGTGCAAGTGTGACACTTAAAAACTTTAATTTTGTCCTTTTTTTTTTAAATCAAGCTTTTATTTCCTTTTCCTGTTCACATATTTTAAACCAAGGTTTTAGTTACCAATATCTTTGTTGCCAATATCACATCCTGACTAAAAATATATATTGTGAAGGACCAAGTGCATAGGATGCAACATGCTTCTGTTGATTGCAACTTGAATATTATTAATTTAGTACAGGTGATAAACCTTTTTAATAAGATGTTTTTCTTTCTCAATGTGATCTGAGACATTTGTGTGCAATTGGACATCTCTGTTCCCTTTACTGTGTAGATATTCAGAAGCCATATGTTCATTTAACCTGATGAGTGTTGTGATTTGATGTCACGTTTCAATTATACAGATAAAGACTTAGCCAGAGTTGTGTAAATTGTTGTACCATCTGAGTACATGGAACACCACCCATTGTACAACTTTCACAAACTGAATAAAGATATTTGATTTTACATGTTTGTTTACTTTACTTTTTGTCAACTCAAAGGTTGACTTAGAAGTCAAGAGGCACTGTGTACAAGGACCAAATATCTGCACAGAAGACCCAGACCATTGTTTGTAGGATTCACTGTCCTAACAAATGATGTCCGTGCATAAAGGAAGAACTCTTAACAAAATGCTGTTACTACAAGTTGAACATGTTTTGAGACAAAATCATCAAGCCAGACATCCAAGTGCCTTCCACCTTTTAGACCTGAAGAATCTAAACTTGAGAATACACGTACAAAGTGATTCACAAGGACATTTGTTTGTTTCTGAACCCCTACCTTATTGAAACGTTGTCTACCAGCATAATTACACATGTGGAGCCAAGAAGGTTGTGTGTGTGTGTTTAACAAATGGCCCCAAACATACTTTCTTATTGTCTTTACCTTGCACATATTCTGGTTTCAACACACTCTCTCAAAGCTAAAAGAAAGCATGGTTTGTAACCCCCTTTAACAACAAAACTATGAATGTCTTATCTTTTGTGCTTCCTTGCTCTGTAAAAGAGGGTTATCTTTAGAAATGGGTTTATGAAAGCTTAAATGATTGCGCCATTGGAATGTGTTAAGCTGTAGCAGAATAGTTAAAGAAAAGTAAGACTGCAGCAAAAAAAATATCCATGATACACAGTTAGGGTCCTGAATTGGTGGTTTACGGTATCACATGCATCAGGCCATGTACGAGTGGACGTATGCCTGAGTCAGTGGGTAGGAAAAGCTTGAAAGTGTAGTGTGTTTATTTCTGCACAAGGTGGAGCCATTTAACCAAGAATAGGGAACCCCTGTCCATGTTGGCAGACAATCAACCGGCCGACGCTGTTGATACAGCCTCTTAGTGAGGAAAGCCTACGTGTGTTACTATGGATCATCAACCATGGCCGTGTAGGTTATTGGCTGATGGAAGGGCTGGGCGATATGCAGAAAATCAGATATGATATTCTTGACCAAATACCGCAATGTAGATATTGTAGAGTTGACTAATGGTACCTTCACAAAACATTTTTCACAATTAGATTTTTTCTAAATAATCATCAGTAATCTGGATATAATCATGAAGTAGCCTAGTAAAAGGCAAATAGTCGAAGAGAACAATTTAAGTTTAGAAAATCACCTCACTTTACTGTAAAACAGTCTTTAAAACCTATGAAAAGAACACATTTCCCACATTAGCCTACGATATTCAACACGATATCTAGTGTCATATCGCGATTTCAAAATGATATTGATATATTGTCCAGCCTTGGTCTACGAGATCAACTGTGGATGACAAACCATGAAGAACTTGGTGGTTTCTTGTGAGCTCCATCTGTCGCCTGGGCCCTTGCTCCCATCAGGTGGTTTTATCTATGTATTTAAAAATATATTGATTTATTAGATGGATAGTTTTGTGACGCTGCCCGCTTCTTCTGTTTACATAGTTTCTTCAATATAATGTACATGTAGCCTAGGTGGTTGCAGCCTAAAGGTAATGCTGTCGTCTCTCTCCACACACACACACACACACACACAATAACAGCAGCCAGGTTGCAGCCATAGCAACGCCACCCGCGCTGTTATCCTAAAGTGGCGTGTGTGGAAAGCCGAGGGCTGCCGTTGCTTTGAACTCCACTTTCCTTTTTCCGCCGCCGCCCAGTCTCACCAGGTTCAAGGTACGGGGAGTGTCTGTTCTGCCTGTGATGGACGAGACGGAGGACAGCGATGAGGAGCCCAAATTCCAGCAGCCTAGACCACCTCATGTAACCAGTTTGTCCGGACGCGCGGATCATAGGAGTAGCGGAGGAACCAAGATGAAGAAATTTACGCCCGGAGGCGGAGCCGCGTCCATTGCGCGCAAAAACTCCAACATCAATGAGCTGTGGCTCCTGCAAGACGAGGATTCCGCACCTGTCCGTGCCAGTGGCAGCACGACCTCCGTTCTGTTGTGCCGGAGGGGTGCTGCTGGAGAGGGGACACAGTCCCAGAGGCAGGCGTGATAGCAGAGGGAGCCATCGGTATGATATGCAACAAAAACGGAGACTGTAGACGGGACCCAGCCAGTTCAGGGAGCCTCTCCTCTCTCATCTCAAGGCAGGAGAAGCAGACAGGTGGAGTAGTAGCTGCCGAAGACGGAAAGGGGCAGGCTGCAAGTATGGACGGCTCTATCACTTCAGCGGGGTCCGTGACACAGGGGCCGTGCGCCGAGGTCAAGACGATGGAGAAAAAAGACTCCAGAGTTTCCTTCTCCAACGCCCCAGTTGGTAAAGGACAGACTCCGAGTCAACAGTCGAGAAATTCTGTCACATTTACCAAAGCTGAGGATGGCTCTCAGACAGTGCCGGATGATGACGACTTCAGGGGAAATCAGACATATATGCAGCGGCAGTTTAGTTCCATGCTTCAGCCCGGAGTTAACAAATTCTCCCTGCGCATGTTTGGCAGTCAGAAGGCAGTGGAGAAAGAACAAGAGCGCGTAAAGTCAGCGGGTAATTGGATTATCCACCCATACAGCGACTTCAGGTATGGGTCAAATTGAGTTATGTTCATAATCAGTAGCCTACATACTCTTGTATTGAGCTGTATAAAAGATATGGTAGTAACACACCTCCTGGCACTGTTTTCACATATCAAACTTTATATGAGAAAACACTAAGAATATAATATTCAGAATATGCAGGTGTTCATTCAGTTATTTATAAAGGCACTTATGTAATGTCCACCTAGACAGCACTTAAGCTGTAGCCACGATGGAAATAAATAAAGATAAAGATAATAATTACATTTTTTATTAGATATTTACGCCTATATTTTCCATTTTGCTTAAAAAATATCTTAGGGAAAAACTTGAAAATTAGAGGAGAATCTGATCCATCATGAGGACTGAGAATTAAAAAAACAAAACAATTAAAATATGAGGGTGAGTGCAATATGACACAATGTATTTGTAACAAACGTTTCCTCAAAAAAAGCATGTTGTTTCATGAGTTTTGTATTAAAGATGAAGTTGGAAAAGTTCCATCATCATGTTGGAATGCGTCTGAACATCTGTATCAGCACCAAGGACAGCTCCTCCAAATCGCTCAAGTGTAAAACAGCAGCAGTCTGAATATAAAGCCTAAACTATTTGAGCTCTTAACTGGCTGTGAGTCAGATTTTGCTACCAAAATATCATTTAATATAATACTCTGTGGTTTTGTTGGGGATTATGTCAGGGAACATTCATGACTCAGCAACACTTTCATTTGCAGTCTCCCATGTATACTTTCTGCGGATCAGACAGCTGTGTAACGTATGCCTTCTGAGGACACAATAGGGCCACAACTAAGGATTATTTTTTATCATAGCTGACTCTGTGTCAGAAAATTGTGAAGCACAGTTTCCTAAAGCCCAATGGCTACGTCTTCAAATGTGGTGTTTTGTCTGACCAGCCTAAAAAGATATCAAATTGCACAATTGCTGTGATAACTGCTGAGGCATCCTCCATCAGGATAGCTTTACTGTTACGGGTGTTTCATGTCAGTTGTTCCTTGATTTGGAATGAACTGCACCCAGCTTATATTTCCTGTTATATCCATGTCTCTTTGCTTGTCCTTGTCCTGACACTGTCTTGAGTCATATGGTGTAGGTTGCCTCACAAGGAGAAGATACAATGCACTTGTTAAAAATAAAAAACAGGCATTTTGTGAAAGATTGTGTTAAGACTGTGTATGGGGTGGGGGAGTCAGTCCCTCAGTCTCTAACCATCCCCACTGCTTTACACTGTCAGGTTCTACTGGGACTTTACCATGCTGATGTTCATGGTGGGCAACCTGATCATCATCCCCGTGGGCATCACCTTCTTCAAGGACGAGACCACCATTCCCTGGATCATCTTCAACGTGGTCTCTGACACCTTCTTCCTCATGGACCTGGTGCTGAACTTCCGGACCGGCATCGTATTCGAGGACAACACCGAGATCATCCTCGATCCCAAGAAGATTAAGGAGAAGTACCTGAAGAGCTGGTTCGTGGTAGACTTCGTGTCTTCCATCCCTGTGGATTATATCTTCCTCATCGTGGAGAGAGGGATGGACTCGGAGGTGTACAAAACGGCCCGAGCACTCCGCATTGTCCGCTTCACCAAGATCCTCAGTCTGCTGCGGCTGCTGAGGCTGTCCAGACTCATCCGTTACATCCACCAATGGGAGGAGGTAGGCAGAGATTCAACATTTACGATCCAATGAAAGGGTTTGGGTGTTACTCTGACCACTCATGGGAGAAAGAGTTGGGAGTTGGAGAATGAATCTTTATGATTGTGTTTGAATTAGGTACACAGTGAGCATACAGGTCTACAACACATGATAACAATGATCATGTACTAGCATGGTGGTACTTGGGCAGAAGCAAATAAACAAGGGCAGAACACAGCATGAACACCACTGTTGTAGATAGTGTGCTATATTTAGGCTATGGTAGTTGTCATGTTAATCTAAGCTATATGTAAAGCTGTAGATATTCCCAAAAACTGACATTTTTGGTCATATTGCATCAAATTTTTATTCAAGAATTGTTGGGTCATATATTTCAACATTGGATCAACATATATGTATTTACTGTAACAGTCTATAATAAGATAACAGCAACATTTGTAAGTGCAAAAACACTGTAAATTAGATGTTATTGTCCTGTACAATTACCATCGTCAGAAACCAAAAATTTCAAATGAGTGTCAAAAAAATGAACTCATTAAACATTAAGTACTGCAATGTCTATTTGCATTTTATCTTTGCATATCATAAATCATACAGGCAGATCTCTATTCATCTGATAGGCCAGTATTGGCCAATAATATTCTCTATTTGTGAATTAGGGTAAAATTATACTGAGATCTCACAAAGTAACTTGTTTTTTATTATCTAAAACATGAAAAAAATATATAGTGAAACAGCAAATAGTTTCAAGATACTGGATCTAGAAAGATAAATTGGACATGAAAAATGTTGGCCGATTTTAGCTTAATAAAATACAAATATATTCACATACTGGCCGATTTTCATATACTGGCCGGAAACTAACAAGAAATCCCAGTACAGAAATGCCGAAGTAGGTCTGAGGTAATTTAAAAATGGTGTCTCCATGACATAGTTTTTCCACCAGAGGGCACTGACAAGTTGAGTTTTTTTGTGAAATGCCACGCTATGTAAAACAAAAACAAATCTACAGTTCCGCATCAAGATCTGCTAATATATTGTTATCAGATTTTTAAAAAACGAAATATCGATGTCGGCCAGGCTATATACAATAATGTCTGTTAGCCTTTGCGAACATCATTCCTAACAGCATTTAGTTTTACATCATAAAGCATGCTGAGTTACCTTGAAGACTTAGACAGTGCTGTAATGCAGGCTCCTCTGTGAAGGAATGTGCAGATTGTAAGAAAGCCTTCAACAATAGTATGTTTTTTTTAAAATCCTGATGAATTTTAGGGTCTAACAAAAAAAGCTTATCAGCTTCACTCCTGCTTGAGATCAAAGCCATCAGAGCTGTATTAATGATCATCTTTGATGTAGTTTGGATACTGTGACAAAGTCAAACGCTTTGAATTTAGACTGCTCATAAAAAAAGAGCCTGACTGTGCTCTAATTAATAATACAATATTGGATTCCATTGTAGTTGTTTATGTCAGTATACAAGTAATTATGTTTGTACACCAAAACAATCCTCTGCATAATTTCTCCCTGACGCATACAAATTGTGGTTTTACCATCTTGTAGAGCAATGAATAACAACTCATTATAACCCAGTGTAGGTAAGAATTCATGAAAAAATAATTGGTGCTTATCAAAGGGAAATTATTATTGTTGTAGTTTGTTTTTGTTTGATTTCATTGCAACTGCACACACTTTCTGTACATTATATACATCAGGAAATAAGATGGATACATTACCATCCATCACCAACCTACACAAACACAACTGACTCTGTCCTAGAAATGGGTTTGCTGATATAAACTGAAGGTCCCTATTTGGATTAACCAATCATCTATGAATCAAAGGTGTGTGTCCTCCCTCTGAAAATAACCACTCTGCTCTGCTGATTACAGAGTGGTAATTTGAGCTCCATGAGAACCCTAATTACTGATTCACAAGTGAATGCTGCTTTGCTTCTACTCCACCCTCCCCTGATCATCTTAGTTCAGCCGAGCTCTGCTCTGCTCAGCTCGATTCAAACGGGGCCGGCTGTGTTGCCCCTCTGCCCAGCTCGGTTCGGCTTAGCTTAGCTCGCTGCGGTGGTGTTCCCTAATAGGTTATCCTTAGCGTTGTGATGATTTCACCATTTAGCTCAGCTGTGGGCCAAATGAGTCAACAGTCACGCTCATTATTAAAAAAAGAAAGACCAGGTTGTGTATTTTTGACTCTGAGTAGATTGTGTGTGTGTGTGTGTGTGTGTGTGTGTGTGGCCAGCTGAGATAAGTATTGTCGGGAATAATCAGAGCAATTTCCAGAGGCAGGAAGCTGGCATCAAGACTCTCTTGCTGGCATGCCCAAGTGAGAGGAGGCCTTCTTCGTGAGCTAGGCAATGGTGGTGCATGAGAGTTGAGATTGGTAGTGGGAGTCATCAAGTTCAATAGTTCTCTCTAAACGTCGTCATCTGAATTGTCCAGATCGACCTGTGTTTGACAATGTGCAGCAGACGGGAGTAATAAGTACTTTATCTAGGGTTTTCAGGTTGTGAGTGTGTGTTGTAGTCACATGAATGTGCATTGACCCAGATTGTGGTCTGACAGTGATACATGGCCAGGTACTGTTGGGGTGTCGGGGGCGAACCTTAGCCATGGAGCCTCATTAATCATGATGGGAATGCTTCCTAATCACAGGGCAGGGCCTGACAGTGTGTTTCCCTTACTCCTTCTCCAACTTAGCAAAGGCTATTAGGCATTATTGGAGATACTTAAAAAAGTAGAGAAAGTAGAGTCTTTGGCATATGGTCTATAATTAATTTACAAGGGGAAGCTTAAAATATGCAGAAAGGTGAAGAATAAAGAGGATTTAAACATGTTTGATATATATTTGAATAGCATGTAAGCTATGTGGAGAATAAGGAGATGTTTAGTGTGCAGACAGCTACACGAAGTGTTATGAGCAATTAAAGTGGATATTAATATGCGTGTTGGTCTGTTTGGATGGAGAAATACGTGAGACCGGTTGGCTTTCTTGTGTTGGCACTGAAACTAACGAGACGAGAGGTTTTGATATTCAAGTGAGCTAAGGGTTTAGGGCAGCAGGTCTCTGAGGGGATGGCATGAGTCACCAAATCTCTCGACCTGGCAGCTCCCAAACTGTAAACTCACAACGGTGGATGCTTGTTCACATCTCAGGAGACACACACACACACACACACACACACACACACACACACACACACACACACACACACACACACACACACACACACACACACACACACACAGAGTATCTGGCCTAGGCAATTCTCTCTCTCTCTCTCTCTCTCTATATATATATATATATATATATATATATATATATATATATGTAGTCATATATCTGGCCTACTTCCCTTGTAGGGTAATTCTCTGTCCCTAGTGGGGAATAGCCTTACAATTTAGCAAAGCCTCCATTTGGCCTAGCTAAGCATGTATTACACAGCAGAGTCCACACATTAATGTAAACCTACCCTCATGCGCAGACACACACATAGAGGTAAGAAAGCTTGGCCAGAAGCCAGCGACAGCAACACTGAGTAGTGTTTACAAGGCTGTGACCAGAACACCACCTCCATACAAATGAGCCTTTCGTACCTGAAGGGAGAAAATCTAAGGAACACTAGATCGAGAGGCCGGCCCGGGCTGCTGATCAAAGCCTCATCAGCGTCTGATAAGGTTTCATCATGAAAGAGTACAGAACACAGGCGCTTGTTCATTTTCCCCACCTGGTCATAATGTAGACCCTCCAGCCTGACACTTGTATTCTACTAAGACTGAGGAGGAATCACATACAGCATGTCGGGTTTGTTTTGTTACTGATTAGTGACATCATCATACCATGTTTAAAATTGTATCTCCTATTATAATAACTATTTGAAGCATAATTACATAATTGGGAAACCCAACAAGTTTTTCAAAACTACTGAAAACTTTGCTTTTTAACATGTAGTTCCCTGCAGCTCCCCCCCCCGACTATTGTTTTACTTATCATTACTTTGATAGCATGTTTTCTGATGAATCGATAAGTAAACCTTTTGTTGTTTCCCTGTGTAAAGTGACATTTGAAAAGTACTTTGTATTTTCTCATTTTATTGAGAACTTTAGTGCATATTAATGAACATAACAGGCAATGATCAGACCGTAAAGCTGAACCCAAATGTGATCGAAGCAATATAGAAAAAATATGCTGTATATGATAGACTATTTTATACCGTTTTGATGATATATATTGTCCTATCGCCCAGCCTGACGTCGAATGACTATCTAGATTGTGAAAGGGGTGACTTATTGTTTCCAACTCACAAAGATTTACCACCTTACTTAGCAGTTCCCTTTAGCATCTTTCAGCTCCCCTTTTGTTTTCTTTTGGTTCACTCTTTTTTATACACAGCAGGCCGTTGTTTTTGAGGAAATAAATGTCTAAAACTCACTGTATGCTTCCTGCCCAGCACTAAATGGCATACTACTGAAGTTAGCAATTAGCAAGCAGCAAAAACAAAGCTATAAGGAAGAAGATAAATATTGGACTTAGATTAGCCACGTGACCTAAAAAACTCCAAATGATTAATAATGTTGGATGTATAAATAGGCAGCTGTGTGCTAACATGTTGGCCATATCCACGTTATGAGATGATAATATGTCAGTGTTGTGTTTACATACTGTATGTTCTGCTGCCCCAAGTGGCAAAAATAAAATAAATAAAGTACTGTTTAAAGAGTAGAATGTTGGCCAAACAATCTCCTGTAGGTAACAGTAAGTAATACATATTTTATGCCTAGTACCAACTGTTCTCCCCTCAATAGAAAAATATGCTGGATGTGTACTGTTTGTGATCCAACCATTTTTACCTCAATCTGTGTAAACATAAAGATTATTCTGTTTATTGCCCTCACACGTCTATCTCTGTCTTTTCTTCCACTCCGCTTTGATAACCCTCTCACGGCCCTTCTCTTCTCCTCCTGACAGATCTTCCACATGACCTATGACCTGGCCAGTGCTGTGATGCGAATTTTCAACCTGATTGGTATGATGCTGCTGCTGTGTCACTGGGATGGCTGTCTCCAGTTCCTTGTTCCCATGCTGCAGGACTTTCCGTCTGACTGCTGGGTCTCTCTCAACAAGATGGTGGTAAGCGAAATGCTGTGTGTGTGCACTGTATATCTTTGTGTATACCATTTGTAAGTCACAAAATCACACGAATGTCAGCATGCAAAGGCGTTTGAACAAAACGTTTACTACAAAACCAAAGCATAAACAAATATCTCCATGGAGCACAAAGGTGTGTTTTTTGCAGGCAGCTTGGGAAATCAAATTTATTTAAGGTTGAGTCAGCACACACACACACACACACTTAGACCCTCTCTAGTTAAACCCAGGAGACATGCCAGTACAGAAAGCAAGAGTGAGGGATGAAATAAAGTCTGTTTTTACTCAGTTCATACAGCATGCCATGTGGTTTGTTCTTTAGCCATTCTCTTCTTTCTCTCTATCCTATTTATGTCTCCTATCAGATCTCCTATCAGATGTCCTTTCCTCTTCTAGCTGGCAGGTAGCTTCTGGCCAACTGCTGATAGACAGCCCATTAGGAGAGGTTTTCTGCAAAACTAATGCTGGCATGGAAGAAAAGCCCTCAGGAGAGCAAGACTCAAGCTGCATGAAAAGCAATGATCTAACCACATCTATAAAGCATACTCATTATTTAAATCATGATCGCTTTGAACGTTAAACCTTTAACTAACCAGTATTTGGCCAAACGGGAGCATTGCTAACTTGCTCAGTCAACCCTGATGTTCCAGTTAAATCCCATCTCAAGAAGCTTTAGAACTAGACATCCACAATTAATCAATAAAGCTAACAAGTACCAAAAGCTACAGCTTCTAAATGACCATAAAGTTGAATCAAAACTTCTATAAAACAAATACTGACCATTATATCCTTAATGAAGGTATGGCTTATTGCAGGACTGTTCCATTTTCCCTGGTGAGTCAAATAAACTGGCAACTGAGTATATATACTGTGTACTTGTTCCAACACTATTGAAGGAGAGGTATTGTTTATGGCTGTACTATTACATCAGATGGCACAACATCAGAAAACATGTTTCCTGTTTGTGTATTTATCATTTGAGCTTAATCCCTTCCATCCTGTCTGACTCGTCATTCTGTGTTAGAGACAACTGGCTGGGTGACTGACCGAACCAGTGGCACGGACAAGAATGTGGCATCAACTGATTAGTTTAGGATGAGGACAAATATTTGGCATGAGTGGGAACTACACAGTTTCCTGATTGGTATCAACATCATCTGCCCCATTAACTAGACCAGCACATGAAAAGAGCCATATGATGTTACTGGTTGACTTATTGCTGTAGTGTGAGAAGCTGCCAATAGGCTTAACTTGTTTGCAAGTTAGTTTAAACAATTTCTTGGAGGGAACATCACATAATTGTTGTGTGAAGTTTAGTACTGGATGATTCCTTCCTTGTGCATTTGTCATGTGCGGGCCGCTTTCTGAGCTGTCTGACGCCTCTGTCGCTAACATGTTTTATATGCTAAACCACACACATAAAATACTGTGCATTGTGTGTGTTTATGACATGTTCATGACAGTGTCATGTAACTCTTAAGTAGATAGCTACAAGTATAGTTTAACCGAATAAAGTGACTAAAGTTGGGATATTACTAGCCTCCACTTGTATCCTGCCCATAGTGTCCAGACCTGCCTGCTCCCTGGGCATCTCAGCTCCCAGTTGCAAACATAGATGTGTTGATAGCCTATTATTAGCATTCAATTCCACATCAAAACAACATTTTGCATTGATGTTTTTAAATCTCAGAGAACAGGCAGCTTCTATATTGCATAGCATTTATGTGTACGTCAGTTATCACCAAAGGGTATGCATGCAGAGAACATATATTGTTATTTCAGCTGTCGAGTTTCACTCCTTTCCTCCCTTCCTTCCACCTCGCAGTGCTTACAATCAGTTTCCTCTTTGATGCCTTAGAGTGTTGTGCTTTGTTTACACCTGCGTGCCATTTTCTGAGTGAGATGCCAGGCAGGCACCCCTGTGGGTGCGGCCGCCTGGTATGCTGTGCTATTCTCCGTCTCAGGATAATCAAGGTCAGAGATCCTCTTCTTCAGGGTGGCTTTGAATCAGAGATGCAGCGTTAAATGATCCTCATCTACGTGCTTCACTTCAGGCTGGACATTTACTGGGCTACACCCTACTTTCGTTTTTGCATCAGCCATGCACTTAGGCTATAATACAGCCAGATAGAAACAATTGATTTACAATTGATTTATTCAGTTGGTCAGAGGGCACTGTCATGTGCACTTTCATATCTGCCTTTATATGTATGGGTCACCAGGATTGAAAAAAGCTGCTATTTTGAGTATCAACTAACATACAGACATATACAGTGAGGAAAATAAGTATTTGAACACCCTGCTATTTTGAAAGTTCTCCCACTTAGAAATCATGGAGGGGTCTGAAATTGTCATCATAGGTGCATGTCCACTGTGAGAGACATAATCTAAAAAAAAAAATCCAGAAATCACAGTGTATGATTTTTTAACTATTTATTTGTATGATACAGCTGCAAATAAGTATTTGAACACCTGTCTATCAGCTAGAATTCTGACCCTCAAAGACCTGTTAGTCTAACTTCAAAATGTCCACCTCCATTTATTATCCTAAATTAGATGTACCTGTTTGAGGTTGTTAGCTGCATAAAGACACCTGTCCACCCCATACAATCAGTAAGAATCCAACTACTAACATGGCCAAGACCAAAGAGCTGTCCAAAGACACTAGAGACAAAATTGTACACCTCCACAAGGCTGGAAAGGGCTACGGGGACATGTCCAAGCAGCTTGGTGAAAAAAGGTCCACTGTTGGAGCAATCATTAGAAAGTGGAAGAAGCTAAACATGACTGTCAATCTCCCTCGGACTGGGGCTCCATGCAAGATCTCACCTCGTGGGGTCGCAATGATCCTAAGAAAGGTGAGAAATCAGCCCAGAACTACACGGGAGGAGCTGGTCAATGACCTGAAAAGAGCTGGGACCACCATTTCCAAGGTTACTGTTGGTAATACACTAAGATGTCATGGTTTGAAATCATGCATGGCATGGAAGGTTGCCCTGCTTAAACCAGC
Source organism: Etheostoma perlongum (assembly GCA_026937815.1). Taxonomy (NCBI): domain Eukaryota; kingdom Metazoa; phylum Chordata; class Actinopteri; order Perciformes; family Percidae; genus Etheostoma; species Etheostoma perlongum. Next base: position 27,659,631 of record CM049379.1, read on the forward strand.
ACATGTCAAGGCCCGTCTTAAGTTTGCCAATGACCCTTTGGATGATCCAGAGGAGTCATGGGAGAAAGTCATGTGGTCAGATGAGACCAAAATAGAACTTTTTGGTCATAATTCCACTAACCGTGTTTGGAGGAAGAAGAATGATGAGTACCATCCCAAGAACACCATCCCTACTGTGAAGCATGGGGGTGGTAGCATCATGCTTTGGGTTTTTTTCTGCACATGGGACAGGGTGACTGCACTGTATTAAGGAGAAGATGACCGGGGCCATGTATTGCGAGATTTTGGGGAACAACCTCCTTCCCTCAGTTAGAGCATTGAAGATGGGTCGAGGCTGGGTCTTCCAACATGACAATGACCCGAAGCACACAGCCAGGATAACCAAGGAGTGGCTCTGTAAGAAGCATATCAAGGTTCTGGCGTGGCCTAGCCAGTCTCCCAGACCTAAACCCAATAGAGATTCATTTGGAGGAAGCTCAAACTCTGTTTCTCAGCGACAGCCCAGAAACCTGACTGATCTAGAGAAGATCTGTGTGGAGGAGTCGGCCAAAATCCCTTCTGCAGTGTGTCAAACCTGGTGAAAAACTACAGGAAACGTTTGACCTCTGGAATTGCAAACAAAGGCTACTGTACCAAATATTAACATTGATTTTCTCAGGTGTTCAAATACTTATTTGCAGCTGTATCATACAAATAAATAGTTAAAAAATCATACATTGTGATTTCTGGATTTTTTTTTTTTTAGATTATGTCTCTCACAGTGGACATGCACCTACAATCTCAGACCCCTCCATGATTTCTAAGTGGGAGAACTTGCAAAATAGCAGGGTGTTCAAATACTTATTTTCCTCACTGTATATGTCTGTATGTTAGTTGATACTCAAAATAGCAGCTTTTTTCAATCCTGGTGACCCATGTCCTGGTTTGACCCATGTGCCTCAGCCAGATCAGGCCTTGGATCAATGGCGTTAGAATAAAGCCTCACTCTTTCTCTCCTCTCTTCAGTCTGAGCTATGTTTCTGTATTTAATATTTAGGCTGCTGAGAGACATTTTACTGTAGAGGAAGAGTACACCAATTTGTGTGGCTATGCATATTGTCTATGCATGTGCTTTGTATGTACAGCACACACACACACACACACACAGAGGCCCTTCCAGAAGCCCTCCTGCTGTGAACGTTAATAGGGATATCCCCACATTCATTCAATTACTGAAGTGATCTCACTGGAAGGCAGGCTTGTCAGCATGAATAAGAATAATGAACAATTACTTTGTGAGATGTGTGTGTGGAGGTGTTGGTGTGTGAGTGTGTGCGTGTGCATGTGTGTGCTAGTTTAGTGCCTGTTATGATCCAACAGCTTCTTTCTTTGGGAACATAAAATGTAACAGATCTCAGTAACTCAACATCCATTTTCAATACATTTTAAAGAGAAGAACATTTAAGTTCTTTGGAAGTTAATTTGGAACATAGGCAGTACAAATGAGAGGTATGTGGAAATTGATTGAATCCTTAATTTATAAAGGTATTCTCAGGATATTTGAAACATGAAGGTTTCAGGAGACATGAAACATTTATATGTATTTATATTATTTGTAAGTTATAATGCTTTTTAAATACAAGTTAAATAAAGTAAAGTTTTGAGATTGATTGACATTTAGCTTAAATAAATAACCTCTGCAATAGGCCTGAGGTATGTTTTGGCAGTTACTTGTTTTATGATTCTGCCACAGCTTAGTAATACGGGGGGCACTGGCCACCCTTGGCCCCCTCCCAAACCCCCACCGCTATGTTGGTGGCAAGAGTTACCTCCTCGATGATGATGTTGCTGTATGGGAGCACTGAATTTCTCATTTACATGGGTCGTTCCTGTACAGGCCATGAGAAATTTGGTTCATCCATTTTGTAGTCTACAGTATATCCACAACGTTCTACTTCTGGGATTGCTCCGGTGCCACCAGAAACTCCACCGGATGTCTGTTACCTTCCGCTTTCTTTGAGTTGGAATTTTAAACTCCAATCCATTTCTGAGGACTATGGTTAACTGCTCCTCAGATCCCTGCAGGGTAAATCCAGACAGCTAGCTAGACTATCTGTCCAATCTGAGTTTTCTGTTGCACAATTAAAATAACTTTTTAACGCACACATGTTCAATGGAAACAAATTCCTTCCCAGGGCTATTTTGCAGAGGCACCGTGGCGCCCAAGACGATTGTGATTGGTTAAAGAAATGCCAATAAATCAGAGCACATTTGTCTCCAATCCAGGAATGCTGTTTAGACTAGACTAGACTAGACTCTCCTCCGCAGCACTGTAGAGGAAGGTCTGGCAAAGCAAGACTGTCCATTTTGCAGCACATTTGTCCTGAAGACGTTCATATTGGATCGCTATTGAGTTCTTCCAAGACAGACCTTGCACATAATCAACCAGGCAGACCTCAGACCAAGTCCAGTCACTGTGCAAATGGTTCATTATGCGGGACAATTACAATGCTCGTACCTTGTGTACACTCCGAATATCCCGGACTATAGCAACAGAAGTAATGTTGGGGTCAAGTGGTGGAATTTTAAGAACTAATTGCGTATCAATCACTGCTCATCAGTGTTGGGAGTAATGTGTTAAAAAACAGTTGTGTATTCCTTTTGGTACTATTATATTCGTTACAATCGCAGTAACGCACGTTACAGAGCATTTTAACACAACATTTGTTTTTTTAAGAATTCTCCAACACCGCGAAACATTTCTTCACAGGAAAGAAAAAGCCGTGAGTGTTATTTCCTGCTGTTATCATTGCAACTTATCAGCCGTGGAGCGTAACTGTTCCTGTAGTGGAATGGCTTCCGAATGACGACCATAAACTCTTGTGACCATTTATTGTTCAATATGTTGCAGTTTTACAAACAACAAAGTGAAGAAACGGATATGTTTTGCATCTAGCCTCTCACATTCATCTAGTAACCTGGCTAGAGTATACAACAGACAACTTCTGTGTAGGCTACATCAAAATAAAAGCACTTGCTGTGACGGATTGCACTAAAACAAAATCACTGTTAAGTTGTGTACCTTTTCAAATATCAGCTGTAAATCAATACTGTAAATAATTTAGATAGTAAGTTTTAGTCACACTATAATTGACAATTTCCTTTAAAGGTCCCGTGACACAGTGCTCTTTGGATGCTTTTATATAGTAGACCTTAGTGGTCCCTAATACCATGTCTGAAGTCTCTTTCCCAAAATCCAGCCTTTGTGCAGAATTACAGCCACTAGAGCCAGTGTGGGCCATTTCTAATTCTGTAACTTTTGAGGAGAGGGGGTGGTGGCCTTGACCAACTTGGTCGTTTGAAGGCCATGATGTCTCTCTCTCATGGGTGGGCCAAATGCAATTCTCTGGGTGGGCAAAGCACAGAAAGGGGAGGTAACCTTGAGAGGGAGGGACCTTTAAACAAACATTTTACAACAATGCCGTACTTCAATACAACTGTAAGGTACCTTTGAGTATTTTCATTCAAGTACTTGCCTATTGTACGTTTTACTTGTCTATTTATATAGCTGTAGTTACTTTGCATATTCATATTAATAATACAAAATATTAGGAATAATCTATGATGTTTTAGGGTGGATAAAGAGGAGACTTTATTGATCCAGTGGTGAAATTCATAAGCTACCTGCCAAGTCATACTTCCAGTTATTTTGGTTAAAGTAACACAAAAGTAATGAAAAAGTAGTGTAACACATTACAATTCAGAGACAGTAATATTATAATATAACTAATTACTCTCAACTGACAGTGACTAGTGATCTATAATGAATTATATTTTTTAATTAACTTGACAAACACTGCTGCTTATGCAAACACATTAAACCTGTTGAGTCGTGAAATAATACATTTTCTTATTCCTAGCAATACTGACTCAAATGATTCAAGTGACTCGCACAACCTGGGTCAGTTAAGTGAGTGTCTCAGAATAACCCAAAACCGGGTTTGGCAGGCCTAACACCCATTCATCCTCCCTTGTGGGGGGAGGGGCTTAGGAGACCGTTTTGGGCTTTAGCAGAAAAGGGGGTAAGTTGTCGATGTTAACATTTTTTGGCTCTTTGCAATCTTACCTACACCACCTTTAACAATATTTAAAAACAACCCGGTCTCACTGCAGTTTGAGAAATGGTTAGAAGAGCTGAAACATAAATCTGGGTAGAGAAAACTAGCCTTTGTCCTGTTGGCCCAAACAAAACAGACCACCCTCCCTTTAGCTGCTGTAACCTTAGTTAAATGATGTATACAAATGTAATTGCTGATATTTTCATACAAGAGACAAAAAAAGGTTTGTTTAAGCAACAAGTTCCTCGAGCACATCATGTTCATCAAAACAATTATAGCTAATAAACTAAAACCCAATAACAACGGCTTATTGAGCAGCAAAGCTACGATCCACTGAGTCCAATTGTTCTCGCAAATCAATTAACATCTTGTCCTGCCACATGATTTACAAGCATCAATATTACATCTGATGAAGTCAAAGATACACAGGAGTCAGCTTAGAAAGATTTCCATGAACCAGACTGAGATAAAGACTCAAAATAGCAATCGCAACACAATTAAATGACCATTTTGCATCATCCAGCGGATCTCGGCAGATCTCTGGTGACCACTGTTTATTTTACTGTAACACACTACCCACACAAAAATGACACAGAGCTGGTTTTAAATCGGCAAAGTATCCCTTTAAATACTTTGGTTTATGACCAAACACCTGCAAAACTGATGAAATTCCTTTCAACCACAGGTGTAGCCTACTGCAGTGTACACAAATTATTTTTCACTTTTGTTAACATTGCGAGATATTGTGTTTGTACTTCATTCATATGGTGTCGGAATAATCTGAAAAATTTCTTACGGACTGGGAAAATTCACACTGCGTTAACATTGTGAGATGGGGCATGCCTTGGCAGAGGTAGAAAATAAACTGTTCCAGTTCAAGTTATGAATTCAAACTTGTGATTTTGCACCTCCATTTGCAAACACAGCCACCATGAAACCCTGAAATTTTGCTCAGTAGTCCATTACTTCCACAGTAACACTCAATCTAATTTAGGTTATTGCACAAGTACTCCAATCAAGAGAAATATATTTGTCTGTCAACATGTATTCGCTGACGGACAGGCTACCATGCACGTACACTCACTATTCTATTCTCCATCATGCATCATAGATGTCCCATACTCCCTTTATGATCCTCGCTAAATGTGTAATGTAAAATTAGCTATCACCTACGCTGCTCAGTGAAGACTGATGGCAAATACAATAAACACCAGCTAATTTCATGTTACCTCTTTCTTCTCTGCAGAATTAGTTTGTTGTGTTACTATGAAGGCTGTAATTTCCAATAGTAAGACACAATTGTAGCTACACTGTCAGTTTTAATTAACTATTATCTCAAACACATACTGACCAGTTACAGCTGGTTTAAGAAGTGTTGTCTCTGTCTCTAAGGGTTTTCCTGCTCATACAATCACATGTAAAGGAATGAGCACATATATTTGCTTTTGATTCTGTTCATCGAAAATTACAGTAAATGAGAATATTGATGGATCTTCTTCTATGTGAAGAAGTGCATTTGTCACTATTCCTTTAAAGCTTATGTATAACTTGACATTTTAAATCCATTTCACCTTCACTACAGTATATGTACACATCCCTATGGTATGAATGCATCTATTTGTTTCAATAACTAAGGTTGGAGCATCAATTCTGCCTAATTGAGGTTTAGGATTGTGCTGTGTATTTGTATGGATATCAGAGCAGAAACATGAGAAACTATACTGCAATATTGGCCTTGACACTGACAATTGACATTGTAATGCACCTTTGACCCATAGATATTGTTACACCCTGTATCTGTACCAAGATGATTAAAAATTCCCTTTCTGGACTTACAATAATATGCCACAATAGCACGTGAGAGAAGCAGATATGCATAGATTACAGACAGACAAGCTAAGGGATATTTCTTAATGTCATGTACAGTATATTTAGCATTAGTACATTTTTTAAGTGTGTTAGTATTTTTGTAATGTGGTTTCCTTTGCACAGTGTAGTGTGTGTGTGTGTGTGTGTGTGTGTGTGTGTGTGTGTGTGTGTGTGTGTGTGTGTGTGTGTGTGTGTGTGTGTGTGTGTGTGTGTGTGTGTGTGTGTGTGTGTGTGTGTGTGTGTGTGTGTGTGTGTGTGTGTGTGTGTGTGTGTGTGTGTGTGTGTGTGTATTAAAGAGTGAAACAGACAGATGCAGCCATGTGTAAGAAGGTGTCTAGGTTAGGGCAGTTTCTTCTCCTGCTGGTTATCCTCCCCAGCAATGTTGCGAGCATGCTCATGGCTGACTGGAGGGATACAGCTCCCAGTCTGTTCACCACCCGGGAGCAGGGATGAGGCTCAGACTGAGGCTGGAGTGTTTTAAATGTTTGGTTTTGACTGTAATATAGCTTATTATAATGGGCTTAGCCGTAACAGTGAGACAAAGACTGCAGTTACAAGGTTACTTACATAACAACAAAGCTGGAGATATTATGATGGTGCTCATAATCTTAAAAGCTTGAAACTGTTGTCGTGGGTTGTTTCTCTCTCTATTATCTACAATTACAAAGGTCAATTTTTATCTCCTCATGCACATATAAACCACCAATCCCGCTAACTTTAAGCCATGCTCAGGGCTCACAGTCAGCCACCAGGGCCGGATGTCTGGTTACCATGCCGCCTGATGCTAGTACCTTTAAAATCTAATTTTCTTTCTTTGCAATTCCTCCAATCACCTTTCCAAAACACACACCTTTTTTTCATCTGGCAGCAGCCTCTTGCCAGTACGTCCTCTTTCACCTCCTCCAAAACCAACTATATTTGAATTTCAAATAAAATGCAAATGCCCCTCGAAAAAATCAGATATGAATCCAAAGCAGTCAATCAGTGAGGAAACACAGCACTTGTGTCAGAGAGGGACAGAAGAAGAGACATCCAGTGTGTGAACCATAGAGGTTTGAGGGGAGGATGTGAGGCTCAGCCATGACAGTGGAAGGCTTTTTAATGAATAAAACACGTGAGAATTTGAGTTGACTGAGTGTGTGAGCACCAATCAAATGCAGACTTGAGCTGGCAGATGCAAAGGCTCCTGATTAACACTCTTTTTTCCCTCTTCTCCTTCTGCTTCAGCCAAGATGAGGCAGTGCTCAGTAATGATGATGATTATAATAAAGACATCCACCAAACCTATTACAATCACCCGACACGGAGCCGTAGACTTCACCAGGAATGCCTTACTCTTTAGCCCTCTTATTCTTTAATTGACTCTCTCTAACTCTCTCTGTCACACTCTAACTTAATAATTTTTCACTGCAGTGTGCCTTTGCAGTTTACCTTTGGCCGAGACGACAGGTAGTAGTCAAAATCATTCTAGCCTAAAAGTACCAACATAAGGTGTTATTCTAGGAAAACAAAGTAACCCTAAAACCATCCTTACATTTTACTTTGTTTTCCCAACTTGTTTGTTCTCTCATGTCTTTGCCCTCCCTCCATCTCTCCCTACAGAACGACACATGGACCGAGCTCTACTCCTTCGCCCTCTTTAAGGCCATGAGCCACATGCTGTGCATTGGATATGGTAGACAAGCCCCAGAGAGCATGTCGGACATCTGGCTGACCATGCTCAGTATGATCGTCGGAGCCACCTGTTACGCCATGTTCATCGGCCACGCAACCGCACTCATCCAGTCTCTAGACTCGTCCAGACGGCAATACCAAGAAAAGGTAAGGCTCTGGCTAGTTCTTTGGTGTCTGGATTCATTTCACTGGAGGCCTACTGCTTTTCAGCTGATGGTGATAGTTTGAGGCAGATTAATGACAAAGAAAAACATTTAACTAAATAGTATGTAGACATGCAGATTGTTCTGGTTTTATCCAGGTTTTGAGATATCCGTCTCTGAGGTATTAGCAGTATATGGTGGTGAATGGAACTTGGTTTGTGTTCAAAGCATTCAATATTTACAGAATAGTTTGGGAATTATGCTTATTTGGGTTGTTACAGAGAGTAAGATTAGAAGATTGAGTTCTCTCTGAGTGTGTTTACCAATCTATTCTTTAGATAATTTCAGCTGCACCACCTCTTTTCAGAAACAACGACCTGCATACTCAGAGTAATCAAGACATCAGACTGTGCTGTAAATAGTTTTAGTCATTAGAACTACCTTCTATCGGAGAAATAACCCCAATGAAAACATTGTGTTCTGTGCAGTATCAGAGTTACTGGGACATTTTCTCTAGAAAGAGATGTTGCTGTTATTTTAAAATGGTCCCAAACCATCAATGTACTGCGTGGTGGCAGAAATCTCAGAAACAGATATCTCAAAAACAACATCTTTAAATTTGTAATCAATCTGCATGGCAAGATACCCCAACTAGTATGTTTTTCTGTATTTTTTTGTCATTTGGGTGAACCAACCCTTTAAACTCTAACCAAAAGGTGATTAAAGCTACAGGCTTGTCCTTTATAAAAATGTGAATATACTTATCACAGTTGATATTTGGTTTACTCATTTGATTTTAACCCACTTTGACCCACTTTGATAGGAACAGCATGTGTTCTATCCGTTTGATAAACACTGCTTCAGACGGCTGATCAAAGCCTTTCCCGGGCCAGGGAGGGGGGCACGTTCCTGCTTTATAAGGCCATGGTGTCAGCGGTGCTCTGCAGTTTGTTAGCTTCCTTAGATCCTGTGTGATGTGGACATGTCTTATGCTATCTATCACTCGTACACATGCATGCAGACACGCGCACACATATCAGAGTGATTGGTCGAGCTTTGTTGTTTAGTTGAAGCCTCTGGCCAGTTTTAAGAAGAAAGGGTGCAGGTTTACGTCTCTCTTACTTTCTCTTATGTGCTGTTTGGGCCTTAACATGTAGTTTGTTCTGTTTGGCTTGGTTGTCTGCAGAGATCCCCACTAACACAGAACGTTTAGGGAACGTTAGGGAACGTTAGTTTTTGGTTCTCTAAAGGTTAGTCGAACCAAACCAAAAACTAACGTTTAGTGAACGTTCCCTCTGGGTTATAACGTTAAGAGAACCAACCAACTGTAACGTTCCCCTGCGGTTGCACCGTACCTTCACACAACGTTCCCATTTGGTTATTTTTGGAGTTTTTGAAGTAGCATAAAGGTTTGCTGTCACTTGATTTAAGTTCACTCAAAAATGATTTGACTTATAAAATCTAAGTAAGATAAACAGCATAGCATTTATTTTAAGGCTGATATCAATTTAGGCTTAAAACAGTGCTTGACTTCGATTTTCACAACTAAGAAAATGCACTTCTTTAATTCAGTTTGGGAAGTAACGAAGTACAAATACCTTTTTTTCCAGATATTTTTCAGATATTTTCACTTTACTTTACTTTTTATTTTTTTGGCGACTTTTTACTTTTACTCCACGCCACACTGACAACAAAGTGAGAGAAAAGAAAAAGAGACAAGAGGTTATCCAGAGGATAATCAGTTGAGATCGTGTGTGTGCGTCTTTGAGAACTGTAAGTCATATAACTTATGTTGTCAGTTTATTTAAGCCTGTTGTTCTATAGTTCTTGCAAATTTGAAGTTAGTTAGTGATTTTGTTGTTTGTGTTCTTCACCTGTTAGCTAGGTTGCACCTGACTGTTGATTCAAAATGGCGATAGTTAAACGCCCTTGCTCAAGTTTGTATTTTAGGTCCATTATTTACATGCTGAAGTAGTTACTCTGCATTTACATAATGTAATTAATAGTGGGTTTATTGTTGTTATTTGGTAGCATATATATTCCTATACATTCTGTATTGTAGTCTTTACAATGTTATTTATTTCTTTGTAGAACCACACACAAACACAGCCATAGCAGAGCCCATAACCATGTTTGTAGGCTGTTGCTTGATTGTAATGAAGCATCAAAAGACAGACGTTGTCTCCGTCCGTGTTTTAACAGACACACCTGGGGTCAAGTTGGAAACTAGAATTAGCTTTCATTACAGTCCTAATCTAACCATCACTAACAAGTTTACAATCATTTCACTGGAGTTACCGTTATAATGTAAACTCTAAAAGTATGGGGAACTTCTTAATTAATGTTTGTTTAGTAATTCATATTTTATCCTTTATTTTCTTTCCAAAAGCCATATTTGAGCACACACACATACATTTAGACACAACTGAATTCATATCTCGCTGCTCGGTCAGAATCTTATTAACCTGGAGTCCCAGTCTCTGTCACAATAATCATATATGGGATGTTTTAGGCCTATTGGCAGACATCCATTTCAAATGTAAGTAATGGCATATAAATGTCCACTGAAGTTCCTTAGCTTGCTCTCTAGTAACATTTGTGTGCTCCGGGTAGCTTTGCATAAAAAATGGTTGTCATTTGCAAGGCTACTTTTATTTTTATACTTTAAGTACATTTCCAAGCCTGTACTTTGTTACTTTTACTTGAGTAAATAAGTTAAATCAGTACTTCTACTTTTACCAGAGTAATTTATAAGGATGTCCTCCTTATGGCGTGCTCAGAGACAAAAGAGAAAAAGTGAGAGAAATGAGCTGCTGAGTCTTTGCTGGAGTCTCTGTTTTGTGTCAGTTATGTGTCACTGTACAGTGGTGTGACATCTGCAGCAGTCACTTCCTGCCATCAGTCCCATCTCCTCTTCTCCTCTTCTTCCATGATACACAACAGTGAACTAATGAACTGAGTGGCAACACCCAACTAGGCAAGACTAGGACAACTCATTCAACATGCTGTCCCTCTCCAGTGCCCCATGACTTTGTTTGTTCATCGTTAATCAATGAATTGAACCATGCTGCACTGCAGTCTGCAATAAGTACTGTTCTGCCATTAGATAACAGACTGGAGACAGAGCTATGGCTTAAAACTAGCCTCTCTGACAAAACAGATTCTTTGTCTAAGATAATATAAATGTTCGCTACAGCATGAACTTGTATTGACATAAAACAGAGTAAACAGTTAGCATCATGCTCAGCGTTGAGACCGTAATATACTGTAATAATAGCCCCATCACTAAACATTGTCACTCGTCTGCATGCATAGACCCGACTGACCAAAGAAAGACGACGACTGTTTACTGTGGGCTCAAGAGTTAGAGAAAAGCAGGCTGGTATTTCTTCTTCTTTTTATATCCGAGATGCATTGGGAAGAGATGTGTTTTTATCCTTTGGCGGAAGATGCGTGGGCTTTTGACCGTCCTGATCTCAATAGGGGGCTCATTCCACTATTTAGGATATTTAGCCAGGACAGCAAACAGTCAGGATTTCGTTGCGTGATTAGGGGCAGCAAGCAGGTTTACCATTTATATAGTAAACCCAGTTTCCAACAACACTATGGAAAGGATTTCTAAGGATGTCCACCTTTTTGTTAAAGAGTCAGATCCTCTTTTGAAACATAAAAACATCCGTAAAGTAGCATTCTAAAAACAGTAATTTTAGCATTGTAAAATACACTTCATTCAAAGTCAACAGAAACAAAATAAAACTATGAAAAGCCATTTTGGGTCGTCTTTCCACTTTTCCATATAGTATATGGTATAGTTTTTTTAAATGAAGTCTGGTGGGTTTAGTGCCAGCGATGTCTAGCTATTTCTGATTAAACACAAAGGTCTTAAAGAAGAATTAAAAAGGCCTGTCTTCGTAAGGATCCTTTCCATAATGTTGTCAGACACTTATATATATATAATCTGAGTCTGTCTGTGGGAATAAAATTGGGGTCACCAAAATCGGGGACTGTCCCCGGAAACCGGGGACGTCTGGACACCCTACATTAGATGCTAGTCATTAGATGCTAGTCCCAAAGCACTCTGTCATACGAGTATGTTACCAGCATCCACGGCTACCGCTGCGACTGCGTTGACCAACCGTGTTTGTGATAAAAACAATACGTGTGTGCACGTTCATAGCGGAACACGATTTGTCATTAACGATGGCCACTGTGTAAAATATATCTAAAGCCCAAACTGCCTTCACAAAGCTGTCTATTTGGAATCAGCATGGCCGTTATTTAAACATAACGACCTTGTCGCAGAATTACGTAGACGTCTAGCTATATGAAAAGCTAAAGAAAGCAAAGTTTTTAATAAATGTACATGAAGCAACTAAGGTCAACATAGACAAAATCATGAATTTACTAATTCACTTTTTTGATAATGACCTGGCCAAAGTAACAACACAACATCTAGAAAGTTTTAATGTAGGATTATAATATCATTGCAATATGAAAATCTGCATTGACTCTTAATTTAATATATGGTTTGAAGAAGTAAAAATGTATCCAAAACCTTTTACTTCTTAAAAATTATGACTTTTATTATTGTGTAATGTAAGAAGGACTTTAACTGTTTTGCCAGTCAAATTAACTTTAATGAGGGCACTGTGGACCCCCCCCTTCCAAAAAAAAAGGTTTCAGAATTGTGTGTACAGTAGGAAATAAAAATACAGTGTTTTCTTGTATAAATTCTCATTCCTCATCATTCTGACATATTTTTAAGTGCCTCCATGCCACATTAGTAAGGTTGTGAGTGTATGCATGCATACTGTGTTTGTCTAAAAGTGTGTTTATGTTCTGTGGGTCTGTCTTTGCTCTGCAGTCACTGTGCTAAAGGATACTGCTGAAGTCAACTCAGGTTTTTAAACATACAAGACAACACACACACACACACACACACACACACACACACACGCACACAGTTATAGGACTTGACCCTGACGGTCAGTGACAGATTTATAATTGGGAGGACCAATTCAATTTCTCCCATTCCTCTGTGGCAGCTTACAGTGACAGACGTGCATCATGCTCGGAAGCCACCAACTAGAGGCTTTATGTCCCATGAAAAACCTCAGTGCTGCTCCTTAGCTAAGGCCACAGGCTGAAAAGAACATATTGGGTTTCAGAAATGTAATGCATGTGCTTGTTTGTTTTAGAAACGTACGTCATGAGGCTTTAAGTCCAGTCTTATCTGCATCCTCCGGCCACAGAATTAGATTTTTTAAAATAGACAATGCATCAATCATACGATATAGGAGGCTCTTATCTATGTTAGACTTTTATGTTTTTGCTTGTGCTGAGATTCTGAAACAGTGGAATATGGAAAATAAAAATGTACTTTCTTCATATATTTCCCTTTTTGAGAGAAATTGCTAAATAACATTTCACTACACTACAACTGTGACTTACTCCAAATTGTGTAGTTAAGAAGTAAGCAGATTTATAAAAAAAATTTTAAAAAAGGAAAGGTTTTCAGGAAACGAAGATATTTAAGTCTCACTCACATCCCACTGGCTTTGAGTGACATGGTCACTAATCTTAGTTTAATGGTGAAAAAAAAAATCAGAAAGTCAATAAGACTCAGCTCCTTCGGCAACAACTTTTAAAGAATTGTGGGAGCGAGAGAGCGAGAGGGAGGGAGGGAGAGATGTCATTTCAGTTTAATTGAGACTGCCACACACTGAATCCTGAGGCAGGAAACACTTAATAGAAGCTTCTCAGTTTATCCCCATGCTTGATTGAATGAGCTGGAGACTCTGAATGTCGGCTGGATCCTTATTGTTACTGACACACAGCAAATCAGGAGCAATTTGTCAGGTTAAGTGAAAATTACTTTACTTTATTTCTACTGGGTTAGTTAGGAATACGCACAATTTGGGGAATCCCCTCTTGTGTCTTTAAACACATTTTTCTTAACAATTTTAAAAGAATAATTCCCTTTGTTGTTGTAAGAAACCTAAGAAAGAAACCGATGCAGTCAATTGTTTTCGCAGATGTAATTTCCTAATGTTGTTCATTAAAGTACGTGATCCACTCGGATTTTCATGTTGTCATGTAGAAGGTCACTGTGTATAAGTGTGTGCAGTATTGATTTGTATAGAAATCCCACTGATACTGGGCAATCATTGAACAAAAGTGCCTGAAAGACACAGGGAAAGAAAGTGTGTGAGGAGAATTTGGAACAAAAAGCAGAAAGAGAAGGATTATAGGAGATTTACAGAGAGGATTTATAGTCTAATAGAAATTAAGTGTTCCTGAAAATAAGGACAAATATGACTCTCTTCCATCACCGCTCCAATTCTTACATAAACCCAAGTTTTTTCTTTCGTAAAATAAAATGCTCACTGCTTTATATTATGGAGGAAAAAAAATCCTCCTTAAGGGATACAAAATGAATGATGTCCTACCATGACAGCCAGTATGTGCTATAAAAAGGACATTGTGATTTGCCGTACCACTCAACAACCATATGTCACCTTACAGCGTGACACAATGTAATTTCTTCTTCTTTCTCTTATCCTATGCACGTGTCCATGACTGTTGCAAGCAAGGTCATTGTCAGCACCCCCACTGGTCCTCCATACATGCTGTGTCCTATACATGCTGTGTCAAAAGTGTGTGGTCAAAACTATCGGCACTCTACATGATTAAAGAAGCGGGTGTAGTAACACCTCAGTTAGTACATGAGTAGGTTTCCATTGGCCATCCAGTGGCTTTATGAGCTACAGATGGGTGACATATAAAAGGAAAATGAATGAATGAATAAAGTGTAAGGTGTTGAGCCATAACATGCCTCCAGTGATTGTTGACATACAGTCTGTAAAATTGGATGTAAATACTTTTTTTATCCATAATGCTCACACCTACATTTAGCATATGATTCACATCCTTACTCATCAAATCATTCACTGCCCCCTGGCCTGTGTGGAGGTATCTGTATTTGTTTTTCTAACCCATTATTCAGGTTTTTCCTTCCTTTTGTAACCCATGTAATCAATCATTTTGGAGTTCATCCAACTTAAAATTGAAAGAATTTCATCAGCATTTTTGTTGATTTTTGTCATATTCAGTTGTTTTTTTCTTCGAACATGTTATTCATCAGTTGAGGTGAAAACAGTGAAAGCTGACAGCCAGGACAGCTCTAACTTCAAAGGTGGAAAGAAAAATAATTATAACACCGCTGATTAATATAGACGTTGCAAAACCACAGGTGAGCTTCAAACAGTGGCGGCTCTACTTGACAGTGTGCAATCAATTTTCTTTTTCTTTTTTTCAGTAAGTGGCACTGTTAACTGTGATTTATGCTTCTGACGGGCACCTCTCAAAAAATGTATACTATAGGTCGTGGTTGACGCACGTCACTCGGCTGTGGCTTGGTAGCGTTGCATTTCCCCCCACTCATTTCCTGGTTCTCCCCCCATAAATCAAATAAAAATCAAGGAGAGGGTTAACTTTTCCTGCAACAGATTTCCCAGCGTGGTTAGAAATTAAAGGGGAGATACTTTGTTTATCTTTTGGTGTGGTGTTGAACAGGGTTCTCCCTTGACCCTCTGCTTGAAATCTACTCATCCAATTGACAGTTTATCCCACAGAGGGATGACTCACACCGCTTAACTCACAAAAACACACACGCTTTGAGAATGAAAGACCTTACATAACATTTTAAAGCCGCTTCAGCAACAGGGCCACGTGGATTTGTTGCACAGTATTATTGATCAATGTTTTGTAAACAGCTGTGGGTCCATTCATGATTAAAGTATTCCTGCTTGCATGTTTTTTTCTTACCCAATGAGATATTAGCTTTCTTTTGTGTACTAATTGCATCTTTTTGGAGCGAGTCTGCTGCTGATATAACAGGAAGTGAACAGCTCTCCACTAGTTTCAGGGGTTATTTTGTTAGCCTATTGTTCTAAAATACAAGCTATTTTCTCCCTCAGGATGTTGTTTTGTGACACACAACAGCATCCTGAGGTGTGTGTATAGCATAAGGGTGCATGACTGGCTTACAGGAAGGTGGTGATGTGTAAAACTGGCATACAGTGCCCCATCTTCCTGGTATGAATACAATAAAACCCAAAGCCATTTGTGTCCACGGGAATAATAGCAAGATTTATTCCCAATTGACACAGTGCCATGCAGTTCTTCTCACAGCAGAAGCTATACATTAGATCCAGTGGCTGCTATTTTAGCAGAGAATCCAAGCATTAAATGTGTCACCGAGCTTTATAATGAGTTGAGAGAAGTGGACATTCAGGCTGCATTTGATGCAGATAAACATAACACTGGTGATTAGTGAGTATGTGACTCTCTCGGGTGAGGAAACATGATGTGATGCAGCCAACCTCCATTTACAGCTGTTTTTTTCTCGCCACAGTTACATATTTATCAATTCTAACATAAATAACAAATATCTTCCTTCCCCAGAATAGTAACCCAATTACACAAATGCCCCAATTTAATTATTTACCTGTGTTTTTTTTGTCATCTTCACAGGTTATGAAATACTTGTTTTGTATATTGGAAAGCTTGATTAATATTTCCTGTACTGTAGATTTATCCCTTCAAAGTAAAGCATTAAGTTCACCAAAGTACAGAGCGAGTTGAGATGTACAAGAGCAGTGTCATTCTTCTTTAAACACAGTAGAGCATAGAGAAATCTCAAGGGCTTCACAGTACTGTCATGTTGCCTTAACAACTTCATCACCATTTTCCTCCCCTAGCCATGAGGAATAAATGGGTCACAGGATCTTCACGTTAGCGGAGCTGTACATCTCAATCACTGCACACATGAACAGCTGATGAAGAGATGGACCGAAAAAGTCTGTTTAAATATAAATGAAAAATGTGTGGTGTCCTCACAGCTGCTGATCGGACCAACTTCTCCAACCTCTTCCTGTCACAAGTAACAACAGAGTTGCTGAGTCCCGTTTTCATCGATTTATGCTTCTGTTTCTCCTGACCACTGTCTCTCACGCCTCTCTCCATCCTCTAGTATAAACAAGTGGAGCAGTACATGTCGTTCCACAAACTACCGGCCGACTTCCGACAGAAAATCCATGACTACTACGAGCACAGATACCAGGGCAAGATGTTTGATGAAGAGAGCATACTAGAGGAGCTTAATGAGCCTCTGCGCGAGGTATGAACACATCCAAGAATCCACTATAATGTGCTCTCTCACCCACAGACACACACACTTCTCCACCGAGTAAGTGGACTGGAATAAACTCATTAGAAAGCTCAGCTATGGTCTTAAAGAAAAACATAACAAAGATGTCAGAAATGCCATTTCCAGCCTTCTGTATTGATTTACTTATTCATTTTCAATGAAGTGACCTTAAGAGCTTACCAGATCTTACTGAAAAAAAATAGGTTTAAACCCTTGTCACAAACCTGTTGTCCTTCTGGGTCAATATTGGAAATGAACTTTTTTAGGGCGCTTTTTCTGACATTTATTCGCTTTTCTGTTGATTTTTTTTTAATTCATGTTCATTAAACCTAATTTAAATGACATTATAGTTAATTTTTGGGTTTAAAAAAAAACTAACATTTTAAATTATTTTTATTAATAGTTAAAATCAGAGGATGTTGAGTGAGTCACAACTGGAATTTTTTTTTCAAATGCTATAAAATTTATTAAAACACAAAAAATGCAATAAAAGTAATCATTAATATTATTTGCAAAGATTTGTATTGCTTCCATACAACTTACATGCATGCATCCACGTTATCTTTTGACAGTTTGGTTAAAAGAACCCCATATTTCTGATTCATATTTCTGATTTCAAATTTGACTCGAGGACAACACAAGGGTTAAGGCCACTGTAGAACACCCCCACAACAAATCAAGCCAAAGTGCTTTGAGTGACTAGTGCTATATAAATGTAATTATAAAAAAAGTTATGTTGTGTTATGTTGTTATTTATGTAAACCTAGTTACATGCATGCCCATACATCATATGACATCCAATGAAACATTACGATCCACCGCTGTTTCCTGTTCAAATTTAGGAAATCGTCAACTTCAACTGCCGTAAGCTGGTGGCCTCCATGCCGCTGTTTGCCAACGCTGATCCCAACTTTGTGACAGCCATGCTGACCAAACTGAGGTTTGAAGTCTTCCAGCCTGTAGACTACATCATCAGAGAGGGAACCATCGGCAAGAAGATGTACTTCATCCAGCACGGGGTGGTCAGCGTCCTGACCAAAGGAAGCATCGGAATGAAGTTGATGGACGGCTCCTACTTTGGAGGTATGTCACCTTAGGATCATCAGTTATTCTATTCTGTTCTCTTTTATATCCTAATATTTTCCATTCTGTTGTGCTCTGTTCTATTCTATTGTAGGACCTTGACAGAACAGAGAAGAAAAAAGTAGAATAGAATAAGGATAGAAACTGAATAGCGCAGAACAGAATAGAATAGGAGGATAGAACAGAACGGTATTCTATTCTGTGCTTCCAGACATGTTATATACACTTTGATTCCACTACAGTTTAATCCTAGATGTGTGTTTTAAACTTCGTAGCAGGAAAGACACAAATAGAAACAGCACCCTGACTGTTTACTTTGAATTCTGTGAAGTCTTGCCTCATAGCCACTTTATTCTGTCTCACTTTCTCAGGTTGTTGTTCCTCTGTGGCTGTTTAGAAGCATGTAGCCTGTGTTGCTATCGCCATCCATAAACCCACACAGGCGTACGCAACACACATTTCACACTTTTTAAAGTCTCATGGGTTGATGGTTGGGGCTGCGGTTTTTAATATCTGGTGCTGTCTGCAGCAGACCAGAGTTCACAGGCAGTAATGTTGATGTGCCAGCTTCCCAGTGCGCTGTTGGAGGGGCACAGACACATGGCATACAAACATGCACATACACATACGCACATCCAAATAATAACTGCTAATTAGCACAGCATAACCATGATGACGGCCATTTGTAATGTCAAGCATACATTTTTCAGAGCCTTCCCTGCCGCCAGTGAGGAAGTCAAAGGCCTGTCATAAACAAAACTAGCGGTGGGCTTGGACTTCAGGGACAACATGGTTTAACCACCTCAGTGGGGTGCAGTGCAGTATGTATTTGTGGTAAAATCTCTCAATTAGTAATTAGCAGCAAGTAGATGGTGATGTCAAGCCAAGTCTTGCTTTGGCAGACCTATCTCCACATCACTGTGGAGTAAAGTCCTCTACACAGATACATTCTAGGATACAAGAAAAACTTTAGGTTGTTTGCATTTCTTTAAAACACTCACAATCCTTTTTGGTGGCGCTTAACTGTGGATGCAAAATGATCTCAGGAAGCAACTTGTTTTGGTGAAACATTTGTACCCCGCAAAGGAAAACGCCACAGAAAAATAATAGAAGTTAACTGTTTACACAATACAGTAACTTTAAGCTATTTAGATTAGCTGGATACATGGTTAAACGCATTTTACTCTGCAGTGTTTTGCCATGTGTACTCTTTCCATAGCAATCTGCCCCAATTGATCCAAAAATGTCCCAGTTAGATAGTAAATGCAAAAAACATATTCTTTTAAAATCTCTTCAATCATTCCCAGAAATAACTAAACAGGGCTGCCTTGTTGCATAATTCAAATTCAATTTTTTAAGGTGTAACTTGCTTACTTGAAGTTTGTTGTTGGAAATAATAGTCTGCACGTGTTTGTGTCGCTGTTGTTGTGACTGCTCTGAACTGCCAATATGTTGCCTCTTGTTATTAAAATCCTTTATAGTGATACTATTACAGGCATATTACAGAGTGGCTTATGTAGTTAACTGATTATTTTAAAGTAAGATAAGGTCCCTCAAGGGAGCTGTGGGCAGGCATTTACAGCACCCGGGGACCAACTCCAGATCTGAACCAGTACCTTAAACCTACAGGTTTTTTGATGGTGTGAGAAACCGGAGAACATACAAAACATGAGGGAGAACATACAAACTCCATGCAGAAAGGCCCAGAACAACTTGAATTAAAACCCAGAACCTTCTTGCTGTGAGGCCACAGTGCTAACCATTGGACCACTATGCTGCTTGTCTATGATATGGCATACGCTTTCAGAAAAGGAGAGGAACAGGACGTATTTTCCTGTGAACATAGTACATGACAACTGTAATAAGATCATTTTGGACATTGTATAGCAGTGGGAACATGGACAGTGCATCCCAGGCAATAGGAAAAGGTTAAGGCGGTCTTGAGCCCAAATAGTGCTGAGAATATTGCTTTATTTATTTCTCTGTATTTTTCATCATATTTAATGATGAGAGTTGCCCTATCCACAAGCTACAAATGGTTACCCCAGTGGTTTGAATGGCTATTTAATGCAGCCCCGGTGGTTTCATTAGGATATTATTCTCTCCCAGCATGTCCCACTAATGATACTAGGCTAGCAATACGTAAATGAATGTGTTATGTATAAGCAGGAAGATCCCAAGTGACAAATATGAAAGAACACTTTGTGGATTCTGAGAAGAGGCTTTCTACAACTCTTACAAAACTGGAGCACATACAATGCTTAAAACCTATTAACTTCATTTCTCAAACATGACTGGACCAAACCTATGTAAGAAAGAAAGCCCAGAAACTTGCTACTAAGGCATGTAATGTCCCTGACATGTAGCTAATTTCACTACGCCGCCAAGTCACACTATGAGTACATGTCATAGTTCTGTCCAAATGGCTTCTTACATTACATCCTACAGCTTATACTTCCATTGCAGCAGCTGACCTTGGGGAGCATCACCACCAACCTACAGGTAGCAGTAAAGTGTCTGCCTGCGTAGGCTATTAATAATTAATATGATCAGTAACTATAAATCCTTTATCAGATCATGAATTATGATCAGAACTTGGTCACACTTAAGGTCACACATAAATAATATCTGAATAAAAAGCTGCTGTCTCCTGATTCTTACACAGTGAATGTATGTGGGTGTATGTTAATGTACTATTTCTGTTGATAGAGACAGTGTTTGTGTTTGTATCCAAGGGAGGAAACACTGAGAATGTCTGGCAATGTAGAGTCCTATATCCTATCATAATGGCAAATCTCATTAATATGTGATATTAACTTTTTCCACTTTCTGATCACGATAGAGACAAGGAGATTAATACCACTCTGATGATGTCTTTACGGTGAATATTAAACAAGAGCCAGCATAGGGTTAATTTAGATTAGCATTAAGACTGGAAATATGCTTTTTGAACTTTTTAATAACAAGTGAGGTGTGGGTGTCTGTAATATTCCTTGAAGCCCTCCTGGTTTGTTTGCTTTGTGCAGCGCCCCATTTGCAGCTGGAGACACCACAGTCCTGAACAGACAGTCACAGTGCCCCCATGCATGTCCTTAATGGAGTCTTCTCGCGTTTCATTATCTTCCTCCATTTTTTTTCCACAGAGAGTCAGCGGTCGACCTTTTCAGATGGGGGAAAAGAAGGGCATATGGTTGTCAAGACAACAGTCAGCCCCAGCCTATAGAAGAAGAAAGCTAGAGAGATAACGATACTAGGGGAAAGGACGGGGACAACTAAATGTAATGAAGCTCAGCTGCGCATCTCCAAATATAGAGTGTGCTTCCTTTGCACAGCTGTCAGTGCTGGGGCACTGCTGGGGAAATACTGTCAGTGGGTCATACTGGCTATAACCTCTGCATGCATAAACCACTTTCATTCTGAACACACATTTCAAAGCCTAGAGTTTTAAGGTGTCAATTTCAGACCTCTCCTTATTTATACTAGCTCTGTTCTTTTCTCTGCCTCTGTGTGATGCCTTGAAATCTGTCAGTCTGCCATTTTGTGAACTAACCATCTCTTGTCTGCGCTCTCTTTCACCTCACCAGAGATCTGCCTACTGACCCGGGGCAGACGGACGGCCAGTGTGCGATCAGACACCTACTGTCGCCTGTACTCTCTCTCTGTGGACAACTTTAATGAGGTGCTAGAGGAGTATCCCATGATGAGGAGGGCCTTTGAGACGGTAGCCATTGACAGATTGGACAGGATAGGTAAGACTGCTCCAGTAAAGCAAACTTTAGTTGATATTGTTTAACAACGAATTACCATATAGCATGATAGTGTTGATTGGTCTGTGAAGGTGTTCAAATGTATCTTTCCATCCAGACCTAATTATTGAATGTGTTTTTTGTGTGTGATTTAGTCACTGAAAATCAGATTCACGGCTTACTGATAAAAGTATGGTGTCTTCATATGAGTCATTCACTAGATGAAAAGAAGCATAAGAAAATGTATTCATTCATTAACGTGATGTCCTGGTCACATCTGACAGCTGTGAAGCTCGGGATGAGTGATCCTTACAGGTATGATGTCCAGTATACACTAAAGGAAAGAAGCCTATGGTGAAAATGTATTCATGGCAGTGAATCATTTATCATATAGTTTCCTGAGAATTAATTGTCATGGCAATTAAGTGCGTCCTGATGATAGAAGCCATTTTGAAGACAGTTATTTAACATATGTGACACTGGCTGAACATTGAGTTCAGAAACACACATGCACACACACACACACACACACACACACACACACACACACAAACACACACACACAAACATGCACAGAGACTGCTTTGTCTTAGCGGAGTCTTGGGAGCCCTTTTTTAACTCGTAAACACAACCATGTTATTTTTTCTTTACAATGCAAACAACCCCCGCTCCCCCCAAGGCCAGCAGTGCTACTGTCACACCACATCCCCCTGTCACATGACCACGCTTCACATGTTTACAAAAGCCCTGCATCCACCACCTGCCAGCTGTTGCCATAGCAGCCAGATTCCACACATGAGCAGCCTTCAGTCAACCAGCTCACATATTTGGGGGGTGACTGACTGTCTGCTTCAAAACCAAATATTCCCACTGGGCTCCATGTGCACTTGATTAATTTCAATCACTTATAATGTGTTCCATTATTTGGCTTTGTCAGCGGTGTTTATCAGAAAAAACATCTGGATCAAACACACAGAGGGATATTACAAGCCATGTTGAAATGTAAATACAGACTTACAAGTAAGGACACAAGCTCTGTTCCTCTCAAGTGTAAAGAGTTTTTTGTTGGACGCATCTTAGTAAAGTCCTCATTTTTAAAGCCAATGCTTAAGATATTATACTTTTTTTTGTTGACCATATGTGAACAGGGGTGCTTAATTAGGATCAGTTCAGCCTGACAGACCATAATTACTCACATTTTTGAAGGAACCAGGCTTGCTCTACCAGCCATTCATCCATTTTCGTAAAAAAGGCTTTGACCTATGAGCCATTCCTACATAGAGAGGGGATAATCCCTTGTCCGTTGTCTTTATTTCCTTAATGTGTCACATTTAAACACAGCAGAAGAAGCTGAATGTATAGCAGTGCTTTAAGGTGAGGTGGAGGTGTTAGTTAATAATGGATTGGCTGATGTGTGAGTTCTGCAGTTCCATCAGCATATTATTGTCCCTAGGTGTCACCTATAGCATATTTATGCCATTCACACATCTCCAAGATGTCAAAGGCAGACACTTTTGTTGTTTCTTGCTTCCTCAGGAGGAAGTGTACTAAGAGTCAAAGAGGATGAACTAATTGCTCTTTGAGTAAGAACTCTTTAAATGTTACAACCAGGCTCTTTCAGGCTACAGCACAGCAAATCCAAACCCGAGAGAGCGTGTTTTCGGTCCACAGATGAAACCCAGGCAACAGGAGTCACCACAGTTTGGAAATGCCTCCTTGTGACATCTCCTTCTGGCTAGGCGGCTGACTGCGTTAGAGACCAAGAAGTTCACCAGCCTATTTTACTTCTTTGTTAGGTATCACTCAGTTTTTCTGACTAACAACCTATCTTTCTAGCCAGCACTCTTGACCTCCCACTGCATCAGAGAACCAAGCTGACTACCAGTGACAGTAGTGCAGAAGAGCTGTTAATATGCGCCCCACAAGTTGTCCACCGACCAAAAGAGAGAGAGAGAGAAAGGGAGCGCAAATTACCTGTGTCCCTAAATAACCTTTACCCTTCCCAGGGTCATGATGTCATACCCATTACAAAAGGAAACATCTTTCCTTTTCCTTAATTATCTGAACCTTTGTATCTATGGAACATTAAGAGGCACCCAACCAGGCTTAACTGTCTCCTTTTCTCTCTAACTGATTTAAAGAAACAGCTGACATATTGAGGGTGTTTCCATTTGTTACCTTTCCTCACATGTCAAAGCAATTCATTCACTAGTGAGAAAGTATTGTTCCCCAAATAGGCTCCTTCTCTCTTTTGATCAAGAAATGAGATGTCTCTGTTCACATCCTCCATCACCCTTCCTGGTCATTACTGTGGAGAGGAGGAACTTGTGCATTCCACTCTCAGCAGGTTTCACACACAGCGGTCTCTAACAACACACTCATCTGATTTACCTGACAGCGGTGAGAACCCATGGGGTTTGAACTTTACCACTTTGTGACGCACGCACTGCTTTCTTTCTCAGAAACAGCCCGTGATGAGCCGATGTGAGATCAGATGTGATCATTCTGTTACACGCTTTCCTGCTGTGACTCTCTATCTAGCATTAGTCTGCTTGGCTTACAGCCGTGCAGTCTGCTTTTCCCACTAAGTGGGATTCTACAATTCAGCCACAAGTCAATATTTACCTGCATGCAGGCAAATTCTACAGAGGTCCTCTATCTATCAAAGAGTGAGAAGGAAACTTAAACACGCTGCTCTTCCAAGAGTGTTACTTACTGGTGAGAGATCATAAGCATTTAAATCTCATTCACACAGCTTGTCACTCTCACATGAGAGTTGTTAAGGTCCTGTGTGAGTTGTGAAGGTGGCGTGGCCTTCATGTCCTTTATCAGTGTCACTTGAATCAAGATGTCAACTGGCATGAAAATGCCTGGTAGGGGAAGTCCCAATGCCATCCCAATGCCATCCTGATGACAGTTGAGTCTTGATGTGTCTTTCCTTCCTTGCCTATTCGTCAGATGTGTGGAGACAGTCCATTTGCGGATGTTGATGTACATAGACAACTTTCTGATTCTTTCCACCTCGATGTTGCTGCTTATGTCATACATCACATAACTTGAGGAACTGCTCAAGCAGGTGTTTAATTGTCGCCACTATCATGGCTGAGATGATCATGTCTCTATTCGCCTTGCATGACCTCCAATACACTGTGCAACTACAAAGCGTATCCCATTACACCCAAGTATTCAAGCTATGAGCTTTGTGAGCTTCTGCTCCTTCATAGGGCATGCCACCATCTAATTCAGAAGAGGGTGCAACCATTGTCTCTGGTGTTGCATACCTGTGGGGGTTAAGCAAAAGTGGCCTGTAAGATGGCTTAACTCACACCCATAGACCAGGAGTTACCAGATATCCAGATAACTATTATTTTCTACTCCTGGAGGGCCAATGCATGCAGAACACCAGCCAAGTGCAAGTAAACACCCACAGGCACCATCACCATCTAATCACATACAGATAATATATGCATAGACACAGAGGCACAAATGAACAATTGCTTTGGCAACAGACATGCTCTATCTCACACTGTCAGCACTGAGGTGACTCTACAAAACAACTGACTGGCACAAACACTTTATGTACTTATATCCTCATGAAAGGGAATCAGTGCAAAATATAAGAAGCTCTCTAGTGCTCTCTCTATCTGTGTGTGTGTGTGTGTGTGTGTGTGTGTGTGTGTGTTTGTCTGAGTGTCTGATGAAAATGGCAGATAGTTCTATATAAAGGCTACTATACAGGCTATCCACCGTGGCCAGGAATAGAACAAAGGATAAAGGTAAACAGTGAAGCTGTTATTTCTGTCTAGTAAAAACTGACTAAGAATGAGTGAAGGTATGTGCTAGATAATGCTAGGGCGTTTGCATGTACAACTAAGGTTGTTTTTCTTTTAGCAACCAATAGCATCTAATTCAGCAACAATGCTACTTTCTGTCTCCTTGTCATTGCAGGGAAGAAGAACTCAATCCTGATGCACAAAGTTCAGCGTGATCTGAACTCAGGTGTTTTCAACAACCGGGAGAACGAGATGATCCAGGAGATAGTTAAATATGATCGGGAAATGGTTCAACAGGTCGATGTACCACGTTCACGGGCCATGTCCATGACACCTTCTCTATACAGTGAAGGAGTCTTTAATCCTCCATATTCCTCCACCCATCCCCAGAACTCTGCAATTGGCACTCTGCAGCAGGCGGTAGCCATGAACTTTTGTGCCCCTGTGCAAGGGAACTTGATGGGAGTAGGGAACCTGCAGTCCCCCAAGATGCTGAGGAGATTCCAGGTGATGGAAAGTGTGCCCAGCCCTGTTTCAGCTTCTCCACTGCAGTCTCAGTTCATTGCTTCTGGTGCCTTTGCTCCCATCCAGTCCAGCCCCCCTATCCAGAGCCCTCTGACACTTGGAGGACAATCATTCCCGTATGGATCCAGTGCCCTCGCTGGTCCCACCTCAGGCTCCCAGCTTTCTCTAGCCCAGCAGCACATAGCCAGTCCCGCACACCGGCCCAGCACATATAAGAGTACTCATTCCTTGCAATTGGGAAGTTTGGGCCAAGATGCCAGGGCACTGTCAGCCTCTCAGCCCTCACTGCCTCATGAGGGGGGGCAAACAGGTGCCCCTAGTTCCCCCCAGTCTACAAGAGTCTCCTCTACTTCCATAGGACCCCCTCAGACCCCATCAGGTCACACAGGCATCCGGAGCGCTGTACCACATAAATTGGTACTGCCCCACCAGATGTCTGTGGGGGCCTTCCCTGTAGCATCCCTACCCGGTTCTGTGTCGAGTTTTGGGGCTGGTGCAGGGATGGCAGGAGTGGGTGTAGGAACAGGTCTGGGGGACTCGGGGCGACCCAAGAAGGACTCTATAGTGAGCCTTCCTGAGACAGACCACATCAGAGTCAGATCCAGGCTATCCTCAAACTTGTGATCTTAATTTAACTCTTCTGGGAGAGTGGCTCAACGAGGGACTTGTCTGCAGGAACACAGGGGATTGCTGTTCATTCTTTGACAGTTCCTCTTCTCTCTCTTGACTATTCGAATGTATGAATGTAGAGTGAGAAGCAGCAGGGAGAATCTGAGAGAAGACTGTCCGAACATAAACTCTGTATGGTGGTTTTTGAATCTGCAGGATTGAGAAGTTTCGCAGATATAGTAGTTGCACAGTAGTCGTAAAGTAGCATCTTCCCATCTCCAACTCCTTTATTTACTTTATTTTACAACATAGTCATGTGCATACCTGCTTCACTATCCTCTCATTCACCTCATTTAATGGAAACCTTGGGTCCATTGGGACTAAAAGAAAATCAGGGACCTGCTTCAGATATCAGAAGTTGGCACTTTAATGGGTTTATACTGTATCTACCACATTTTGTCAGTAGGCTGGCTGTAAAACCATGATCTTCTCACAAAGGCATAATTGTGGTTTTCATAAAAAGCCGTAAAAAGTTTGAATATTACAGTTGTGTTTTTTTTTCTAAGTATTCCTAGACCTAGGCCTATAGAGATAATATTCAATAATGACATTCATTTAGATATTTTTTATCATATGTTTCGCCAGACTATTGATGAATGAGTGTATTTATAAGTCAAAATCATGCATTTTTTGAATATATTTGGCTTCTTTTGTAAGTCTTCCCTGCTTATGATAAGTATGTGAACCCCCTAGGATGTTCAGAACAATCCGAATATCCTTTATACTGAAATTACAGCTGTGGGACAAATTGTCTAGTTTAAGCCAAGTCATCAAGTTCTGCAGGCAATGTCTGTTGGTTTGTTTAATTTAAAGCAGCATCAATCAATATTTTTTTATATTAACAGTGAATAAAATGACTAAGGGTAGTGTGAGGGGAGTTGCTTGTAGTGATTAACCCACAGAGAAATCACTCAGCTCTGCATCTCTATAGAGTGTCTTGGCTTTTCTTTAGCTCATTGTTTTGGCTTTAAAGCCAATTGATTTTCTGTACAGTTCAGTCTTATCACTCAACCCTGTTTCCAGTAGCAAAATTCAGCAGTTTTCAGCAGAAACACTCCCTTAAACCCATTATGTGTGACCTGCACATTTAGCAAGCTAAAGAACCGGATATCTTTCTAGGAGTGGGTGAACCAGAACTAAAAGGCGAGTAAATATATAGAGATAGGTGGCCAGAGAGAGGACGCCAGTGGGAGTTGCTTGTGTGTGCTGGATATGTAAGTATCAGATTGTTTGCTAACATGTCTGCCATAACAACTTGATAAAGTAAGAATATGTCAGGGCTGTCAGCTTGTTTTGCCGTTTATGTTCCCCCAAGTGGCCAGAAATGTATCAATGCAGCTTTAAGATTCATAAATTACCAAGGTCCAATCAAAATACACCTGACTAAAAGACATTTCTTCACAGAAAATTTGATATCTGAAGAAATGGTTTTATGTGAGTAGTAACATCCCACACTATTGTATCATAGAAAGTATAATTCACTGCCAGTTTTATACAACTCAAAATGTAAATCCTTTAAAACTCACATAATCAAAATATAAATTCATTCTTTTCTAACCATGAATCTCACATTTGCACATTTGTAGCAGTTTGGGCATTGTGTCACATTTAATGAAACTCATGCAAAACTCAACCTTAATGTAAACGTGCCAGCTTTGATCAACATCCAAGGACAGTGCAGATACTTTGCAGGATGTAGTTTGTAGTGTGGCTCTGTCATTAAGGCCTTGATAAGGATTGCTACTGATTTGTGACCAAAAGCATTAGAAAGTGATCATTTTCTCCTGGACCTCACATTTTTTTCACCTCATCTGACCAATGCCTAACCATTACTGGGTAATGAGAGTGGAAATTGGAATCCTTCGGGTCAGTTTGGGACTGTTATTATGCTCCTCTGATTGGATTTTATTATTCATAGCGCAGAGAGTTCTTCTTCTATGATCGTTTTGCATTTTCATTTTGTTTAGTTTCAGTTTCTGCATTGTTATCCACCTTGAGAGTCATCAATTTGAAAAAGTTGAAGGTTTGTAAGTATTTTTAAACAGTGTTTTTGAGGTCTGTTGTGTTCTTGTTTTATGCCCAAATTATGCCCTGTGGAACCTATTTGGATGCTCAGATTATTACAGAAGCTCGTTATGAAAAAGTGTTTAAATGAACTTCACACTGTGTTCTGGAGGCACTGTCTAAGGACAGGAAATGCATTTAATGACTAAATAAGTTCACAGACTTTTTATGCTTCATTAGAATGCACAAAGTAGAGGAAGGCAGGATGAATTACAAAAAAGGATCAGTAGCAAAAACCTACACCACAGGCAGATATTAATAACTAATGATCCCAAACAACTACACAATTTAAATCAAAACTAAAGAATGATCAGAGTGAAACTAAATTTACTTTTTTGTATGGTGTTTTAAAAAGTTAAGTTACAAATGACATAGACTGACTCATTCACACTAACTAAACGTAGTAATCAGAGAACACTACACTAAACCCATTCAGTCATATTAATAATAGCAATAATGGTTTGAAAAGTGGCCACTCTATGCAGATGAAGTTCTGTTGTGTCATTAAGGTGTTGATGAAGATGCAATATTTCACTTTTTGGATTAATTTCCCAAACTTGACTGAGAATTGGCTTAAAGTCTGTTTTTGGAAGAGCTTAAACTGATATTTAGTTTCCAGTCTGCGCTCTTTAGTGACACTAACGCAATTGACATGGTTGTTATTTCTATGTGTAAACATCATTATGTAAACTAGACTATTTATTTATTTAGCCTTGTTAACTGTAACTGTAGACATGTAGAAAATTAAAAATCTTTTTAATCTTTGACAAAATGCATATTATCATCCGGTATGAACCCATATAGTTAAATCAGAACAAATCTCTTTGCATTACAGAAGACGTGTAACTTTTTCTGCTATGGTCGCTCACAGTGCTCCCCACAGTTTGTGCCTGCTGCTGTGAGGCCTGCATGCTTTCTTCTATTGTGTGTTTTATTTGTTTATTCATTTTTCCAATCTCTCTCCACAGTCCATTTGCAAATCCTGGTCCTTTGACCAATGCTGCTTTTTGATTTCTTATACCTTCTGTGTCATTACCTCTGACATCTAATTAGCATGTTGCCCAGATCTCTGTAAATTCAATTTTCCCTATTTTTGCAACTTTACAAACATATTTAGTGTTATGTAAATCTTACAACAACACAACTTTTTCAGGATGTTTGTCTGTACCACACACACGCACACATGCAAGCACACACACGTCAAAATTTACAGAAGCTTTTGCCAAGATTTGTGCTATCAAAATGTGTTTTTTTTTTTCAAATACTTAGTACATAGTTCCTAATTTGTCTTTCCATTTACCATTCCAATGTGTCTTTTGGCTTTTATCAATGATGGTAAAGCATGGAGATTCAGAGTGGTTAAAATGTTTACCTACAAGGGCTCTTTATTTGGATTAAGTGTGTCTCTGACTTTGTCACCCAACCCACTTATTCACGCTAATGAGTTCAGATTAGTTCTCTCTTATTGGATGATAACGACTACAGCAACATTGAATAATATGTAACACTTTTTTTATACTGGTTGTTTCTGTATTTACCAAGATAGGATACGGTTCAACATCAAATCCCTCTGTATTAATTTATTTCCTTTACTTCCCTGACTTTTGTTTGCTTAACTCTTTCTTGCTATGTTTCTTAGGTCCTAGACCTTTTTGTGACACTCAATAATACAGTGACTTATTACAAAATCAATACCAAAACCAATCCTAAACTCTACAGACTAATGCAGGCTGGATAATGTACACTGAGATCTTCACCAGTAACCGTGAGTCCCCTTGAATCAAACAGGCCACCCAAGGCAGTCGCTGTCTGTGAAATCCGACTCTAACAGTGCAGTTAAAGCGTTTCTGTGTCAGAGACCTGATTTTCTTTTACTTAGCCACTCTACAGTTGTCACATCCCATAACATGTACTGTGCATACCTAGTGCCTAGCATATACTGTAGTCTCCACATACATGTACTATATTCTTTGTGTGTGGCTGTAATAAAAATGCAATCTCCTCAATACAAACATCACTGTCAATTACATACCACTGCAGTACATGTAAAAGGGAAATAAATTGTATTTGAATACATATTGATTCCACTGCTTCATGTTTGGGCAAATAATCTTGGGTTAGCATATTGGAAAAGCACTGGTCATGATCATTCTGCATATTCTTAATAGAAACAAGCATCTTAATGCATTAAAGGCATGTGATGAATGTCTCTGCATTCTGTTATGTGTCAAAGTTACAATGGCCTCTGAATCTTTGTTATTGTTTTCATTTAATTCAATTCAATTTTATTTATAGTATCAATTCATAACAAGAGTTATCTCGAGACACTTTACAGATAGAGCAGGTCTAGACCATACTCCAGAATTTACAAGGACCCAACAGTTCTAGTAGTTTCCTCCAGAGCAAGCAACAGTGCGACAGTGGCGAGGAAAAACTCCCCTTTGGGAAGAAACCTGGGACAGACCCAGGCTCTTGGTAGGCGGTGTCTGACGACCGGTTGGGGTTAGAATGAAGAGTGGCAATAACAGTCCCAAAAAAATAATAGTAGTTTGTAGTAGTTCTTTGTAGTAGTTCATGGCATAGCAGGGCACTGTGCGGCATTACAAGGCACAGCAGGACGTCGCTGGGCACCGCAGATCGTGGCAGGATGTAACATGGCATCGCAGAAGGGAACGTGTAGCGGGACCATGGCGACAGCTGCAACCATGATTTTGGAGCCTCCCTGAGGCATGCTGGGGGAAAAAGAACATAAGGACTCCCGGGGAATGACTCCCCAGAGCTAGGTTAGTAACAAGCATTTCTGGGACATGGATGCACACAAAATGGGAAGATAGAAAGATAGATAGAGGAGAGAGGAGCTCAGTGTGTCGAAGGAAGTCCTCCAGCTGTCTAAAACTATTACAGCATAACTAAGAGAGACAGGATAAAGAGAGGAGCCTGGTCAGGCTAAAACTCTCCTCAACCGGATCGGGCTGTATCGCCCTGCCTCCCTCTAGTTTTATTATATTATTGATTATATGATAGATAAATCTGACAACTGTGACGAGAAGCAGGTGGGCGGGTTAGGCTGCGACTCCTCACTCCCTAACTATTTTCAATTCAATTTTAGAGGTGCTCAGGGCATCATGGGAAGTCCCCATTTAATATCATCTGATTATCTACCTGGTTATTAGAAGAATATCCTTCAAACTCAGTAAAATATTGCAATATGTCTTGCATGGAATAGTGGATTCATATGGTTTTTCATTATAGAATGTGACATTCTTTTGTGCAGAACGTCAATAGGCTATTTTAAGTTTTGCAACAAGACAAGCTGAAACTTGCAACTACTTGAAATGTGCCGGTCTGAAGCATTTGGAAACCTGTCAGTTTACAACATTTTATTCCTCGGATTCACTGCTTTGTTCTAACTTTCTAGCTCGCTCAACCATCACTGCTCTCTCGCGCCCATTAGCCGCTTCCATCCAAAACTGTTGAAAGACTTGGCCAGCTGACCTCAGGTGATAGGCTGTTGAAATAGGTGATGCCTTCCAGGCCTGAAAAGTGAAGCTAATGTGAAGTGGAAGGTCGTCAATATAGACTAGCATTCTGCCAACCAAGCTAGCTAGCTAGCTAGCACTATTGTTAGCTGGTGACTTAAGAGAAAGTCTGCCTATGATCAACCAGGTCTAAGTATTGCTGTACATGCTGACGAAACGGTACCATTACCCGAAGGTCCACATTTCCCCACCAGAGAAACTCAGCTGTAAGACCTGTGTCAGAGGGTTGAAAATGTCCCTATTTAGCGTTTAGCTTAGCGCAGCGCCATTAAAACCATAAACACTGGCTAGACTCGTCCCTTCCCAGCTTTGCCCTTTTGTTGAAATATGGTCACTTTTGACTCCAAAATACCAAGATGGTTGATGGCCAAAATGCAAACTAATGGCTTCAAAACGGCAGGCCCCCAACCGATGGGTGACATCACTTTTAACAGTCTATGGTTCTTATGAGACAAGCTAAGTTGCAGACGACATCATCAACTGTTGCCAGATGTACGATAATGATCGTATTTTATTGTTGCTGGTCCGGCTGCTAGACTTTTCTCTGGACACTTAGGAAAGATGGACTCCAAAAGGGAAACTGAAAATATTTCAAATACTTGTTGTGTGAGTTAAAGAGTTAAAGTTATATTGTTGCATACATTAGATTTCAACATCTGGAGGAAGATTCTCTTATTAAAAAAAGGACTTGCTGCATCAGGCACCAGATGTGTGTGTTTGATACTCCCTATCATTTAGAATAAAGGTCAGACAAAGGACAAGTCTCTCTCTTTCTCCCAAACACCAGCGCACCCTCTCCACAGTGTTGCCTCCTGCTTCCTCTCCCCAGCTAACAGAGAGTGAGAGAGCTCTGGCCCCACTTGCTCCCTCCAGGACTGTACACTCCCAACCCCCCCATTCCCCCCCCACTAGAGCTGCTGAGTGCTGGCCACTCATGATCCACAGGGCATGAGATAGCCCAGAAGAACCCAGGAGCTTGGCCGGGAAATCAAAGCGCTCTCAGTGAGAGTGATTGGTCAGCTATCTAAGAGTGGTTTCTAGCTCTGGCATGCCTGACAGATAGTGACCAACACCTCCATAGCGTCCCCTTTCTGATGATCCTGTGGCTGGAATGAAGAGCTCGCTGAAAGCCCCACACTACTGTCTACGTTTGATGTGATACACTCACTTATGCAGATGTGATGTCATTCAGTGAAAGTCACATTTCATTTCAGTAAACATTTAATTCAAATGTAATTTTAATGTAAAACAGGTCATATGTTTGTCATGCCAAATAATCCACACTTTCTATGTCCTTTTCTGGTCATGATAGGCTAAAGCCTATCCTAGCATGCTTTGGGCGGAATACAGGGAGACACAAGGGTAACTCATATAGGACAATCACATTCACACTTACTAGCAATTTCAAGCCTCCACTTGACATCTAGTTGTCAGCAGATAACAGACCACCTGGATGAAGAACGTGACTCCACACTAAACCACAATGTTGGTACCAACTAAGCTTTCACTCTCAAGACATCAAAATTCACAATTCATCAAATCAAAGACAGTATTGAAATGCAACAGAAGTCACACCTAAAATGAGATGTAAGCAAAATTCTTCCAGGCCAGAGGAAAGGTATGCAAAAAAGAGTTAGGTATACAGGCAACAGGAGTGAGTTAATCCTCCCCCTTGCCTTAATTAAGTAAATGTAACCATATGCAGGAAGTGCCTTACCTTGTTAAGTAGAGAATAAAAGTGGTGAAAGTCTTCCTGTATTTATGCAAGGCTCTCTAATTGTTTACTGAAGCTTAGCGATATGAACAGGCAGTGATCTTTCAAACAGTCTTCTTCAGCAGGTGAAATTTGACTATTAGCCTTTTTCCAGAGCTTTTAGCTGCATCCCTCAGTCATCAGAATGTTGAAAGCCAGATATACCACATATTAGCTGATGTTAAAAATGAACATAACCTTTGCAAGGCCTACGCTACGGTAACCATGTTAAGCAAAAGAAAACAAGAGAGGCTAACTAGAAAATGCATTTCCTGCAGAAAATGCTTGTGAAGGTGAAGTAGTGAGAATAGTTGGCAAAGTGGGAATTGTTTTAATTAGTAAGAATTTAATTGAAATGTTGAATAATACCAATAATGTATTCAACAAAAGAGAAAAATCATAGTATAGTTGTGTTAAAAAAAGTGGTAAGAAATCGTATTATGGCATGTATCATAGTGATGAAAAAGTCATAGTATAGCTTATCAAAAAAAGGGATAGAAAGGTCATAGTACGTCAGAAAAAAAGTCATAGTATAGTATGTCGGGAAAAAAAAACATGAGAATGTCCAGCCCAGGAATCAAACCTGGATTAGAGTCTGCAAAGAGTACCTGCTGGTTATATGCTGGTAGCTGTGCTAACCACAGCACCAGCGTGCCACCACATGACTCATGATGAAATCATTCATAGCTTAGCATGTTCAAAAAAGCCATCTAAAAGTCATAGTATAGTATGTCAAAAAAAGTCATAGTTTAGTATGTCGAAAAAACGTTTGTAGAAAAAAGTTATAGTATTGTAATTAAAAAAAGAAAGGTCCAGCTCTGTCTGGGTATTGAACCTGGGTCAGATTCTATAGAGACAAGACCACAGATTGTCACAGTATAGTATGTCAAAAAAAGTCATAGACGCTTGTTGAAAACAGTATTGGCTCAGTATGTGGAAAAAAGTGATAAAGTCATAGTATGCTAAAAAAAAAAAAAGTGATAAAACTGTCTTCGTATGGTATGTCAAAAAGGTTATCAAGAAAGAAGTGTCAATTAAAATGATTAAAAAAAAGGTTATAGTATAGTATGTCCAAAAAAATGATGAAAAGTCATAGTATAGTTTGCCAAAAAAACAAGGCAAGAAGAGCTGGACTGGGTATCAACCCTGGGTCATAGGGTGCAGCGACAGCTTGCCAAAAAAGTGATAACAAAGTCATAGTAACCACTGTGCCAGTATGCCTCCACATGATTCATGATGAAAACAGTCATAGCGTAGCATGTAAAAAAAAAGCCATCTAAAAGTCATAGTATAGTATGTTGTAACCCAGGTTTACTTAGTTAGCAAAATAAATAAATTGGTTAAAATCAATCAATAAATGTTAATATGGTTAAAAATTCATTAAGAACATTTGTAATATTTTATTTCATTCAGTATGTTATTTCATGAGTTATTTTGTATTTAAAATGCATTTGGACTTTTATTTTGAAGGGCACGTTGCTGCGTAACCCAGGTGACCAGCAACCGCAAATCGGATTGTTCGAAGGGTTTTTCTCTTTGCTGGAAGAATTTGTGGGTTTTGCGGAGCGGGCTGCAGATAAAACTTTGAGAGAGTCAGAGAGGAAGGTGAAGAATCTTTACTTGTTAGAAGCCAATTTTGTTGGATTTTTGTGAAGAAGATATTTTACGTACTCGATCTGTCCCTGTGTGGAGACGATTAGTACGTTGGAAAACGGGACTTGGTGAGTGGGAAAAATATTTTTTTTCTTTTCTTTTCTTTCTTTAAAAGGGAAAAAAAGATATGTGCAATGTATTTATGATTTTGCGAATATATAAAGCCGAGGTAGTGATTTTAAGTTGATTTATGGTCAAACTTGAAGCACATGCTGCAAATAAGCTAAAACCGTATCTCTGCACAATGATGTTCGGCAACCATTTTAAGAACCGCAATTGAGACGGGAGTTGGACAAATTTTATTTAAAGCTACCTGGTTATTTATGTTGGTATTTATGCACGTTTTATGTTGTTACGATAGGCCATTTAGAGTGGGTTGGAGAAATATTCAACTGACACCGACTTGGAGAACACGAGGTTGAAACAAGATGGCGAGCCACCCAGTGACCTGCTGAACTGTGCAACTACCTGAGTAATGGCGCCTCTATTGGACGGTGCTCATGACCTTCTGAACTGGTAGGATTCATCCAACTTCTGCAAAACTGCAGCGGACTCTAATGGTGCTTTTCCATTGCGTGGTATCTACTCTACTCGCCTCGACTCTACTCGCATTTTTTGGTTTTCCTTTACGAAAAAAAGTCCCTGGGACCTGCTACCAGGTACTTTTTTTAGTACTACCTCAGTCGAGGTTCTAAGCGAGCTGAGGCGATACCAAAAGGTGACGTGGAAACCTGCAGGCTGCTGGTTGGTCGGATCGCTGCGTTGTTAGCAGACAAGAGTGCGGAGTGTGTGTCCGGAACAAACGGCACATTTAAAAAAAAATTCTAGCCAGACACCGACAGATTATCTACTCTCTGCACTATTCTCACTTTAACTGTTCAATATTAAGGGCTATATATTAGGGGATTTATGTTGTTTCCAATATTGCACACTGTTACTTTAAAAAAAACAAGACAATATATCAAAGAAAAGTTTTTAACTCTTCAAGTAGCGCATCAAACCCTCCCGTGGATCCCGGTCTTCTCCCCCTGCACCCTGTGGCAGTGTCCCCACCGGGTCTGCTGTCCCAGATGCATACCAGTCGTTGTCATAAGCCATGACTCTCATAAAGATTATACGAAGCCCAGCAGGTCAGAACCAGAGATTTCACCCGTCGGACATCGACTGCCCACCAGACGGTCTGCAGGGGCGATTTTGCAAAGCGTGAATGCTCTGAAACACAAACGGTACACAGCAGACATATTTTGGTGTGCAATCATGGTTGCTAAAGTTCATGTACTTTATATAGCGTATAGTAAATACTGACCGGGGTCCCTAACACATGCAAATGTTAGCTAACGTTACCAGGAAACTTAACTTACCCTTTTGTGTCGGCGAACAGTCATGTCGACGTCTGAACTCCGTCGGAATTCCCAAACTCCTGCTTTTTTAGCGGTGATTTTGTTGCTTCCTTCAGCTTCTTTTGAAACAAAACATTGGCGAGTAGCCGACGTGCTGTTGTGAATCACGTTGAAAATTACGTCATCAAGCGTAGCTATGGTAACCAGCCACGCTGAGGCGTTACTCAATCTGCAATGGAAAACCGACCAAAAATGGGTCGAACCGTGTAGAGGCGAGTCAAACCGTGTCGAGCCGAGTTGTTACCATCAATGGAAAAACGCCATATGTGAACCCTAGTTGCTTACTGAAAAAAAAAGAAGACAGAGAAGAGGACTCTCTTTTCTTTTGGTCCTGTAATGACAATTTATTCAGTCTTTTGCTGAATCATCTACATGTGAATTCTCAAACTAAAAGGTGAACTTCACTGATGTGATTTAGATCAGCCTGAGTTAACTCAATAGATCAAAATCTTAATTGAATTGATTAAGAACTAATTTGAACTAAACCAAACTAAAAGGGTTGCACCCTGATATTAAAACCTGATATTAAAACCTGATACTAGAACCTGATATTAAAACCTGATACTAGAACCTGATATTAAAACCTGATACTAAAATCTGATATTAAGTCAAAAGTCAGAGGTTAATTCAAAAGGTTAAAACCTAATTACTTAACAAAAAGGGGTTAAGGTCATTTGAAATTGTGTTAATTGTTGTCCAGTGTCTTGTGTGTAAGTTCTTCAATAATAAGCCGGCAGTTTAAACTTATTCCCTGGTCTGTGGTCTTTTTACTTTTCTAACATACTGTAATGCATCTTTTGCTCCAGTAGACGAACTTAGTTGAATAATTCTGGTCCATAGAATATAATTAAGTACGGGTTTTTGTTATTACTCTGTAATTACCACACAAAGGTGTTACAATGTCAAAAAAAGTCATTCAAAATTCAAACTATAATTTGGCAAAAAAAATTATAGTATTGTAATTAAAAATAACATAATGAAAAGGTCGAGCTCTGACTGGGTATTGAACCTGAAACAGATTCCATAGGATTCCATCCTAAATAGTGATAAAAAGTCTTAGTATGGTATGTCAAAAAAACGTGATAAAAAAATTATAGTATAGTATGTTAAAAAAAAGTGATTAAAATGTCATAGTCATATTATGGTATTTAAAAAAAAAAAAAACATTACTAAATAAAAGTGTAGTATGTTGAAAACAATCATGAAAAGGGCTTGGTCAGTCTCGGAAGTGACAACAGTGACTGTGGCAACTTATTAGTTGTCTGTTGCTGCAGTGCTAAACATTTAGCCAGTGGGGGATGAAAGAAATCCACTTGACAACTACATCATGTAGTATGTATAAAAAAAAAAAAAAAAAAAAAAAAAAAGGCATTTAAAAGTTAGTTTAGTATGTTAAAAAAACAGATAAAAAGTCATAGTATAGTATGTTGAAAATAGTCATAGTATAACATGTTAAAAAAAGTCAGTGTGTAAAAACAATAAACATGATGAGAAGGCCAGGACTGGGTATTGAACCTGGGTCAGAGTGTGCAGGGACAACCTTCCAGTTAGCTGCAACCCATACTAACCACTGTGCTGACCACCAGTGTGACACTAAACTGATTATGTCAAAAAATGGTATTAAAGAGTCTTAATAGGGTAACCACTGAGCCCATGTGACACTGCCCATGTTTAGGTAGGAAACAATCATAGCACAATATCAATCAATCAAATGTATTTATATAGAACTTTACAGCAACCAGCAGGTATTCAAAGTGGAAGGAACCAAGTACAAAACAACACATCATACAATAAAAAAGAAGGAAGCATATAACACAGTAAAATCGAATAACAATACTGTGAATTTGGCTGGGCATTAAGCATTCACACAATAAAAAAACTTTTTACTGTGGCATGAAATAAGACAATTTAACTACAAAACAACTTCTTAAAATCTAAAATTATAGTATGACACAATGTAGAGTTTAGAAAGACAGTAAAGAAATCTAGCTGCCTTATACATATACGATTAGCACAAGACTTTTAAACACTGCTAGACTTAATGCCTCAGTCAATCAATAAACATATTGATGGTGGCTATTATGTGTTTACTTGAAAAGGACTGTAAAACACACAAGGACAAGAAACAGCATATACAGACGCTAAAACTGCATAGGCGCAAAGGGGAAAACCTTTTAAAAAGGAAGTAAAAAAACATTACTTTTTCTTCTGTCAAGAGATGTCAGAACTCCATCACATCGGCACTATTTAAATTCCTAATACAGACCCATCATCAACAATACGTGTTAATCTCTGGAGAGGACCTGTAATGGAAGCTTGTGAACTATTTCCTGCTACAAGCTCCATTACGACTCCATTACTGCAGGTTGGACCGGTGCAGCTCGCCAATTTAACAGCAGACATCCTTGGAATCACCCCAGAGAAACGGAGACAGGCCCATCAAGACTTCGCTGTAAGGTCATCTTCAATATCCTGTTTACTCCCCCTGCCAAAGTCAACGGTAGGTAACACACACACTCACGTCATTTCAACAAAAACTGTTAACTGTGTGTGTGTTCCCCTGCTCTTCCTAACTTACAATTCTATGTGTTGTACAAATTTAACTGATATACCCTCAGCATTTTAAAGCCAATATATAGCCGTCCCTCTGGTGCGAGACAGCTATTGATTGAGACACTTAGGCTATACCCTCAGCATCTATCCGTCCTTCTACCCATGACCACTCCTTGGTGTGGAGCTCAGCTCATGTAGTGCAGTACATATCTTCTTCACAGCTGTGTATCAGAGGCTATGCTGTGAAATGTTATGTGTCAAGTATGTGCAATCATGGGAGCACTTTGCAGAAAAGATCTCTGTCCTTGACAACTGGCCTCAAAAAGACGAGGGGAGAGGAGAGACACGCTGGGCCGATGCTTGCTCGAAGGCCACCTTGGCTTAGTTTGACATTGCATTTAGATTGTGGCAGGTTTAGTGTGATGGATACTTTAACTGACTAGCTTCATCAGCTGAGTTGAGAAAAGGAAAGTTAAATAAGATTGGAAATTTTTCGTTTATAAGTGTGAAGTGAAATATGCTTATTAGCTTTCTTCCTGAGTTGCATGAGAATATCAATATGGCTCTCATGTCTACACTGCAAGTAGTAGGTAAGCTGGGCTTAGCATTACAGGCCTAAAAACACCAGTATTTAAAACAGCATAGTCATGGACGGCTGCGAGCAGAAGTCTGCTTCAACTGTGGTGAACTTTGAGGTTTAATTTGGACCGGTAACCGAGCTAATGTCACTTTGTGGTGTGACTGCTGGAAACTGAGTGAACCAGCTGGCCTTGTTTATACAGACATACAAACAAAATATAAAATGTGGATTTTGTTGCCTTGGAACAGCTTATGCTCAGCAAGAAAGCTAAAACGTGTATTTCCCATACCGTTAAAGTATTCTTTTAATATACAAAACTAGAAAACTAAATCCAAGTAATTGTTTTCTGGTGCCATAAAATGTCTGTAAACATGAAATGAGGTTATAGGCCTCAATCAATTCAGGCGAGAAACAAACTTTCTATTTTCAAACTTTTCATTAACATAAGGGAATTACTAGAATTGTTGGGGCATTGTAAATT
This sequence comes from Etheostoma perlongum, assembly GCA_026937815.1. Taxonomy (NCBI): domain Eukaryota; kingdom Metazoa; phylum Chordata; class Actinopteri; order Perciformes; family Percidae; genus Etheostoma; species Etheostoma perlongum. The sequence continues at coordinate 27,700,444 of CM049379.1, forward strand.
ATAGAGTGTGGTCTAGGCCTCCTATCTGTAAAGTATCTCGGGATAACGTTTTAATAAAATTGAAAAGATAGTGTGTGTAAAAATACCTGTAATTTGGCAATATCAATGGCTGGTCCATGAAAAACACTATAAATAGTTTACTGTAAAACCAAGTCATAAGGTGATTGGTTATTTTTACTAAAATAATCAAATAAACTTAAAGCAAGTCATGTCATATACACGTCATTAAAAAAATATCAGGATCGCCATGCAAATCATCTGAAAACCTACAGTCTAATCAGCACACTGTGTATGCGCCCTCAAAGAGTATTACCATTTCTTTACATTGTCCCCCAGCCAGCTTTGTTTGGCTGAGTCTACATTTGACTTTGTACATCAACGGTACCTTTTGTCTGAAACTGTTGTAATGTTGCCAGAGATTTTCAGATAGCACTTCTATTTTTACTTCTAGTGGCACTGGCCCAAAAAAAATAAGATCCGAGTTGATTAGTCAAGCCTACAAATCCTCTGTCGTGCATCTAAAAGGAGGCCTTCATCTCATAATACACAATAGAATTGAAATATACAGATATAACTTAATAACAGGCTCTTATTCATCCTATTTAAGCACACTAAGAATACCAGCTATTTCTTTGAACCACTGAATGAATAAGGAGACATTTTAAGAAACACATTTATTTCAGTGCTTAGTCACCTTGAGGTAAGAATCAAGAGTACAATGGGATATATTGCTATCCAAGATCTCGACTCATCCCTCCATTTCTTTCTTGTATCCCTGAGTTGATTTCCTGTCAAAACGTCTCTTCTTCAGAAAATGTTTAAATATCGTATCAGAGAGCATCCTGTCATCCAGTAAGTGATGGGATTGATGATTAGGTGGGATAGTCACAGAGGCAAGTCTGCGCCCTGTGGAGGTCTTCACAGCATGAAAATGCACAAATACACAGTGCCAGAAACAGTGGAAGTGTTGCTGAGTGATGAAGCGCGCACACACACACACACACACCTATTCACTGAATGAAGTCCATCTGGTGCTGATTCGCTCATGATTTCGCCTGGATGAGTATCCCACCCTTCGTTTCATCAGCCTACTAGTCAGTTAATCAGGCAGGTTCACTGTGTTAATGCCTCCAGCAGCTCTAGCCAGCCTGAATACCAGGAGGCAGGCAGGGCGCGGCTGGATCGATGTCCTGATGTCTGAGGGAGACAAAACCAGTCGGCACCCAAGAGCCTGCAGCCTCCCTGCCGCACTCTGTCAATTCCACTTATCTTCCTCCGCTGGATCACCCTCATGAGTCTCTCAGCTGAAGAAATAAGTAGATTCTTTCACCCGCTGGAGATCAAAATCACCTAGAGAGGCAAGAGGCGGGGTGTCAGAGTAGGTTTAAGTCTGTGACCAGTAGTTACACAAAACAAATTACATGTACTGCAGATTTAAGTATAAAACAAACTTAAATCCCACATACAAGATAAGTATGCTTACACAACTATTTGGCACAAACCCGCATCCACAAATGCTAGCAGGTTCAGAAAGACAATGTAAAGATGCCCACGTTTCGGTTCACTATGTTCTTACTTTAGTGATGTAGCATGCTAACATTTGCTAATTAGCATAAAACACAAAGTACATTAGATGAAAAGTCAGGATTTCAAAAGCTATAACAATTCACCCTGGGAGCAACACGATTATCTGTACAAAAAAACTGCACAGCAATCCATGCTATTTTTTTCCATTATATTTTAGCAAAAATTCATCCTCTGGGCACTATGAATAACTGTACAAAGTGTCATGACACAATTCAAAAGTCGTTAAGATATTTCAATCTGGACAAAAGTGGTGAGACGGACCATTGCCATCCATTGTATACTGTAAGCTTTTAATCCTGGGACCCTTGAAAAAGAAATGGTACATCTCAAGGTGTATATATCCTGATACCAAATAAAAACATTTAACAATTTGCTCGCAAGCCCAAACAAGTGTGTGCGGTGTGCCTGTTTTGTTTCCGGTCTAGTTAGATCCGGTGAGTGTTGTAGTTTTTCTAACATTACTAGTTGTTGCAACAGCATGTGAAAAAAACTACAAAGTTTACTAGGCCAAAAACAACGTTAATTTCGTGAAAAAATAAATAAAAATTGATGCTGTTAAAACGGGTTAGCATTGACGTTAATAACACGTTTAACTGAGAGCACTAGTAATAACAATAACTTCTAATGACTTACTTCACCAGTAAATTGCTGGTAAACGACAAATACAAGCACCAGATGGGAAAAGGGTATTTTACAATAAGTTAAAATGCAGCACAAGGCTGGCGTGTTGCAAGTGAATGCACCATCTGTGTTTTTCCGACAACAGGCAGCTGCAGACTGTTACGTCCCGGCGTTGGACTTCCTCTACAGAGAAATACAGACCCACTTTACACCGCTTAACGTAAGCGGTCTGCATTTTAACCATCTTGTTTAATCCAGCTACTAGCCAACGGTAACATAGCATCCCTTGCAGCGATGCCAGGCACGGAAATTTGAGTTCTTATTTCAGTCTCATTACTACCGCTTACATTGGAACTGGTGTCCTGTTGGCACCACGTTTCGGTACCCAATGTGGGAGGAACTGATATAAATGGTCTTAAAGGATTGGAGCACATTAATGAACAGTTTTTTGTAGTTTACTTTTTCATTTCTTTTGAAGTTACCGTGTTATTGCGTAAGAACATTGTGTATTCATGGTAACACAAACGTACTGTTAAGGTAAAGTACTGCATTACGTACCAAAGTGAAGGCACCTAAAAATAAAGCGATGCTTTTCTTGACAACCCCTTACCTTGGGTCTTCCAAACTTGCAGCCTAAATGAAAAACCAAACCAAATGATACCAAAGTGAAGAAATAAGCGTACTGAAGAACTTAAAGCATTTACTATCCTAACTGACAAATACTGTTGTCATTAAAGGTAGACTGCTGAAACACAGTAACGGCTCCAAGTGATTCCACACCCACACCTTGTCTCAGCCATATAAGCTGATTATTCAGAGGAGGGACACAATTAACAGTAATAAATTAATAAAACCCAGCAGTCAGTGCCAAGCAGACAGTAAGTATACAGATGGAGATGGAGCGAGGGCTTACATAACAGCAAAGCCTCCATCCACCTCATTGACGCTGCAATGTACCTCCACTCTGGTCAACAACAAACAGACCCACAAAGAAAAAACAGAAATCTGGATCTGCTAGTGGCCGTGCAGGCAGCCATGATTACACCATTAATGACAGAAGCAGAAAATTGAGTTATAGCCAAATTCAATGTTTGAATGAGCAAACCAAATAGCATATCTGGGCAACACAGACAGCTAGACACCCAAAGCAATGGGATGACTACCAAAAACAATAGGCTACAACAATCAAGCAATTATAAACCAGGATAAAAAAAAAATACAGGATTGTTCAAGAATCCAATTTAACAACATTCCTGTCATTCCTGCTAACCTCAGACAGAGCTTCAGGACATACAAGTCCTCTTCAATCACCCTGTATGTTGGCCCTCTCAAAAAAATACCCCAGCTCTGGCGAGGCCAGGTGTTTTGGAGCCAGACAGCTGCATTCCAACTAACCTGTCTGGGGCACTTTGGCCAGCAGCAGCAACAGCCTCCTGTACTCTTGGTACTTCTTGTTCTTAGCATCAGTCCTGGCACAAACAAGAATAACAAAAAAATAAAAATAGTTAAGTAAGTCTGAGGAGAACGTGTGAGAGTGAGTGTGTGTGTGTGTGTGTGTCTCTCTCTAGACGTTAAAGACAAATGCACTTTCTGTGTTGTCTCAGGGAAGTTTCAACCCTTTTTCACGTGTCTTCATCGGTTCTGCTGACTGATGCAGGTTGGTCACATCTGGATGGCACATTTGAGTTGTTGAGGTTACATGTGAGTTTTTTATGAGAACAAACAGCCAGTTCAGTGAATGCAGAGCTAACATATTGATACTGATACTGGTACCATGCCCCTGTCTTACTCTAGTACAGGGGTCTTCAACGTTGTTTAAGTTTAAGCCAAGGACTCCTTAACTGAAAGAGATGGAGCAGGGACCCCCTGTTACATACATTGTCTAAAATGAAGTTTCATTATAAACTGGGCCTACAATAACGTGTAGGGTTGCCTAAAGCCTTTAAACAGTCTTTGCATAGAATACAAAAGTTTTAAAATAGCCTTATAATTGTTGGCATTTTATAAAATCAAATTTGAAATTTGAAAACATCCGTACATGTGGCACAGTAAATCCTTAGGATTAACTTCATCAGTGGATGGCTACCTTGGTCACTACCTTTCCTCTAGGCTAGTAAGCCTGTCTTCAGTGAGGATTTATATTTGCTAATAATATGTTGGATTCATGTTAAAGGTACCCTGCCACACATATTTAATTCCTTTGTGACAATGTCTGAAGTTCTACCATGGACTACCATTTTTTATGTAGAAAAAATGCCTTGGTTACCTTGTTTCAAGCCATTCTAGAGTGGTATAGAAAGCCTGCAAGACGACTCAGCTTGGTTTGTGCCAGCTCTCATTAATATTCAACAAGCTAAGCTGCTTGACTCTGATTGGCTAACAGCTAGCCAATGAGAGCCTAGCTATCAGCATCTTTACCCAGCGCAACTGGGTGAGCTCATGAATAGTAATGAGCTCAGGCAGCATGACGTCAGACTGACCAGCTGTTGTAATTGGCCTGATTTCTCCTTATTTTCTTTTCAGTGGCTAGAGCTGACAGAGGAGGTAGCAGTTCATTTTTCACATTCACAACATAACACAAACACATATGGACCTAACAGATTTAAAAAAAAAATGCAAGTAAAAACGATTTTGTGTGGCAGGGAACTTTTAAGACTTAACTTTAAAAAAAATAACTAATTTGGAGGCCCCCCTGCATTGACTCTGACGTCCCCATAGGGGTCCGGACCCCCTGTTGAAGATCGCTGCTCTAGTGTATCAGGCTGCTAACATTTACTAATTAGCACTAAACACAGGGAACATGTGATGTCATTTAGTTATGCAGGTATATGATCATAAATGTATATAAAAGTAATGGATTCATTAAAATGTTTGTCCTTTTGATGGCGCCAAATGAAAAGTTAAGGACCACCAAAATTACTACAATTCATCTTATGGGGGACATGAACTTTTTAATCAAATTTTATGGCAATCCATTAAATAGTTGTAGAGACATTTCACTGTAAACTACAAATGTCAACCTCATAGAAGCATTAGAGAAAAGGTCAGGGGTCACCAAAGTCAGAGAGATTCATCCTGTGGAGACCATGAATGTCTGAACAAAATATAATGGCAATCCACCTAGTGATTGGTGAAATATTTCAAATATAAATACAAGAACAAATAATGCGTTTGCAAGGCTTAGGGAACAGTATTATCTCTGTACGAGAGGGAGAGAAAGACGAAGAGGACGAGGAACCACTGTGGAGGAATGGCTGTAGACAAGGTGTCCAATTATCCCAAAGAGAGTAAGGAACACCAGTGGATGATGACCCAGCCTGAGGTCAGCAACACAGATGTGCAGAGAGAGAGAGAGAGAGATTTTGTATCTCATGTCTGTCAGACAAGTTGAGGGACAACTGGCACACTTATCTGACTTTTACAATCTTATAATCTCTCATGTGTTCACCTTCTGTTTGGACTCTTATAATGTATAATGTGGGCGTTGCATGTGTATTAAGGCTTTGTCTATACCATCAAAGTTCATAAAGATCCTGCATAAACACAGACAGAGACTGATGGCTGTCCAAAGAAAAATGAAACAGAAAAAGAGGCACAGATTGCAGATGGTGGTAACTAAGTGTGGTAATATTACCTTGTGACTATTAAATAATATTTTTTCTTTACATTGAGATACTGTGCCACACATTATATACTGTGCCATGTTTGTATCATCATAAACCTGATAGGTTCTCTGAGACTTAAAGGAACTTCATGTGCATGTGTTTGTGTGCACAATCAAATATGTTCCTGCATGCATGTGGGAAAACTCACGGGAGCCCGGTGCAGTATTTCAGCAACAGGAAGTTGGACAGCTCTTGAAGGATTGGTTGGCTGTGCAGGGCGACAAACTGTTCCCGACAGACCTGACGGGAGGAGGAAGAGCAAAGAGAAGTGAAAAAACATTGAGTTACTCTGGCCTAAACAAGCTACCTAGACTGTCAGGTAAAAGATTGAAAAAAAAAAGGAATGAAGAGGAGAGCAAAGGAAAAGTGAGAACTTAACATCTGTCTATGTGGAAATCTGGCAAATGGATCATCTCCCACAGTTTAAAAAACTCTGCATTTTGCTTTATGTTTTCTTTATTCATACTTGAACTATACTATGGACTTTTATATACTATTCTTTGTCAAATGGGAATCAATGTACTGCAAAGAAAAAAACGGTAGAATGTAAAATGGAGGGTATAGCGGGGATTTGTTTGACATCACTGCTGACACGACAATAACACCTGGGAGAAAGAAGTGCTATCCATTTCTGAGCTGGTTTCAGAATCATCCATATGGTATAGATGGGTTTCTCAGGAGGCAAGTTCAGCAGGGTTAGAAAACATGTTGCCACAATGTAACAATAGCTTATATATGGACATTTTGAGTATTTTAGTAACTAAAAGAAACAGTAAATTAATTTTCTTTAAAAAGGTAGATTTGAAAGCAGCATGTCTGGCTAGCGAACGTGACACAACAGCAGCTATAAGCAGTGATAATAATGCTAATGTATAGTAGACTACACAAAGTTAGCTCAACAGGTAGTGAGAAATGAACTGTGGGTCTCACCATCAACATGCACCAGGGGTTAAGAGAACAGAAGCCCTCATGACACAAGTGGCATTAGCGTAAAAAGCGTACTTGAAGGTATCCAAGTGACATGACACTGGGATGACACAGTCATGACACATGAACCTTAAATTGTCATAACAAAACCAAATGGCACTTACTGAAAGAATGTCATAAATGTTTATGACACATTCACAACAGTGTCATGCCACTCTTATGTAGATACCTTCAAGTGTAACCAAAACATGTTAGCATGTATGAACTTTCTGCTCTTCACCATTAAATATATACCAGAAGTCTTATAGTATCTTATAGTATGTATGAGTGCAGAAGCTCAGATGTTTGCAGTGTATACAGGCAATGCTTCACTCGAAGGAAACTAGTTTACATCCAAATTTAGTGCAAATGTTAACCAAATTTCCAGAAACTCAGCTAAATAAAATGCTTATTAATGTGCGTTTCCATCCACGACGACGTTATGGGGACATTACATGTTGGGCACATGAAGACAAACGGTTGTGCTGATTCTTCAGTTGGTGCCATTCAACCACTGCATGAGAAAAAGAGGGTGCAAGAGATCCAGACCTTTTTTTTAAAAACAATATCTGGACTTTTTCTCCAAATGTCTGGCATTTCCATTTGTTTTAAGTGCAAATTTAAAATGCGTATAAAAACAGGTGGATGAAAAGACACTTTACAGAGGATTTAATAAGTATTATTTATCAGTCACACATGATTATGAAAAGAAACTGAGAACAAAAGCTCTCAGTTGTTCTGGTTTGTACTCTAACCCCACATGTGTATGCGTCTCACGATGACATCACGCAATACCTGTCCATACTGACAGCCAGGCGGTTCAGAAAATGAAGGGATGACGGAAGGATCAGTTTCTATTCAAATAAGGACCTTCCCGATGTGCTGAGGTGTTAACTAAGACACCAAACACCCCTCCTCTGCCACTGTGTTCAATTACCTGTGTAATGAAGGTGTACACTCACATCAAGAGAATATGAGAGGGAATAAATGTACTGAGTGCTTCATTGGTCGCAACTCCTCTGAGACTGAATGAAGACATAAAACTGACTGTGCTCTGAATCTACATCAACATACAGAACTGGGACTTTATGGCAATTTGATCTATTTTATGCAAAGCTGTGTCTCTGTCTGGGCCTGTTCACAAGCTAGTTTCAAGCAGGGGCTGGCAGTCATTTATTCAGCACAACATATTTTATTGCATTTTTTTCAAAACACACAGAACAGCTCAGACACAATGGGAAGGCGGGTGCAGCTGAATGTGGGCATGTGGGTACAGTAAATAGAAAATGATTATGAAAGTAAAAAATTAAAGAGCATTTTCCATCCAGCCTCCCTACTCTTAGTATTCTGCAGCAAAGCAGTATCCAGATAAGAATCAATACACAGCATATAAACATAGCAAGGCTACAAGGCACTCGTCTGGTAGTGGTCACTTAAAACCAAGTCACAAAGAAAGACTAGGTTGGTCTAGGAAATCCACGAAGCAAGGAGGATGACATCATTGGCCCAATATGCTGCAAATAAGGGTCCCAGACCTCATAAAAAGCATCTTTTTTTGGAGTGAAGCATGCATGTGATGTATTCACTAGGAATGCAGTCCATAACGATGTTGTGCCGTGATTGACTTGTTGGAGCAGCAGGTTTGATTCAGAAGAGTAGACTGTTCTTTCTAGCAGCAAAAGTCGGTATATTAAAAAGTCTCCTATGCGAATATTAGGTTATTTGACAGGGTTCGGTTTCTGCCGAATCGTAGAATTGTTTTCCACTGAACCCTGCGCTCGCGCTACGCTGGTCAACGTAATGATGCTGGCGTTGATTAGGGGAAGGTGTTTACGTAGGTGGCTCGTCCAAATCAGTAGGCTGTGAGAAAGTGAAAATGGAACTCATGAGCAGAAAATGTGTTGTTTGGCAGTATTTTAAATCAAACGAAGGCTCCATTTTCAATGCTGATTCGTCTTGTGGTGGCAAGGACCCTAAACAATACACAACATCGCCGCTGTTAAAACATCGGTGTATGAAACATCTGAAAGAATGCGAGTTGTGCATGAAGGAATATACAGACAGCAACCAAAATTCAGCAACTTCAGGTACGGCACAGGAAGGACAGTCTCAGCTAAACCCTTGTGTTAACCAGATGTGTTTACTTCATTAATGTGTTGACTGTGTTAATGCACTGAGGATGGGAGTAGGATTGGGTATTCGGTGTCGCATCTTAACCAGTGGAATGACAGGCTTTCATAATGCTGTTGCTACTACTTTAGCAGAAGCACAAATGGAGTAGATTTAAAAGGTGTTAAGATTGAGCCGCGAGACTTGAGTCACATGTGACACTTGAATTAATCAATTAAAAAGGAAGCATTTTAAACCCTGATGATACATAAGCAGACAGGATGAAAACTGCCCTGAAAGGATGAGGAGGATGAGGAATGGGTAAAGAATCTGGACAGGTGGGAGTAAAAAAGGAAAGGCAAGGTTGGACAATAATATGATACCTTGTTCATTGTGTCCACAGTGAGGGCGTGGGTCCAGAAACAGTCGTGAACTGAGACGAACGTCAGGCCGGCACTAAAGGGAGAAGAGAGGGAATGAAGAAGGGGTGAAGAACATAACAGAAAGAGTAGAGAGACTGTGAAAAAAAAAAGGGTGTATTAGAGCGACGATAATTGCTAAAACCCTGGTGGATGTTCTTTCAAAGCCAGTGTGAGTTATGACACCTTCCAAGAGATTGAGCTTATATTTACACGGCATATCATACCACGCTTATCTGAGGTGATAATTGCATTGCAGATGACAGGGCACATTTTCAAAACCATTTTAGGTCATTTAGGTCATGGAGAGTCGATGTCAGAAGTATAAAACAGACTGCCTTTAGGAAAATGACTCCGCATATTATGGAACAGAAGACAAAAGGAATGTATCTGGGTTTTTTTCAGGTATCCTTGCTCTACAGTAGGTTGAATGGTACCTATAGCAGTGGAGAGCAGTCAGCATCATATGTGTGGAGTCCAGAGAGTGGATGAAGTTTGGCGGGAAGGCGTTCTTCTGTTTAACTGTGTCTGGCCTCCTGAGAAGGGACAGAAAGCCAAGCATAGATATACAATATAATAAACACTGCTGTACTTTGATTCTTTCTAATATCAAACAGGATGTTTCAGCCAATTTCTCTAGCAAGTCTGCAGTGGCCTCGTTAGGAGCCAGGCAGATAATTCCCACGGAGGCAGTTAGCAATCCTATATTTTGATTTCCTTTTTAAGTTTTCTTCACAACTTGGAAGACAGTAAGCATTGCATTAAAACCATTGTACTCTTGAGGATGTTTCTGAAGTCTGATAATGTTACAGTGAATTTGCCCCTTAAAGTATGGAGTGTTTAAAGGTCCCATGACATGGTGCTATTTGGATGCATGCTTTTGTTTAGACCTTAGATGTCTCCTAATACCAAATCTGAAGTCTCTATACCAAAATCCAGCATAGGTGCAGAACTACAGCCACTAGAGCCAGTCCCACAACAAGCTTTCCTTAGTATGGACCATTTCTGAGTCTGTAGCTTTTGAGGAGGAAGAGGGGGAGGGTGTGGCCTTGACCAACTGGCACTTTGCACTTTGCTTGTTTGAAAGCCATGATGTCTCTCTCTCATGGGTGAGCTACATTCTCTGGGTGGGCAAAGCAGATAACCAAAGGGGAGATACAGTGCCTTGCGAAAGTATTCGGCCCCCTTGAACTTTTCAACCTTTTGACACATTTCAGGCTTCAAAATAAAGTTATAAAAACTTTTATTTTTTGTGAAGAATCACCAACAAGTGGGACACAATTGTGAAGTGGAACGAAATCTATTGGATATTTTAAACTTTTTTAGCAAATAAAAAACTGAAAAGTGGTTCGTGCAAAATTATTCAACCCCTTTACTTTCGGTGCAGCAAACTCACTCCAGAAGTTCAGCGAGGATCTCTGAATGATCCAATGTTGTCCTAAATGATTGATGGTGATAAATAGAATCCACCTGTGTGTGATCAAGTCTCTGTATAAATGCACCTGCTCTGTGATAGTCTCAGGGTTCTGTTGAAAGCGCAGAGAGCATCATGAAGACCAAGGAACACACCAGGCAGGTCCGTAATACTGTTGTGGAGAAGTTTAAAGCCGGATTTGGATACAAAAAGATTTCCCAAGCTTTAAACATCCCAAGGAGCACTGTGCAAGCAATCATTTTGAAATGGAAGGAGTATCAGACCACTGCAAATCTACCAAGACCTGGCCGTCCCTCTAAACTTTGAGCTCAGACAAGGAGAAGACTGATCAGAGATGCAGCCAAGAGGCCCATGATCACTCTGGATGAACTGCAGAGAACTACAGCTGAGGTGGGAGAGTCTGTCCATAGGACAACAATCAGTCGTACACTGCACAAATCTGGCCTTTATGGAAGAGTGGCAAGAAGAAAGCCATTTCTCAAAGATATCCATAAAAAGTCTCGTCTAAAGTTTGCCACAAGCCACCTGGGAGACACACCAAACATGTGGAAGAAGGTGCTCTGGTCAGATGAAACCAAAATCAAACTTTTTGCCCACAATGCAAAACGATATGTTTGGCGTAAAAGCAACACAGCTCATCACCCTCAACACACCATCCCCACTGTCAAACATGGTGGTGGCAGCATCATGGTTTGGGCCTGCTTTTCTTCAGCAGGGACAGGGAAGATGGTTCAAATTGAGGGGAAGATGGATGCAGCCAAATACAGGACCATTCTGGATGAAAACCTGTTGGAGTCTGCAAAAGACCTGAAACTGGGACGGAGATTTATCTTCCAACAAGACAATGATCCCAAACATACAGCAACATCTACAAAGGAATGGTTCACAAATAAACGTATCCAGGTGTTAGAATGGCCAAGTCAAAGTCCAGACCTGAATCCAATCGAGAATCTGTGGAAAGAGCTGAAAACTGCTGTTCACAAACACTCTCCATCCAACCTCACTGAGCTCCAACTGTTTTACAAGGAAGAATGGGCAAGAATGTCAGTCTCTCGATGTGCAAAACTGATAGAGACATACCCCAAGCAACTTGCAGCTGTAATCGCAGCAAAAGGTGGCTCTACAAAGTATTAACGCAAGGGGGCCCAATAATTTTGCACGCACCACTTTTCAGTTTTTTATTTGCTAAAAAAGTTTAAAATATCCACTTCACAATTGTGTCCCACTTGTTGGTGATTCTTCACAAAAAATAAAAATGTTATATCTTTATGTTTGAAGCCTGAAATGTGTCAAAAGGTTGAAAAGTTCAAGGGGGCCAAATACTTTCGCAAGGCACTGTAACCTTGCCCCTTATGACCTCATAAGGAGCTTTTATTTTCTCAATGGCAGGGATCGGTTTACACCTATCACCATTTCTAGCCAGTGGGGGACCAAAGGCAGGCTGGGGGAACTCATATTAATGTTAACAAACCTCATAAAGTGAAATGTTCATGCCATGGGACCTTTAAGCATATAATCTGTGAATTAACAATCCCAATGGAATTGTACAATTAGTACAACATAGCACATTTTAAACACGGTTTTATTGAGTGCTTTTCATTAATATTTGCAGTATCTACACATGCTGTGTGAAAATGATAATTCATACATAAATTATTAAACTGTGATTTTAATTTTGCGGGGATGATACTTGCATACCAAATTACGTTCAGATAAAGACACCATTTAAATTGCTCTTATTATGCTCATTTTCAGGTTCATAATTGTATTTTGAGGTTGTTTCCCTTTGTAAACCTATAATGTGCACAAAAAAGATATATGTAACACAATAAAGGAAAGGGAAAAAGCCAAAAAGCATAATATGAGCACTTTAAAATAATGTAAAGTAATGGTGAAATAGAGACCTAGCAAACATTACTTGCAGAATTATGGGGGGAATTACTAAGAATCCTTTCAAGTGACTGGATCCTTCAAAAGTGGTCATGGCTCATGGAATACAGAGATGAACATGCTAATTAACAAGCTTTAAAGGTGCCTACTCTACACAGAGACACAGGATTAGAACTTGTATATTATGTTTTCAAGGTCAGAGGCTTATACAGAAAGTCTATCTTACTAATATACTGCTTTTTTTTTTATTGTGGACATTTGTGGAGAAGCACCGATGTAATTAATAACACTAGTGGCTGCGCTATTGAAATTCTCAATCACGCCCATGAGAAGTCAAAACTATGCTGTGCATGAATTTCAACATTAATATTTATTTTCTGCTATGTGGCTCCCGGGGGACTCTGTGCTTCCTAAAGTCAATATGAGAGCATACAAATGTAGCAGTGATATAAAAGAAATAGTACAATGTGATATAAATGCAGTGGTGCTGCTACTACTGATGATGATGGAACTAGCAGAAAAAAAAATATCCTTCATTACCCTGAGCCATTCAAATCCTCTGGGCTGCCACAGACCAGAACGCTCTTCTAATGGGAATGGAGACCGAGCGGAGAGAGCTTGGGCCAAACCCAAAGCTAAAACACACACTCAAACAGGCACAAAGGATGCCGGTCTGTCTGTCTAGTTTACTTTCTGACCATTTTATTTTTGGCTTGGAATTGTTAGACTTTAATCAGAGTGCTTTTTCTTCTGCTGCTGCTGCTGCTTTGGGCTGGAGCTGAACAAAAACAAGATTCCTGGAGATTTATTTGCAAGTGCACTCGGCGGAACACTATCTTCCCCCTTGTCTCACACCTACACTCACAAAGCAAACATTTCCCCTTAAACTCCCATAGGCCTGACAGACAGGAACGGTGCACAGTCAGTACTATAAGGGTTAGCAACCACAACTGTGTATCTGTTCTCCCTATAGAGCTGTTCATGTCTCAAGAGATGGTGAGCATTGACACCGGGTTTAGCATTTCATGTTGTTTTTTTTTCACTGCAGTTTAGAGGCTTATATAATGAGCATTCCTTTAAAGACGAGAGGGAAGGAGGAAAAAAATCAAGAAAAAGCCAGCGCTTGAAGGCTGCCACGACTCCTTCTGTGATTCTATTAACATATTTAGACACTGGACAAGCCTTTTTAGGGTCTTTAATCACAGCAAGTACAGTTGTGGGTGCTCCCATTTGTGTGGGTGGAAGAAAAAGGCGTGGAAGAAAAAAAAAGAAGAAAAAAATCAGTCATGGCGATTGTGTCCAGTTTGGTTCAGAATGTCAGCTGTCAAATTTCAAGTTTCAGGCGAGACAGCCTTTCTGAGTGGTATCCTGTTCCCTCTCTCTCCCCCCTTCCCTCTCAACCTCCGCTCCCTCCACACTGCTGGGTCTGTATAGCACTGTAGATGTCAGATTGAGGATGGCTGTCAGTCTTTGTCATCTGTCTTCAGTGCTCACCGTCCCGTCTCCCCCTTGACTCTCCGTCTCTTTGTGTCCTCTGCTCAACTCTGTCACTGCTCCTCTGTCGCCTTTTTTTAAAACTCTATCTACACATTTTCTCTCACCTCCCCCATCATAGCAGTCATTCACACATACTGAACTAGCACCTACTCTGAGAATACCTTCATGGCCTTCTTTATCCTAAAAGGCCAAATATGATCTATTCAAGTGTACTGCCACTCTGTAAATCACAGGTGATAATTGGTGCGTTTACAAATTATTAGATTTTATATTATATTTAAATCAAATTAGATAATAATCATCAGTAATTTGGATATAATGACTAAGTGGGTAAAGGCCTAGAACAGTCTGATAAGATAAGAAATCACTTTACTGTAATGTAGCCTTTAAAACCGGGAAATGACAACACTTTTATTATAATATTACTATATCCAAAATCTAAGAAGATATCTGGTCTCATATCACGATATGTGGCTATTATTTTGATATATCACCCAGCCCTACTTAAGCATATTCACATGTTAAGTGTTCTCTGATCAACCTATTGGCATCTACACATGGATATGATCATATGTGGATTTCCTAATGCTGGCAAGTGTTTTTACTGTTAATCCGAATTTAGTCAAATTACCACTATATAAAACTGTAATTTAGTTCATTGCTTTTTGTTATGTTAAATACTGCCACATACTTTTCTTTAAACAATAAAAAATAATTTTGAATCTATTGTTGACCATTTATATGGAGTTATGTTTGTTTCATAATTACTCTTTCTTCTGGTTGATGTGTGCAATTTGGCAATAACATAATTTTGCAGTATATTGTGTTGTGTGTACATCTACAAATGAAGCTTCTTGACAACAGTTTGAATCACTTTACTGAACTCATTTCTGTTATGAAAAACCCCATTTTGACGTCTTCTATCTTCAAGTAGAAGTGTGAATCTAAGCTTTCAAAAGAGTTTCCAAACACTTTTGATGACATTTCTTACTTTATGACAATTACAAAGTTACATGCAAGTTTGAGTAGGCAATTAGTGGAAATATCCTGTGGAGACAGAGCTTTTGTGCAGCTGAAGTTGTTGAAAATGTAAGCTAATTGCCTACAGAGAGCTTTACTTTCTACTTCCATTTACCTCTAAATGTTAAACAAAGAGTTGTCAAGCGCTCTGAAGCTACATTCTGAAAACTGCAGAATCACCCCAAAGATAAAAAAAAACAAAAAAAATACCGACCTGCTGTAAACACAATTTCTCTTGACAGCTATCCTCTGTCTTTGTTCCAGGTCAGTGATACAACACTATGAGAGTGGGGAAACAGACAGAAAGAGGTGCTAGTTGCAGAACGACTTACTCTTTGGTGTCATGGCTGATCTGGAGGTTGATATGTTGCATGGTACTCTTCAGCTGGAGAGGCAAAACAAAGACAGAAATGAGAGGGTTCATAATCTCAAGTTTTAACACTTTACACTAAACTTTCAGATCCTACTCAAGATCACAAAGATTTTAAAATAAATATGTCAGGTTGAAGGACAACAGACAAGACATTCTGTAGAGATAGTCTTGGAACAAGGAGATCCAAAATATTAGGGCTGAATCTAACAATTTCATTACTGACTAATCTGACAATTAATTCATTAATTCCATTCTTTGGTTTTAAAATAAAGAAAAATGTAGTTTGGCGAGAGTATGCTTTAAATGTCTCCGACCAAATGTCTCCAACCAAAAACCTAGAAGCAGAAGACATTAACTTTACTATCATATACGACAAAGAAAAGCCGGGAATCACATTGGAGAAGCTGGAACCAATAAATGTTTGGCAATCAGATATCAAGAGCTTAAGTTAAAAAATAAATAAAGCTGGGAGGATGAAAACGGGAATGCATGTCCATTTTCCAATGTCCAATATCATGAGCTAAACATTAGCTTTAAATTGATAATTTTAGCCTGTAGATATGGGATGTTTCTATGTGGCAACATTATGCCACAGAAACACTGGCTACTTGCACCTAAAGACTGACTGTGGACAAAAGCTTAGACTCTGATTTACTAATTAAAAA
This sequence comes from Etheostoma perlongum, assembly GCA_026937815.1. Taxonomy (NCBI): domain Eukaryota; kingdom Metazoa; phylum Chordata; class Actinopteri; order Perciformes; family Percidae; genus Etheostoma; species Etheostoma perlongum. Next base: position 27,716,691 of record CM049379.1, read on the forward strand.
TCACAGTTGTGGTAATCTTTGTAATAACAGGTGTTGGCCTTTATTGGTGAATTCAACCAAGTTTTAGATAAACATATGAGGATTTTATCTGTTGTGTATTTCACAACAATTTTATCCAGAGTTATTTAACATCATCCAATGTTCACATATTCCTTTAATATTGCTAGTCACTCTGGATATTGGTTAAAAAACTGCTTAAAGCGAGCTGCATTGTACTGCTTTTGGGTGGAAAAGTGCTAATCAGGGACAGTACTGTCAATTTTTCCGAGGGTAAAGAGTCTGCTAGGTAAGAAAAGCTTTTGGAGTGAAGTGTGTGTAACTCCACAGTGACATGTCTGGCATACCTCCATCACTTAGTTTCTTACTTCATTTCCTGGAAAACTGTCACCTGGAAACTGGTGAATCTTTAATGGGGACCTCATTGTGCACAATTAAGTGTAAACAACAGCCCAACCATTAAGGCTGTCAGTTTTTTTAAGACATCCCACCCCTTCTGTTTCTGCTTAAACAATGTCATTGGTTTACAGTTTAACACAACTTCTCATCCCGTCATCTTGTTTTAAGAGAAATTATATTACATTAAGGAAGTAAAGATAGTTTATCTTGGGGACATGAAGCGGCTACTTAGAGTATCACCTGTTCTCACCTTCCTCTCACACACTAGGACAGAGGCAGATAGTGGAAAAACATAGAGTAGAGGGGAAATCAAGAACAGGAAACTTCCTAGCAGGGACATTCCTGTTTAAAAGAAATGAACATATTTAAGGTTTTGCTGAAGTTACAGGAGTATAAAGTTTCCCTAGTAAAAATTGGTGGTACATCAGTAAAGTATACTATAGTATACTACATCCAGGAAGCCGTGCAAGGCATCTGTGGCAGGACAGTCTTTCCCAGACCCTTGGAACCATGCCTGGGTAGGAACGACGGGCTACTATCTGGACCGAGATATGACTGGCAACAGGTCGCAAACTGCTCGGCAATGTTGGAGCGTTAACTTTGCATTCAGCCTACACTAATGTATCCAAGTGTCTGTTTGTCTTTTGCTCTGCTGTAACACATCTTGTTTTTTAACTGATGGAAAGCTGATCTTAATACGGAAACATTTTGCCATTTTCAATTCAATGATATTCAGAACACTGCAAACACTTAGACCTGTCTGTAATCGGAATAACCAAAGTGCTTTTATTGTGAAAAGTCAGACATCCGTTACTGTTTAGAGCAACGTTTAGCCAAAATACTATAAATGAACAGAAAATATGTTCATGTCCTGTGTTATTGGGGGGTAGGATAGGCAGAAATAAAATTGATGAATCAACTAATATATGTTGCTGGTTTGCTTTATACTAACATTGAATGACTATAAACTGACACATTTTCCAAACTCGTTGATGACTGGGGTCTTTGCTTTCTGTCTCATTTTGTGGACAAGTTCAGACCTGCCCGGGCAAACATTGTACCATCAGCAATCTCACATATAGCTACTCATCAGAGACCTTCGATACTGGACTCCTTCTGCCCCATTTCCCTGAACGACATCATTAAGCTTGTGGGCTCGATGAAACCCTCCCAAAGCCCTGTTGATATTGTTCCTACATCTTTGCTTTTTAAAACCTTACATCTTCTTGGCCCATGTTTGGTTTAAATTTTAAATGTATCTCTTCAGCTGGGTCAGGTCCCTGGCTGTTTTAAGCATGCTCTTGTTCAGCCTATTTTAAAAAAGAACAATTTAGATGCAACTTAGTTTCAAAACTACAGGCCTATCTCTAAATTGCCTTTTATTTCGAAAATTATAGAAAAGGTGGTTGCAAACCAGCTAAATAATGTTTTGGTTGCTCATAATATCTTTGATAAGTATCAGTCTGGCTTTCGTAAAAATCATTCTACTGAGACTACCCTTCTTAAAGTCTCCAATGACATTTTGATGGCAGCTGACGGGGGTAAATGTTCTGTCCTGGTCCTACTAGATCTCAGTGCAGCATTTGATACTGTTGACCACTGCACTCTGATTGATAGACTGTAAAGAACTGTAGGCATCACTGGATCAGCTCTGGACTGGTTTTCTTCCTATCTTTCAGACAGGACCTTTGCTGTGTCCATAGGAACGTACACTCACCAGCCACTTTATTAGGTACACCTGTTCAACTGCTCGTTAACACTTAATTTCTAAGCAGCCAATCACATGGCGGCAACTCAGTGCATTTAGGCATGTAGACATGGTCAAGACAATCTCCTGCAGTTCAAACCGAGCATCAGTATGGGGAAGAAAGGTGATTTGAGTGACTTTGAACGTGGCATGATTGTTGGTGCCAGAAGGGCTGGTCTGAGTATTTCAGAAACTGCTAATCTACTGGGATTTTCACGCACAACCATCTCTAGGGTTTACAGAGAATGGTCCGAAAAAGAAAAAACATCCAGTGAGCGGCAGTTCTGTGGGCGGAAATGCCTTGTTGATGCCAGAGGTCAGAGGAGAATGGCCAGATTGGTTCGAGCTGATAGAAGGGCAACAGTGACTCAAATTACCACCCGTTACAACCAAGGTGGGCAGAAGAGCATCTCTGAACGCACAGTACGTCGAACTTTGAGGCAGATGGGCTACAGCAGCAGAAGACCACACCGGGTGCCACTCCTTTCAGCTAAGAACAGGAAACTGAGGCTACAATTTGCACAAGCTCATCGAAATTGGACAATAGAAGATTGGAAAAACGTTGCCTGGTCTGATGAGTCTCGATTTCTGCTGCGACATTCGGATGGTAGGGTCAGAATTTGGCGTCTACAACATGAAAGCATGGATCCATCCTGCCTTGTATCAACGGTTCAGGCTGGTGGTGGTGGTGTCATGGTGTGGGGAATATTTTCTTGGCACTCTTTGGGCCCCTTGGTACCAATTGACCATCATTGCAACGCCACAGCCTACCTGAGTATTGTTGCTGACCATGTCCATCCCTTTATGACCACAATGTACCCAACTTCTGATGGCTACTTTCAGCAGGATAATGCGCCATGTCATAAAGCTGGAATCATCTCAGACTGGTTTCTTGAACATGACAATGAGTTCGCTGTACTCAAATGGCCTCCACAGTCACCAGATCTCAATCCAATAGAGCATCTTTGGGATGTGGTGGAACGGGAGATTCGCATCATGGATGTGCAGCCGACAAATCTGCGGCAACTGTGTGATGCCATCATGTCAATATGGACCAAACTCCCTGAGGAATGCTTCCAGCACCTTGTTGAATCTATGCCACGAAGAATTGAGGCAGTTCTGAAGGCAAAAGGGGGTCCAACCCGTTACTAGCATGGGGTACCTAATAAAGTGGCCGGTGAGTTTATATGTCAGACTCTGCTCCTCTGACTTGTGGTGTGCCCCAAGGTTCTGTGCTCGGCCCCCTGCTGTTTTGTCTGTACTTGCTTCCTCTTGGAAAGATTATTGGTAGTTTTGAGGAAATATCTTACCATTGTTATGCCGATGACATCCAACTATATTTATCTTTTAGCCCTGATAGGCTAGACAAACTGTCCATGTTGCACACTTGCTTAGCCTCCATTAACAAATGGATGGTTGACAATTTCCTGCAATTGAATTCAGAAAAAACTGAGGTGCTGATCTTTTCCCCAGACAGCATTACCCCTAAGATTAGGCAGGCCATTGGGGCTCTATCACTCTCTGACTGTAATGTTGTGCGAAATCTGGGTGTCATTTTTGACAAATCTATGTGTTTTAACAGTCATGTGAAATCTGTGGTTCGTTCCTGTTTTTTCCATCTCAGGAACATTGCTAAGATCCGATCTGTGGTCTCTCAAAAAGAGATGGAGATGCTTGTTCATGCTTTTATTTCTTCACGTTTGGATTATTGTAATGTACTGTACACTTGCTTAAACAAATCATCCATGGATAAATTGCAAGTTGTTCAGAATGCAGCAGCAAGACTTTTGTCTAAGACCAGCAGGAGATCACATATTACTCCGGTGCTTAAGGCTCTTCATTGGCTACCAATAGGTTTCAGAGTGCATTTTAAAATTTTAATCATTACCTATAGAGCCTTGCATGGTCAAGCCCCTGCTTACATCCAGGATCTACTACACGCATACACTTCTGGTCGTTCTCTGAGGTCTTCAAACCAAGACCTTTTAACTGTCCCCAGAACACGTTTTAAAACCAGAGGTGATCGAGCCTTTTCTGTGGCGGCTCCAAGGCTCTGGAATTCTCTTCCCTTAGCATTGAGAGCCTTGGATTCTGTGGAATCTTTTAAAAACACCTGAAGACACATCTTTTTAGACAAGCTTTTAACTAGCAATATGGCTTAGTATTTTATGTGTTGCGGTTTTATTTTGTTTTTACTGTAAAGCACTTTGTGACCCTTCTTGTCTGTGAAAGGTGCTATATAAATAAAGTTTACTTACTTACTTTGAATTTAAATCCTTAAAAGCCACTCTTCTGAACAGGATGGCATGAGAGCACAGCATTACAACTGCTGTTTTGACACCCTTAAGAGCCTTTCACAACTGTGTGTTTGGTGCTGATGTACAGCTCTTTTATTCAATATTGCTTGCCTATCTGTAGAGTGAACACTGAGGAAACACAGGACCTTTGAAGTGCACTACCCTCCAAAATTTGAACTATTCTCTATTCCGCATCATGCCATTTCCAAATCCATTCTTTCCAAATCCATAATGACCTCCTAAAAGCTGGATACATTTCATGGGGAATGCTCTCCTGAGTGCTGTAAAGGTTTTAGGAGGAGTGCAATATCTTGGGGGCCGGTTTTCATGTTTAAATGGAGATATACTAAATATAAATGGGCTGTTTTTATACAGCAATTTTCTAGTCCTGACAACTATTCAAAGCGCTTTTACATAGTACAGAAACCATTCACCATTCTTCACTTTTTAAAATTGCGAAAAGTATAAATGGTGATGTGGTGTTTATTTTGCCCCGGGCCATCGGGCAACCCTTATTGTTGAACCCTGGAACCAATACTTTAGAAAAAACGAACATAATGGCAGTCGGCCTCATTAACTTAGAACGGCTTGTTATTGAACGATTTATTTGAAATGTAATAACAATAACTTATTTCACCGTTCAATATCTATTAAAGTGTTCACATGGTAGAATGTCGAATGCTTGAAGGTCACTGTGTGATGAACGTCACACAATTATCACAAAATGGTTTTAAAACAGAAGCGTAGTGTGGTAAAAACCCATCCGTTTCTGCCATAGCTGCTAACTCATCCATCATTGCTCTCGAAGGACTTCCCCTCTTTGTGTGCTAACGGATAGATTAGAAGAAGGGAAAGGAGAAGCTGAGCAAAAAAGGTGTAAGTGAAAGACATTGAGGTTACCTTTTATGTGAGTAATGGACTGCCACATTGTAAATTAGGTCACTACCCTACACTGAACCCCCTGTTCATTACAATGCATACACACATGATTTGTGCACAAGACTTGACTCAAACCCTGAGGCTGTGATGAACGAGACCTTGGCTAACCCTGCTGTGTGTCTGTGGGCAATAGGCTCCTGTAGTCTAAATCACATGAGAGTGGCAGCACAGATGGCCACGGATACAACAGCCATCACTAACCACATATAAGCCATGCAGCCGAGTGGGGAATCCCCATTCATCACACACACTGTAGTGGTTAATAACACACATCTTATTGATTTAAGTGGAAGCGGTCCCGCATTACACCCCTTTTCTGTGCCGTTTCTGAGTCACCTGGTCCTTGCACTCACCTTCTCCCCCTGACGACAGCTGTAGACTCACTGTCACACAAATGCCACTAAGTCTCGCTACTCTTCCAATGACTTTTCCCAGACATTCTCTCTACCAAACTACCTTTCTCTTGCACTTGGTGGTGTGCTTGAAACTCACACTGCATTCATTATTCACATTCACACCCCAAAATGCCACAAGATTCTGCAGGAACTGCAGGAAACACCATACTACCCCTGGGAGCGGCTCGCTACTCTTCCAAGGAAAAAGGAGGGCATCAGGCTGACATTTAGAGATATGTAGTACCTCAAAATTAGACTAAAAAGCTGACCAATTCAGATTGTACAGGGTCCATCATTTTTCCGAGTCTGCAAGCGATACATCCTGCTTTGACACAAAAAAGACCAGACATAAACCAAAAACATAATTTGTTTAGCAAAGAGGCAAAATGACAACAAGGAGACTCGAATTGACCACAATTGGCCATATACAAAATTACCACAAAGTGACACACACAAACAACAAAAGAAATGCAGAACTACCACAAAGACTCAATTTGACCACATGATTATGTAAGAGATACAAAAACAGAAAACTGTCACAAAGAGATGCTAAACATTTGTCTCTTTCGATGTAGGTGTCTTGCTCCTATGGATGAGGGATGGGGGGCCTGGGATGTGCCTGTACCCAGGGGGGCCATGGTCTCATAATCAGTCCATGATTAGGATGATTTTTTAAAATCTTTTAGCGGCCTACAGTGGGGCTCAAAAGTTTGGGCACCCCAGGTAAAAATTTTTATTAATATGCATAAAGAAGCCAAGAAAAGATGGAAAAATCTCCAAAAGGTATCAAATGACAGATTAGACATTCGTATGTCACAAAAAGGTAGATTCTAATTCCATCACTTAAATTTCAAGAAAAACAAAAAAATGGCGTTTGCAAAAGTTTGGGCAGAGTTTATACCATGCACCGCCCCCTTTGAAAAGCTGAGACCTGTGTCATGGATTGTTCTCAATCATCGTCTGGAAAGACCAGGTGATGTCAATCTTAAGGTTTTAAATGCCCAGACTCATCTGACCTTGCCCCAACAATCAACAGAGGATATTGGCATCTGAAAACCCTTTGCTATCCTCTTATAGCCTTTTCCTGCTTTGTGAGCAGAGCACTATTTTCAGTTTCAGTTTTCTAGACAACTGCTTAGAAGAAGCCATGGTGCTGATTGTTGGGGCAAGGTCAGATGAGTCTGGGCATTATCTGTCATTTGATGCCTTTTGGAGATTTTTCCATCTTTTCTTGGCTTCTTTATGCACATTAATACAACTTTTAACCTGGGATGCCCAAACTTTTGAGCCCCACTGTATATGACATAATAAACTATTAATGTTGAGAATTGACTTGTATTTGTGTTATACTGTACTAAAGCGATGCACAATGCATAACTTGCCAAGAAAATCACCAATTACCAACCAAAAATGGAATCTTTCCACATAGAGGACATTAGATCTCTCAGCTTTTAGTCATGCTATAAACTCACAAATCCAGCCAATCCAGCTGACGACTCCCTTGTGTCAGATCCTCTGAGATTGGGATAAACACTGTAACCTTGCCTGGGAGAGGGAGAATAAAAAATAAACAGGGAATCTGAGCCAGAGTGACCTCTGATCCGATTAGTATCTCCCAATCCTGTTAAGCAGCCTCCCTGATATGTGTTCATGCTGCATTCAGCTAATCCATCATACTCTTATTTCCTCACCTCCCATCAGCCATGGAAAATACTCAACTACACCGGTCGGCATTTGCACTTATCTCTGTATGCACACTGAAAAGTACACACACACTTCCGATTATGTGATGCTATTGTAGCTACTTTCTCTCCGCTTATTGTTTCCTTTCTGTGCATAACACTTCATCTTCCCGTTCTATCTAGAGTCTAATTACTAATGTCCCCTAGAAACCCTCTGGCCTTGGATTTAAGAGGCAGAGAGCAGACTGGGTGATTGAATTTAATCCACCCATGCAAGGAAAAAGGTGACCTTTCTGCAAGTTTCATTTTTGTTGCCCAATGATGCAACTGGATTAGGGAATTATTGCAGGGGATAAAAAAAGTTATCTGTGAAATTAAAGCTAAAACCTCATTCATCCATGAAGTCATCCCTTCAATCACTTATTCATCTTTAGGCCTTTGAATAAAAAAGTACAGAGGCCAATCAGCTTCCTTGTCCCAGCTGGACATTAAAAGAAGCAGATCAAATCAAGGGAATGTGCCCTGCTATATAAAGCGATGCACCCTCCGGGGACCCGCCATCTGTCACCCTTGCTTTCTTGCACCTTCTTATGAGGTGTCACTCCCCCTCTGAGCCAACCTTCTGCTTGATGTCATACTAAAAGAGCAGGTGACATGCCGGGTCAGCCCATGAGCTAGCAGTCTGCCTGCGCTTGGCATACGCTATATGTCTGTCTCCTTTCACTTAGTTAATAAGCTTAAGGATATAGAGGTCAAAATGGATTTCACATAATCACACACATATATCTTATCATGTACACACACAGACACACAATCAGACACACACACACACATTATCTGCTGGTACAGAGACATATTATCTCTAAGACGTGCCGCTGTCAAGATCTCCAAAGTGACAGACAACTCTAGTGATGTTGTTAAGCTCCATTAAAGTTGGGCCACTCACAGCAATCACAATACACCATCAGTGGTGGAAAGCCCAGCTGGGACATTCCAACCGCAAAGCATGCAGTACTTAAAGCTTCATGATAGGAGACTCAAACAATAATTATTTTTGTAGGTTGAAAGACTGAGGGAGGAAAAAAAAAAGTTGTGAACGCAACACACCAACCCCAAAGTCAGACTGCAGTATATCTCACTTTTAATTTTTGGATTTTAGTCTGGAAAATACATTCACTGAGCACTGACAGGTCACCAGTCTGTTACAGAGCTACATCCAGAATTTTTTTCAGATAAAAATCCTGAAGGCTTTTTGAAAACTTGGACAGCCCAGTGAGTGTCGAGTGCATCAAGTCCCTTGCTAATTGTCTCTCTGTTAAAAAAAAAAGGCTGATCAAATTGCATTAAAAGTAGTTTTGGCCTACACGCATTGGCAGCGCCCCTTCTTCAAGCAAATGCTTAGTGAACTTTGCCAGACCACAATGAGTGAAGCAACATTTGTGGGCAGGCTGTGTTAGGATGATAGCTTGCTTGTAGTTGATGAAGAAAAAAAATGCTATAGCTTGTTATAAGGTATTAGGGGAACTGCTGCTCTAACTGTGTTATTTTATTTGTGTTGGTCTCATATGTGTGGGTCCGCCTACTATATATCTCTGACGTAAAACCAACCAACCAATTCACAGCTAACTGACCCCCTAACATATTATCAGAAATTCCATCAAAGTCCAATGAAAAAAACATATGGAAATTACACTGAATAACGACTGATGATCCAAATCACCCACGACGTCATGGAAATATTACAACAAAAAGACAATGATAGGTCAAATCTAACACATAACAGCACTGAGCTTGGGGTTTCTGTTACTGGTCAGTATCAGTCAACAGAGAGATATATGAGAACTGTATATACTTGTACTTATGTCAAAAAAGTGTGTGCTATGAAAAGCTTAGTGGTGGGAGCGTTGTGAATTGTGTGAACGGCGTCAGAGTCATTAGGTTGCCACTAAAGTCAATGTGTGTATTTCCACTGACTGAGCAGTCCTCCGGAGCAGATACCTAGAGCTTCTATTTTTGCTGGATGCCGGAGAACTCCGCAGCAATTCAACACACGACAGATAGGGCGGGACAGGAAGTCGAGCACAGAAACAAAATAAGACATCCGGTTAATTTTCTAAATAAAATAGGCCGTGCACACGGCAGATCATATTTCCCTGCACTACACCTTGAAAACACAGCACAGAGTTGTTTCCCCTCTAGTCCTCCGGATGGAAACAAACTGTTGTTGTTTTGTGGTTCTATTCTACATGAATTTGCGAGATCATGTGGGTCCTGGAGACTTCAGCTGTCAGTCATGACCGCAGCCGTTCCGCCACAAATTTGGACATGGTGGGTATTGACGGACGGCGGAGCACGGAGCCGAAATGCAGCCGTTAGGCATCCTGTGGAAATTTGGGTTAGGAGAGACTAGTAGAGAATCCCGACACACACCTTAGTATAAGACTTACCACTTGGTTGCGTGTGCGGTGGTAGGGCTGAATGATGGGTAAACCCAGTGGTGTCACCCACTCCACAGTGTGGCCAGACTTGGAGATGAGCCTGGCGCTCTCGGTCAGCCAATCCTGCAACACATGGATGCCAGCAGACTTAAATTGAGGGCAACACACTCTATTGAGGAGCATACTCACAAAATATTCAAAGCCCTTCACCAATCAAGAGTGTGAGTCTGCATATTTGTTGTGCTTTTAAGTGCTTGTACGTGGACACAAGAGCAATCGTGTTCAAATCAGTAAGTTTAGACAGTTGGGTGGGAAATTTAATAAATCACGATACAAATAAAAAGAATTTGGAACAAACAGAAAATAGGAACTTTCTCTCCACAGCATCGACAAATGATCTATGCATATAGGTCTGCTGTTCTACTTTTGTTGCTGCAAACTCGCCGAGGAAGTTGTTGATTAACTCTAAAATTAGGCTGTGTGTGCAACAGTTTATATCCAAAAATAGAAGCCCCCAACAATGTTCCAATGTCCCACAGGTGCTTCCTCACACGTGCAGGCAAACAGAGAGCTTTAGGAAACATATACTGTCTATGTCCTAGCGAGTCGAGGAAGCAGTCTGGCCCAAAGCTGCTCCATTCATCATCACCTCCCTTCTTAAATGTCCAGGTACAAGGAAATGAATAAGAAGCGTGAAAGCAAAGAAATGGGAGTGAGAGATTAGCTAGCAAGGTAGTGGGAGAGAGAGACTGATCAATCAATAGATTGATTAGATGACGAGTGAAGGGTGGACAGACAGTGGGAGCATAGTCTGAAGAGAATGAGTAGCAGTGTTGACAGAATAAATGGGAAATGTACAGAGAACGTAAGCAAGGTCAGGTATGACACCCCCCTGTATTAATCAGCTATCTTTCTCTCTCTCATACTTCAACTCACCGCTGCAAAATATAAGAGGATGTGACCTATTTAAAAGCAGCAGGTGCAAGCACGCACGCAGACAGGAATGCACGCACACCCGCACACCACATACTGGGCCATTCCCACACATTCCCCAAAGGACACAAACACCAGCAGTGGTTGGTGTTTCTATTTGCAAGCCAGACTCCTTTCTGCCTGTGGAGATAATAAACAATCCCCCACCAGGTGCAAGTCCTAAATCTATAAATGGTGTCTATTTGATGAATTTTCAAGTCTTTGCTAAAATGTTACTCAGAAAAATAAAAACAATGTAATTTTAGAGTTAGTTTTGTTGGGTTTATACTAAGCGGTTCAGTTTAACACAAATTTCTTCAAACTGTTCCATGTAAACCCAATTTAATATTAATTAATTAATGAATTATTGGCAACTTATTCTTTATAAAGGTTAAACTGTGTTTGTTTGTAAACACATGGTTAGCTTTTGCATATTTAGCTGACCTGCTGTGCAATATATAGGTTACGCTCTCAATTAATTGAAATAAGTTAAGTTTGAGTGTTAGTTGACCATTGTCTCTAATTTACCCTATTAAATGCAAGCATGGGTGTAGATTCAAGTAAAAATAGAAGGAGCAACTGTATTTTAGGACAATATGTCTACTTAATATCAGCACTGTTATGCAATTAGTAACACGCAAGTGTGAGTTTATACTGTAGGTAACTTGCTGGATGGGAAAATGATTTGTATGTGACTTCATGTTGGTGCAATGAACCCACCTGGATCTCTCTGGTCCCTGTGAACATCTCCTTTAAGCCACTGAACACCATACGCACCAGGTAATGAGATGCATCCCATACATATTCCTGGAAATACAACACATGATTATACTAAGTCATCATTTTCTTCTATCATTATCTTTTTGTTCCACTGCATTTCTCACTAAAACACACTATATATTGTTTTGCTTATCTATGGCTTACATGCATAATGCAAATTTAAGCAATACAATTTGCAGCACTGAATAAGCGTGGTATATTTCTTATATTATTACGTTGATATGATCTCCTCCTCGGATGGCTATAAATATGCATGTACTTTCGATTTAAAAAAAACGAACCTAAATTGGTGCAGGCCCTGTTAGCTGCTAGCCATCCGTGATAAGTGTGTTCAGCCAGGCTTTGTGATAATCATCACTCAGCAGTTCAGTGTGTACTTGTAGCTCATCCATTTTGTGTGTGATCGATCTGTTGTTGGTGAGTAGAAGGTTGATGATTTTATGTGGTAGTTCCCTCAGCTGCTTAGCAGCAGCCTTGCTTCTCGGAGCGACCTGCATACGGTTTACCTTTTCCTGCTACACCGGGACTTCCATGCGAGACTACAGCTAGCCTTCAGTATCACTGTGCAAGCCACAGACATCTTTTGCCGTTTCCATGTAGTTACATAGTTACTGATATGGTCATAAACACTACAGTGCTCAATTTCCTATTTTTGCGGGTGAATAAAGTTTTAGTCGCAAAGGCATGACCTGTCCTCCGTGTTGCCTGCATTGGTTTGGGTTTGGGTTTTTTTCCAATTGACAGTACACGCATATTTAGTGCGATCAAAAGTAACGTAACAATTGGAGCGGCAAGAAAGAGCGTTCGCCCCATGTTGGCTGAGTCCTACAGCGGCCCGGGTTGGAGTCCGACCTGCTGTCCTTTGCTGCATGTCATCCCCTATCGCTGTCTTCCTTCTATGCCTATCCACTGTCTCTATGTAATAAATGGAAAAGAAAAAAAATCTTTCAATAAAAAAATTCATGTAAAAAAATCGGCCGGAATTCTGCTTTAATGTCAAGTTTAACAATATCCATGAAGGATAATCCTAGTCTGGGCTCAATCTGTGTTTAAGAATGTATAGCTTAAGAGGAAGACATCAGGGGAGCCCCAGGGGATCATATGCTAAAAGGCCACTCTGTCATACCCTCCTGATGCAAAACTCAAAATAAAACAGCATATGGAGTGTGGGGGGAAGCCCCCATCCATGGCCATGACTGTACCTTGGGGAACTCCTCAATCTCCTTCAGTCTTTTCTCTATCTGGAGGCGTCCCCCGTAGCGCGTGACCCCGTACACCACTGTCATTACGGTCTGTTTGACCACCTTCCTGCTGATGAAGCCCTCCAGGACCTGGGCAATCTTCAAACCGCTCTTTGCATCCCGCACTCTGAACTCCTCCACCTGAAACATGCGGACAACATGTTGAAGGTTCCCACAAAGTATGTATAAATTACATGTATGCAAATGTCAAAAAGGCCTCTGTTCAAAATGTGTCTTTTGGAGAATATTTGAATGCTTATCCACAAATCCACATACATATAATTGAGTAGAAATTATGAAAAACCTCTCATTTGTCTCAATCAGTTTCCTCAAGCCCAAAGCAAAGGTATCAAATGTCTATTTTTGAGTGACTAACATAAAGATAAAATAAAAAAATGACCCAACAAGGAGTTAACAATTTCATTTCTGGTGATCAACCAAGGGAGTAATCAACTAATAGTTTCAGCTCTACTGAAACAAGCCTGATACGGACTATAGTGTCATCTTACAATACCCCAGAGGTAGAAATACAACAGTGAGATAGTGTTCTGCAGTGAGCTGAGCTGAGCTGCACTTTCAGTCAGTGGCTCACTGACAACTCCACAATGTACTTTTACAAAAACAGCCCATGATACAACATGGGACAGACTTTTCTTTTCCTCAGCACACTCTGATTCCTGTACTGAAATGTCACACACACACACACACACACACACACACACACACACACCACTTTAATGCTAGCTAGGCATTAGAAACTTAGTACTTTTAAATGCAAGACAGAAAGCAAGAAACATAAAATATCTTCTCAATGACTATTATGTTACTCACTGGGATATCATTAATCATTTGAATATTATAACAGCTGAGCAACTGCACTGTGCTTTGCAACTGAAATCAACCGCAGTTCATTTATGTTGTGCAACTCCAAGCCAATGCAGTTCAATGAAAGGCACAAAAACAATGCAAATCATAAAGCAGCCCTGTGGTGCTGACCTGCTGTGCTACTCCGCTGTACACATCCTGGGGAACGTCACAGGGCATGAGGTTGACGGATGTGGCACCAATCACATCTCTGCCTAGAGCAGCGTAGTGCTGGAGACCGTTACAGGAGCCGTCCTAGAGAAGATGTGAAGAAAAGGAGAGGAAACATTAAAGCAGCAATGTGGAGGTGGAGGAGAGAACCCAGACAGAGGAGGAATTACAGGAATTGGTACAGATGGGGAGAGCTTACAGGTGAACAAAACAAACAGAGGATTTCAATACTGTGAAAGTGAAAGAACAAAGAATCTGAAGAGAGAAAACAAGGGAGAAAGGACAATATGAAAACCATGAGCATCGGCTCAAGACACAAAAAAAAAATTTGGTTGAGGCTGTTAGTTTTTCAACATTTAGGTAGGTCTGTAAATTTGGAGTGCTGTCGGAGAGAAAAACAAACCAATCAGCACCGATTGTTTTCATTTTTCTCTCTACTGACAGCACTCCATATTTACGAACAGAACTACATGTTGAAATTGACCGGAATTCTCCTTTAACGACAGGCTATCAAACCCCCTATTAGCATATTTAATTAAGTGCATCATTCAATGCAACATCTGGACTGGATTTGGCATCAGACGGAGGAAGGTCCCGAGAGGGGTACACAATTAACTTTTAAATTAAATTAAATTAAAATTATGATCAATTATTCTTCATTCACACTATGATTTTGTATTCTATTTTATTTCACAGTGTCTTAGTCTGGTGGACAGCTTAAAGCATTTAACTTTTGATTGAGTTGTTAAAATGAGATTAGCTCTATCTGGGTACCGGCAACGTCCCCATGTTCAGCTCTATGAAAAATAAATTTAAAAAAGCCTAATAAAAATAGTGCAGTGAAGTTGGCCACGTTCCTGCCAGCTGTCAAATTGATCTTTTTTCTTTCCATCAAAATGTGGCCTATGACCTAAATATCTTTCTACTGTGCCTACATGAGCCTTATGTTCAGGCTTTAGCTGTGGCATGTGTGTTGTGTGGAAGAGCATCAGGCTGTCAGTGTGCTGAAGAAGCAATCAAATTGTGTAACTTCAAACTTAAAAGTTTCTCCTTTTGGCTATTTTGAGCCTTTCCTTTATTTATTCTTTCATTATTTTGAGTACACATTAATTACCATCAATTTGATCTAAGTGTGACAGACTTTAAAGTTGCACAGAGTGAAAAGCTAGGAGCCATTGTTCTTTCAAAACAGCTGCGAGGAGAAGGAAGTGCTAAATACTTTTGGCCATACTGATTATATTACATACTGATTGTATTTTATGTATATTCTGTTGTAATGCTTTTTTGCTTGTCTTATTCTTTTAAATGTGTGTAATGCCTGGAGTCAGGAAAATGATTGCCATTGCATGCATGGTGTGCTTTAATTGAATTTGCCATGACTATTTTCAATAACTTCTATTGAAAATTTTATAAATCAATTAAAGTAAGTGTATAAAATGTGCATTCCTAAAAGCAACATTAATGAGAGACATTTTCATAAGTGTAAAATAAAAGCTCCACTATAACAAGGCTATTAACAAAGGCCTGGGGAGCAGACAGTGTTGTATTACTCTGAAACATTACAAAAGCCTCAGATCCCATGATTCCTGACATAAGCAGTAGTGGAATGTAACTAAGTACATTTACTCAAGTACTGTACTTAAGTATAAATTTAAGATACGTGTACTTTACTTGAGTCTTTTCATGCCACTTTCTGCTTCAACTCCCGGTCATCATCCCAGTCATGCAAATATTCTTCTTTTTACTCCACTACATTAATCTGACAGCTTTAGTTACTAGTTATTTTACAAATTAAGATTGTTGCACACAATATATGTGTAGTTTATAAAATTTGTTTTATTAAAAATTAAACTACCCAACAATATAACAGCCTGCAATTCCAGCAACCAAAATTATTCAACCATTAAACACAGAAAATGTGAATTTTTTCTGTATTCCGTACTCTGTTGCTTTGGTTTGTATCCCAGTACAGAATAGCTGTGGTCTGGTCGTTAAGATTAGGGCTACAGGTTTATGACAGACAACATAAAATAGCCCCAGATGGCTGGGGAGGTCTTGCCTCGTTAACTTTAACGTGCCCTCTAAAACAGCATTATAAAGCATGACTGAGCGACCCACCTTATTTTTAGTCCTAAATTGATTGTCAGAGGAGTAAATTCCTCAATATAATCTATTCTAATCATTTTATATTTCTTTGTTTGACCCGAGTGAATTTCCATTTCTGGTTAGCAGTTGATGTCCTATCACAGAGCAGTAGACCGATACTACGACGATGCAGCACAAAAGGCCACAAGAAATGTATTTTTATTTTATTGGTTTATTTGATAGGGACCATGCATATTCATGAATATTGGTGTATAAAAACACCATGTAAATATGCCAGTTAGCAAAAATAACTATTTTTCATCTGTAGTCCCTAGGCAAGTGACATAGGACTAACTAAAGATAGCCGGCAGTCATTTCTATAAGCCAATCCTTTCTTCCTGTGTGGCTATCACACTCAACAACTTATCTCCCTTTTGTCGAGAGATGGGCAGTAGAGACCCAAGGCTCCGGCCTCCATTTCACCTCTGGTTTGTTCTGTTTCTCTCTCCCTGTATTGTTATCTTAGACTTTTATATTCTCACTTTTCCAACTTTGTATTACAAACAATTATCTCATCTTACATTTGTAGGAGATCAAGCATGTTTCAAATCGCTACGCAACTCTGTAAACAGATAAATAATTGCGTTGTTTTTGTAGTACCTGGTGAACAGGAAAGTGGGAGATGAACTGTGTTGGATCGGGAGATCTCACAGCGTTGGCTAGCTCCATGCAGCAGGACAGAGCCTGCCAAGGCTCATCTGCATTCATCCACCACTTCTTACCCTGAGAAAGACAAAGACCAGCGCATGGCACATTATCTTGCATACAAAACACTTTGGGAAAAGCATTTTCCCTTTTTGTTTGGACAGATATATATAAGATTTTGTGACTAATGTTACGACTGGGGTCGTATTTGTTGTAGTGTGTGTGCATGCCCTGTTTTTTCCCTTTATGTAAATAGGCTGTGCCATGACTTGCAGCTGATTGGTGGAGGCAGCTATCTAGGATTGGCGGCAGCTGTGTACCACCGCCTATTTAAGGGAGCAACATGGCGACGACAGGGGAGACAGAGGGAAGCCAGCAGGCATCCTCCATCGCTCCTCGCCTCCCTACATGCCACATGGTGTCTTTTGTTTGTTTATAGTTCAGTTTTTAATTGTATGGGTGGACCTTTAAATGTGTTTAGTTTTCTCCTGTTTTCTTTAGTTAGGAAGGTAAGTTATTGTTATTCTTTTGGCCTTTATGGTTTGTTAGGTTACCTTTTTACTTTCAAGACAGGGTTGTTTTGTTTGTTGTTTGGATCGTAGGCCACCTTATAGTTTAGTTACGTTATATCTTTGTTTATTAAACCTTTATGTGAAATATATACATAATTGTGTCCAATAAATATATTGGGACCAACACTTATGTTTTGTGGCTGCTTGGGGGACGGGGAAGACGGGGCAAGTTATTCCATGTTGTGTTGCGTCCTAGGCACCCCTAGACTGGGGCGTAACACTAATTAAACTGACCGCTCCCCCAGTAAGACAGAAAAGGGATATGCTATAATCTGCATATTTCTGGAATTTTAAAAAAGAGCAGTTTTTGTATTTCTGCTAAATGTAAAAGTATTATAAGTTCTAACAAGAACAACTATGTGGAACTTTGACTATATGGTTGGACTAAGCAGTCAATAAACAGCAAAGAGCATTAAAGACCAACGGACATTGAGAGGGTTGTCGGCAGAGTCCAGGACGTCCTCCATGATAGTGTTGGCGTACTCCAGTCGTCCGTCTAGCGAGCGCCTCTTCTTCAGTCCTGTCAGATTGACTAAGTGGATCTTTAGCCAGTCCAGTCCCTTCGGACCGAGGGGCTTCCCCTCTGCAAACATAAGTACAGCCCGTGTGACATCACTTCCTAGGTGATTAAAGTACGGAGGACACGGGTAGGTACGTCCCCGGAAGTCCATGTTGTGAGGGAACCAGAAGATCTCATCCCGCATGTGGTTGGCGATGGAGAGTTTATACAGAGCGTCCATACGCAGGCTGTGCATCTCACTGCATTTCTTTTTGGCATTAATCACCTCCCTCTTCATGTGGGCTTTCTCAGAAGCGGTATAATTGGGATCTTGGGCGTTGAAGTGGGGTATTTTGGGGGCCTCTGACAGAGGAGGAGGGATGTCTAGCTTATCACTACCCCGATCGTTGAAGATAGAGATAATAATATCCAACAAGGGTTTGTTGATTCTCCAGGCACAGTTGCCCAGCTGATTGAGAGAGTCTAGGACAGGACGGAGGTCCTGGCATTTCTCCAACAACACCTCGTGTTGTGTGGCCCCTTCCATTGTGCGCATCAGCTTGTTCGGTGTCAACAGGTAGGCTCCAAACTTGACAGACGTCCAGGGCACAGGAGGGCACAGCATTGGCATCACATAGGAGTCAAAGGTCAACTTGGTCTCCATGGCCTCCTGCTGCATCTGAGTCAGGATGGGGTGGGGCTTGATGAAGCCGACCTGGAGGGTGAAAAAGAGGAAATCCAATCAGAAGCAGAAATGAGCAGACACAAACATGTATTTGAATGTCATAATAATAATGTTTTCATAAATAAATTCCAGTAGATGGGATACATATTCTGTTTCAGAGCAGTTTAAATCATAACTGACAAGAAGAAGGATGAAAAAACCTCTTCACTGAGTAATGACTCAAACAACCAGGCTAAAAACTGATCAGATCACTGAGATTCACAAAAGAATATATGATGATAAGAAAATGTAGGTCCTAAACCTGGTCACTTTATGTGTTGCTTACATACTGCAGCTTCCACACTGAAGATAATCTGGTGTAACGTTCTTTTCTTTTATTTAATTATATGAAACCCCTGTCAGGGAGTCAGGGTGGCCGTGGGTTTGTGACAGAATTATTGTGACCTAGTTCTAACTTACATGTAGGACTGGACATAAACACCATAATGAGAAAAAGATGCAGTAACCGGACAGAAAAATAATACACCTCTGTCTTGCCAACAGGAGTCAAGACTGTCATGCTGTGCTGTAAAAATTGTTAGGCTGCTCCCCTGATGTGCAAACCTCAGAAGACCGAAAGAAAGGGGAGCAGGAAAATAAGATAAAAAAGAGGGCGAAAGTGCATGAGTCTCTCTCTCTCTCAAATTAAGGGGACACTAAAAAAGGAATTAGCCCAGAACCTATTCATCTAACTGGACTGTTCCCCCTGCCAATTTACACAAGGAGGAAATGGTCTTATAATTCACACTCTTTGGGGCATCACACTGGGTAGGCGGCACGAGTCAATAGGCTTCCGAGTGACAGATGCCCTTCAAGCAAGTATTTCCTTAGTTTCTGCTCCACTGTGGTTCTTTCCATATGAATGAAAATGTTAACTTGACTCTAATTGGGAATTTTTTAATAACACTAATTGTGTGTCGTTTTCAGAAAGTCACAATGAATATGATCATTTGATTCGACAGATGGACTGTTCTCCTAATGAACGTCTCTTTGTGTTTTTATTTTTTTACTTTTTGAATATTTTGCTCAATGTTATTTTCCCAGGAAATCCCTTTAAGTCTAATCCTTGACCATTTTTCCACATAAATCTCAAATGAAAGGATTTTCTTTCGGTCTGGGCTAATGCTCAGGAATCCTGTTACCAAGTTATCAAAGCCCTTTCTATTTGGCAAGACCACTTTTATACAACTAACTCCAGGTTAGCAGACTCCTTTGATACTCCCTGTGAGAAAGGCCTGCACATCCACTGTACCTGCCGTGTGCTACGAAAGGTGTACATGTGGTAGAGGATGGGGATGAGCTTCCTGTCAAAAGCTGGGTTCAGGATGTCGCTGTTAATTTTGAGGTTCTTGACCATCATATCCACCATGTAGGTGCCCAGCTCCAGGGTTACTATGTATGGCCAGTGGGTCTCTCCTCCCTGCAGCGTGGGCCCTGAACTCTGGTCCGTTTCCAGCTTACACCAATGCTCGCTGGGTAGGATGTCATACTCCTGGAGGGAGAAAGAATGCAAGTGGGTTGTTTTTGTTTAGTGACTCAGCACAATGAGCTACAGTGTTTGGAAGGCGTGTCGACGTGCGTGTCAGTTTTGATATTCAGATTTTAAAAGATTTTGTCAAAACAGGCACTGTTGTTTTTGTGATCTAATCAAAAGATAGCTTTCATGTTTTAAGAAAATGTAATAAATAATGTAAAAGCTTCATGTATTAAAAAACAATATGTCAGCCAAAGACAAGAACCCCCAGCCTTCAAGAAAGGAATGATCCAAAAGAATAAAAAGATGATTCGGTCCTCAGATGACTAAGAAGTTGGTTTTATGTTTTATGCCTTAACAACAACAACAAAAACACAGTAAAAGGCATATTTTTAACTACAAAGGCTGCATGTAAAAAAACACCTTAACTAACTTCCATTGTACCTAGCTACTGGAGTGTAATGAGCTGTTGCTCATTACAATCTTGATGACATTAGCTAGCTGTTCCCCAATGTACCAGGACCCTCCAAACACTGGTGGAGTCAGTGATACTGGCTGTGGTGATGTGACCCCAAAACTAGCTCATTTTTTTTGCTTTGAATTGATATCACAATTCTCTCTCAAATAATGTGTTTGTGTGCTTTTTTTAATAATTTAAAACATAATTATTTGATTATGTATGACATACACACAAATAAAGAAAGACTATGGTTGCACCATAGTGCATGCAAAAGAAATCTTGCTCTGATAAACTAACAGGAGATACATTCTCTTTCGCAAAAACACCCATAAGAAGAAGTACATATATGAGAAGACATGTGGAGCATGATGGTTTCTCTACCTTTGTATCTTTGGCCAGCAGGTCTATGTAACCGCTGTAAATGTTGCCCAGCTTTTCCACAATCTGATTCTGGTGCTTCTGCCGCACAGAGTACTTCGTGTAGACCCTGTTGCCCAGATCACTGGCTAAAATCTTCAGTGACTCTCCACTGGGAGGCAGGTTGGCAACACTCTGATGAGGAGGACACAGTTCAAAATGTCAAACACAAGAAAACAATTCATGAAAAATCGGTCAGAAAAAGCACATCTTTATTTCTCTAGAGGATCAACTGACACATTCCATAAAATATGGGATCTGAAAAATATAAGTCCCCAACAGCTTGGCCCAGTATACACAGTTGCATTGTCTGATACCTGATGTGAGCTTTACACAAAGTAGGAATTGCTCCCTTTCTCAACCTCTTCCTTTATTTATTTATTTATATATTTTAACTTTTTATTTTGTTGGTAATGGCAGTATGTGGGTGGGATGGCATCGATTCTTAAATAAGAAAAAAGAAATCAAGACATCTGTACCTAAAAATGGATCTGTATTGTCTCATCTTCCTTGAATAAAAACATGGTTTAAAAAAAATAAATAAAAAAATTGAAATTCCGGCAGATCTTTTTGCCAGATCTGATTCACTTTTAATGAAAAAAGGACTCCTTCAATCAGAAGGGGAAATCAAAGTGAAAAATGGTCTTTACAGAATTAACATCAGATCATGTGTGTGTGTGTGTTTGTGTTGAAAGCAAAAGGTATCTGATCAAAGCATGCTCTCCTTTGCTGTCTAAGATAAAGCCTGATGCTGTTGCAGCTGTTCACTGTCAGCCACTTGATTTGTGTTTTGTGGTGTGCAGGGCCTCTTTTTTGACCACCTGCCAGTCACTTTTTACCAGCCACTTTTTTTGCCTCATAAAAAGGTGAAAAACAGGAATTGCAGGTAACTGCCCTGGTCACTACAAATCTTTATTTTTATTTTTATAAATGTTGTAGTAAAGTAGTTGTCAATCAAATCTCTTTGACTCAAACACTGACAAGTCTTTGCTAAATCCAAGACTTAACAATTCCAGCCTTCAAGGCATTTCATCGAGCGGTAGGCTGGGTTAGGTGGTTTGTATTACCTGTATCATGATGTCAACATACTCCCTATCCTCCAGCACACAGAGGTAGGGATAAAGGTTAAGCCTGTAGTCCTTGGTGTTGGTGTTAGCCAGGATTCTCTTACTCTCCCTCAGGGCCTGGAGGAGGATCTTCTGCCATTGTGTCCGCTGATCCGCCAGCATCTCCCTCTGAAAGGACAACACAAATGGAAGTCATCCTCATCTCGTGAATGTGACTGCCGGCGGGAAACCCTGAACGAATGTGTCAAATAAAATGAATAATCCTGCCCCAAGGCTCTTTTATCACATACTGCATGAACCAAATCATTATTCTATGTGAAGCAGTTGATGGGCCGCCTCTCGATGGACACACGAGGTACTGTGAAGCATGAGCGTGCATTCTACTTGATGGGCTTGTTAAGCTTGGTTGGCCCAGAAACCTCCAGATGTGCAGGGACAAAAAGAAAACAACAAAAAAAGAGAGGGATACAACTGGGCCACAGACTGATACTGATGCCAGCATATTTAATTATAGGAATAGTTTGACAATTTGGGAAATACTACACTTTATTTTTGATTTCTTTCCAACAGTTAGATGAGAAGAGTGATGCCACTCAAGTATGAAGCTGGAGTCATTATGCGGTTAGCTTAGCCTAGCACAAAGACTGGAAGCCAGGGCAAATAGCTAGTCTCGCTCCAAACGTTAATGGAAAACCTGCCATCCAGCCCATCTTATGCTCACTATTTAACATGTTATATCTTGTTAGTGTCATGGGTACAAAAACAAAATGTAAAAGAAACAAGTTGTGGTTTTACGGGTATTTACGTGGACAGAGCTGCTTCCGTTTTTTATGCTAACCATATCGCCGGCAGGCTTTAGCTTCCTATTTAGTGTGGTCATGATTTTCTAATCTAACCTCTGGCAAGAAAGTGTATTTCCAAAAATGCCAACTTATTCCTTGACAACAAAATTAGGAACCTTAAATTTGGATCTTTTAGCTTTGCTAATAGCGTGAAAGACATGATGTGGCTGAAGATTTGATATGATAATTTTTCTGTACTTTGGCAATTACATTTGCATTTTATTTTTATTGAATTTCTCAAGCACACAGACTACATGATTTGCTAGACGTATATAGTACAAGTCTTAATTTCCTTCACAAAGAAAAAACAGGCAGAAGGAAGAGACCTTATCTTTTATTGGTGTTGATTATCTTTCTTTATCGTTTTAAATACATCCATTTAAACCAAGTGTTCTGAGCTCTCACATCGTATTACATATTTTGATCTAATGTGTTTTAAAGGTGGGAGAAATCCTATTATTTAAGCCTGCGGCCAGAACAACCACTTTACTTGCATTTTTTAGGTGCACTATAATCACATTTACAGCATTTCTTCTTGAATTTATGATTGACATGAAACGATTGACTGAACAATGGAAAATGGAAATTCTGTAGATGGGTAAGCAGGTTTGCTCATGCATGTACATGCACCTGTGGAGGTACTGTGGTTCTATGTATGCTCTGTGCACGACTGTGTGTATGTGTTCACTCTTAAGGTGAAGAGTTTTTACCCAGCCTGACTGAAGCAGAGGCAGTCTGGAGAGGTGACTCTGCATTCTCTCCAGAGGCTTTCATTACATTAGATTATTATTCTGCCCTGCCCGTCTGTAAATGCTTCCTGAACACCAGGGACTCTCAGCCTGCTCGCTTCCCATGTAGCCCATCTGCAGAGGCAGACGAGCCAGACTGCACTGTAAATGCCAGAGTTGGAAAGAAGGCACACCACAGGAAGAGGTTTCTCCTCTAACCTGTCTGTCCTAAATGCATAATATTAAAAAGTTAATACCAGAGAAAAATTAGAAACTTCACTGACAGGAAACAATACAAATAATAAAAATAAATAAAAAAAATGTTAACACATCATCACTACGTTAATGGTGTTATATTAGGATTATAAACGAAAAGACAACTGCCAACTGTCTGCATCGTGAGCTAGTGTTGGGTTTTACAGGAAATATACAGGATTTTTTGCAGTTTAAAGGGATAATTTTGATTAGTTTTAGGTCAGTGTATAGCAGATGGTGGTCGGCACACCCCCAGTTTGGAGAAGCAGGCAGGAGTGTAGACACAGCTAAGCAACGTACTGCTGTGGACAGGGGGCAGCAGCAACACATATTTAAAAAAATCAAAACTATCCCTTCAAATATAAAACATAAAACCTAATTATAGCAACAATACTATTGTAGATACAGTGTACCAATTATTACAACCAGTCTGTCACAATTAATCTGACACTAAGATTTTGAAATCATAAGTTGTAGTAGTCTCTAGTATGTTTTAGGATTTTAGGTTGGGGAAAGAAAGATTTTTAAAACTTAACCACCTATTATTAACTATTTCATAACACACCATTTTTGAATGTATTTGCAGATTTTCAGCATCACAACTATAAATCCACTTTTCTAGCAGCTCAGTGTATTGAGAGTGTGATGAAGACAAAGAGATGCAACAGGTTGTTTGTTTACCATTTTGGCCATGTTGTTAGTGACGGGCTTGGCAGCCTCCACAGAGTCGATGGTGATAGTGCAGGCCTGTTCAAGGCTGAGCTGATGTTTGAAACGCTCCTGAAGCTCCTCCTGAGTAAAGTCCAGTTTGGGGTACTGGTGGTCTGACCTCTAAAACACATGATCACACACACACACAGATTTAATTGTCACGTTTCTGTGGTGTCAATAAACATTTCATAAGTAATATTGGTAAGTGTACGTGAAAGCGTTAAAGGTCACATTAAATCAGATTGGCCGCATGTTTAATCTGTTAGAAGACTTGATTTTGATTTTTGGATTTATTGGTATCTCCATTACCTGGGGTCATAGTCCACCTAAAGCTTGTGCAGCTCACATTGCCAAGCTTCACTATTACATTAAAAACAACCATCAAAAACAACATTCAACACATCACTGAAAGAAAAACATCCAAAATAATAACAAGACATAACCTACTTTAAATTAGTCACAGAATGTTGAGATGAGATTTTGATATTGATTACTGATCAAATGACCAAGCAAATACACACATAACACCCTCAAAGACACTAACAGCATTCCTTAAGTATTAGCCAATACAGAATATTGCTCAGCTAAGAGATGTTCTAAGTATTACTTTGCATTGAGATTTTCTACAATCCTGAATGACAAGACTTGACCTGGTTTAGTTACTAGAATATTTCTCAAGAAGATGCCAAGAAGCTTGGTCCTTTGTACCTGTTCAACTGCCATACCTTTAATATATATATATTTTACTTAGGTTTATTTAACAATTGTTTTTTGTTCCAAATACAATGCTTGTGGTTTTAGATACTGTACATTGAAAACAAATCAGTTATTTATTACCCATTCCAATGCAGGCAATTCCTCCTTCAAAACACAGTAAGCTTCTCAGCTGTGGATGTCGCTATGTATATTGTTGAGTCGTCAGCATACATTGCCATTTTTGCATCTTTTTAAGTTAAAGGTAAATCACTAGTGAATATTGAATATAACAATGGCCCCAGACAGCTTCCTTGTGGAATTCCACAAGACGAAGAGGCTGGTCTGAAGGAAAGTCTGGGATCCTATTGTACTGCATGGGCCGCAATCCCAATTGATCGTCTCACACATACGCACGTGCACATACACGAACACACTATTTCTTAAAGACAAAACATTTGTCAATCCATTCTGAATTAAGTATTGTGGTGCTGCTGCGACGTTCCAGCCTACAAAACATATCCTACAGACTAAGAGAAAACAAATTGTTTGGTACAGATCCTCACAAACATCACACTATAACCATTTAAAAAAATATTTTTAATATTTTTTAATGAAAATGGAAATAATAATACAAACATTACCATTGCCTCCAGTACCTTGAATCATATCGCAATTGTAATATCAGTCAAAATAATTGCAATTAGATATTTTCCTCATATCGTGCAGCCCTACCTGAGAATACCCATTCCCTGAGAGGATAATTTCAGGGCATTGAGTACTGTAAAGAAAGCCTTTTAGGGTTAGTGAGCAAAGGCCAAATCATAAATAAGTCTGCTGCCGAGCGAGCTCCCAACCCAGTTTCAATCTCACAAGCTTTTGCTCAGTATTGCAAGAGAGTAAACAAAGAGTTCATTATTCTCAGTTTGTTATTTTCAAGATTCGACCTGTACATTCAATGGCGTTTTGGCAGACCCACAGCTGGGTCAAGTCCTGGGTAAATCAAAATGCCTTGCTAACAGACCCCTGGAAGGTTACCAACTAAGCAACAGACTTAAACGACATGCCATATTTCTTGCTTGAAGAAATCAAAAGTTAAAAAATTAATTTATTGTTTGTGACCTTGCTAAGGCAGAGGATGAAGTACTGCAGTAAGAACATTTATTTATTCATTTATTAGCTTGTAGGCAGTCTACAAGATTGACTGTAATTTAGGCCTCAGAGAGATGAAACACGGACAGCAGCCAGAGCAAATCTAAAGATAGTGTACCACATGAATTACTTACCAAACAGCTCTTGTACAATATTACAACTTCAAAAATGATATAAGAAGCTAACACCATATTATCAGGTGATAATGTGCTGGCTGACACAATAGTTTTAAAAGTGCAAACTTAAAGCTTCTGGTGTACAAAGAAAAGCCTACAGAAAGGAGTGTGCTGCAGTATTGTTAAAGTACAGCTGTGTGATTGTATTTTAATATTTTTAAAACTTATGTTTTTCCTTGTCCCTACTGTGTCAAACCCACAATGAATTCACTGGATGGATTGACATGAGTTGACCTTGAGACTGAGGATAAAATAGGCAATATGTACCACTTTCAATAAGAATCAAATTAAAGAAACCACACAATCTCTGACGACAAGTTGAAACTACATCAAACTGCATTTTGTACAAGCATTAGCTTAATCAAAATTCCATCGCACAACATAAAACAATATTATAAATTAGATTGTGTGTCTCCTGCTAAAACTGATTCAAAATCCCCCTGGAGACCATCCAGTCTGCTTCTCTGTTATCTAGTATACCAGTTATTTGGACAGCCATTATTAAATCAACCTGCCATAGAGTCACAGTCATAGTCGGATAGCCAGCCTTACAAGTGCAATCAGAGGCAACAGTAATGGAGCAGTCACATGTTGTTTCACAAACTCTTCACATAAAATAGAACACACACACACACACACACACACACACAACAAACAAAACACACAAACACACACACACACACAAAGTTTTAAGGCTAGAAATACTGCTATTGAACAACAGAGCGGTTAATGAATCATGTGAGAATCAGAAGAGGAAGGGAGGTAGGAAAAAGCAGGGGTGAGGTGAGAGGAGGAGAGGCCAGGAAAGCAGAGGTGCCATTAGAAAGCAGAGTTGGCTCACTATAAATAGGCCAGGGCCTGTCTGGCTGTGACGGGGTGACGATCACATTTTTTGTAGTCACGTTGGAGCCCAGCTTTCCCAGCTCTCTGGTGCTACTGTAAAAATAACTTTTGACCATCTTTAGCCATAAATTATCACTTTTTAACCTAAAGCCCCATGGAGTTTCTAAATACATTTAAACTCATTTCTTTAATGCTTTTACATTGAAAAGCCATTCTTTATGCAATGCATGTCATTACATACATGCTAATTAGATATCTCATATTTTAAAGTAACAAACTGGGATATAAAATTGTTAATTACGGCAAACACCTGTCATCCCAAGATTAGCATGTAATTGTCAATTTTACATCAACCGAAGCATGAAGACCAGCAGCCAACACTTATATGTACATTACATTGGTAATGATGACATTGGTCATTCAACCGTCACTATTCAGTCAAGCACCTGGTAAGTGTGTTGTCTATACAACGATGCATGCTAAAGCCCATGCATCTCTGAATGCTTAAAGTTAACTTTGGAAAAAATTAGGCTTACTTCCAGGCCCATTGATATTTCTCTGCTAATCATAAATCCCACATTTGTATTCCAATTTACATCCAAGAAGTATTTAACATAAATTATCCATGACTAAATGAGCAACAATTATCACTTTATTCTTAGATTTTATTTATTAAAAGTTTAAGAGCCAACAACTAATCTGCCACTTACAGGCTATGTGGGTGTGACGTGGTTTGACCAGATTTGATTGACAGTGGTCTAGCAGCATCAGTGAAAATTTTTTTTTGCTAAACTGTGAAAATGAAAATACATATATACTTTTTTTTTCTAACAGACCCCCACCCACTACCAGCCAGTTGGAAAAGCAAGGACAAAAAACACAAATGCAGATATCTCACATAAAAAATAACCTTAACTGTTCATCCATCACTCACAGTCAGCAGGTGATTGAGAAAAAAAAGGCTGTCAGTGCCTCAGGTCAACTAATAATATATCAGTGCACTGTATCACAGTAACTGTAACCTGTGGTACAGGTCAAAGCTAGCCTGCGATACCTGTGTGTAGAAGTCCTTAACCAGCGATGAGGAGCACTGGTTTGTGTTCGCGTTGAGGCTGGGCTGGTAGTCGGGCTTGACAATGTGCACGGCCTTTAGCACCATGTCCCTCTCATCTTGCCGGAACACACACTGGCTGAACAGGTCGTCCACAGACAGGCCATCCTCCTCCATCTGGCTTAGGCACCTGGATATACAGGGACATACAGTTGGTGTTCCAGGTTTGCATTGGCTCTTAAGCAGGTTTTAGCCATGTTAGATATGTGTGGACCTTGGGAAGCTCATCAGGACAAGTGGCTGAACAGTTATTTTGCACGGTTCTGAAGTTTCTGGCATTTAAATCTGAGTTTATTTGGGCTAGAAACATGCCGTCCACTTATTCCCCAGTGACTCATATGAGCTATATGATGACAATCAGTGTAAGTGCTTTAGTAGCAATAAACAAATCAGACATCATCTGGTTAAGCTGTCAACCACAGAATATTATGACACTTATTGTACCAAGACAAAGCAGAAATGGCACTTTTGTGGCAATTATATCCTGCCAAGCAGATAAGAAAATACAGAAGTACAGAAGTACACTACATTAGAGCTGCAGGATTCAACACTACTTCACCTCCCTTCCCAACTACAATAGACAAAGACAATATGTAATCAACAGTTAGGCATACAATGCTAGGAAGAATATACAGACAAACTTACTACAGAATATCCTGTCAAAATATAATATTATGGGCTCTACACAATAAAGCTTTACATATTGACTTGTGATTTATTTGAAAAGATTTCCCCATCAGATGATACAATAAGTAGATTTTCATTCACTTCGGAGATTATGGTTGAACTATGATGGAACAGACTCCAAAGTATGATCCATCAGTTCAGAGGTCACAACCTTCTGACCTGGCTGTTGATGTGGGAATGGGAGTAAGATAATCGCATAACTTGCTGGGCTACCAATTAATTCAGCTTTCTTAAAAAATCCTTTGTCTGTGGGATCATCGTATATGTCACGCCTAGTTGCAGAATATCAATTCAAGTATTTGCATTGGCAGGCCTTTCTGTCAGACTCAAGTATGAGTTTGATCGAGATGGACACTAACGACATCAGTGAAATGTTTATTTAAATAGAATCTCCAAGAGATCTCCTAGAGAGAGTACAAGTCTTCATGACTGGACTGCAGAATGCAGATAATACCAATGTGCAACCAGTCCGTGGAATACAAATGAGAGCTGTAATAACGTAATTATTGCATAACTTAATTTGAAATGTTACTACCTACGAAGGTCTGGGAATTAATATGGCCATCCTGGTGGCTCGTTATTGTTCTGCAATTAGTGAGATTCAGGGCTGAAATAATACATATTTTTATTGTATAAATGATTTAAGGATATTGGTACACAATGTTATTAAGTACTATACTGATGAATTGGGCCTGGGACTGAATGTCATCCAAGTGATATATGCTATGAGTATGACCTACAGTGCACACTATTTTTAATTACAGACGTTGTATGTCTACAGGGCTAAAACCATGACAGTGCCATGCACACTTAGACGTAAAGAGCCCCAGGCCAACAAGAATTGAGGAGCCTGAAGATGTTTGGTTGCACTGCTCCCTTGAGGTTGACAACAGAACTACAGGACTGAGCGAGAGAGAGACAGAAGTGCGGAAAAAAAAAAAACATTTGTCATCAACCACAGAGGATGAGAGAGCTCTGCTTCACCCTGCACAACTTTTTCCTCAAGACAATTATAAATAATAGCACGCTAATTACCATCTGGAGGAAACCAGCAACTTCCACCGACTTAATCTAATCAGTAGTGAGCAGGTTTCTGCACATTGAATGCATACAATGAAAGAAAAAAAAAAAAAAAGTATTACAATATTCTGTCATACGTCTGGTGTTTGAAGTTATTAAGTGTTATATTTCTAAAGCAAGGCAAAGAGGTCAAATTTTTTTTTGGGGGGGGATTTTGTACTCATGCCTCAGAGTCTCTTGTGATGCAATGTGCAATTTTGGTCCGTGTAAATTTGAGAGGCTCGAACAAAGAGAGGATTAGTCTGGGTTCAGGCACTGTGGTCCAGAGGAACAAAGAGAGCAGAGAGGTTGAAAGATAGAGCATAATCAGCCTGGTGACTGCTCAGCTGCACCCTAGGGAGCAAAGAACTCTGGAGGACACAGCACTTACAAAAGGGAAAACTTAAAGGGGAGTGAGTGAGTGAGTGAGTGAGTGAGCAAGTGAGCGAGGTGTCATGCGCATTTGACTTTGGAGGACTCTTACTGTTCTAAGACTCTAAATATCAGTCATCGCTATCTACCATTGAGAACCTTGGGTACAAAGGCAAGCTCATTGTGCTAGTGTTTGGTAGTCTAGGTCATGTACATGTACATAGGCTGGTGATACGTGGACTTTGCATTGGGGGGGCTATCTAAAACAGGGGCCAAACAGTTGGCAAAGTACTGTTCAATCTCAGCAACGACAGGAAGCATGTTTATTTGGAAAAGGCAATGTTTCCTGTACCCTTAAAATTGTATAGTTCATAACAATGTACTAATCTGTTTTAATCTGTTGGATCATTCAGGAAATTCCTAAAGAAATTTGACTTGTAATGTGGAATCAAATGAAGTATATACAATGTGTGTGTGTGGGGGGAGAGAGAGAGAGAGAGAGAGAGAGAGAGAGAGAGAGAGAGAGAGAGAGAGAGAGAGAGAGAGAGAGAGAGAGAGAGAGAGAGAGAGAGAGAGAGAGAGAGAGAGAGAGAGAGAGGTACAAAGAGGGCAAGGATTCTGCTGGGGAGACTTAGGAGGCAAGAGCGATATTATTTGAGTACAGCAGTGTGGCCATAATAAAAGGGGGAATAACAGGCAGACTACAAACACATTGGGTGACAGAGAAAAGGATGATGGTGAGGGCTGTAAGAGAAAAGAGAGGCTGTTTCGTCAGAGACTGAGCAGGTGTGCACCACTGCAGAACAACAATGTCATACAAGCATCAGCTTACAGTGATCGATGGACCAACCAGATACCTACCCACAACCCTAATGCCCTGCCACCTGTCCTGCTATTGGACCATACCGCATAGGGTGATATCCCCCGGGTCCAGGGGGAAAGTGTGTGCGGTTTGTGGAACAGCACTCAACATGACTGAGAATAAAGCTCTCAAAACAACTAATCAAGCAAGCAGTGACATGCCGCAGTGATGATATTTCATCATTTCGATGCAAATGTTGTGGGGGAGGGGGGGCTATTTTGCATGGTGTGATCAGAAACTATAATATAATATATATATATATATATATATATATAAAAAAGGAAGTTGTCTTCAAAAGTTACCAATATATTATGTTGGAGGAGACTCCTAAACTGAGACATGGCTTAGGTAACCTAAGCGGGCATGAAAGAGGGCATAAAAGTGAATAATTCAACAGGGTCAATGTATTAACATGATTTAGACTAAATCAAACAAATAAGGCTTTGCCATGTAGGTTTCGTGCTATAAAAACTCCAGACTAAGGTTAGACTCCTAGAAAAAAAGAAACATCTATATGAGCCTTGCCTCTGCCCAGGCAGCAAGCCATATGATTGTATTGGCTGCCATCAAATAGGTGCGTGCACACACATTGTGACACGTAGTGTTCTGCTGAAGCTGTGAGATGTGCCCAGTAGGTGTATGTGTGCTACATGTCATGTAATAAATCTAAGTGAAGGGCTGACACGCAGTCAGTGACGTAACAACCTCATTTGTCAGGATCACCGAGTTACTGCTGGGCCTCACCTGGGCTTTTAGCTGTCAATGTTGTCCTTGATGAAAAATGTAATAACTTGCTAGGTTGTCTGAGCAATTATATACACCACAGTGCAATGACAGCAGAGTTCTGTTGTATTGTAACAATTAAATTACTCTAAGCCAATCTTATGAACAATGAGTCAGCATGCTTTAATAACAATTTTAATTTGCCTTGTGAAAAACTGCAATAATTACAGAAACCTCTACAATTGACAAAAAAAAAAAAAAAAAAGAAATGGCGTGATGCTGGGTTGCCATGGAAACAATATTAGTGATGAGGGAAAGGAACAGCAAATAAGGTACAAAGTGTGAGAAACACTTGATTCAGTCAGCGTAATACAGGGGAGACCCCAAACACTGACAGGCACTCAAAATTAAGCATTCCTT
Source organism: Etheostoma perlongum (assembly GCA_026937815.1). Taxonomy (NCBI): domain Eukaryota; kingdom Metazoa; phylum Chordata; class Actinopteri; order Perciformes; family Percidae; genus Etheostoma; species Etheostoma perlongum. The sequence continues at coordinate 27,749,250 of CM049379.1, forward strand.
AATTTTCAATTGATACACAACTTAGCTTTTACAACTAGACCCTAGAGGCAACGGGAAGCTTTGAACATCCTAGTTGATATATTGCTACAGCAACAAAAGCAAACAGATTTAAATGACTATTATAAAATATGACAAAACAGGTATCCTGCAACCCTCAGCTAAATCAACCCAACAATGAAAAACATAAGGCAATGAAAAGGAAAATGAACAGCTTTTGGGTTATTTCCTACACTTTGCTACTTCTCTGACACCATTATTTTTTTGGTAAAAAAACATCATAAATACTGACAATCATGGCTACAATCATAAACAAATAGCATACCAGTATGCTAGAAGGATGTGCAGATGTGTGAACCACGAGCACAGGCTGACCCCTTTGGTAAATCTGTGTACTACCACTGCTCTCGTGTAAAACTCAAAATTACTGTCTCCTGGCTTCACAGTAAAGGCCAAGATATGGCCCTGCGTTAAACCGACATTGTTGGTACGTACGTAGGTACGTGGAGATACGTACCTGATGACGGACCCTACGCCGTAGCCTGACATGCAACTCTCAACTACATGTAACTACACGGAGAGGGTTTCCTACTACGGATTTCAGATGGTGGTCAAAAACACTTTGTTTCTCCCAGTATGCCTCCAGAGTCTGTCCTCGCTCCGACGCTATCCTTGTCACTCTCTCACTCCCTCTACCACACTACCGAGCATACACACATCGCACCTGCTATTCGCTTAAAGAAATATGATGGAGCGACGCAGACAACCTCAGCCCACTTACTTAGGCTGCGAAAGCTCTGTGTAGAGCCGACGCAGAAGCATAAACCCCGCTTAATACCCTTCTTGAAAAATCTCGACATACCTTGCGATGACCTTTGGGGAGCAGTTGGGATTGCGGCCCATACACTCCAGGGCAGTACAGTAGGATCCCAGGTTTGGCTTCAGACCAGCCTCTTCTAACAGAATAAACATGCGGCCAATCTGATTTAATGTGCCCTACAAACAGACAGAGAGACACATGGGAGGACCTTGGAACTTTGCTTCCATGTACACTTTACATCAATGCTTACTCCAAAAAAACATGTTTATTGACACCATGGAAAAATGCGACAATTAAATTACTGACTAAAGATAACACAATTTTAGTTACGTGGTCCCCTTAAGAAAGTGCAATAGAAAGACTGTCAACTACCGGGGAATCAAGTATTTACAATGAAAACACTCGCACATCATGTGATTCACAAGTAACAAATCACCATTCAAAAACCTTGCAGAAAAGAGCTGTACCTAAACAAGTGCTAGTTTTAATCAATTTAAATAAAAATAAAAAAATCCGTCCAACTTTGAATTCTATTTCATGATACACACAATTACGCAGCCAAACCTGCATAGTTTCAGGGTTTAACACACAGCGTATTCAGTTACTGAACTCACCTTCTTGGCCCACACCCTCATTATTATGTTGTAGACACCAGTGTTCAGATGTTTACGTCGGCTCATAACTCTGTGCTGGCTGAGCAGGAAACGGTGTGCCCTCTCAACGTCCCCAGCAAACACACACGCCTCCAGGTAAGAGCGGATGCTCAGCTGGATGTCCCCACATGCAGTGCCCTCACTGTACTCCTGTAGGCGCTCCGGGTTACTTGAAGATGTCCACTGGCTTACTTGTTGACTGAGCCTCCTCTCCAGCTCCTCCACCTCAGCCAGCTCTTTGGCCCTGGCCTGAGCATCTGCAACAGTCTGCTTCTGGCCCTCCTTACCAGGAACCTGATTTTTAGAGCCCTTCTGTTTCCCTTTAGATACTTTATGTGCCTGAGCTGCTGTTCCTGCTGCTGCAGCAGCAGTGGAGGCAACTGGTGAAGAAACTGCAGCACGGATCTCATCGGACAATTTCATGCAACCTTTTTGGTTCTTTGTCAAGGTCTTTGTCTTTGTCGTTTTTTTTGTGGTAGATATAGTTTTATGTGATGTACCAGGGAGAACTGAGCTGCTTTTGCTACCTTTAGATTTAGCTGTAGGTTTCTCCTTCACATTCTTCTGCATTTTCTGATGGAGGTGCTGCTGTTTTGTGAGTTTGTTGTTCTTCTCCTGAGTTAATTTTTCCATCCAGCGGCTGGGCTGAGATTCAGAAGCTCCTTTAGCAACAGTCTGTCCTGATTTAGAAATGCTACTTTTCTCCTTAGGTGCGCTTTTGGAACTCTTTCCAGAAGAGGGGGTTTTAACAAACTGCACCTCTGCATGCTGGACATCTAAAAAGATGTCAGATTGGAGTTGCTGGATCCTGGCCTCAAGCACTGACAGAGAGAGAGAAAACAAAATGACTGACCAGAGTAATAGACAGACAGAACTACAGGCTCCAATCACTTATTAGGCCAGGCAAGTCCTGGATTTAACAGTAAACAAATGCAGCTTGGACTGGCAGCATACAGAGGGAAAAAAGCAGCCAGAGAACTCTGATATACCAGTATTTGGTATAAAATCACATTTAAGTATAACAAGTTACTCAATAGTAGTGGAGGTTAGAGATGTGGCAACATGACAAACTGCTGTGTAAAGCAACATACCGTCTAACAACTGAGACTGTTCCAGTACACGTTTCTTTGAATCTTCTCTCTTTGGGATGACAAATGAAACATTTCTTCTTTGAAACAGCAATGGTGTCTCTGAAAAACAAAAAGAATTAATATAGGTAAATACAGTGAGGAAAATAAGTATTTGAACACCCTGCTATTTTGCAAGTTCTCCCACTTAGAAATCATGGAGGGGTCTGAAATTGTCATTGTAGGTGCATGTCCACTGTGAGAGACAAAATATAAAAAAAAAAAAATCCAGAAATCACAATGTTTGATTTTTTAAACTATTTATTTGTATGATACAGCTGCAAATAAGTATTTGAACACCTGAGAAAATCAATGTTAATATTTGATACAGTAGCCTTTGTTTGCAATTCCAGAGGTCAAATGTTTCCTGTAGTTTTTAACCAGGTTTGCACACACTGCAGAAGGGATTTTAGCCCACTCCTCCACACAGATTTTCTCTAGATCAGTCAGGTTTCTGGGCTGTTGCTGAGAAACACAGAGTTTGAGCTCCCTCCAAAGATTCTCTATTGGGTTTAGGTCTGGAGACTGGCTAGGCCATGCCAGAACCTTGATATGCTTCTTACAGAGCCACTCCTTGGTTCTCCTGGCTGTGTGCTTCAGGTCATTGTCATGTTGGAAGACTCAGCCTCGACCCATCTTCAATGCTCTAACTGAGGGAAGGAGGTTGTTCCCCAAAATCTCGCAATACATGGCCCCGGTCATCCTCTCCTTAATACAGTGCAGTAGCCCTGTCCCATGTGCAGACAAACACCCCCAAAGCATGATGCTACCACCCCATGCTTCACAGTAGGGATGGTGTTCTTGGGATGGTACTCATCATTCTTCTTCCTCCAAACACCGTTGGAATTATGACCAAAAAGTTCTGTTTTGGTCTCATCTGACCACATGACTTTCTCCCATGACTCCTCTGGATCATCCAAATGGTCATTGGCAAACTTAAGACGGGCCTTGACATGTGCTGGTTTAAGCAGGGGAACCTTCCATGCCATGCATGATTTCAAACCATGACGTCTTAGTGTATTACCAACAGTAACCTAGGAAACGGTGGTCCCAGCTCTTTTCAGGTCATTGACCAGCTCCTCCCGTGTAGTTCTGGGCTGATTTCTCACCTTTCTTAGGATCATTGAGACCCCACGAGGTGAGATCTTGCACGGAGCCCCAGTCCGAGGGAGATTGACAGTCATGTTTAGCTTCTTCCATTTTCTAATGATTGCTCCAACAGTGGACCTTTTTTCACCAAGCTGCTTGGCAATTTCCCCGTAGCCCTTTCCAGCCTTGTGGAGGTGTACAATTTTGTCTCTAGTGTCTTTGGACAGCTCTTTGGTCTTGGCCATGTTAGTAGTTGGATTCTTACTGATTGTATGGGGTGGACAGGTGTCTTTATGCAGCTAAAGACCTCAAACAGGTACATCTAATTTAGGATAATAAATGGAATGGAGGTGGACATTTTGAAGGCAGACTAACAGGTCTTTGAGGGTCAGAATTCTAGCTGATAGACAGGTGTTCAAATACTTATTTGCAGCTGTATCAAACAAATAAATAGTTATAAAAAAATCATACATTGTAATTTCAGGATTTTTTTTTTAGATTATGTCTCTCACAGTGGACATGCACCTACGATGACAATTTCAGACCCCTCCATGATTTCTAAGTGGGAGAACTTGCATGTCTCCCCTTCCTAACCAATAAGACAGTATTCAACATTAAAAAACAGTTGTGACAGGCCATTTTGCTTATTGCTTGCAGTTAATAAACAAGTACCGAACTTCTACCAATTCTAAATTCTAGCATAGCATTCATTTTGTTACATCTTTCCTCTACATACAGACGAGGCGAATTTAGGAGTTCAGAGTCCCGGCTCAAGGACCAGAAGGAGTTGGGGCTCGAACCGTCAACCTTTTGGCAGACCTCAGTCCAGCATGTTTTCCCAGAGTCCCAAATAATATCAGTAACAGTTATAGTATCGGAAGTTAATTCAATGAACAAATGCACAAAGTACAAAAGTAGAAGAAGAAAGAAGAAATGTAGCTAGGCTACTAGTTCCTTGCTAAAATTGTTAACTGTAAAGCTCGTGGTCACAAACAAAGCCCTCTCAGGCTCGATACCAAACCCCTTTACCAGACTGTTAGCTACATGTGTTATGTGCTTACATTACAAAAAACTATCCGGGGAACCCCAGACTAGACTAACGTGTAAGGACAGTCCCGTTAAACACAAGAGTCCTCGACGAAACCGGACCAACTTGTCCATCATACTGTAAGTATAACTGCACATTAGCTTTGACATCCAGCTGAGACAGACTGCTTTCTGCTCACCTGATATACGTCTAACTGCGCCACTCCTTATGGACGCACACAGCTGACAGCGGTCCGCAAGAGACACGCGGACACTTCCAGCACACTTTCCAAATAAACTGCGACGATTCAGACATTTAGCAAAGGCACACACTCTGAGAAGTGACATGTTGACATGTAATAACCTCGTTTTTTCTGAGCACTAGGCAGCCATTTTAAATGAGACCAAGCTAGTTGCGAAATAAGCGATCGCTGTCGTTTAAGGCATGGGTAGAAGATCGCTGATAAATCAAGCAGGAATTAAAGGCTTGTTACATATTTTACTGTAGCAGGAATTTTGATGTAGCAAAAATGTTATATGGCCGATAATGTCAAAGGTGTTTGTTAATGGTATCATTTAACTACACTGCTAAAAGTAATTAACTTTCCTGTCCACATAGTGTTCTTAGTGTAGCCTACTTTTGGTAAAGCCAATGCATGGTTTTGCATGTTCAGCTATCAAATATGAGTTGGAAAAGCAGGTGTACACATACTTTGAGCCAGTGTATGTTGAGCTTCAATCCAAATAAACAACAGTCTTATTGTAGGTCATGGATTCATTAAAGGTCCCATGACACGGTGCTCTTTGGATGCTTGTATATAGACCTTAGTGGTCCCCTAATATCTTATCTGCAGTCTCTTTCTCAAAATTCAGCCTTGGTGCAGAATTACAGCCATTAGAGCCAGTCCCACAATGAGCTTTCCTTAGTATGTGCCATTTCTGATATTCTCATAAAACCTCATAAAGTGACATTTTCACGCCATGGGACCTTTATGATGAACAATAAAACTGAGTAATTAGCCATTACCAATTGTTGAAATTACATGGTGGATGATTTTGTTAGGTCATGACACATTAACTCACTGTTAACACGCTAACATTAAACAAGCTAGCTAGAAAAAAAGGCACAGGTTATACAAACCTTCCATTTGTTAAGTTTAGACTGCAATGGGAAACATATGCTCTGAGCCCCACGATAAAATGTCCCCCTTATCCAGTCACAAAATAAATTGCAGATTAGTTAAACCAAACCTTTAATTTGCTTTGATCATCGATAATAGGCCTACAGCAAATTTGTCTTGTCAGTGACTGTATTATTATTGTATCTTTAAAAGATCTTTAAGTTTGACTCCACTTGTTCTGGGATAAAGCCTGACTGTCCCTTCCCTTCGCTATCTCTGCTTACTATTTTGCACAAGGGCACCGTTGCTGCATCCAGGGTTTAGCACAGATTGATTTAAGTAATACGAACAAGCTAGAGCATCAATTCCCCCTCATCCCAAAATAGATAAGCAGTGTATCAAGACCATACTCCAGCACTGATACAGCACTGCGGACATAGGTCTAATACTGTGAGACTAGAGTTCATCATGTGGTGTATTTAAGTGGAGACATTGTGTTTATAACTGAACAACAACTGTATGTGTAGCTGGGTAAGAGCGCAGGAGGTGGACCACATCATGTTGGACATCTACGGCATTGAAGAGCCAAGAAACAAGAACATACTCCCCCCCCACACACACACACACACACAGACTCTTCCAAATACTCCTCTGAGGAAAACGGCAACTACAGTTAGTGTTTGGCATTCTCACATATAGATCTTGAGTTTAGTTGGACGGCTGTATTTATTTAACCTGTGTGTGTGCGTGTGTGTGTGTGTCTAGAGTTTGAGCCTCAGCCACAGTGCTGGCCCTTTTGCGATGAAGTGACCACGGGTCAGGAGTGCAGTGTGCTGCTGGACCAGACGTCCTTCTACGCTGAGCAGGGCGGGCAGACATTTGACGAGGGCTACATGGTTCGAGAGGACGGCAGCACAGAGGATGTAAGTGCAGCAACAACAACAAAAAACTAGGATGAAAAACAACACGGATGCAGTTGCTTCTCAGTGGTTTGTAATGAGCTCCGCTGATGCTGTTTGAGAATGTTTTGTAAAAACATCATAAGTTCTGAGGTATTAAAAAGAAGCCCTCATTAGAGTCATTTTCAGAGTTGGTGTGTGTTTGCTTTTTGTGGGTACAAAATCAAGAGACATGTTCAAACAAATTCAACTTAATTAAAAAATGTATTGTTTAAAATAACAGAACAAAATGAACCTATGATGGGAAAGGCAGAAAAAATCAATGGCTTCATAATAATAATAAACTAATTATTTTAAAAACTTTCTTAGATGTATTAAAAGCAAATAAAACTATCACCGGCTTCCTATGCATGGATGACCATCATGGTTGGCATCTGCCATCTTGTCTGCAGCCAGGTTCTTTTGGGGTTTAGTCTCTCCTGCCCTCCCTGCAAATGTTCCTTGCAGTAGATTCAGAAAGACACAATGAGATGTATTTAAAGGGCAGTAATTAGACAACAACCAGTTTTAGTTATCAGCCAAAATAAGTTAAAGTGACCAAAAATGCTTTCCCTTTTTTAAATTTCATAGGCAGAACTGCACTTGTTTATTGGTAAATATTTATATTAAATCTTCCTATTTTCCTGTTTGTCTTTTCAGTGACTAAAATGAAACAGCCATTAATTACATTTGGCCTACAGGTGGCAGTCTCATCATAGTCGATCAAAGCATACAAGAGGTCAAACAGGACACCAAGGTGAAAATAAGGGTCCAACAATGATACAAGCAAAACGTTGTATGGAATATTTGACATTTGTACTATCATTTGTTATTTTATTTAATATATAATACTCTGAGATGTTTTGGTCATGCAACTTTAACAACGGTTTAGTTTAGAACCAAAAATGTATGATTATGCTCTAGTGTACTGCTTAATTTTACTTGAAAATTGGTCAAAACAAAGAGTCCAGCACTCAAATGTACTTCCTTTACTAGGAAGACCTTCGACATGAATGATACAGTGAAGTGAAATTCACAATGTTTCAAACATCTTGGTAAGCACAGAAACTACCACATAACCACGCTGTGTGTATGTTGTTTCAGGACTTTTAAAGCATTTACTGTGTACAGTTATTGTGCTGATTAATATAAACTTATCATTAATTGAGGATAAACACATATGACAGCATATGAGGTTACATTTGAATGTAATCTAAAGCTGGTAGCATACACATGCAACCCCCACTCACGACGACTTAACCAAAGTACCTGTTACAGTCAATTTAAAGTTATTGTTCTTTTGGTCGACTTTTGAAGTTCGTCACACTGTTTAAATCAAGTGTGACTCAGCTCAAAATTGAAAGTAAAACTAAATGTATCTCATTCACATCCTGTATACTATCTGACCCCCAGCAGTGTCAGCCTCCCCTTGTCATGCACCCATAAAGCATTCTTAAACACTTTAGCGGCCCTTTGTGTTTTGGCAGGCTGGAGGTTAACACAAGCACTACTTGACAGTTTGAGAGAGAGGGGGGGGCAGAGAGGGAAATGAGGTCCAGGCAGTACATCTTTTCTCAGTGGATGCAGTGGCTGAGAGCACAGTGGTGGGTGTCTGCTGCTGAGCTGTAGGTGAGGATCAGGAGGTGTTTGTTGCCACGGTTCACGAGCAGGGCCCCTTGACAGCCTCGTTTGATGTGGTTGGCCCCTGTCGGCGGCTGGCTCTTTGCGCTGGTGTGACAGTCATTGCCGGGTGAGTGACTGTCAATGCCTCGACTGACAAAAGAGGAGAAGACAGGCATTCATGGGGCCTGATAATGGCCAGGCCAGGACAAGGCTGCCATTCTCATACACTTTGATCATGTTGCTTCTTTTGCACACCTTTGTAGGGGTTCCCTATTTGTTTAACAGATGGAGAGAGGGCTGTTTTGATGGAGATACTTCTCTGTGAGATGCTTGTGTTGGTAAATGCCTTTGGCATGTGTTTGTGTGAGTTTGTGTGCGCACATGTGTGTGTGTGTGTGTGTGTGTGTGGGTGCGTGCGTATGAGACTTCCCATATGAGACTTCACATGTGACAAATGAAAAGTCATATTTAGAGCAGAACTAGAGAACTTTATTATGCTTTTTTTTCTTTTTTCCAAATCACACTATAGTATTTTTTACAGTCTACAGTAAACATCCAGAGCACTGACACAAACATTAATTATGAAATATGACTCATCACACCACACACTTTTTGTCCATTACTGTCCATTACAAAGAGACAGACTTCAGAAAGATCCTTCAGGCTTGTGCGCTGGCCTTTATTGGACTGCTGTGACTCACACAGTTTTTGCATTTAAAGGTGGATTCAATTTGTGAGTTGGTCCAAATGTTTTAAGATGTGTCATGCTAGTGCATCTTAATAGAATAAATTGGAAGAATCATGTATACTTCAGAGTCCTCAACATTCAGACAGAGAGTGTGAAGAAATGCTAAGTCAGCAACAACTCATTTTTTCATCCTCACCAACGCAATCCTGTTCTGTTCGTATCCTCTGTTATGTTCGGATACATCAAATTAGCAGTGCACACATATTACATCATCCCTGACAAGTCACATTTTTTTTATCAAACCCTATCCGTCAGTTGGATCTCCGGTTGTGATCCTGTGAAGAACTGGGAGGCTGGATCTCTCAGATCTCTTCACAGCATCAGATAGACAACCCACTTATCATAGTGCCACTGACAATGGACAAAGGTCCCAAAGCCAGATATGCAAAGGACCACGTCCTCGGTGGGGCTGAGTTGTTGTGGTCTGGTCAGTTCCTTTAACCACGTCCGGATGTTTGTCAGATAACCACAGCCGACAGCTCAAAGATCTCAAGCACACCTGTGCTGGCTCTGACACGACAACACAGGCAGTGTTGGACGCGCTGAAAGAAAATTGCATAGGTAAATTGCATAATAGCTGAAATTATGAGAATTTACTGCCCGTGAATAATAAGTGTGAGATAATTTCCTTATGTGAGTGTTGTAACTCCTTGCAGCTTAACATTTAGAGTACACAGAAAGGAGATTGTTTTCTGGAAACAGTTTCATTTTAAAAACAAACACTTTTCTACCACTGAGCTACAAACTGGCACAATGTCAGTACACTTAAAAGCACGAGGTCAAGGGTGAGCTAAAACCCAACTACAAGAGCAAGAGGGAGAAAGAGAGGGACAAGGACTTAGCAGGCAGGCAAAACAATTAATAATAGGGAGCTATTACTGAGGGATTGTCAGTGCTAGGAGGGAGGTCGGGTTTCAGACTCTTTTGAAGACTTTGATGGTACAAAACAGGCCTCATTATAGAGATATTATCTCTATTCATACACTTGCAGAGCCGCTTGGATTCCTGCTGGGAAAGATTAGGTTCCTCGACTTGAGAACATCCTCCTTGGGTGCCTGGCTCACAGAGTGGTGTTCTCAGCTTAGGGCACACCCACACAGCACGGCTCAACTCAACTCGCCACCACGTTGGTCCAGACTGAAATATCTCTTCAACTATTTGATGGATTAAGATGAAATGTTGTACAGACACTCGAGGTTCTCAGAGGATGAAACGTTATGACTTTGTTGATCGGCTGACTATTCCTCGAATGCCACCATGTGTTTGGCATTTGTGGTTTTTGGTTGAAGTGTCTCAACAATTATTAGCTGACTTGCCTTATTTCACTGATTTCCCTATAAATTGGGTAAATTGCGATAACTGATCCCTTAACTATTAGGACCATCAATTGTCCAATACTTTGGTTAATGACCCAATAGCTGCAAACTAATTACATTTTCATCAGCCACAGTTGTAGTTTTTCTGGGGCTAATTAGCTAATAATAGCATGCTAACAGGCTAAAAACTCAGATGTGTTAGCATTACCTCAATGCTAACACATTGAGGTAAATGCCTAAATATAGTCACTCAGAGGTATGTTTTTTTTTCTGAAAGGTACAAGACCTGTTTCTAAACTAGTCAGAACAGATACAGTTGATTACATCCGGATAAAGTTGAAATCATGTAAATGACATTAGTTCTCAACATCAAAGATGCACACTGTAAAATAGCAGATTGCACGTTATGACATTTAACAAAGAAATGCATTATACTTGTGTCTGCTCTGGCACTGAGCTCAGAGCCCAAACATTTGCTTCCAAGACACCACAAAGCAATCTGCTGCCACATCTGACACTCACATGAGGCCCGAGCTTTGTTGTTGACCTCAGGGGGCATTCTGATTTTTGAGAAGTTATACAGTGCATTGAATGATTGTATGATTTTAATTACGGGGAGTTTCAGCAAAGGAAGGACAAGTAGCTCTTCCTGGGGCTTCTTAAACTCTTTTCGCTCCATCTTTCTCTCTTGATGTTTTGTTTGTTTGCTTGTGCTTTATTTTGTGTGTTTTGTGTGTGTGTGTGTGTGTGTGTGTGTGTGTCTGTGTATTTTAACACAACGCAAGACTCGGTTTTGAACTGTGACGAAGGTCTACCACAACCTCATCTTAATTACATAATAACTACATTATATTATCTTATATATGGAAGTTATATATTGTAATATTTAAATAATATCATGCACAAAAGGGTTCAAAGTAATGTTTCTTCGCTTTTAAGTATTCATTGATTTTGAATATTAAAACTATTCCTGTACCTTTCAGAAGAAAACAAACCTATAAAGTAAAATGAGAATTGTATTTGTCTGACTAGTCTCTCTAGTCGATTATAATGTGTTCAAAAAAAAAAACAGTAACACAAATTCTTGTCTAACTTAAACCCTAACCCTAACTTAAAATTTGATCTGAAACACAATCATTTCAATCAACAAATTGAAGTGAAGAGAGCAGCAGGTTGATTATTAATTAAAATCATGTCTAATTGATCAGTTTGCAAAGAGTTCCAAAGGGGCCATGATGATTCAACTCCATCAGTGTTTTACACTTGTGTCCATAATAACACACAAACAGCTGCTACTAAACGCCCTAAATGAATTTGTTAACAAATATTACATCTGATTACAGTGCTGATAGAGAGAGAATAATAAATGAAATACTGAGCCAAGCCTGCAAACACTCAGATGTCCTGAAAACTGTCCACATGTTTTTGTAGTTGTTGAAGATGGAAAAACAAGTTCAACACTAACAAAAAACACATTCACAATCATCTTTGTCCGTCTCTCTTGTTCTACTTAGTTTGACTCCCACCAGTTCCAGTAATGTAAAAAAGCTCATACATAGTGGTGACTAAAAACTGTCCTATACGCAGAGCAGATTTGACTTCCAAGGACAGAGACAGGAGAAGAGAAAAGACGAGTTAAGAACCGGAAAGCAGATCAAACTAGAGGAAGTTAACAGACACGGCAGCGTGGTTTAATTGAGGGTGAAAGACTGCTATTTTTACGAAGGGCCCACATAGGTATATGCTGAAAGTAGCTTTGATGAGGAGCCTGGCGGGCACCAAGGACCAGAACATACTGGGGGGGGGGGGTGACTGGTCTCTTTCTCACAAATGTTTCTTTTATGATGGTAAGGTTTAAATAGGGGTTAGGGGGACAGCAAGTCTCTGGGGGAAGTTAACAAGCTAAAGAGTGTGAAGTGACTGTCACCCTCTCCAAGCACATACTCTTTAAACACACTTCCAGCACCGGACAAACACGGCCTCAGGGTGGTACTCATAATTGAAACAGGGACTCTTTCAACAAAAAAAGAGGGAAATGCCAGCAGTAACTGGACAGCCCCATGGAAGAACATCTACATCTTATCTCTCTCTGTTTCACTCTTTCTTTCTTTTTTAATCTAAATGAGCTTCCGCAAGTAGCAGAAAGTAATTGCTGGTTTTTATCCGACTTTGAAAATAAAAACAAAAAACCTTAAGAAATAGTTCGACATTTTCGAGAATTGCTTTTGTTTGCTTGCTTGCAGAGTATTAAGGCCAATTCATGGTTGCTGCATGTGCGTGGCCATCATGGTCCTGCCATGTCCATAAAGATCAAGGGGGTAAGTCAGCGTCCACAAAGCGTAGCTCCTATGGCGCCATTTTTATGCTACCTTGCAATCACCCGCCGTTAGCATTCCATTGACTGCCATTCATTTTGACGTCACTTTGACAGCGAATAACTTTACATCTGAAGCGTTTAAAGACTTTATATGTCTATTGTTTATTTCTAAAGAAATGCAACAGTGCATAAAAGGCTCCTTTACCTTGTAGCTCACGTTATGGCTCCGTAGCAGGCGTTTTTGTAAAAATAGGCTTATGTCATAACAACGCAACTTTTCGAATTATCGAACAGTCGACTTATATTAGCATTTATGTTTAATTACTAATGTTAATTAGCAATTTAGTTAGCAATAATTAGCCTGTGCCTGTTTTCTCCTAACATATACATACACTCTCCGTCTCTGCAAGATTGGGAATGATTGAGATTTCTCTTGGCACAGCTACAAGAAGACTTACAACTTTCAGACACGTCGTCAAGCTCAGTTGGAGGCCACACAGTAACGCTCCGCCATCACTGGAAAAGTGCTTCTAATATCCTTCACTGGTCTCCGTTGAAAACAATGGCGTCACGTTGTCCATTTCATGATAAATATCCACCTGCAATGTCTGACTATAGATCTAAAGAAGTAAACCGGTTGCTTTTCTAGTGCACTGTATGTTTTCTCTTTAAGCATTTTCTCTACTTTTTTGTTGTTGTTAAGCTGCATGAAAGGAAGAAAGAAAGAAAGGAGAAAGGAGAAAGAAAAGAAAGGAGCTCTTATTCTGTCGGTCTTAAAGTCTCCATCTTGTTGAAGCCCACAGAATGTATCTGTGTATGCAGACCCTCCATTGTAGTAGGCTTATGTTTAGAAGTGTATGCTCGTCCACTGTCCGTGAGCAAGTCCCCAGCTGTCCGTATATATACGTGTTCGTATTGAAGTACAGTATGCCTGTACAGCAAATATGTAGCTGGAGCCAGCAGGCGATTAGCTTAGCTTAGCACAAAAAACAAGGAGGAACAGCTCTTTCCAAAGGAAACAAAAACCGTCCACAAGCACTTTTAGTGGTTGGTGTCCATTGTGGTGTTTTTTCATGGCAGGAATCGCCTGCTTCACAGCATTGCACGCGTGTGGGCTTGTGACTGGCAGTTTTCAGTTTCCCTTCACTGACAAGCAAAGAAAACAGGCTGCACACGCCTACATCCACAATGGCTGCACTTGATTGGAAGAATTTCTCTTTATTTACAAAATAGTTACAAAAAAACTATTCATTTTTTGTAACTATTTGCATAAAGTAGCCTGCGCCACTGTTCACATTGACCATGAATATGAAGCGTGGAAATGATGCTTGGCAGTGGACACTAGGGGAGCAACATTCAGAAAATGTCAAGATTTGATTAAATATCGACTTTTGATTAAAAAACGATTCTAAATTTTAAAAAAACATTCACAGTATGTAAATGTAGTTACTTTTCCCATGTATGTATGTATGTATGTACGTATGTATGTATGTATGTATGTATATATGTATGTTTTTATATATACAGTATATATACTGTATATATATATCCATATTATTCATGTGGATATGTTTGTCATTTGGTATTTAAACATTCTGTTATGGTGTATGCGTATGTTGTGTGTGATGTCTGTAAGCTACTGAGATCTTGAATTTCCTCTTGGGGATCAATAAAATCTATCTATCATGTCATTGCAGTAGACATACAATAAAACTTTGAAAAATGTTTAAAAAAAAAATAAATTTTAAATTAGTTTTTTTATTTTTTAAATATGAATCAACTTTTGGAATTCCCTGAATTGAGTTTGAATCGGTAGAGCTCGAATCGCGATTCAAATACAAATCGATTTTTTTGCACGCCCCTAGTGGACACGTACTGTAAAGCTCACTACTTACTGTAGCCTATAGCTTACACTTACGTTTGTTTATTCTGTACAAAACCAACATCCATCCATCCATCCATCTTCATCCGCTTATCCGGTATCGGGTCACGGGGACAGCAGCTCCAGTAGTGGACCCCAAACTTCCCTTTCCCGAGCCACATCAACCAGCTCCGACTGGGGGATCCCGAGGCGTTCCCAGGCCAGGTTGGACATATAATCTCTCCACCTAGTCCTGGGTCTTCCCCGAGGCCTCCTCCCAGCTGGACGTGCCTGGAACACCTCCCTAGGGAGGCGCCCAGGAGGCATCCTTACCAGATGCCCGAACCACCTCAACTGGCTCTACTCCGAGCTCCTCTCGGATGACTGAGCTTCTCACCCTCATCTCTAAGGGAGACGCCAGCCACCCTCCTGAGGAAACCCATTTCGGCCGCCTGTACCCTGGATCTCATTCTTTCAGTCATGACCCAGCCTTCATGACCATAGGTGAGGGTAGGAACGAAAATTTACCGGTAGATCGAAAGCTTTGCCTTTTGGCTAATCTCTCTTTTCGTCACAACGGTGCGATAAACAGAATGTAATACCGCACCGGCTGCTCCGATTCTCCGACCAATCTCACGCTCCATGGTCCCCTCACTCGCGAACAAGACCCCAAGGTACTTAAACTCCTTCACTTGGGGTAAGGACTCACTCCCTACCTGAAGAAAGCACTCCATCGGTTTCCTGCTGAGAACCATGGCCTCAGATTTAGAGGTGCTGATCCTCATCCCAGCCGCTTCACACTCGGCTGCGAACCGATCCAGTGAGTGCTGAAGGTCACAGACCGATGACGCCATCAGGACCACGTCATCTGCAAAAAGCAGCGATGAGATCCCGAGCCCACCGAACTGCAACCCCTCCCCGCCCCCGACTACGCCTCGATATACTGTCCATAAATATTGCAAACAGGATTGGTGACAAAGCGCAGCCCTGGCGGAGGCCAACCCTCACCTGGAACGAGTCCGACTTACTGCCAAGAACCCGGACACAGCTCTCGCTTTGGTCATACAGAGATTGGATGGCCCTGAGAAGGGACCCCCTCACCCCATACTCCCGCAGCACCTCCCACAGTTTCTCCCCGGGGACCCGGTCATACGCCTTCTCCAGATCCACAAAACACATGTAGACTGGTTGGGCATACTCCCAGGCCCCCTCCAAGATCCTTGCGAGAGTAAAGATCTGATCCGTTGTTCCACGGCCAGGACGGAATCCGCATTGTTCCTCTTCAATCATGTCTGTTTGGTTTTTTTTGTTTTGTTTTGTTTTTTAATGGGGTAAATCTAGTGGATTTACCAGAAAAATATGAAAGTGGTATCAATATACGCCTTTAATTTGCAGCACAAAAGCAAAATGTCATTTTCCTTTCATTTCAAGTCGGAAAGGATAAAATGTATAGTGTTCTTCCTCTTCTTCACATTCCTGTTATTAATATAGTAATACTGCATAATCACAAATGCTCAGAATAAAGAGTCATCACTGTTAACTGGAATGGGCTGACCTTTGATGCCTTGCCCTAATCAGGTTCATTACACAGCTAGTAAAAAACAGACAAGAGTGTGAGAAGTCACAAAAGAGGTGTTCTTCATTTCCGTCCTGCTCTCCCAAATGAAACGGCAAAGATCAGAGAGGGTGTTTCATTGAAATATTAACACAGGTGATCAGAAAGTCTCTCAGGCTTCATCTGGACTAACTCTACCGACACTCCTGCAACCTGCTCTGTGTTTCCGACTGCTTGGTGATTCAAACCAGCAGCGTAAAGAAAAAAAAATGGAAAGGGCCTTTAATTTGACCCATGTGGCCAGAGAGAAGAAAGAGAGTGAAGGTGTCAAAAAATGCTCTCCTAGCTGGTTCACTGGATAGTAATGGAGCTGATTTGACCGTGTTACAATATGCTTCAACGTTCACATCAAGGGAAAGACAGCAAAGGTCATGGGATAGCAAAGGGCATGTAAGTCTTTCCAGGTGTAGAAAGAAAAAGAAAACAGGATAATAAATTCATCAGGTGAAAAGCAAATAACTTCTCACAAAATCTACTTTTCTGAGAGAGACTAGAAAGGGGACGGTGCTTGATGCAGGCTTTCTCATTTGTTTGAAATGGTTATGAATGAGTGCGGTGGCCACACCCCGCCCCCCTCCCTCCCCCCACCCACCCACTCCACCCCACCCCTCTCTCTTTCAAACCCCCTAGATGCTGGCCCTGCCCAGGATAAAACGCAGGACAACTCAGCCGGTGCCTCCACAGAAGACAGGACTGACTGACTGACTGCACACAGCAGAGCGTGAGGCCGTTCACTGCTTCACTGCCCCATGCTCATTGACACACACTCGCTGACTGCCGCTCACTCTGACAAACACACACACAGACACACTCTCACTGCCTTTCTCTCTCTCTCTCTTTCTTTCTCTCTCTCTCTGTCGCAAACACACACCGGCTCTCTCCCTCCCATACTCGCTCACTCCCTCTCTCTTTCTCTCAGTATCACACACACTCACACATACACATACATACACGCACACAGTCCGTTACCAACCCTCATTCAACTCCCTCTCAGCCACGGGTCAGCAGCTCAGACAGGCATCGCAAGGTGCACACACACACACACACACACACACACACACACACACACACACACACACACACACACACACACACACAAACAAAATACACATATCAATACACACAGAGACAAACAAACACTCACTCTTGCACATACACACATACACACACACACACACACACACATGCGCATCCTCATACAGCCCAGGACTTTATATGTGGTACGGGAAAAGAAGACCTCAGTCCAAGGAGGAGAAGAAACAGAGAAACAAGGAGCGACACTAAAGACAAACTTTTACAGGTGGATTCAATAATACAACACTAAAAGGATCGGACCAACAGAATCGAAGACTGAAGACAAGACAAGACTGATGATGATAACTGGAGAGACTTTGCCAAGCTTGTTGCTGTAGGAAAGGCCCGCTGTCAGCCCAAAGTAGAGATTGGTCTACTGTGACATCCAGAGGATCAGTGAGTGCCATTTCCCTCCCTTCTCTCTTCAGGACTCCCACCCTCTTGTCATCTCTCCACTGGGACATCTCCCCATCATCAGCATGCCTACAGCTTGCACAAGGTGCACCTTGGGAGTCTGACCCACCATGTGCAGATGGACGCCGTCCGTAGCTCATCTCTGTCCTAAACCTGCCCTTGGCACCACCACTACTGAAGCCTCTGCCGGACGTCCTCTCCCCCTATCCAGTGCAGTCTCACTTTGCCTGGCATGCTTCACCCTGCTCCTGGTCACCGCTGGCACCGCCACAGGGGCCTGTCCTCCTGGGGTTGGACATGAACCTCTTCAGGTGCTGGCGAGTGGCATCAACTGTTCATGGACGTTGGAAAGGCACACTCGCAGTTACAATCACCTAGAGGGTGACGTCCGACTACGGCGACTTTACTCTGCCAACAAGTTCTTCCTCTGTATTGACAAAGCAGGCAAGGTGGACGGCACTCGGCGGAAAAACTTTGCAGACAGTAAGTGCACCTAAGTTTTGAATCTCACATGTGTGTTGAATGTCAGAGTACAGATGTCATGAGAGTACAGGATGCCCTTTGACATTATTCTTTATTTTTATGGCTGGACTTTCTTATCTGTTCACTTTTATAGCCGTCCATAGGGATATCCTGTGGTTCTATCACTGCTGGGCTATTTGTGTTGTGTTTAGAGCATGAGAGACGCGTTGCTAGGTAAGAAGGGAATACCCTAATGTGGATTTAAGAATACTCATGGGACAGTCAGCACGAGAAGGCTGACTTGAGGAGAGACATTGAGCATCAGTTGGCGATGCCACCTGGGCTCCAGTTTCACTGGGGATTAACTTGTCAAAACTGTGATGAAAGTGCATCAATTGTAAGTAGCAGGTGTAAGTGCAAACACATTCCTCCGACAAATGCAAGCGCGGGATTCATGTGTATCGTTCACAGTTTGATTTGTTGTAAATAATGTGACTGCTGTCAGATTTAAAGAGCTGAGAAAAGCGTTTGGCTTAAAGCCTCATGCACACAGCACAGCTGTAAACCTTTCTGTAGTCTGTGGCTCTCCACACAATCACGCCTCTTAGCACCTTCTCAAATGGATGCAGTTCCAGATAGACCCAGATTATTCTGCCTAAACTGTGGTTCAGGGACACCTGAGAAGAAGTTGTTTGTGTCCAACAATGGGCGTCTTTCAGATGCTTGACCAGGTCAGATGAGCCGACTCTGCTCTTGATCTGACCTCCTTCTCCATTAGTCACTGGCTGACTGACTGACTGGATAGCCCTGAGAGACGTTTATGCCTTTGACGGTAATATTTATGCATTTGGTCGTTAATGCCTTTTTATACAAGTGTGTGAGTCAGAGTTTTTCCATACAGGAGCAGCTGCTGCGTCCAGCTAACAGGCCAGCCAGTCTGTTGCCACTGTTTCAATAAGCTGCAAGCTGCAGACTGGATGACATTTGTTAACCTGTCGGGATTAGTCACCTGGCAGAATGTTTTGAAACCACACACACTTGTAGAAATTTAAGTTGAGATGAATTATTACTGTGTTAAATTTTGGACATGTGGGCTCCAAGTTGGGACATTATTCTTTAAAATTAATGGTAATATATGTCAGCTACCATAATAAAATAGTACTCCCAAGCTTTGCTTGAATTTGACACTGGAAGCTTGGTAGCAACACAAAGCAGTTTGAAATGGTATTCAGAATCTTTGGAACGTAGCAAAAGTTATGGCTGAGGATTTGTGTAATTCATGCTTTTTCTTGCCATAGTCATGGTCATTACATACTTAAGTGGTTGCAGTAGCTCTCTGTGAAATGCAGTCCCCTTAAATGTAATGTCCTCATACACTTTAAACATCATTCTCTCATATCCTTTGGTGGAAAGAATGATTCTATCTGTTCGCTCACACAGAGCGAGGGTTGTGTACCTGCACCCTGAGCTGAGCACAGTGCCCAACCAGCGGTCATGTAGACCTTGTGGTCAGTCTGTGGTTGCGCCTCACAATGGGGAATATCTGGTTTAAGGCCGCTTCAAGGTTTCACTCTGCTTCTGTGTGTGGCTACCGTTACTGCCATCACATATGGAGGCTTTCAATCAGACTTAGAGCCCCCTGACCCAGACATTTTCTTGATACTGATACTGGTGGCCATTCTATAAATTAGATTGGCAGGACAAGCAGGATGTTGTGCATATTTAATGACAAGAGCAGTGATGCCGATACACAGGTCTCAAACAAGAAAGAGGACACATTTCATTATAGGATTTTTTTTCAATACTTTTAAAATATCTTGTTCTATCTGATGTAAAGAAAGGAATTGAGGCCAGAAATAGGTTTGAGGCATGCATAAGTGCTTGCAAAAACACATGCATACACACACAGAAAAAACAATGTTGGACTGTGTTGACTGTATTATAATTTCCACATTCCTCGATTGT
Source organism: Etheostoma perlongum (assembly GCA_026937815.1). Lineage (NCBI taxonomy): Eukaryota > Metazoa > Chordata > Actinopteri > Perciformes > Percidae > Etheostoma > Etheostoma perlongum. The sequence continues at coordinate 27,769,416 of CM049379.1, forward strand.
TTTGTGCAAGATTAACCTACCATACCTGAGCTCAGGACTGTCCTGAGCCGTGCATGGAGCTTCCACAACGCGGGCCAGCAGTCAGGCTGACTCCTCCTCTGTCCTCTGTGTTGCCCTTACACTCTTGTCGACACAGCTATATTGCCCCGACAGCTCTCCCTGCTACACCCAGGCCCTCACCTCCACCCCACTCAATTTTTCCAGCCCCAACTCCCAACTCTCAGGTGCAAAAACAGTTGGAATTAGTCAACAGCCCTCTGCTAATTGAGGTTGGAAAATATTGTATCAATCCCAGTGGAGCAGGGGCATGGAACAGCTGAGAGACGAGGTGAGAGAGGGAGAAAGAATGACTTAGTGAGAAGTAAAAGCAGGGACAGGGTTAAAGGGAGATACATAAATGCATTTCTGTGTATCAGACCTAGCTACTGGTATGACATTCAAAAATATTGCAGTAGTCATTAAAATGCCCTTTCAGATACAGAGTGATGAAATTCAAAACACACAGGTCAGGCTAAAAATGTATAAAAAAAAATGTATCCAAAGTGTTCGAGAAGAATCCTGCCTTGTGAGCACACATGAGCAAATATATACACACACACGCACGCACAACACACGCACAGACAGACAGGCAGACAGACAGACGGTACAATTTCAGGTATCCAGTATCCATTCCTAAAGTTTGTTTTAAACTTGACTATGCATTTGTTAACCAAACCAGAGAGATAGAAATCAGACAAGATATGTGACTTGACTATTATCTGACTACAGCAGGTGAAACAACACTCTAAATATAGGTCCACTATCATCAAAGTTTCTAAAAATAACTTGTCGAAATAGCAATAAGTGGAGACAAAATACAGGACTTTGAGGGGCCGAAGGGGAGGGTCTCTTTGGACCTATGGCAAAGCTGAAATGATGAGGGGAAAAACACACCCAAGTGTTTACAAAAGTTCCAGAGGCAGGTATGCATCATATCCTGTCCTGGGTCATCGGTCATAGCCTGCTAATTAGACAGTGCTACAGCACGCCCAGCAACCAAATCATGATCAATTGCAAGAGCAAATTATAAAACTAAGTAGAGTAGTATGGAATAGAGAGTAGAGTAGTAAATCAATTTACTTTAATACATGCAGGCTAATTTGAATTGAATTACAAGCCTGTTTTATATTATTTAGTTATTTATGTTTTCTGTTTTATAAATTCATAGCTGTTGTTTTGCCATGCCACACTGCATTTATGTTATTTTATGTTTCATTTTTTCATCTTATTTTAATGTATGGACTGTTACATTATGGGTGTGTGTGGCTGAATACATCAGAGGTTTGTGCAGCCTCCAGGTAGTGACAACTCATTCACCCTTAGGAAATAAGGTCACCTCACCACGTAGTTACAATTGCAGAAGTCACTGCGGCCAGACTCCCTTTGCCTCTACAGCCGCGCAACTCTCTCAGCCAGGGTGTGTGTTGTATTTACCAAATTCCCCTTGGTGTGCAACATCTTGCTGTTTGATGTGAGAGTTTTCCTAGTTTATGAGTGTATTTAACTTGGATGGGACCCATGGGAAGAAAATCTTCCACCCTACTGAAATATGGAAATTATTCAACCTTGTTTTAGACAGGGGATTCTGTCACTCGCCAAGGAGAGACTGAGTTGAATTTGAAATGGGAAAAGACAGGACGAGTGCTGCAGACAGACGACTAAATCCTCCTAAAAGGTTTGACCAGGTCGACAGTTGTGGCAGTGATGAACGTTAAAGAAATGCAAGTGCAAGAAATGAAGATGAGAGTGAGGAAGAGTTAATCTACCAGAATGTGAATTTCTTGTGTATAAAATTCTTCATATTTTATTGTATGGGTAAACTGAACTTAAGTGTAGGAAATACTGGTTCAATCATGCATCAAACTCAGGAAATAGTATCATTATGTACCAGTCATGAACAGTCATATACAGTGAAGAACTCACCATTGTAATACACTACAACAAATATTTTTAATCAGAGATGAAATATTCATACAAAGCCCTAAATGTTTTAAATTAACATAAAGTCAGACTCAAAAACACTACTATTCTCCATCATCATCTCATGTGTTATCTAGGATGCGATTTTGGGACAATGGTATACACATGCTAAAGCGACAGACATTACAAATTGTCTGTTCCGCGCTGTCAGCCATTTTAAAGGTGTAAGAAAGTGCATTCTGTCCTGGCCATTATACATCCTTACCATGACTCACCATTAATTCTGGTGGAGCTCAGACGGGGACGTGTGACTGGATCAACAGCACAGGGGCTGGAAGGGCTAAAGAGGGAAGCACCTGGCCGAAGGAAGTGCTTTGGTGTTTTTTTCGGGAGAATACACATGTTAATGAGGCTAGGAGAAGGGCTGGGGCGTGCTCTGCTCAGTATTGAGGTGGAAATTAAAGGCTAGAGGAGTGCTGGAGCGTTTCCCAATGCTCATTAGGCATTATGTAAGGTTTCCTCTGGGTCGTCTCAACTGAGAGTGGATTTGTAGACATTTTGGATGACAACAGGAGGGTAAAATCCCACGAATCATGCATTTATTATCCCTTCAATAAGGACAGTGCATGGCCTCAGCCTGTGGGAGACAAATGAAAATCGACACTTTGCCAGCTGTTCCGGGTATCAAGAGGCTGAAAACTAAATAAAACATCACTGGCACACGCATGCATGTTAAATCTCTCTCTTAGACACACACACACACACACACACTCTATCACTGTCCTGGGAACATTGCAGGACAAGAGTGTCAGTGTCACCCTAATTAGCCTAGGATCCCTGGTTTCTGCCACCAGGGTTTGATATCATGAATGGGCTCTAGAAATGTAGCAATTAGTAGCTAACAACCTTTAGCAGTCTGGCTCTGGCTCCTCTTTGAGATTTACTGGGTTCATCAGCAGGTTTATAGAGTCTGACTTTGGCTCCAGCAGCCAATTCCTTTATAGCATCCCACAGCTCTGGACATCCTGTGGGTGTGAGGGGAGCACAAAAGAAAAGACTTCACAGTGCCAGTAACCAGCTCCTTGGATCTTAAAGCCATTGATTAAAAGGTTCTGAAAAGCTTCTTAAAAACGGAGAATGATACTGAATACATGGTTCAAATTTATCAATTTCTTAATACTTGAAGGAAGAAATATCTGAACATCAGAAAATGATTAAAGATTGTAATAGAGCAAGATAGAGGTTTGACTCTATATATTCGTTGGGCCAAATAAAAATAACCGTTTTACTATAATTTCCCGTATTTTTCCTATGAACATCTGTTGCCATCCAAAAGCTACTCCCTCAATGATTTAGGTACTTTATACATCATTGTAATGAGCCACAATTAATTAGAGTATGGCAATGCAACATTGAACATGTTCTCAGCCAGGCAGTACATTTTTAAAATGGGGGTAAACTGTTTGGTCTTTTCCTCATTGAGAACACATTAGCACTGTTATTACTGTGTGCTTTTTGTGTGAAAGGTGTAAAATGAGTATTAATTAGATCAGATGGGAACAGTCGGCCAGCTAGTCTTACTCATGCAGCACCACATGTTTGAAATCATTTGCCAAAGTAATCTTTCAGCAAGGAGCAGCCGCCACTCACATCTCAGACCCTACACACACACACACACACACACACACGCACTGACGTAATCAGACCATTTAGTCCAGGGAGACAGGTCTTGCTTCAACTTTAGATAGACCAAGACAGATTAATGGTTTTGTTTTGACCCTTCCAATAAAGACTCTCACCTCCCTGCTTGAACTGAGCCAGACATCATGTCTTGGAAGGCATTCTACCACTGGCTCAAGAATAAAGAAGCTGAAAGAGAACCCCTGCTAGACATGGGGAAAAAACAACTTGGCATCTCTAAATACAGCTACGGCTGACTGGCTAAAGCTACAGAAGTTAAAAGGTGTTCAGATTTAACCTAACATCACAAGGAGTCCAAGCCTAGGAAGCAATAATAGCAGGAATGTAATGCACCTGTTGCCCTGAAGACAGATATCCCTCCCAGTAGGATTTGGTCCATATCATAAAGGAAGCAATAAGAAGAAGAACATTCAGGTAAATATGGGGATCACCACCCTTTTATTTTTACTAGATTTTAATCTCAGCCACACACAATTTACACAACCAAAAAAGAGCAACCGCACCCTGCCCATCAATCTGTGTAGCTAAATATTGACTTGCTGTCAGGCAATTCGAGTCATAAAAAATTAGTTCACAGCACCAATGTGTAATAAACTGGAAATATGTTTACTATTAACACCGCTATGGAGAAATTGTGCTGCATCACACTGAGGATCTAGAAATTACACTTTATTTTACAGATCACACTCATCTGTGGAGCAAAAAAAGATACTGAGCACCAGAAAGCGTGCATTGGTCCAACATTTCCTGTCATGTTGACATTATGTAATTTACTTCTGTGTGAATTACAATATTAAGGCTGTAAACAGAGGATGGTGCTACAGTAGAAGACAAGTCTGGGGATCACCAAGTCAATAGAATTCTAAACATAATTCTGGGCACCATGAATGCCAAATTGTTGATGGCAATCCATCTGTAAGTTGTCAAGACGTTTCACTCAAAACCAAAACTGATACTTTAGAAAACACTCGACCAAAAGTCAGGGGATCCACAACGTCTGTAGGACGTATCCTCTGGGGACCCTAAATATGTGTACAAACTTTAATGACAATCCATCTGATTTCAGTCCAAAGTGGGGAACCGACATTGCCATCCGTAGAGACGTGCCGCTAGATTGGCATGTTTATAAGATCGTATGATACCATGAATATGTAAATCAAAACAAAGATCCAGTGACAAATCACTGTGACTGTTTTATACAGATGAAAGCATAATAGGAGTGTTCCAAATCTGCCGTTCAAAGTGTTAAGAATGAACCCATAGCATTTTTAAAAATTTCAATTCCAAACCCCAATGTACAACTGGTGTATATTTATTCTACATTTCTGTTGCAGTCCATAAAGTACCAATACCACAGTTTATTTTGTTTTCGATTGCTAAATGACAGTGGGCGCAACTGGAGTCACATGTGCAAAACTCTAACTACAGTCTGCACAGCAGCAGTTCATGTGAACCAAACTCTACTTCCTTTTTCGTTGCTCGAACAGATATTCAAATGTCTACACACTTATGCCCATGGTTTTAACCCCAACCTGCACAATATTGTGGAATTAGAGCACTTTGTTCAAATGCTAACACACTGCTGTCACCACTGTTAACCACACATTCAAAACAGAATAGTGTTTAAAAATCACATGCTTATATTTCGGTTTGTGTTGATTTCGATTTGGATAGTCAGTGCGATTATGTTCCATTCAGTTAACAACCTAGACGCTAAAGCTGCTGTGCCTTAAAAATTGAAGCAGAAAAGTCTCTGTCTGGACTGAATAACCGTGTTGCAAATGCATTTCCTGGAAGTAGGATAATTAATGCAAATGTGGAAGGCTAAAAAAAGCGACTCCGATGCAGGTTTGGGCATACCAACAGGTTGAGACCATACAGCGTCTTCTTTGTGATGCATTACACATTACACATCCACCCGTACCTGCTTTTTATCTTTGAGGCCGTTTCACTAAACGAACACGAGCAGGATGTAAGTATCATGTCAGGGCTCTTTGAATGTGTGTGTACATTTTAGAAAGCATGGGCCTGTGTTTATACTTGTGCCATTGCAGGAGCATGAAGTGGACCCTAAACTGAAAAAGATGTGTTTCCTCTCCCTAATGGCTAATATGAACCAGACCTTACCTTGCACTCAATTCAATACGTGTGTGTGTGTGTGCGTGCGTACGCGTGCATGTGTGCGTGTGTGCCGAAATTTTTACCGTCTGGAAGGCCATGCTCCTCATTAGAACACAGAGGGTGGCACAAAGCAATGCAGTGATAAAGCTGAAGTAGGACAGTACAGTCTACACTATGCATCGGGCTACTCCAGTATGGACACTGAGATCTTTGTCCTGAACGCAGCTTCCTTCTTGTTGAAAGGTTACTACAAATTTCATCTTTCACCATCCCTCTCTCACTTTCTCTCTCTCTGTCTCCTGCTAGCTCCATTTCCCCCCTCTCCTCCCCTGCAGTGGATAGGATTGAGGTCAGGGCCCTTTGGCCAGTGGAGCAAGTGACAGCTCTGACAGGGCCCTGATTTCACTCTTGTGCCTTCTGTCACCTCCCTGTATGCCCATCTCATTTTAATAATGTAAATTTGGGGCAGGCTCAGGCCACAGAGAATATTCTGTGTCCTGGTGCTCACTCAGTGGAACCTCGCTGCATTTCTGAGCCACACATGCACACACTTACAGTTGGTAGTATTCTCCAAGCTAACTCGGATTTTGTGAGTTTTCAGACCGCTGTTGAATACAGAACTACCAGCAAAAAAACTGTGGTCTATTTGTTTAATGGCTTCCAGGAAAGATGAAAGGGGCTGATGTGATTGACAAAGTCCTGAGAACAACAAGAAAACACACAGGGAGGGACTCAGATTAAACAAATATTGTCATAATTGAAGCAGCAGAGGCCCAGCTATCCTAAGTATGGGTAAAGATCCAAAAACCCAAGGATCCTACATTTCCTATAACGCAAATATGGTATATTCTGTATTTCATTAGACCCTCCTTGTGAGTCTCAAGCCTGAGGCGAGATATGACATTATGAGGGTTATTATTTTCAAACCTTTTAACTTCTCCTACTACAGAATACATTATACGACTCTTTCTACAGGCGGAGTAAAATTAGCTTCACATGCACAAGAGTTTGACAATATCCATAAGATTTGTGTTCAAATACCTTTACTTACCAGAAAACTTCAGGAGATGTGAGACATCCATGTTTGGTTGGTTTCAAGTCTCCACTTTCAGAAAATTACTGAAAAGTTTCCTAATCATGATCTGGAGTTTGACACAAATGCTACTTACAAGTTGAGAAATTCTACTAATAATAACTTGGAAATCAAGCCAGCATGTGCAATCATCACCTACAAGGTCTGAGTTCATTTTGCTGAAGTGTAATGTAAAATAAGTGGCTCACTTGGCTCACTATGATCTAATCTAAAAAATAAAAACTGCATTTGTCAATGTAGGCACAGATTTGCTGTGGTTAAAACTGACAAGGAATGCTGGTTTGGCTCAGATACAGATGCCCTTCAATAGCTACCAGGGAAGATGAAGGTAGGAGACTGTAAACAAGGCCTTTGTTTTGTCTTGATTATGTTTCCACTCGGGGTGGCTGAGTCTGGTCTGGACAGCCAACCAAACCAGCCACAGATGCAACACACCAGCTTACTGCAATTTAGTGGCACAGGAGAATGACCTCAGTTTAATGTGGATCCCTCCGTCCCAGCCGCCCCTCCCAGGGTACCAAAGTGAAGGAAACTGCAGAAGCCGTGAGTCACAAAGCTCTTGGCGGGCAGATCTGTTCGTAACTATCTGTGAAGCCTTTGATAGTTTGCTGTTCACTTGTTACGGATGTGATGCTTGATTTAGAGGCAGTTTGCCCTCCTTGATTAAAGAAAAGGCCTCTCGGTCGGTAGGATTGCGGCCCCTAAGTGCCACACAGACACAGATGAGTACACCATGGCCTTCATTAACCTTTTTCACCTCTGCTATCCCTCAGCCTCACTACACCAGCCTTTCATACTACCACTCACCCACTCCCTCAGGTCGTCCTCTAGTGTTACCTTTTCTGGCAGACTTGCCCCCACCATGCTTGTAATTTTGGGGCTTGATCAGCGGAGGGTCTTTTCCCTCTGATTCAGCCTCCTGGAGGGCCCTAATGAACCGATTGATGTTTCATTACATACAATCACAGCTTAGCATGTCCAAGGAAGTCAGTGTTCAGCGGTATAACTTCCATGGAGTTATGCTGACAGGACATGCAAATGCACTAATCACTGTTTGATAAAGGGTGTGTGTGTGTGTGTGTGTGTGTGTGTGTGTGTGTGCGCGCGTGTGTGTGTGGTAGAAGAGTACCAGTCCTGCTGCAATCTTTGACCTGATCTTTTTCATAGTTTTTCACTAAAGTCTTATCTTTGCACTCACATGCAGTGCCCGTTAATATTACTTTGCTGTTTCATTGACTGTATAAGCAGTGTTTTTTAACATACAGCTGCCTACCAGACACATAGACATATATATCCAGATGTGGGTGGTGATTCAGGAGCATTGGGTCATTCTGTCTGGGGATAAATCAGACAGACTAATCTGTCCTGTGAGGGGATGGAGGGTAATTGGTCACATTTAACCCCCGGCCTTGCGGACTGTGGGAATGCGGGCTTTATCTATCAGCGGTAATTGGCTAATGAAACACTTCCGCAACTCCTCCACTAGATTGTCATCCACCGGTGGGGATTGGGTAAGGCATGTGTGTGTGTGTATTTCTGTGAGTGTGGCCGGCACAAGTGGCCAAGAGGCATGTGTGTGTGGGGGCGAGAGTATGTGCGAGAAGTCTAGAGAAAAGAAAATAGCAGGATGCGGAACACCCAGTGGCCATCTCCAAAACGTTATCAACAGCATCAGTCTCATGATGCCTGCAGCATACTGATACATTGACAGAACACACATAAAGGTTGTGTGGTTGCCATTACAATTTAAATTTAGGTTTAAAGTGGAAATGGTTAATGTGATTCAAATGAAATATTTGGCTGGATGCAGGGCTATTTGTAGGTACTGGCGAGTTTTTGCAGAATTTAAATCATACTGTCAATACCGCGGTCGATATGACAAAACTATAGTTGTATTTTATTGAATTTTACCCATATTTTATAGCCGTTTTGTGTGATCTGTTATCTGGGCAAAGCCATGCCCACATCAATCAAAAGACAGGAAAACCCGGGTGGGGAGAGTGAGTTGTGGGGGTGGGTACTAAAAAAGAAAGGTTTAAGTTACGGTGGTGAGACATTGTCTCTGAGGTCCCATCAAGTGAGCCATTCATAGATACAGGCCTACTAGTTTGTGGAGCTAGGAGACACTCCGATAGAGTGGGGCCCAGGGTGGCCTTGTCTTTTTGTCCCAAGCTGACCCCTGCTCTCCCGCCTGGCCTCTGCGCCCCTCACCTGGCCTGTCCCAGCGCACTGGTAAGAAGATACCTGTAATTTGCTCTAATGGCCTTTGAAAGACCTGGCTGGGCTAATCCCTGGAGTACTTCTCCCAGCAGCACCATATAAAAGGGTGGGGGGTAACAGGGCAGAGTGTGAGTCCTGAAAGAGGACCGGCCTCTGGATTGTGGCTGGGGCCGGGGGAGTTTGGGAGTCAGCTTTCAGCGGATCACCACCATGCGGCTTGTTCACAGGCTCAAAAAAACTGGGCCCGGCTTGTAGAGAAGAAGATTGTCTCTGCTTTACACCTCCCTCAATGGCTCAGTAACTGAGGAACTGCACAACACTTTTGAGAAAGTGCACTTCAAATTGTTTCCAGATTTTTTTTTGTGATTTGTGCAAAGGTATTTCTTCATGGATGACATTAATTTAATACAGTAGATTTAATACAGTAGATTTAAACAGAAGAGATTAATATCCCCAGTACTGCAGAGCTGCAAGAAGAGCAGAAATAAAGAGGGAATAGTTTGACGAAGTCAAAGCAAAGCAACCCCTGACTTCGGTCAAGGGGACGCAAAATTCATGGAGATGTGCAAGAGAACATTATACAGAAGGTGATGTTACATTGTCAGGTATTATAATGGAGGATCTTCCCTCCGGCAACAACCTTGGTAAATAACACATTTTCTAAAATAAATTTTTACGCGCCAGTTACGAGCAAAGCTAGTAATAATAATAATTATAAAAAATAATGAAAACGAAAGGCACTGGCTACTGAAAATTGAAAAGGAAAAAAAAAGTCTTATCAGTCTCATCTTGACTCCCATCCCTCCAGAGATTTAAATGGAATGTGGGAACAGCAAGTGATATGTAGGCAGGGAAGACCAGCCCTCTGCCAGTCTTTTCTCTCCTTTCTTCTTGTCCTTTCTATCCATCGTCCCTGTTTCTTTAATGGGGCGGGCCGCATGAAAGGAAATGTACTCACAAAAATACTCAACACTTGCAGACTACTTCTTGGATGTTTAGAGGACATTGTCACATTGAAATGGCAGCACACATGCACACCATGTGTACAAATTTAATTAAAGAGTGACAGCATGTTTAGATCTGTGAAGGTTCAAGTGTGTGAAAAAAGGTGCAAAAATAATGCCGTTTTTTATTTCCCTCATTGTTACTTACATGATGTACTTTATGAATTCTGTTTGATCAAACATGAGTCGAGTTGAAGGATTCCTAACTGTCCAGGAATCCAGAGCTAAATTAGAAAAGATAAACACTGTTCAGACTTCCAGACAGTCTGAGCTCATTTGAGGAACTGTATAACTTGGCATGTTGGTTTGACATGTGCTGCTTTGACTAACATGTGGCAGATGACAAGAGCGAGGGCTGTAGTGAAAGTTCATTTCATTAGTGTCTTGGAGAATTTTTTCTATTTTTACTTTGCTATTGCAAAAAAGTGACAAAAACCTGAGATTTGTAACTTCATGCTGTGTGTGTGTGTGTGGGTGTGGGTGTGCGTGTGCGTGTGCGTGTGTGTGTGTGTGTGTGTGTGTGTCTCTGTGATTATTCCGGCTCAGCTTGAAGCAGACATATGTCATAGCTGTTAGTAAGGGATGAATACATCCCAATCCTGTGAAAGGTATGATGCATGTCCAGAGACCCGCTGCAGACAGGCTGGTAGGGAGGGAGAGGAGGGGTGACCCAGGCAGGACCAGTCTAAGAAAGAGAGACCAAAGAGGTAGGACAGAGGAGAAGTGAGGGACAGACGGGCGGTGAAAGGCAAGCTGACAGATAGGAGACAGGAGGAAGGGGAAAAAACAACAGGTACAGTTTGTCGGAAAGGAGGGAGGTACAACCTGTACTACGACAGGTACTCTGCTCTGCAACAGAAGGCCACACACACACACACACACACACACACACACACACACACGCATACACCAAAGCACAAATCCTCTAAAGGAACAGTAGAGCTCTCAGAGTGGCAGTTACAGCTCCTTTAAAGAGACTGTAAATATTATATTGCTTTCCAGAACAGGTCACTCCATTGAACCAATAAAGGCATTGCATCATATATTTTGAGCCTGATCACACTTATTCAAATACAATTAAATGTCATCATTTCATCACTATGTATGAAACGTAACGGACTGACTCAACTAGAGTGTTTACAGTAATGAAAGGGAAATCCTGACAGACCCTCAACTTTAACCAAAATAATGAACTATAACCTTATTTTCAGAATAAAGAGCACAGCTTTCCCCGCACATAACCAAAACATAATATGGACCTGAAACCCCCTAAAAGCTGTATAAAACTAAACTAGATAAAAAATATTTAAATTGGAGAGTAAACCTGCAAAGTACAAAGTAGATAAAACATGTGCAACTGCTTATAAATTGACTTTGGTAATATCCTTGGCATGGCTTCAAAAGTCTAACTACAAATAGTAATTCAGTTAAAGAAGACCCTATTCATAATGTAATTTACAAAAGATATAGGGCATAAAATCACTGTGGCACTCAAATCAGTCGGGTCAAAGCAGGCACTTTTGTCTATGAAAGCAGATGTAAAACACCTGCTCCGACATTTCTGCCTAGAGAGCAGTCCAGTCCCTAAACACCACGTCTCTTTTCAACGTTAGTGTTGACGTTTTAAAAGCACACAGCTGACCACCAAGTTAGAGCTGTCCTTTACACTGACGTGGCTGCAGGAGAAGCACCCATTGCATGCTGGTAGACACACAGCTGCAGGAGTATACACAATATTATGCAACTAGAGAAGAAAATATAATATTCTTTACTTATTTAGAGAATTTAGAGGAACACTTGGGTTGTGTTTTTTCCCATATATCTATTAGTTATTGCAACGATTTGCATTAGACGAAAATACCATACATTGTTTTCACCAACAACTGTTTAAACTCACATTGGCCCCCTCAGCCATTTAGGGAATTCCAAACCAAATCAAAAGATGTATGGGGTGGATTTGTCCCAGGGGTCAAAGGTTTGGTTGATAAAGATTACTTAACCAGGAGAGACTCTCAGTCACCCACTGAAGTCTTGGTTCATCAGGAGGATCATGTTTACTCTTGCCTTTGACTAAGTTTGGGTGTGTTTTGTATATGTGTATATGTGTTGTGATTCGACTCCATCCTCAGGTTTCAACTAATCTAAAGTCTGTGTGGGGCTGATCAGGGGCTGTTCCCGTCTGTGCCTCCCTGACCCGACCTGTGTGAAATGAGAAAGGCATGTAGCTAAATATGCAAGAAGACCATCCATATACCCTCAAAAAAACAAAAATAATCAAATGCTTGCTGGTGTGTCTCAGTCACGCCAATAAAGCTTCCTAAACACCTAAAAGTAAAAGAAGGTTGCTGTAGCTCAACCGTCACTATAAATTGTGTATGTAATGTAAACTGAGTTCACCTTCACAACAAACATGGCAGGGCTGCTTACAGTAAAAGATATATTCAATAATATTCAAATTCCAAACTATTTCAGTCCAGCACACTGTGTTTCCTTAAAGTTATTTACCTGTCTCGGCAGCACTGCCATATTCCACAGCAAATTGAAGATCAGCTTTCAATTTACCTACTCACTGCAGGGGGATCATCACTGACGCAGTGCCACACAGGAGAGATATCAGTGTTTTGTGCACTGAGTATTGGATTTTTCTTTATTTCGCACAGTTAAATCACCATATCAGACACAGTTTAAATTCATTGCAACATTTCTTTTATTATATCTCTCAGACAGAGCATGTTAGATGAAGGAAGAGCAGTGACCATGAACCCTGAATGCCCCCAGAGCCGATGGCTCAGAAGCAGTGATTGTTGTGGTGACACACCACTTGTCTTGAATTTGATCAGTTGCAACATGCTAAGGGCCATAATCACAATCATCAGTTTTTTGTGGCTCAACATTATGTTGTCAGGGCATAAACAATGGTCCTGCTCTAAATCAATGTCATAAATATGCTTTATGGACCATTAAATGAAAGGGCTGAGTGCAATTGATGCTTGTCATCCTTGGCTGCCTTTCAGACTGCAGGTAAAACTGGCGTATTTCAAGTAAAACAAATCTCTTTTTAATGGCAGCATATTCAGAAAAGTCACATGTCAGTTGAACTTTCTGGGTGGTGGCACTTTATATTTGGTCAAGGCCACAGTATCTTTCTCCAAAAACTCATTTTGCTTGCATGCCATTGTAGTCTCAACCCAATGAATCATACTAATGGGGATAACTGCGCACCCTCGTAGGCAGTCATGGCTCTTCGTCCGCTTTTTAGTTATTTAATTGACGTTGGCAACCTGTCTGAAAGTTGTAAGTCTTCTGGTAGTTGTGCTAAGAGAAATCTCAATCATTCCCAATCAGCAGAGACGGAAAGCGTAGATATATGTTAGGAGATAACACAGACACAGGCTAGTTATTGCTAACTGCTATTTAACATTAGTAATTAAACCTAAACAGCTAATGTAAGTCCAAACTGTCTGCGTGCTTCTCCTGGCAATACGGTGATTTGTTGACTATGCATGTAAGTCGCGTGGTTATGACGCAATCGTTAGACTATTTTTACAAAAACATCTGCTACGGAGCCATAACGTGAGGTACGTTAAGGTAACGGAGACTTTTATACATTGTTGTGTTCTTTTAGAAAAAAACTATGGACAATTGTGACGTCATGGGCCAGTCAACGTGGAAGATCCAAGCTCCATGATTGCTATATGCACTTTTGAGCACTTTCAAACCAAGCACTTTGAGCACGCCAAACACTGTATCCAGTTCTCTAAATACATCCATGCATTGGTCCCACCTCTTGTGCAGAGAAAATACGGAGCAGACTACCCAGACCAATGCTCAAATCTATCTATTGAGCTTGGCTTGGTCTGGTGATAGCCTTACTGCCCCCGACCCACACTGGTCAGATTACATCGTTTTGCAACACTGCAGTTTTCGCTGTGCACACTGACACCCACGTGTTATAACATTTTGGAAAGCTCAGTTTTGGGGTAAGAAAAACAGCATTTTAGTGTGGACAACAGGCTAAAGCAAAGAAACAAAAAAGATTTTTATATGAAAGCAAATTACATTAGTGTGGACACACTACAAGAGTGAAGTTCAAACCTGGCCAAGGTTCAAATACTGTCACAACTCGACACCTGGCCAATCGCTGCATAAATTGGGTTTACAGTAATTGTTGGATTGACTGTTTCAGAAAGTTCCAAAAATTGCAGCTGGACATAATTCCAACATCGGAGAAGGGGGTTAGATGATCCGACAAGCACTTTGTTTGAAGCAAATTGAGGCCTTCTGTGAAGGAGGTTTTTTTACGGGCAGAAAGCGAGGTGTCAAGAGCTAAAAGGATTTTCAAATACTGGCTCTGTGCAAGCAACACTGAAAAACTCATTGGTTCTTCAAAAATCAATACATTGTAAATTTTACTATGGTGTAAAATATAATTGTGCACAGGTGACACATTTCCCTCTGGAATTAGGCGTACAAAAAAGTCCTTCTACACTAAATTAATTTTTTTTTTACTGTAAATTTAAGGGTTAATGTTTTCATATCACACCACCTGTGACGGCCTCCAAAGAGTGCCTGTTCTCACGGTAATCTCTCAAGGTGGTTAAAGCAATAGTGAGTGATGCAGCCTTTGTCAGCGCTGATACACACAGGCGACAGCTTTGCCCACTACCATACCCTTCGAGAGGGTCATAGCAGATCAAAGGTGCTGGTCACAGCCATTAGGCCCGGCAGCCCAGACCCGACATGAAAAGCTTGTGTTGTGAAAAGGAGGGCAGAAGGAAAAAATAAAAAACAGGGCCCTCTTCCTTTAAAAAGCAAGCAAACTGTGAAATAATTGAAAAGGTGTGTCAATCAAGAGCAGGAGCGCTGCAGGAACTCCAAGATTCCCAGGCTCTGCTCTGGTCGAGCACTGAGCCATGGAGGGCTGCTCAAGGGGGCAACCCAAGAAATTAAAGACCTGGGAAAAGGAACAAAAAGAAGACAGGAGGAAAGGACCAGAAAATTCTCCTTTTCTCACTCTCTCTTTACTCAGACTTTCACTCTTTTTTTGCTTGAAATGTGTGATGAAAGGAGCCATTTTGCCACACTTTGTAGAGCTCCTTTCAGACTGCAGGATCATTAATAAGATCTTGTCTAGCTCTTCACCTCTCAGGTGAGGAACAAAGACTTGTTCGGGAGAGCAGCCATTGGAAGCCCCCGTCTTATAACCAGCAGCTTCTCCCTGTACTCACTCCATCCTCCTCCCCCATACCATGAGTCTGACAAAAGGGAGCCCCGTGAGAGTGTCTCTCTCTCTCCTTTCTGCCTTTTTTTTTTCAAAGTCAGAAAAGGCTTGAATGATCTGACGTTGGGCTAACGTCCAAAAAATGGGGGACAGAAAGAAAAGAAAGAGTAAAAAAAAAAAAGACTTGGTAAAAGACTTTTTCAATGCTTTTAAAATTCCCATAGAGGAGACATAAATGGCAAGTCCACAGTTGACTAGACATGTATAGTGCAGGATTTGCTTGTAATGGCAGCTTGAGCTTATTGACAGTCCCAGCCAAAACATGTCAAAGGTTAAGAGATCTTGCCAATTGCAAGTGGGAAGCCAAAAGCACCTTTTTCATGAGCTCAATAGGGCCATCGGTTGATACTTGCTCAGCAGGACACGGAGAAGGAGGGACCTTCAGTTTCCAACGCGACCCAAGGACAAAGAATGAATTTGTCTCCATTGTTTCTCTCCCTTCTTTCTAATTGTGATATTGTTCAAAAGATTTGAAACAGTTTTTGAATGAAAATGTGTCACAATTCCAAAATACTTGATTTGAGTGATGAATTTTTTTTGTGAACATACTACTAATCAGTAAACTATTACACTAGAATAATGATAATATCAATAGAGCAACCTAGATAGTCTGGCTTCTTTGTGTAGAGTTTTTAACAATTGACTTAAAAATGTAAAAAAAAAAGTGTACAAATATAAGACATATTCAGAGGCGGGACCTATCTAAATTTCAGTTGGATTGCATGGGGCTAAAAAGTCATAATAAATAATTAAATCTCTGGAAGACTTTTTTTTTTGAAACAACATGTAACAGTTTCAGTCAAAACGGGATGCTTCTATAAAACTGTTTCAATATTACACCACGTTTCTAAACTCAGTATACAGCCATTCCTTCCATCCAGTAGGTGACCTTTGGATTTCAACAGTCAGGAAACCCCTCTAATAGCTTGAAATACCTCACTCTGATTTCTCAGGCCTTGAACACAATGGAGTGACTTTTCAAAGGGCTGACTGTGAGTTATATGGATCCAACTGGTCTTTATAGATGTGTGGTCAAGCGTCCACAGCCCAAGTGATTCCTCAAGACAAAGTGAAATCCCCATTTCATGTCCTCAGATTGTTTGTGTGTGTTGGCTGCTACACCCGCATGTATAAATAAAAGGACATGTAGGGTACCAATGAGACCAGCGGAGAAAAAGGACGTTTTGACAGAAAATAGCTCCTCAAATATGAAACTTTTCTTTAAGTAATAAAGTAACTAGTAATAAAGTTATTTTTTTCTAACAATTTAAAACCCCATCCAAACATCCATCCAACACACCTATGTACTGTGCCTGGAACTCAAACCAGTATATACAAATACAGACTTTGTAAACAGATATTAGCCAGTAGTCTCCTCAAACTCTTATCTATTTAAGTAATGAAGTGTTTTTCGAATGTTAAACGTTTAAAAGCTGATTTTTTACTGTCTACTGACAACTCCTTGCAATGTCTCAGATGTGACAAACATCCCTCCAACACACCTACTGTGCCTGGAACTCAAACCAGCAAATAATGGCAATATCTTCTGGCACCACTTTCAGGCACCAGCGGTTTTCATTGGCCTGAACTAATCCCCCATAAATTTTTGCAGTGCTCCAATCACCAGCCGGGGTCTCAGCTAATTGCTTACGAGTCCCTTGCACGCTCCAGGTGCCACCGTAGCACACCCTGTGTTTCTAAACACCGCTTGTAAAGAGGAGGCTGCCATCAAAGTGTTAATGTTTCCTCGGGGGGATCAGAGGCAGTGCAGGAATGATGGGGGTGCAGCTGGTACCTGGATGGACTTGACTCAGGCATTCCCCCTACACTGCAGCTGTGGCGAGCAGAGAGAGGCCTTCATTTACACGGCCCTGTCAAAGAAGAAAGACACTCAACAGGAGTTTGTGTTTGTTTACCTTCCACTGCCTTTCTTTCCTGCTTTTTACTCTTTGTAGTTCTTGGTGTCTGTGCCTAAAGTAGATGACCTCACTTGGTAAGCACGACTGGGGACATTCATAGCTGGAAAAAAAAAAAATAAAGTTTGAGATAGTTGCGTGTTTAGAGTGATGGGAACAGCAGATGTGTGTTTTTAAGTTTTATAGTCCCTCAGATGTGCTCCTTGAAACCAGCAACAGTAGTCTGATGACATTAGCAGCAGCGCTGCATAGTTAATAGCACCTTTGTTCAGTATCAGAAGAGGAAATAGTGTGTTGTGTTGTTGACATCTTTACAATGTAAAATGTCACAAGATTTTAAAGGATTACTAGGGATGTCTGTTTTGAATACTTATATAGTCGTTTTGTATACTGAAATAGTTTTTGGTCGCTGTTATAATTGCTCCTGTCCATGCTGGCTCTAAGGAGATCCTTTACAATGTGATTACAAAATCCATAGTCAGTAAAATTGCATTCTAAAGTTGAGCCGAAGCCAATACGAGGCTTCGGTCTGAGTTTCAAATCAAGTGGGCCTCTACCCAATTTACAATCTTTTCAGTTCCCTCTTTTTCTCACTGTCCGTCCACTTGTTAACACGGAAACACTGGTGGATCACACATGAAGAGACAGAGTGAGGACTGTGGATTTTGTTCCATCTCTTTATGTCAAATTCCATCAGAAAAGGATCCCTTTGACAGCCGGTACAATTGTAGCAAATCAAAAACCCTTTCAGTGCACCTAACATCATCTGAATTTTGTATTAGAGGCCGTCTTCCCAAGTAGAAAAATAGCAGCAGTTGAGCCCCAAAACAACATCTGTTCACATCCAAGTAAGGAAGACCTCTAGCAGTTAAGGAAAGAAGAAAGGAAGGAAGTCAGGTGACATTGTAGAGCGAAAAGGTCTGCGTGGATGAGTGGCTCAACAAAACATCAGACTTTAACACGGGAGATTGACGTTTGCTTCCTCTTTTCCCACCTACAGTCAACGTTTGTTTCTTTCATGCTTGATCACATGACCACAATCCTTCCCAACACTCAAACAAGTTCTACACAAACCACGATCTTTCCCTAAATTTAACCAAGTTAAATGTGTGGCCTTAACCAAACCAAACCTAGTTTGGTTCTGGCAAGCTTCTATTTGCTATTCTAAAAGGTACAAACAAGGAAATTTGTAGTTTAAATTTGAATACTTACTTAATTAAAAAAAAGTGAACCTATCTTTTAAAGCCTGTTCTAAAACAAATATATAACTCATTATTTTAAATATATACAACGTATTCGGTCGATCCTGCCAAGTTCAGTTTTACTGTTCTTTCCAAACTAAATCTGGATTTGCACCAATAAGTAGGTAGAAAAAAACTGCAGTGCAGGCAAAGTAGCACCTGCGTTTATTTTTCATTGCTGAATGGATGGGTTTAGCCAGCGACCTGCTCAGGAAGTCAGTCACTGCCCTGTACAAGACTGGTGGTTGTACTGAAGCAACTGGGGGTTGGTCAGTTGGGTGGTCAGTGGCGCACTGCTGCTTTTATGACTCCTTCATTTCCTACTAGCTTTGGGTTCCTCTGTCCTTCAGCACCTTGATCTGGTGCTATGTTTACAGCATCCATCCAAAGCCAACAATCACCTTTTCACAAATATCCTGCAGTGCTTAGCCTTTGAGCAGCGACAATACATGTTTTCTCTGCACATACTTGGTTTTCAGGGGTCCAAAAAGAAGATTTCGTGTTCTGATCAGATAGCAGGCCACATCAGGGCGCTTTTGAAGGTGTAAGTGGGCGAATAAAGCAGGGAAAAATATCATCCAAAAGAGACCTTCATCTCCAGCAATTAGCTGCTATTCAGAACACAGTTGTGAGCCCTCAGGTCACCTCCAAAACATCTCCCTGTTGTAGTCATGACAATGGGTGCGTGCCTTTATTTTTGTATGCAGACAAAAACCAGATCAAGAGTGAGCCACATGGGACTTGTTTGCAATCAGTGCCCAGAGGAAACAATTAGCTTGCAAGCTTGCCAGCTTATTCATGGGGTGAAGTGAGTTTGGGAGGCTTCTTAAGTGACCAGCAGACACAAGTTTTGTGTCCCTCAGTAAACAACACGGGGCATCATTGGGAAAGGGGTGTCACATCTGGAGTCAGGAGGCTTGCAACAGCAACGCAGAATAACATTATGCAGGCTCAAACACTGTGCATGCGACATAATTGTGTTTTACAGATTTTATATGGTTCAGGATGTGGTCTGAGACTGGGGTGCATATGTAATGTGTTGTTCAATTAAGCTACTATGAGAAATAGATAATAATTTCCCGGCTTTTCTGACATGATGAAATATGGACCTGTTATTCCAAATGCTCTGAGCTCGACTGGTCTTCTCACAAAGAGAGCTCTCTCGGGCCATTGTGCGTGTCCTGTGTATGTGTGTGTTTTGTCCTCTAGGTTCTCTAACCCCCTCCCCCCAGAGCATATGGCTGTCTGGTATCCTAATCGCTAATGATAGAGTGGCTTTTGATGGGGAAACTCCCAAAGCTAGATGTTTCTAACCCAGACTCTTGTTCCCTCTTTATTTTCCAGGCCTGATGGAAATCCGATCTGTCAGTGTGGGAGTTGTTGCCATCAAATCTGTCAGCACTGGGCTGTACTTAGCTATGTCCAAGAAAGGCACGCTCTTTGGATCGGTGCGTATACAACCTGGCAACATTGTTTCTGCAGGTCAAGATGGGATGGCTGGGAAGGGGAGGAGTGTGGTGAGGCTAAGGGAGGAATATATGTATAGGGGTCCCAAATGAGTGCCTGCACACCCAAACATGTTTGATTCGGCTGAAGTGAAGGGTATCTTCTGGTGGTAAAGTCCAGAGAAAGGTCGGAGTGTTACAATCAATCATCGCTGTACACCTGCGCTAAGGTTGATGATACCTGCAGCTTGAGTTGGCTTGTTCCACTGTCAAAATAAATAGCAGAGAAAAGACACCTGACCAGCTATGACAAAGAGCCAGCTGGGCTCCTTTAAAAGTCTTCGCGTGCCATCTGGCAATTGTTGTTTGACACAGCAAGCTTTAAAAAGTAATCACCTGTCTTTGTTAAATTCCGCCACACATCATACCTGACGTGTGTGGTGTCTAGCTCATGTATTTACATCTTGGAAAAGGAGAAATCAGGGACAAGTAATCAGTCAGCAGCGGTGATAAGACAAGTGCCTTCAACAAGCTAACACAGTAAATAAGACATAAACAGATCTGAGGACCCAGGCCTGAAACTTCCCATAATAAGAAAAAAGGAAGGAGAATCACGCCAGGCTCATACTATCCTGATCCTATCACAAACAGAGGCTCATTATAGCATCACGATAATAATCTGGAAAAGGGAATGCAGCTTGTCACTACAATATCTTTCAAGACTCTGACTAACTGATAAGAAGTGGTAACCACCCATGGAAAAGTGGCTTTGCTTACTGTTGGATTACCTTCCCAGATCATATACCTGTAGACATAAAACTAGATCAGAAAAATGTTTTTTAATGAACTTAACATTAATTGTTAATTAAAAAAGGTATTTTTATTTACAACTTTGTCCCTTTTGGTTATTTTGAGTACATTCAGCGTTCTGTTCAGCCAAATTATTCTTAATATATTTGGTTTTATGCCTAGTATTATTAGGTATTTTGGAGTTTTAAGTTTTATTTTTGCAACTGAAGCCATTAAAGGATGACATTCAAAAATAGCAACATTTCATTCCAGTAACAATGCCCCAGTTACAGAGGATATTTCACAGACTCGTTGGGATCATTTTCAGGTAGAGATCAGTTTTCAGAGATCGGTCCCAATGAAAACCTAACCGTGTTGCCCTGTAGTTTATTGCGAGTAACCAGAACATTGTTTCTGGAAGCATGTTGCATGTTGCTTTTGGGTTTTATTTCTTCAATACTTGGAGCAGAACAAACTGACATAAACTGCAGTTGATAGAAAATAAGTTTCAGAACCTCAAAACTATCTGCATGGCTAGACAAAAATGCTGTTTTATTGCAATTTGGGTAAACCAACCATTTACTTCTAGACTTATAACTTCTCTTGTCGCCTTAAACAAACAAACAATGCAAAAACTACAAACACCTGGGAAATCTGTTACTGCAAAAACAGACATTAACCTTTGTGCAGTTCTTGGAAACTGGCCTAGTATAGCACAGCAGGAATAGCAGTCAGCCATTAGCTTTTCCCTAATCTGTTATAGCCTCTTTAACCTCTCTGTCTTTCTCCTTCTGTTCACAGGTGAAGTACAACCCTAGCTGCAAGTTCAAGGAGCGCATTGAGGAGAACGGCTACAACACATACGCCTCCCTCCGTTGGAAGCATGGTGGCAGGCAGATGTTTGTTTCGCTGAACGGGCGGGGGAAGCCACGGCGGGGTCACAAGGCTCGACGAAGACACCCATCCACTCATTTCCTGCCCATGCTCCCCTCCTAGCTGCCCAAGTCTGAACTCTGACCGGCAACTGGCTGGCTCGCCTGCCTCCTCACACTAGTGTTGATCTAGTCAGGATGGCAATCTTTATTTTTGTTACTCCATTTCTCCTGTCACATAAATGTATATTTGTTAAAGGTTGTAACATTTGTAGAGTTAGTATAATATGTACTTTTAAGTTATTTTCTCCATTTCTCCATTTTCTAACTATTTTCAGTAATACGGGAACATATGCAGTAGAATTATACTATATTCAGGCATCCGTCTGGCTACAGTATTTTTCGGTGTGTCTGAACTGCATGTACAGCGGTGTTTGGGTGACGTTGGGTGGCTGTGAGAGGACTGAAAAAGGACAGCATTGCTTGGAAACAACAACATTTGGCTCCCTGATTTGTTATTTAGCTTATTTTAGATGGTCTGCTAAATAGGAACAGAAGCATCTGGTACAGGAAAAATTACATTTTGATTTTAAGTATTGGTATTAAAACATAAAAGAAGTAACTTTGAAATAGCTACAAATCAGGGTCATAGGAACACTGACGTGCTCTGTATTTTTGGTGGGTTGGGGGTCACACTCTTCAATTCAACTTTTACAATGTATGAAATGTTAAACATATTTCTCATCTTCATCACATGTGGCCCACCATTTCACATTTAAAAAATTCCCATATTGAGTGATTTTTGGTTGTCTTACATGGGAAATCTATAATGTTATATGCAAAAAAATAAACATTTAATATTACATGTGCAACACCATTTCACGTAATGATAAATTCACGTGGTACATGGTTTATTACACGTGAATTAGCATTACACTGAATTCACATATAGCGTTTCACATGTGCTATTTTTGTAAGGCTAAGGCGTACTTTTAGGCCAACAAAAGTAAACACATGAATAATAAAAACTTGCATTTCTCCAGCAAAATTTAATTTATGATGAGGGCTTATATAATTAAAATATAAAATCCAAATAATTGATGAACAATTGGGGGTGACTTAGACTCATGACCTCAGTATTTCAAAAAAGAATCTTGCCTATATTTCTGCTACAAATCCAACATTTTACTGTTGCTTGGGATATACTGTTCAGACACTACTGGATAAGAGACACTGACTTTCACCTGAACTGAACAGAGAAGATGAAAATCTCTACAGACACATTGATACATGTAATTGTCTACGTACTGTATGACAAGGATTTAACAGAAACTAAGCTAACTACTGGGATAACATGCTGGATTTACTAAGATGACATTTGTATGTTTGTGCATGCTTCAGTCAGACTGCTTCTCCCATTCAACAACCCACAGCTTATAGATTAGGAATCGTTTTGAGTCATTTAATGCATTATAGCAGCCATAGCAGATGTCACATATACACAATAGTAAATGGTTATTACATACTGCCTCTCGGTTAAGTCTTGCTAACATTTTCTCAACAACAAGGCTGTTGCTAATAGAACATTTAATATATTTAAAACATTTTGTACTCTTTAACTGTTGGAAGTTGATGTTTATTGTAATTGTCGACTTTTTTGTGTTGGATTGTAGTCATGCTGTTAAAAAAAAAAGAAGGGAAAAAAGTACTCGTATTCAAGTCCATCTTCAGCACATTTTGTATGGTACTGGGTATCGGTACATTTGTGTTCCACTTATCATAAACAGTGTCAGCTATAGGCCAGTAATAGTAGTTTGTGTAAGTCTCAGAACAAATTGTCTTTAGATTTATTTCAGCTAAATAAAATCATTTGAGTGCCTTGGTCAATGCTGAATTAGATAAACATCAATAAAAAATGTGAATAAATCACCAGACATGGCTCACTTCCTAATGCTAGCAAGTTCTTTTAAAATCATGTCTCAAAAATTATGAAGTTCAAAAATAGCATTTTAATCTTGTCTTGTGCATGGCACTGATTGTTAATTGTTTGTAACATATCCATAAGCTCTTCGACATAATCCGCCTCCTCATCATGATCATGACAAAACTCACAGCAGGAGAGGCGTTGATGTGGAGGACCTCCCCATGCCTGATGAAAGGTCCGCAGTTATGAACTATGCACCCGAGCATCAAGGTCATTTCCACACAGACGAGCCCTCCAGTGGCACAGGAGGCCACTCGTCCTTTCAGTGAACAGAAAGGAGAGCCAGGGATGAATAGTGGCTCTTTGGGGTGAATAAAGGCCAACCTTTCAGACTGTCATAATGTGACATTACTGTGATGAGGTACATATCTGGTCAGAATGGCGTGAAGTCAGTCACTGTAGCTTAGCTCCAAAGGTCTGGGTACAGCACACAAATATCAGTGTGGGGGGTCTGGCAGAACTGTTGCCATGCAAACGTCTTTGTCCTCAGCTGTGCACCCTTGAGGGATTGTTACATTTTGAAAAGTAACGACTGCTTGCTGTTATGGTTAAATTGTAAAATATAGTCATGTAATGTAAAGGAAAAGTGTGGCATTTTGGAAAATACGCTTATTTGTTGGATGTTAGATGAAAAGATTGATACCACTATCATGCTTGTACACTGGATATGAAGCTGCCTTACTTAGCTTAGCACAAAGACTGGACTCAGCTAGTCGGTCTCTGTCAAATGATGACATAATCAACACCTCGAAAGCTCACTGATTGAAACACGTCTTGTTTGTTTTACTTGTACAAATGCCTAAGTGTAAAAATGCCCAGTTGCCCAACAACCAGGGGAGACTCCACAAAGAAGTAGCCCCCCATTAAACAGCACATTGTTGTTTTTGTACAGGATATCAAGTGATGCACTTCTTCAATGTTTTCTTCCCATGTCAGACAGAGCATATATGATATAAATTTCCGGTTATTCTTGTATTAAGAAACTACTGTTCAAAAATACATTTTGGGGTTTTTTATACACGTGTTTCTGAACACATGATCGTTATCCAACCCTTAGCTGGCACAGACACACTAAAACATGCACGCCACAAAGTAATCCCATTTTCATTGACTCGACTCTTTGTCAGTGTGTCCTCCATCTTTTCTCCTCTACCTCTGAATCTCTCCTTTCTTCTTGGCTTGAGGGTGCGACTGCTTGTTGGTGCCAGTTCCAAGGACACCAAATGGGAGCTGTAATTATCATTGCTCCACCACTGTCCTGTCAGTGTGCTCGCCAGCAAAACAAGAGGGATCCTTTGGAAGTCCTGATCAAAAGCTTTGGCCTTTGATCACAAAGCAAAAGGAAAAACCTAAACAATGTGCAAAATCAACGAGGAATGTCCCAAAGAGAGCCCAGGAGAATGGAAATGACAGCCATCGAGAAGACATCCTTAGTTCCTCCTCTGCCATGATGTGTTGATATCAGGGGCGCAGGTGTTTGGGCTGTGTTTGATCTGATCGGTGTAAGCAGAGAACCAAGAGAGTGAGTCATGCAATGATGTTGTTGCTAAAGTGTCTGTCAGATAGCACCTGGTAGGCTACACAGAGCGTCATGTCTTTATGTCTCTGCAATGGCTTCTTCACAATCTGAATTTGCCATAAATGTTTGCCCACTTAAAGGTCCCATATTGTTCCTTCTTTAATATAAAACATGTCAAACTGATATATAAATACTGTAAAAAGTATCAACGATTGTGCCTTTAAACAAGCTGTAATGACGTCTGTACATTTGGGATGTCACAATAGACTATATATAGGTATAAAAGTGGAGCTTGGCTCAGTGGGTGGAGCAGGTGCACATACAGTGGGTACGGAAAGTATTCAGACCCCTTTAAATTTTTCACTCTTTGTTTCATTGCAGCCTTTTTCCAAAAATCAAAAAAGTTCATTTTATTTCTCAGTAATGTACACTCAGCAACCCATCTTGACAGAAAAAAACAGAAATTTAGAAATTTTTGCATATTTATTAAAAAACAAAAACTGAAATATCACATGGTCATAAGTATTCAGACCCTTTGCCGTGACCCTCATATGTAACTCAGGTGCTGTCTATTTCTTCTGATCATCCTTGAGATGGTTCTACACCTTCATTGGAGTCCAGCTGTGTTTGATTATACTGATTGGACTTGATTAGGAAAGCCACACACCTGTCTATATAAGACCTTACAGCTCACAGTGCATGTCAGAGCAAATGACAATCATGAGGTCAAAGGAACTGCCTGAAGAGCTCAGAGACAGAATTGTGGCAAGGCACAGATCTGGTCAAGGTTACAAAAAAATTTCTGCTGCACTTAAGGTTCCTAAGAGCACAGTGGCCTCCATAATCCTCAAATGGAAGACGTTTGGGACGACCAGAACCCTTCCTAGAGCTGGCCGTCCGGCCAAACTGAGCTATCGGGGAGAAGAGCCTTGGTGAGAGAGGCAAAGAAGAACCCAATGGTCACTGTGGCTAAGCTCCAGAGATGCAGTCGGAGATGGGAGAAAGTTGTAGTAAGTCAACCATCACTGCAGCAATCCACCAGTCGGGGCTTTATGGCAGAGTGGCCCGAAGGAAGCCTCTCCTCAGTGCAAGACACATGAAAGCCCGCATGGAGTTTGCTAAAAAACACCTGAAGGACTCCAAGATGGTGATAAATAAAATCCTCTGGTCTGATGACACCAAGATAGAACTTTTTGGCCTTAATTCTAAGCGGTATGTGTGGAGAAAACCTGGCACTGCTCATCACCTGTCCAATACAGTCTCAACAGTGAAGCATGGTGGTGGCAGCATCATGCTGTGGGGGTGTTTTTCAGCTGCAGGGACAGGACGACTGGTTGCAATCGAGGGAAAGATGAATGCGGCCAAGTACAGGGATATCCTGGACGAAAACCTTTTCCAGAGTGCTCTGGACCTCAGACTGGGCCGAAGGTTTACCTTCCAACAAGACAATGACCCTAAGCACACCGCTAAAATAACGAAGGAGTGGCTTCACAACAACTCTGTGGCTGTTCTTGAATGGCCCAGCCAGAGCCCTGACTTAAACCCAATTGAGCATCTCTGGAGAGACCTGAAAATGACTGTCCACCAACGTTTACCATCCAACCTGACAGAACTGGAGAGGATCTGCAAGGAGGAATGGCAGAGGATACCCAAATCCAGATGTGAGAAACTTGTTGCATCTTTCCCAAAACGACTCATGGCTGTATTAGATCAAAAGGGTGCTTCTACTAAATACTGAACAAAGGGTCTGAATACTTATGACCATGTGATATTTCAGTTTTTGTTTTTTAATAAATATGCAAAAATTTCTAAATTTCTGTTTTTTTTCTGTCAAGATGGGTTGCTGAGTGTACATTACTGAGAAATAAAATGAACTTTTTTGATTTTTGGAAAAAGGCTGCAATGAAACAAAGAGTGAAAAATTTAAAGGGGTCTGAATACTTTCCGTACCCACTGTATACTGAGAGGTTTATGACTTGACACAAAGGTCCAGGGTTTGAATCCAACCTGTGATGATTTCCTGCATGTCTTCCCCCTCTTCCCTTTCTCACCTAGCTGTCCTATCAAATAAATGCGGAAAAGCCCAAAAGATAATGGCCGGCTGCAATGATGCCGCAGAGAGCGCAGATAGGGAAGACCTAGAAACACTGACCAATCAGAGTAGACCGGGCTTTTTCCGGAGGGGGCTTAAAGTGACAGGCGCTTAAATGAAGTGTTTCAGACAGAGGGTGAATACAAGTATATTCAGACACACAGTATGAGAAACATAATGTGTTTTTTGAACATTAAAGCATGTAAACATGCTCTTGTAAAAACCCAAATTTCAAGTAAGAACCTGAAAAAGAGCATAATATAGGACCTTTAAAACATCATGAAGCACAGCACATCTTGACATCGGTACATACATGAAAACATTACTTGGATGAAGGTGTTCTCCATGACCCAATAAAAACAGTGTTTGTTGAGATGGTTACTTTGACTGCTTCAAAATTAATTTGCAGCTGAGTGACAGAAAAAAGTAATAATAGGAGCCCATTTTGAGGGCCTTAGCCAAAATCTACAGGGGCACAAGTCATGCTGCTTCAGCGACAACAAACCTCAGCCTCTGGAACCTTTGAAACCCTGTGTGGTCATTTTCTCTCACAGTGATTGAAAAGAACTGTGGTGGGTGGGAAAAAAAGAGCTCCTCACCACTCATAATACCAATTTTATGTATGTAGACGAAAATAGGAGGGATGGGAGGGGTTGGGGGGTGGCAGACGGACTAAGGCACAATTTTAAAGCGCTTATTGAATTGCCATTACAGCTCCTGAGACTAATTGTGGCTGTTGTGTGTCTCTCGGTGGCCTAGGGGTCTCTGGAGTGGCCCTGTATGCTCTTACTCAGTGGGGTTTTCAAACCGAGTGGCCCTGAAAGAGAAAAGGACCACCGTAGATCAATGGCAAACCTTTCACTCTTTCACAGGCCCTCGCTAATCCTTCTCATTTGTCTGCCATTTGTTGAGGCACATTCACAGTTCCCTGAATTTAGGATTAGGCCTTGTTTTGTTACAAAAACAGCCCAAGTTATAATGCTGAATAGATGGACTAAAGGGTGAACGGCGGATGAGTGTGTATGTGAGTTTGTGAGCATGTGTGTGTATGGTTATCAGCTATATGCCATGTTTATGACCAAATTCATGAGAATACAGCACATATTCAGGGTTGTGGTGCAAAAATGACCAAAAAATAGCAGAATCCAAACACTGCATTGAGGGATGTAAAATAAATACCATCTTTAACACAGTCATTTTGTGGGACTGGAGGAGGCAATTTGAATTTAAAATGTCCAACCTTCTGGATACAGGTGGGTATCATTACACAGTGTTTAGACAGAACCCAAGGTGAGCTTACATTGCAAGGTCAATAAAAAGTTGTGTGTAAGAATAAACGCATATTCAACCAGAGTGGTGCAAACTGAAGGAGAGATGAGTCCTCAAAAGTTGAAAATGGTTCAACATGAAAAAATGTTTTTCACTTTCTGTCTTTTTCTTTTCAAATGTACAGTATGTCTCACAATTTAGCTCTGTTCAACTTTCTTTTTTCAGAGATACCAAATATGTCATGTAGAATGTGCACTCACTTTTGGCAAGAAATGGCTAGACTTTTACCTGACGTAATGGCAAATTGAGTGCCAAAAGTGTTTTTCAACACATCCTCATAGCTAAACAACAGAATAGGTCGATTGTCAGTCAATCCCAAAACGACATATACAGTATGACGGTTTTATTTGCTGCCGCTCAGTCTCTGCTTTAAACATGGGGACCTTAAAACGTCACCACAGTGAAAATTTGTCATGTGACCATTCCATTATACCCAAAGGCACAGCTTTAACCACATAAGTCATTGCGTTTTCAAGAGTGACAGTTGATTTGTAGTAGTATCTGTAGTAGTATCTGTGTTTGTTGCACATTCGACCCATACAGCCGATTTCCAGGTGAGGACGACCTATCTTATTTACAACTTTGGAGCTACTTTAGAGGGAATCAAAGGAGAATATCAGGCTTAAAGTGGTTAAAGGTTTGCTGAATTGATGAGATGATTGTCACCACTTACTGTAATCATTGCTCTGTCAAAAATGAAAGTCTTTCTAACAATTCCACATGCTGTCTTTTTACATGTCCTCTACTTCATCTGAGAGCAAAGAGAGTTCACTCTCCTCTGTCTCCTTTAGAAAATAAATATTTCATAAGAGAGAGGAAAAGCATGAACAAATTGATTCATCACAGTCAAATACCTGCAAAAGAAATGCAATTTCATTAAAGTTGCAATGATTCTCTTTTGAAGCCTCAGGTTTGTTGTTATTGTGCTCTGTCTGAACCTGAGTGTGTACCGACAGTCTTGGCAGCCTGTAGCAGAGCTATCAGACTGAGGCCTTCTCATCACTCAGTGGATTAGTGTCTGAAGCCACTTACTGGACATTAGACAGGGCTGCTGAGTAGCACATGCGCCACATTTCCCCCAAAGCCCTGCCATGCCACGCCGCAGGTATTTGGTGCCGACCGGCCAAACCCCATGTCAGGCATTCTCTGGATGCCTGCAGTCGGGTAAGACATAGGGAGACGAGGTGAAGAGGTGGACGGAGGGATGATTGTTAATCAGAATGGATGAGAGAGTAAGTAATGAGTGAATCTAATATGAGTGAATAAAAAGAAACATGAGTATTATATTAGACGGATGTACTGAGGAAAAAAACAAGAATAACTTGTTGGGTTTAATGTAAGGGAGAGATAGATTGCAGAAACACATGATAGTTATAGTGTGTGGATGTGAATTACACTAAATTGCTATATTGGTGGCACAGGTGCAACAGATTTTCAATTTTATGGCTCAAGCACAACATTTGGTCTCAAAAAAGGTCATTTAAATGTGATTATTTGGATTTCTTGTCTAGAGTTGGATGAGAAGACAAAAAATCCACCTACAAGCACCTCTTCAGCTTAGTAATCAACACAAGATATGAATTAAGTTATAAAATAAGTGTAAAAATGGAAACAGGGGGTTATTTGCCTTTTCTTGGCCAGGAGCAGTAACTTGCCAATGTCACAGAGAGGTTTCAAGCAGCCACTGGACACTCAAGGCTAAACAAATGGGACATAATATTTAATTAGTGAGCGTTAATGATGCTGGTAAGCAGATTTCTTTTTCAACTTAGGACAGAGCCAGGCTAGCAGTTTTACCCTGCTTTCAGTTTTTATGCTAACGTAAGCTAATTATTCTGGGTGCAGCTTCAGTTTAGTATACTGATATGAGAATAGCACTTATCTTCTCATCTAACTAATTAAGAGAGTGAATACATCCCCTACACACCCTTATGCAACCCTTATGTTCTTACAAATCCTAAAACTCTGTCAGAGCACAAATTTGAAAACAAAAGTAGGAATAATGTGCAATTGACATTTTTAAATGTGTTTTAATTAGAGGCCAGTATGAAGACATAGGACACACAATGCTACACTCAAGCTTTGGTGGAGGAAGCTAACAATAAAGGCCAAATATATAATTGCAGATGTTTAAGACTGCATGCCTGAACCGGATGATTCAATCTACCATTGTTTCACTCTTAGTGTAGTGTTGCCTCAGTCTTGTGAGACAGGTGTGAGGGCACTACAAGCCAAACATCAATAGATCTCTTTATTTAAGCAGCTTCAGCTGTTGAGAGTGTAAAGGTTACACCCATCCTGTGACTGGTAAACTGTCAACATACAGTGCCTTGCGAAAGTATTCGGCCCCCTTGAACTTTTCAACCTTTTGACACATTTCAGGCTTCAAACATAAAGATATAAAAAAAAAATTTTTTGTGAAGAATCACCAACAAGTGGGACACAATTGTGAAGTGGAACGAAATCTATTGGATATTTTAAACTTTTTTAGCAAATAAAAAACTGAAAAGTGGTGCGCGCAAAATTATTCGGCCCCTTTACTTTCAGTGCAGCAAACTCACTCCAGAAGTTCAGCGAGGATCTCTGAATGATCCAATGTTGTCCTAAATGACTGATGGTGATAAATAGAATCCACCTGTGTGTGATCAAGTCTCTGTATAAATGCACCTGCTCTGTGATAGTCTCAGGGTTCTGTTGAAAGCGCAGAGAGCATCATGAAGACCAAGGAACACACCAGGCAGGTCCGTAATACTGTTGTGGAGAAGTTTAAAGCCGGATTTGGATACAAAAAGATTTCCCAAGCTTTAAACATCCCAAGGAGCACTGTGCAAGCGATCATTTTGAAATGGAAGGAGTATCAGAGCACTGCAAATCTACCAAGACCTGGCCGTCCCTCTAAACTCAGCTCAGACAAGGAGAAGACTGATCAGAGATGCAGCCAAGAGGCCCATGATCACTCTGGATGAACTGCAGAGAACTACAGCTGAGGTGGGAGAGTCTGTCCATAGGACAACAATCAGTCGTACACTGCACAAATCTGGCCTTTATGGAAGAGTGGCAAGAGGAAAGCCATTTCTCAAAGATATCCATAAAAAGTCTCGTCTAAAGTTTGCCACAATCCACGTGGGAGCCACACCAAACATGTGGAAGAAGGTGCTCTGGTCAGATGAAACCAAAATCAAACTTTTTGGCCACAATGCAAAATGATATGTTTGGCGTAAAAGCAACACAGCTCATCACCCTCAACACACCATCCCCACTGTCAAACATGGTGGTGGCAGCATCATGGTTTGGGCCTGCTTTTCTTCAGCAGGGACAGGGAAGATGGTTAAAATTGAGGGAAGATGGATGCAGCCAAATACAGGACCATTCTGGATGAAAACCTGTTGGAGTCTGCAAAAGACCTGAAACTGGGACGGAGATTTATCTTCCAACAAGACAATGATCCCAAACATACAGCAAAATCCACAAAGGAATGGTTCACAAATAAACGTATCCAGGTGTTAGAATGGCCAAGTCAAAGTCCAGACCTGAATCCAATCGAGAATCTGTGGAAAGAGCTGAAAACTGCTGTTCACAAACGCTCTCCATCCAACCTCACTGAGTTTCGAGCTGTTTTGCAAGAAAGAATGGGCAAGAATGTCAGTCTCTCGATGTGCAAAACTGATAGAGACATACCCCAAGCGACTTGCAGCTGTAATCGCAGCAAAAGGTGGCTCTACAAAGTATTAACGCAAGGGGGCCCAATAATTTTGCACGCACCACTTTTCAGTTTTTTATTTGCTAAAAAAGTTTAAAATATCCAATAGATTTCGTTCCACTTCCCAATTGTGTCCCACTTGTTGGTGATTCTTCACAAAAAAATAAAAATGTTATATCTTTATGTTTGAAGCCTGAAATGTGTCAAAAGGTTGAAAAGTTCAAGGGGGCCGAATACTTTCGCAAGGCACTGTATACAATATAATCAATCAAAATAAAGTCTAAGAATATTAGAAGAAGATCACTGAAAAGGTGGTAGCAGCCTAAAAGGGCACAGACCATCTCCAATAGTGTTTGGCCAGCTGTGGCAAGCCAACCACATGTTGGCCAATGTCCCAGTCAACATCATGAGGTTGTCTTTGGCTGTTAGTGACGGGAAAAGACCAAAGTCAGTGCCGCTTCATGCAAAGTTTTAGCCGTGCCAAAGCCTATCCACCCGGCCCCTCAAGCCCTGCTGTGTGAAGTAATTCTTCATGCCAGTGAAACCAGACAGACTCTGTGTTTTGTCACTGAATGTATGGGTGAGGTGGATGTTCTACCTTAAAACACTATTTTTTAATGACCAATGTCAGAATCTGCTTTCTTTTCCCTGTTAGGATATATGAAATATAGCAGATGAGAAGGTTTTATTTGATTAAAACATGCAGGCTGTATTAGACAATTAGTCAAAGGCCTGTAAAACCGGACGCTACATCCACTCCAACTGAGTCTGTAAGGGAACAATCTTCCTCTCAAATCCTGGCTAAAACTAGGGCTTAAAAAACAAGCAAACAAACAACGTTTATTTTCTTATTTACCATAGACACACATGTAGAAAGATTGTGGAACAGTAACGGAATTTAGTCTAAGAGCATTCTAACAAGACAGCTCTGTTGAGACATGCTGTGGAGTTCAACTGCCGACCAAAGTCAGTAATCCCTCTTGGCTACACACATTTGCACATTATATGAAGGTTTGAAATCACATGATAGTGATACAGTGCCTCTATCATTTCTCAATTCGTCTGTGTCTACAGAGTAGGCCCCCTCAGCTCACAACATATTCAGTTCACATTCATCAGTTGTCCAACAACCAGTTTTCTTCTCTAAGGCAGAGGCTGTCCACCACATCAGTAGAAGAGGTTAAAGCCAAAGAGAACGACTCAAGCCAGAGTCAAATATGATCAATCTCAAACCCGACTGGCATTTCAATTAAAACCACTAATGAGCCAAATACAACAACAATGCAGTAAATTTAGCATACCATTGAGTGATTTCTGCCATCCGGTCATGCATTTCTGCCTCAGCACCAGCCTCAGTGGCTGCAGCCTGGAGAACTCAAATTGATCTGGCCTCAGAGGTCTTGTGTTTCATCCCTAAACAAGGAAGATTCTGGTTCTGTTTGTCAGACGAAGTCTAAGTCTAAGTCTAAGAAAGTTACATTTTAAGCTTTTTCAAACCAAAATCATGTAGCTGCACAACATAATCATATTCATCAGACGTCTGTGAAGCATGATTAGCCACTCTGGATGTTGTGGTCTTCGCTGCTTGCTTCCTTGTCAAACCTCTACTATAATGTAATGTGCTATTTGGTTTATATACAGTGCCTTGCGAAAGTATTCGGCCCCCTTGAACTTTTCAACCTTTTGACACATTTCAGGCTTCAAACATAAAGATATACAATTTTTATTTTTTGTGAAGAATCACCAATAAGTGGGACACAATTGTGAAGTGGAACGAAATCTATTGGATATTTTAAACTTTTTTAGAAAATAAAAAACTGAAAAGTGGTGCGTGCAAAATTATTCGGCCCCTTTACTTTCAGTGCAGCAAACTCACTCCAAGTTCAGCGAGGATCTCTGAATGATCCAACGTTGTCCTAAATGATTGATGGTGATAAATAGAATCCACCTGTTTGTGATCAAGTCTCTGTATAAATGCACCTGCTCTGTGATAGTCTCAGGGTTCTGTTGAAAGCGCAGAGAGCATCATGAAGAAGGAACACACCATGCAGGTCCGTAATACTGTTGTGGAGAAGTTTAAAGCCGGATTTGGATACAAAAAGATTTCCCAAGCTTTAAACATCCCAAGGAGCACTGTGCAAGCGATCATTTTGAAATGGAAGGAGTATCAGACCACTGCAAATCTACCAAGACCTGGCCGTCCCTCTAAACTTTGAGCTCAGACAAGGAGAAGACTGATCAGAGATGCAGCCAAGAGGCCCATGATCACTCTGGATGAACTGCAGAGAACTACAGCTGAGGTGGGAGAGTCTGTCCATAGGACAACAATCAGTCGTACACTGCACAAATCTGGCCTTTATGGAAGAGTGGCAAGAAGAAAGCCATTTCTCAAAGATATCCATAAAAAGTCTTGTCTAAAGTTTGCCACAAGCCACCTGGGAGACACACCAAACATGTGGAAGAAGGTGCTCTGGTCAGATGAAACCAAAAACGAACTTTTTGCCCACAATGCAAAACGATATGTTTGGCGTAAAAGCAACACAGCTCATCACCCTCAACACACCATCCCCACTGTCAAACATGGTGGTGGCAGCATCATGGTTTGGGCCTGCTTTTCTTCAGCAGGGACAG
The DNA here is from genome assembly GCA_026937815.1 of Etheostoma perlongum. Taxonomy (NCBI): domain Eukaryota; kingdom Metazoa; phylum Chordata; class Actinopteri; order Perciformes; family Percidae; genus Etheostoma; species Etheostoma perlongum. Next base: position 27,804,313 of record CM049379.1, read on the forward strand.
GAAAGATGGTTCAAATTGAGGGGAAGATGGATGCAGCCAAATACAGGCCCATTCTGGATGAAAACCTGTTGGAGTCTGCAAAAGACCTGAAACTGGGACGGAGATTTATCTTCCAACAAGACAATGATCCCAAACATACAGCAAAATACAAAGGAATGGTTCACAAATAAACGTATCCAGGTGTTAGAATGGCCAAGTCAAAGTCCAGACCTGAATCCAATCGAGAATCTGTGGAAAGAGCTGAAAACTGCTGTTCACAAACGCTCTCCATCCAACCTCACTGAGTTTCGAGCTGTTTTGCAAGGAAGAATGTGCAAGAATGTCAGTCTCTCGATGTGCAAAACTGATAGAGACATACCCCAAGCGACTTGCAGCTGTAATCGCAGCAAAAGGTGGCTCTACAAAGTATTAATGCAAGGGGGCCCAATCATTTTGCACGCACCACTTTTCAGTTTTTTATTTGCTAAAAAAGTTTAAAATATCCAATAGATTTCGTTCCACTTCACAATTGTGTCCCACTTGTTGGTGATTCTTCACAAAAAATAAAAATGTTATATCTTTATGTTTGAAGTCTGAAATGTGTCAAAAGGTTGAAAACTTCAAGGGGGCCGAATACTTTCACAAGGCACTGTATACATGACCTTACATCTCTGGGATTGCACCATATGTCCCCTTATTCAACCTGAACGCTTCCTTTGTGTTGGAATTCTAAACTGCAGTGGGTTTAAGAAGACTATGGTTAAATGCTCCTCAGACTCTCTGTCCAATCTGAGATTTCTGTTGCACGACTAAAACAACTTTTGTATGTACACATGTCCCACCAAAAGCAGTTCCTTCCCGAGGCTATTTTCCATCTGTGCAGTGCTTAACATCGCCCATGATGATTTTGATTGATTTAAAGAAATGCCAATAAACCAGAACATTTTATTCTCCCATCCCAGAAAGCTTTGTGGACTAGCCAGACCCTCCTCTGCAGAGCTGTGAAGCTCCTTTTCATACATCACTATCCGACTTAATAAAGAACCCTTACAAACTGTTAGACACCATGTATTTGTAGTGGGTTGACATGCTCATTGTTTTGCTTAAAACGAAGGAGTTGACTTTAATGTAGCGCAAAAGACAGACAGATGCTGTCAGACAGCTCAATTTGTGACTTGACATTAGCTTTGCACTGATGGAGAAGCGGCACCCTCTGATGGTCAAAAAGCAGAGCTATGTTTTAAGTCTGGTTGGGAACTCTGACATTCTCTGCTGAATATCATGAAATACTAACAGAGTAACAGTGGCAGGTAAGATAATATACTGTATACCATTTTTAATGTCAGTGTTACACTTAATGGTCACCAAATGTAGATATGGAAAGAGTCATCACAGTGTTGTAAGACTTGCATCAAACTACACTTGTAGTATTAAAGTTACACTCAAATGTACCAAATCCACTAAGATTTTAAGTGGTACAAATGTTTATTGTAGTAGTGAGTAAGGAGTTTTTGTGTCGATGGTACATTTTAGATTATGATTTGGAACAAAAGCTTTTGTCCTATGCAAATGCAAAACATTGGGATGATAAAACATGTATCCACTGTTAGATGGCAAAGCTGGGCAAGGAAATAAAAGCACAGTACACAGTTGCCACCGACTGGTACTAAACTGTTACTACACAGGACAAGACAGTCACACTCAAACAGGTGATGCCAAGTCATGAATGAATGAATGTTATCTTGGAGGATGAGGTGAGGTAGGTTGGCAAATTCTCGTTGAATAAGTGGAGGAATCTTTTCCACAGAGAGGGTATTTTAGGCCTTCCATCTGCGCATCAAGGTGGACTATCCTGTCCATCACCCCATCCTGTCTCCAGAGTTTTCTCCTCCGACCTGCGGGTCGCTGAGGGACTTGAGGAGACGTGACCTCCCCTCCTGCCAGAGCTGCTGTTAAATCTTCAGATCTCTCTGTGTGTTCTCTGTCGGCTGGGCCAGGCACATGTCTATTTCCTTCTGGCTCCCTTTGTACCTCCCTTTGTACCTCTGACCTCTCCATTTACTACAACTTACTGAGAGAATCAGCTTCAGTAACCTCCTCTACATAATTGGAAGCTCCGGGTTTTTGCGCCTCATTTCTTCAGAGCCTCATTTCTTGTTGTGTGTTTCTTTTTTACTGATCCTTAACTGATCTCAGCAGCTAAAGTGTCTCTTGGCCTTTTGTGGTCTGCTCCTTCTTTATGTTGCTTAGCTGCTGAAGCTATAGCACAGGCACATGTATCATGGCCTGCTGGGGGGGAGCCTCCTCCACCCAATCATGGATCTTGACCCCACCAGCCTGCTGTGGTTTGGCTGGTGCAGGCTAAAGGGCTCCTTTTCAAATCAGTGGCTTTCACCTCACCAGCCTTAACCTTTAAGGTCTAAGGGTCATGAATGTTTTTTAAGCCAAGTACCCCTTAACTGAGAGAGAGTTGGATCAGGGATCCCTGACTATATATATTGTATAAAATTAAGTTGTATATTAAACTTACTATACAATTACGTGTGGGCGGCCTAAAGCCTTTATACCCTTTTAGTGCATAAAATAAAATAATAATTGTTGCCATGATTCTATGAATCATATTTTAATGTTAAACCATAGTAACTACCTTACCCATAGGCCAGAAAGTCTATCGTGAATATGTGTTTTTTTTCACAAATAGGCTGATTTATTAGCTAATAATATGTTGGATTTGTGTTAAGAAATATTAGTTTTTGAAAAAGAACTTCCACAAAATTATAATGCAGTAACTCTGAGGACGCCCTAGGGGTCCCGGACCCCCCTGTTGAAGATCTCTGGTCTAACAGAACAGACCCAAAACTACTGAGAAAACTTGTTAGACTGAGCATGAAGGAGCAGAAAAGACACTGACATTGTGTTAGACAAACATTAACTGCTAGTTTGACACCTCTGAGTATTAACTTGGCGAAGAACTTCCCACAGCAACAAGAGTCGGGGCCAGTGAGACCTTATTAGTGTTAACCACTGAGTCACTGTGCAGCACAATAGGCATCTGACAGCATACATTGCTGCACACCTCCTCCACCTATGGCTGCTGATGGGCTGCTTTACGCGATGAGTGCGATAAGAAACAAGACAACCACTCGACCAAAGCAGAATACCTGCAGAGAACGCCATGACCTTGTGTACATCTTCCCACCAAAACCCGGGGGGAGCCTACTATGCTAAGATGAGCACTTGCAAAGTCTGGACCTCAGCTGTGTCCACAACTGGATCTTGTAATAATATTACAGACTCCAGCAATATCAAAACATACTTTAAGCCCCAAAGTAAATTTCCTTTTTATGGAAAACTGTTGATTTATAAACATTGTATATATATATAATTATTGGATTATAAGTATTGATGCAGTCCTGCATCACTTTAAAGCTGCAGCTGGTAAAGATGTGGCCACTTTTTCACAAACCCTCTGAGGGTATGTTAAAAGTATAATTGCTGACCATGCTTTCTCCTATTTTTCTCTTTGCTGCTTGAGGTGCAGAGACTGTGACCTCTGCCTGCCCTGAAAAGGTTGTACTGAGTTCAACATAAATCTAACTAGTGATTATGGATTGCATAAAGCCTTCATTACACACAGTCCAAAAGATTTGACGATTTGAATGGTCTGCTCTGTTAAATAATTATGCAATTAATGAGCTTTAGTTTCATAACTGTGACAGTGAGAACATCAATGCTCAAATCTGTAGCTGGAAACTGTGGTTTCTGTTGATCTCGAAGATTGTAACACAGTTCAAAGAAATGTTTGGGTTGTTGCTTGTGTCAGGAAGATCCACCCCAAAGAACATTTGACATGTGTCTGTGTTTTCAAGTCCATTTGATGCCACATAGTATATGCACAACAACTAAGAAGAGAACCAACATTGTCCAAACTGAAAAAAATCGAGAGAATGAAATAGTCACGCATTAGTCATGCATAATGAACATGACAGATTGGGGAGATAGAGTCATGCAAAATAAGTCTTTTAATGACTACAGCAGATCACACTGTAGCAAGAAATTCTATTTTTTTGTGACCAAATGTTTTTATTTTAAGATTACAAACAATTACAAACAGTATGCTGAGACATGAGAATGTGTCCCAGGATCAATAAAAAACACAAAGGAAAGATGGGAAGGAGGGAAAGTTATTAAATTTATTGATGTGGGATTGAGTTGCACAAATCTTTAAGCGACATTGAGTTTTTGAAAATTTAATTTATTATAATTGGGAAAAGCTATGGTGAAAAAAAAAAGTGAAACTTTTTTTTTCTTGGTATGTGTAAACATACATACACATGTCTGATTCATACATTTTGTTGAGTGATGCCTCCTCTTCACATATTCCTTAATTTAACTCACAACTTACAATGCACGACACCTTTAACATACGTGTTCCACTGCAGTCGAGCGAAACACTGACAGATGAGTCACGATGTTCCTTCAGACTTCCACCTGTCAGTCAGCGATGACATGACTTCCGAGAATTAGACTCATACTTGCGAGAGAATATCGACACTCAAACCTGAACTGCGGTTTCTGTTACTCACTTAGTTTATGGGTGTAACATCACAGTTACAAAAGCCAACAAGATCCCAGCTAAAAGGTAGATCCACAACAAATAATTTCGATTTTTCTAAAGACCACTCAAGCTTAAGTGGCTAAGTGTTATCCAAACAGTGAGAGACAAGAATTCCCAGAAATAACACATTACACAGGTTGACAGATACAGTACTTAATGTGCCATCAATATAAAAGAATGTATGTAATGTAATGTAATGTTTACATAATGTATGTATGTGCCTCAGGCTGCTGAGGCAGCAGAACCACAGGTTTCATATTTACTGGAACAATGTTAATACTGCATTACAGCTCATGTCTTTACTGACCACATGAACCCACCACTTTAAGACAATTTAAGGTTCCACTGACGCAGGATATGGCTAAAGAAGTCTTGGTGAAGCAGATGACAACCGCAAGGTCGCTTACTAAGCAAACTGTTATAAAAGGGTCGCCTCAACACCCCCCGAAGACAACAGGTTGAGTTTCCTGCCGGCACAATGCATGCTTTGCACAAGTTTCTGCTTTTTCATCTCCTGATGTGTCTTGGACTTCAGTGTAAGATTAACACCTCTGAATATTAGTCTCTGATCTACAAATGCTACATTGACTCATCCTTCTTTTCTCTCATTTTCAGCACTTGGGAGTGATATCATAAATGGTGAAAAGGTGAAAGAGAAGATGATGCTGTATATGGCCTCGGTGCAAAACAGCGAAGGTGCTCATGTGTGTGGAGGATTCCTCATCGATAAAAACTTTGTGCTCACTGCTGCGCACTGTGATGACATGTGAGTTACATTTTCTCTTTCAGCAATTTTTGATTCATAAATTGTAATGTATTGTATTTGATTTGTCGCCACAATTTGAGAAACACTACTGAGAACCTCTCAATGATCATACACTCAGGAATCCTATGAGTGTCGTTCTTGGCACCCACAATCTCAAGAAGGTTGATGAGTCAATGAGATACAATGTGACAAGGTGCAAGCATCCATCCTATGTCAGTGTCTCAAAGGGGGATGACATCATGCTCCTCAAAGTAAGTAGATAATTTCTCAGCATGAGAGTCTCAGGTGGAGCATATTTACAGTAAAATCTCTTACTGCATGTTGTTTTGAATTCAGCTTAAGTCCCCCAAACACCTCAAAAACAACAAAGCACCGAAATCTGTAGATTCATCTTCAACCAATTATATTTTAACTCAAGCTGTAATGAACGATAAGAAGTATGCTGTAAATTGTTTTTTTTCTTCTAGTTTTTAATCTTCACTTTGTTATTTTGTGTGTCTCCAGCTGTCTAAGAAAGCTCAACTGAACAAACGAGTAAAACCGGTACCACTCATACAGGCTAAGATAAAAATAAAAGAAAATGCAAAGTGCCACGTGGCTGGATGGGGTTCCATAAAAACTAAGGGTAAAGTTGTTGATATGCTGCAAGACGTGGATGTGCCTATCGTTAACCTGGAGGACTGTAAGAAAGAATGGGCTTCCCTTAAGAATAGAGTAAATCTCCCTGCCAATGTTATCTGTGCTGGTGGATTTAACACAAAAAAGGATTCTGTCAGGTATGTTTCCTGCCTGTTCATGAAAAAAATCAACTGGTCAACTGGTTTCTAGTCTTAGAAATGGAATAAACCAATGAAGCTGCTTTTTCTTCCCCACAGGGTGATTCTGGTGGTCCTCTGGTGTGCGACATGAAGGCTGTTGGGGTCGTGTCTTTCAACATGGACAGCAACTGTGACTATCCAAATGTTCCCAATGTCTATACAAATATATCAAAATACCTTCCCTGGATCAAAAAGATTATCAAGCAAAATAAATGTTGAATTTTCCACCTCTTGTTTCTGCCCTTAAATCTCTTAAAAATCACTTTTACAGAATGGACTTTCTTAAAAACTGACACATTTGTTTTTATTGAATAGGCTTTATTTCTTTATCTTTTGAATGTTCTTTTTACCTCTTAATTGTTATCACATCTGCTGCCTATCCAAACTTTGGAAAGCATTATGTGCTTTTTGCTTCAAAAGTGCTCTACCAGTAAAACTATTACCCTTATTATTGTGTGTGTATTGCTGTGTTTGAGTGGTACTGTCAGTGTTGCTCTTTATCTAATGGGAAATAAAACTTGAATGTTAAGAGTTGACCAGAGTGCTGTGGTCTGTCTATGCAACATTACTGATAAGCAACCCAAGACTGACACATGGTAATACTTAAAACATAGAATGTGAATTGTTTCACAAAACAAATGAAAGATTATTGTTCCCGACACATTATTTAGCATATATTTGTGACTGAAATTTTTCAGACAAATACTCAATAAGGTCTTAGAAGAAATGGGGTTTGGTACCATAGATTTTCTTTGACATTTTTCAGAAAATTTTGGGGCTTGTCTCATTTTTGAAAATTACATTCTGTGAATCTTCACCGCTTGTCCAGAACGGCTGGAGACACTCTCTTGCGACAGAGAGGTTAAACTGTGCTTAATGGACCTTTTAAGGAATCTCTAACTCTTGGTAGACAGTCAGATATGCACTTACTAACACTAGGCTACAATGGTCCACAACTTCTAAACACTGACTCATTCAGAAGGATGACAGCCGTAAGATAAACTGATGTAGGGGCACTCGATAATGAACAAAAAACAGAGAAACTATGCAACTCTTTGGACACTGGCCTTCTCTGCTGAGTATAAATGCGTTACAATTAGACAGCAACAGCTTGCATTTATGTCAAATACCACATTTGTTGGTACTGTATCTGAATATTCAATTTTGGAGAGAAAAACACTTGCTAACGTTTTGTAAGATGAATAATAATGATAACATGGAATAAATGTAAATATGTAAATATTTTGGGGTGGCAGTAACTCAGTCTGTAGGGAGTTTGGTTGGGAACTGGTGGGTTGCTGCTATGCTGCTATGCTGCTAAGCTGTACATTATACATACGGACCAAAGTATGGTGGGGGACTGGTAGCTGGAGAGGTGCCAGTTCTCCTCCTAGGCTCTTGAGCAAGGCACCAAACCCCCAACTGCTCGGGGCATCTTTCCAAGGGCAGCCCCCTTAGTGCATGTATAGGTACTGAGCATATGTGAGTAATTCAGGCCTGTGTGTAGTGTGTAATAACAACAGAGTGTAAATTGTAATTTCCCCTTGTGGGATTAATAAAGTATACACTATTATTATTATAATGTAAACGTGTGACGTGATACATGACAAAACCTTTCATCGAAGTCAAGACAAAACATGACAGAAAGAGTGCATTTTATACTGCATAATATATTATGATAAACAAATAAAAAGGCAATAGTTTCCCTGTGTGGATCTGTGTATGCTTGTGCTCTCCGGCATGTACAAACGCGAGCATTAGATTCATAACTGTGAGACTCTTGCTCAAAGTAGAATCTAGAAACTGTGGTTTCCGTGGTCTGGCTAGTCTGTGACCTATTTCAAAGAAATGCTTTGGTTGGTGTTGCAAAGTATTTCCATACCAAACCACATCAGGGTTGCATCTGTGTTTTTCATGTTTTATGATTAATGCAATTAAAGCTCACTTGCTGTGACCAAGTTGTATCTATATCACTAACAGGATGGCGATAAGGTCCAAAAGGCCCAGAGCGAGCAAAATAAGGAGATGTCAATTGTCAGAAATAGAGAAATGAGGGGGAGAAGGAAAAAGTATTCATGCAACAATGTGTCACATACTAAATATAGAGCTTCTTCACCCTGCTGCAGCACCAGATCTGCAAGCAGTTGTTTCAGTAGCTTTAAAACTGGCAGCTGAAGGAATGCAAGATGTAAGACAATAGATAAATAAAATAATGCATGTTCTGCATACATTTCTGCATCATGTTCTGACATGTCTTGGACAAACTAAAACTATCATCTCAGTTTGTTAGTCCTAGAGGTTAGGATTAGAATCCTACATAGAACATAATGCTTTGATGGCATTGATACAGAACAGAAGAAGTCATGCGCTCAGCGGAAAGACTTTGTAGTTGTGATCTCCACAAATTTGCAGGTTTTGTATGTTCTGACATGTCTAGCAGTCAGTCAGGGCTGGATCAATCCAGTAGGAGGCCTTAGGGCAAATGCAAACTACTTTAAATTGTCTGTTTTAACTGTCTGGCCTAAAGAATTCTGAATTCAAACAGGTCATTACAATTGTCATTACATTTTCCCTACGTTTGAATGAACACATTTCTAATAACAAGTGACAGTCCTGTTGGGGATTTGTAAATGTAATTTGCTTGATTGAACTAGAAAAATGTACCATTTAAAAATTGTATACTGAAATAATCAGGGCCTTTAAACTTTAACTAAGCCCCCTCAACAAGAAGGGGTCTTAAGAGCAGATAATAATATATAATAAAGACTTTTGTACTGCATAGAGTAGGGATTAGGCCAAGGGTCCCTTACCTCAAAGACAGACAAAGCAGTTATTGGTGCATACAATAAAATAATTTAAGTAATAGTAATAATAATATTTAATTAAAATAATAATTATTGACATTTTTATATAATTATGCATCAGGTTAAACATACATGTAGCAGAGTGAATCCCTATGCTCAACTGTGTGTGTGGATGTATACTTTATCTTCATTGTTGTGTCAAAAAAACTAAGACAATTCACAAACAGGCAATTTATCATTGCTAATATTATGTTGGATACATGTTAATGTATATTTTCAGACATATTTTAATTTCTAAGGACCCCTTAGGGCTTGCTTACCCCCTGCTGTATCTCTGGCATAACTTATTAACAAAGAAACTTTCAATGTAAATTATTTCAATATATATTTATTGGATTACCACAAACTGGTGAAGGGTAGCCTTTGTTCCCCCTGAGGGTTTAGGCTGTTACCGGCCATACCCAGTAAGTAATCCAGCCTTGCATACAGTGATTTTTATTCTTTACAAACAGAACATTAACTAATTGTTTAATAATTTTATTTTATTTATTTCACTTTCTAATAAGACATAATGTTGCAGTTATTGCAATTAGTATTTCCAACTGCTGTACAATGTAATTCAAACTTTTTACATTTATGAAACTTGTGATGATGCTTCTTTGTACCATCTGCTGGCAAACACGATCATTGTAATTAAACAATGGTTTCATAACCATGACAGGGAGACATTGTTGCTTCAATCTAAATCACCAAACTAGCTTCTGTAGTTCATCTGGTCTGTCCCAGAATTCAGAAGTAATGTTTGAGTGGGCTGTTTATGAAAACCCCGAAATTAATTTGTATCTGGTATTTTAGCATTAGTATCTAAATAATCCATTAAATATAAAGACAACAAAGCGTTACTGACTCATCAAATTCACCCATTTTAAGTTGACTTATTATAAGCTTAAACAGTGAGGAGAGGTAGGTCCACAATGGTGCACAATGAACAAAATTTAAAGATGCAGATTAATGGATTGATAGAGTGACCTGTTGTTAGACACAATACATCTTAAAATGAAATAATGAATAAACACATGAAGCTTCTTGGTTCCCCCCACAGCACAGGGTGATTCTGGTTGCTATGCAGCAGGACAGCTGTTGGTTTTGTGTCTTTCAACCGAAACATAAACTGTGACTAGTGATAGACCGAACTTCTACACAGACATATCAGAATACCTTCCCTGGATCGAAAGCATCCTCAAAGACATGGAACATTATGAGTAAAAATATTGCTCAAAGTTCTGCTTCAGCATACATTCATTGTAAGATGGACGTGTCTCAGATTGCTGTCAGTGCGGAAAAAAAGAAAAAAGTTTGTTTCTAATACCAGGTTTAATTTCCTTCAACAACCTCATCAGAAGACACCCATTGCATTTAAGTTAATACAAATAATCATGATAATCATAATGTATAATCTGTCCATCTTAACCAAATCCCCACTTATTACATTTTTTGAAATCTTTGTTTCCTTCTCAATAGACTAGGACAGCCTGGATCTACTCTGAGGTGTGTAATTTTGCATTTTTGAGTGAAATGGAGTGTAAACATGATGAGAGATAACTTCCAGGAACCAGATACTGTCTGGTCCATGCTAAATGTTTGGACAACCCAAACATTGCTCCTATCAATGATTAAGAAGTCATCTATAAAGTGTTAATAAAGCGTATCTTAGCTACAAGTAGTAGGGTATTACCCATCTCAAATGACTTATTTGGCTTATCAATACCAATAGAAATAAAACTCTTGATGCTGTACAATGCGGTACAGGACAAAGAGTCAGCCACTCATTAGGGAAGACTTTATAATCTTGAGGCCTTTCCAAATTTGTGAATGCTTTATGTTCTGCATGTCTAGCACAAGGACAGGGCTGGATTGGTTGAATTAATCTAATAACGGACTCTTAATGTAGCTAAGTAATATTCATAAACAATGAGGAAGGGAGGTTTAAAAGTCAGAATGAACTTAATCAAGAGGCTGAAGGGTCCTAAATGCAAAAGTGAATGAGGAATGACATGAACAGTAAGAAGAGAAAGAATGAATGAATGTGGCAGACTGTGTGAAACTGTTCACACACTGATCATAATGTGCTTCAGATAATGCACAGATCATGCAAACTGCAGATTTGGATGTGGTAAGAGTTTGAGGTGAAAAAGATAATGATCACACAAACGGCTTTATAAATGGTCGACATGAAACCCCCAAAGGAGACAAGTCAATTGTTTTGCTGGCATCATGCATGCTCTGCACCAGTTTCTGCTTTTTCATATTCTGATATGTGTCGGACAAAACAGTAAGATTACCATTCTCGTTATTATTGATTCAACCTTTCAATGGAACATTTATCTGACTTTGATTCTACTTTTATTTTACAGCACATGGAAGTGAAATCATACATGGGAAAAAAGCCCCGGAGAATTCAATGCTGTATATGGTCTCGGTGCAGAACTCCAACAAACATCACGTGTGCGGAGGATTCCTCATCAGTGAAAACTTTGTGCTCACTGCTGCGCATTGTGATGGCCCGTGAGTTACATTTCCTCTTTCAGCAATTTTTGATTTATGTAGTTAGAAATAACAATGAAAAAACCCTGGTTACCAAAACAATGCATCATGATCATTCTCTCAGGAATCCAAGTGTGGTTATTGGCACCCACGATCTCACAAAGGCTGAAGACTCAATGAGGTACAGTGTAACCAAATTCAAGCATCCATCTTATGTCAACGTCGGAAATGGGAACGACATCATGCTCTTCAAAGTAAGTAGATATTTATTTTTAGTATCAGCTCCAACTTCCAGCTGTTGTTTGTTAAATTAAAGTCTGATGAATAAAAAGAACTTTGTTATGAAATTAGACATAGTATTCATTTTTAATTTCTGACTTTGTGTGTCTCCAGCTGTCTAGTAACATTGGACTGAACAACAGAGTACAAACAATACCACTTCCCACAAATGAAGGGAACACAAATGAAAACGAAGAGTGCAGTGTAGCTGGATGGGGTTATACTGAACCTAGTGAGTCTGAGCGGAGAATGCCTCATGAGCTGAGAGTGGTGAATGTGTCCATCATTGAGTACACCGTCTGTAAGGAGGCATGGAATGGTCTTCCTGCCAATGTTATCTGTGCAGGTGGATATAACACAGACAAAGGATTCTGTCAGGTATGTGTTATCTGTGTTATATCTGTCTGTTTATAGAAAATGTAAAATAAATGAATGATAAATAAAGAAATGAACGCTCTTCTTCCTTGCAGGGTGATTCTGGTGGTCCTCTGGTGTGCAATGGGGTGGCGGTTGGTATTGTGTCTTTCAATCACGAGGTTAACTGTAATTACCCACATTATCCCAACGTCTACACGGACATATCAAAATACCTTGGCTGGATCAATGAAATTCTCAAGAAAAACAAATAAATGTTAAATGTAACCGTTCAGCATGCTTTCATTGTTATGCATTGTACTGCTCATTGGCTTTAGAGCAGCATTCCACTTCCTGTTGCTGCCTTTTAATCTTGTCTTAAAACTCACTTTTCCAGAATTCTTAACAACTCTATTTTAATTGCTTTCTTTATTATCATGAGCTGACTTTTTTGTATTGATCCAAAGCATCCTTGACATTATGACTGAACTTTTAATAAAGTTTTACTTTAGCATATATTTATTGTGCTCTGGAGTGTTTTTTGATGTCTCAGATAGCTCTGTCAGTACGACGATAACTCAAAATAACAGTTTATGTAAAAAATAAAATCCTTCTGTAACAATCTCATCAGACCACTCAAGTTGCATTTATATTTTAAGAAACAATAATAATAATAATAATAATAATAATAATACTAACAGAGCAACTCTTGCGTGTTGTGTCATGTTGAGTGAAAGGACTGTAAACATTTTAGCAAATTTGGACAACCCATTGGTCTTAATGATGACTTATAGCTCATTTATAAGCATGTTAGTGTGTTAACCATGTCAAATTGGGTTTTGCTATACCTTTAAAAAAAAAGCTGCAAAAACTGAGCAAGACACCCATACCAAGACATTGCTGCACTGACACAGAAATATATAGTTTTTTCATTTAACCTTTCTTTAATCGGGAAGTTCCTTGAGATTGAAATCTCTTTTTCGAGGGAGACCTGGCCAAGACGGCACACCAGTTACAATTTAAACATAAATACAGCATCACACACAAAATCACACATAGAGGAAAGGAACACGTCACATGTGGCAGTTGCATTTTTGAATTACATGGCATTTTAACATGGCCTTAAATAATGTAAGCAATAGATTTATTAAAGATGTTGGTGATAGGGACACATCCCCTGTGTGTTCAGTCTGTCCAAGGTTTCTGCTCAATGCAGGTCGGCCTTGATTGCTAGATTTAATTCTGAAACCCTGCGGTCTGATTTAGTTTGATCAGTGTTCCCTGGTTGAAGCTGGGTGTAGATGCCACATCCTGGGACAACGAAAAAGAGAGGACTGTGAGCAGCATCCCTATTGAATATGTTAACATAAAATTTAATATAAATACAAAATTGAAGGTGCAATGACATGAAAGAAGAGTAGGAACTGTAGGACTGTGTTCACACGTACTAATCACGTGATGTATGTGCTATGCAAAAATGCAAAATAGCATCGTCCATAGGATGTGGCTGGAAGTCAAGATAAAGTAGATGGAAATCAACTTGTTAAGATGAAACTCGGCTGTTGAAAGAGAATAGACTTGACAGCCTCAATACAACAGGTTGGTCATCTTGTCGCTATGATGAATGGCCTTTACAAGTTTCTGCTTTTTCATGTTCTGGTATTTCTCGGACAAAACGGTAAGACGCACAATCTGACTACTACACAATCCTCCAAATGTTATATTTATTCATTTTAACTCCTTTTTATTTTATTCTGTTTTTAGAACTTGGGAGTGCAATCATAGGTGGGAAAAAAGCCCCAGATAAGTCATGGCTGTACATGGCCTCGGTGCAGACCCGTAAATATAACCATTTCTGTGGAGGATTCCTTGTCTGTAAGGACTTGGTGGTCACTGCTGCGCACTGTGATGTGTGAGTTACATTTTCCTCTTCCAGCATTTGTTTATTCATTTGATTTTGGCACAACTTGAGAAAAACCAATAACAACCTCCCAATTGTTACTTTTTCAGGAAAGAGGGTGAAACGAAAGTTATTCTTGGCATCCACGATCTCAGAAAGGTTGAGAAAACAATTAAATTTGTTAAAAAGATCAACAAACACCCACTCTACAAAAGTGACACAAATGAGAATGACATCATGTTCCTCAAAGTAAGTATATATTCATTCAACCAACTAGATGACGAGTAGTGCGTTTTTACAAATGATTTGCATTTGGTCGTTAGGTTGGTACGGATTTAAACACTTGAAACATTTCCGGTGGGGGTAAATGTAAAAAAAAAAACGACCAGTGAAACTTTATCAAATTAACATGTCTCTGAAATGCAAAATGATGTCATTTTAAGCACTGTTGCAACCATCTAACACTGCTAACAAAAACCTTCATTTAAGTGATTCATCAGCTAAGCTAAGCGATTTCTAGCAATTGTTTAAATAAAGTCTTCATTTTGATTTTTGGGGATTGTGTGTGTCTCCAGCTGGATGGGAGTGATAACTGGTACAATAAAGGACAAGAAATTCAACTTCCAACTTCGGAAACAAACATCATGGAAAACTGCATTGTCGCAGGATGGGGTTTGAACGACGAGCTGAAGGTGGCTGATGTGTCTTTCGACAACTGTGCCGTCGATAAGAAGGAATGGTCAGGTCTTCCTGCCAATGTTATCTGTGCAGAGAAACGATTATGTGAGGTATGTTTTCTGTCTGTTTATTAAAGAAAATGAGGTTTCTATTCCATAAATGTATCAACGTCTTACATCCTCTTGAATGAACAACTAAAGATATTTCCTCCTCACAGGGTGATTTCGGTGGTCCCCTGGTGTGCAACGGGATTGCAGTTGGTGTTGCATCTTTCTCCAAAAGGCTCGACGTCTACTCGGATATCTCAAAGAGTCTTCCCTGGATCACGAGTATTCTAAAGCAAAATCGTTGTTAATTCTTACACAAACCTTTGTTTCACCATACTTTAATTGTATTTTGAAGGGGAAGTTGTGTAGGGTTTTTTACCTGCAATGAGAATGTTTTGGTGCCTAGGAGGTTTTAGCCAGACGCAAAGGAAAATCAAAAATGGTAAGAATTGGGAATCAAAATAGCAATTCAAATACTCTTTAAATGTGTTAAGAGTAATTTAAATTAATCAATTAAATCAAACAACCGACAAACAAGCAGAACATAACCTTGAATATGAGATTATGGCTGTACCGGACACTCACAATGATTTATTTGTATATTGATATCCTTCTTTTAAACCCAATTTTGTTAATTGGGGTTTTATTTACTCAAGCATAATATACATTTTTCAATCAAATTGTCAGATATAACAGGCAAATGCATATAGATTTCTGTCAAATAAGGTAACAGACTCATTGCCTTTACTGTACACAATCAGGTCATCTGTATATGTCTGAGTGGCTCTGTTGGTGTTTGCTCCATAACGGAAAGGCAAAATAAATAAATAAATGTCTCAAAAAGCAGTTTTCTCTGTCCTTTATTAGAACACACAAATTGTGTTTAAATTCCTTTTGAAATCTGATTTCTAGGAACCCACAAAACGTTTTAGACAGTAGTGTGTAGTAGAGCTGTTACTGGCAGATGTTCATTCATTTGAGTTTAAGAGGCTTTGTTACAGAAAGGCAGATCATTACAGAAGGAGTGTGTTGATGGTTGATAACATAAATCAAAAAGAATGTGTTAATTAACCTAATTGGAAAAGAAACAAAGCTATTGCAACTCTTTTACTCTTTAACTCAGGGATCTTCAACAGGGGGTCCGGGACCTCTTGGGGGTCCCCACAGTCACTGCAGGGGGCTCTCCAAATTATTGTTTATCTTTGAAAGTAAAAATGTCTTTACATGAATCCAACCTACTGTTTGCAAATATAAATCCCCACTGATGAGAGGCTGACTGGCCTATAGGCAAGGTAGTCCCTACATACAGATACAGTTCATCCTAAGGAGTCACTGTGCAACATGGATGTGTAAATCATAAAATCATGCCAATTATTTTAATAGCTTAGAATAGAATAGCATAGCATAGAAGACTATGCACTAAAAAGGTATATATACAGGCTTTACACTTTATTGTGGGCCCAGCTTAATATGCATCTTTTTTTACAATATATGCATTGGGGGGGGTCCCTCCTCTTCCATCTTTCTTTCAGTTAAGTGGTCCTTGGCTTAAAAAACGTTTTAACTCACAACCATGACCGCATCATTATGTATTTTATAGCTCAATGTCTCCTTAGAATAAAGTTCAGCTCAGCTGAAGGTTAATGATTAATGAGAAACAATCAAGAATGAAACAGTCCTGTACAGTAAATTGCCTATACATTATGACAAAGAAGATGTTGCATTGTGTTCATTCAGGCAAAAGGAAATGTTTTAAGTGGTATGATACCAGTAATATTATATGAGCAACATTATATGATAAGGCATGTTGCAGTTTGGTGTCCTTGACACACATCTTATGTTGGAAACTGTGGTTACTGTGGTTCAGCTAGTTTGTCACAATGCAAAGAAATGTGGGCTGTGTGTCAAGTACATCCCCACTAAATGGCCTCTGTGTTGCGTCTGTGTTATCTCCTTCTTACTTTCCTCTAAATGAAGTTGACTGAATACAGCCATTCTGTGTAAAACAAAACCTCATTTTAAATCCTGTTATATTTTGTTTCCTGCAGTGACATTCTCCATCAATAGATACAAAACTATATTTAAGTTAATGAAACAAATGCAAAGATCATTTTTATTGTGTATAATTGAGCTCAAACGTGTTATACAAATCTAAAAACGTTTTTTAAACACTTGATACAGTTTTACCGTGCAGTTTAACAGCTGTGAAAACTCAGTTGCATGTTTGAGCAGAATTATTCTCTCTGCATTACACAAAACCACATCATTTCTTAAGAACACTCTTTTTCAACACAACAGTGATGTAAAGCGATTAAAAGGGAAAAGGGAAATAACGTGTTAAAAGTAACAATCACAGAGCTTTATTTCAGAATGCTTAATGATTTTTATCTGGGAGGGTAAGTTGTGTCTGAGTGGCTCTGTCAGTGTTCGCTCTTTAACTGAAAGGCAAAAGAAATAAAGAAATGTCTCAATATAAATTAGAACACACAAATGCTGCCCTTTTAAAAATTGATTTCCAGGAACTTATCCACAGAATGGCTTAAGTTTAATGTACAATAAGTAGTTTGTAGTAGAGCTACTGCAACTGGCTGGTGTTGGCAGATGTTCATTAATGTGAGTTTAAGAGGTTGGTCTCTCATCCGAGTGACTTCTTCAGTTCTGACTTCCTCCTCCTTTGACTCCACAAAGATAGAGGCTGAATCCCACTTCTCCATCTTACATGTATGCGTCTCTCTGGTCGATGCGGCAGCCATTGTTGCCTGTTGCACCATGAATATCGCTACCCCTCGGTTTCAAGTAAGCTTGTGTTCTCCCTTGATTTTTTCATTCACTGTCTATGGTTCCAAGGGCCATACACCACTTACCCATTGATCAAAAAAAGTATTGGGACAGCATTCGTTTTCACGTGAACGTGCAAGACGTAGGGGTAGGGGTAAGGGGTAGGGGTAAGATGGAGAAATGAGATTCAGCCTAAATAACTGTGTTTCCCTAAAGAAGTCTCACAAAACGATTCTGCAACTTCACACCTTTAACCAATCCAGTTGATCTTAACCCTTCCCTGGATTTCAGGACTTAGAATATCCAATGATGACATAAGATTTCAAAAAACTCAAATAAGAAATAAAAATAAGAAATGCTCAAAATAAAACAATGTGGTTAAGTTAGTAAAGGTCTTTTTTTTAAATACATGTTTTGAGAAAGTGATTTTAAAGATGTTACTGATTGTGCTATTCTCAGACCCTCAGCAGGGATCACTAGAACTTGGGTCTTGAGTCTTGGGCCGTGCATCCGTGGTCAGTAAAATCTTAAAATCAATTCTAACACTGCGTGACAACCAACGAAGAGAGGCTAAAACAGGGCTGATATGATCACGTCTTCTAGTATGTGATAAAGCCGAGCAGCTGCGTTTTGTACCAGCTGAACGGGTGAGATGGCATAATCATGAGCCATGATTGAACTTTTTATATAGCTCAATGTCTCTTTGGAATAAAGCTATGCAACCTCAGCTGACAGCTGACTCAATTAATTAAAGAGACTCAATTAAGAAGAAGATACTGCATTGTGTTCTTTCAGACAAAAGAGAAAGTTGTATACTATCAAAATGTATTTATTTTATCCAGAGGCCATTTCAGCTGAAAAAAAGGTCAAAGTCAGCCACTTCAACCACTGTGTGCATACGTCTCTGGCCTGCAGTAGCCCCAGTGCATGATATTGATTTTCATGACAATTGTGAACATCATCACAACATGTGAAAACACAGATCTTGTGTTGTGTTTATTCAGGCAACAGTTTGAAATGGTATAATACCAGTAATGTTATATAAGCGACATCATATGATAAGAGATGTTGGAGTTGGAGTCTTTGGTGAACAAAGATCGACACTCACATCTTATGTTGGAAACTGTGGTTACTGTGGTTCAGCTAGTTTGTCACAATTCAAAGAAATATGGGCTGTGTGTCAAGTACATCCCCACTAAATGGCCTCTGTGTTGCGTCTGTGTTATCTCCTTCTTACTTTCCTTTAAATGAAGTTGACTGAATACTGTCATGGTACAACAGTGGACCCAAAAGCACGACTCAGAGCAGGGAGTAAAAAGGTAATGAAGCTTTAATTTCCAGAGAACAATCCAGGCAAAGGTATAAAATCGGCCGGCAGAAGACGTGGTCAAAAATACGAGCTAGAGGTCTAACCGCTGGAGAGTGAGACACACGAGGTACTACAACAATTTGGCAGAGAATGAATGACACAAGGTGAGCATATATAAAGTGGGACAGGGGAAGACTACACACATTAGGGAAGGGAGGGTAATCACACAGAAGGGAAAGCAGGCAAAGACAGGAAGACAAGTGACCTGAAACAGAGACGGACAGTGATTATCAAACTAAAACAGGAAGTCAGTGAAACAAATAAAACATAAACTAAGAGCGGGAACTGCATGTGACAAATACGCCCATTCCGTGTAAAAACAAAACCTCATTTTAAATCCTGTAATATTTTCCTGTATAATGTTTCCTGCGGTAACATTCTCCATCAAGAGATACAAAATGGTATTTACATTAACCTTTGTGTTGTCTTCCTTTCAACCATGAAAAAAAAACGTTTTGGTCACTTTCAACATGATTATTGTTTTTTCCGACATTTTTGTTCAATGTTGTTGTTTCAATGTTGAGGGTGCTTTTTCAGGTGCGCATTAACTGAAAAACGGCTCAAATTTGACCCTAGGACAACATGAGGGTTAACAACAGTGTTACATTCATTAACCGTAACACTGTTATTAAAATCTAAAACGGCAAAGACTTGTTGAAACGTTAAATACAGTTTTACTTGTGCATTTGGAAAAATGATACATTCAATCCCACAGCTGTGGAACTCAATTGCATGTTAGTGCAGATTTAGTCTGTCTGCATTACACAAAACCAAATTCTTTTGTAAGAGGATTCTTTTTTGACACAAATGTGAAAAACTGATGAAAAGGGGAAATAACTATAATTTTGCAAGAATAAAAAATAATTTTTAATCTAACAGCTAAAATTGAGGATTAAACTCATTGAATACACACATAAGGGCAACTTGGTGTCTGTAAAACAATGCAGACTACCATTTATAAAAACATTTTTTTACCTTTGCTATATATGTCTATTTTTGGGTCGATCATTAGACATGATTTGTGCGAAAAGGCCAAGGAAAAATTTATTAGGATGCATAGTTTCCTGGATCCATAATATAACTGGCCTTTAAAAATAAATATTTGCCTGCCTCTATGGGAATTTAACATACACTTATTTATTTACAATACATTATTTATTCACAAATACAATTGGGTGTGCAAACTTATGCCACTGTATGGCAGTTTGAGCCCTCAGAGCATTTTGGGCCTCAGTATAGCTTTTGCAACAGCAACGGTTTCTTGCATCAATAATGCAACCCTGTTTTGAAAATCTGAAACCACATCTTTTGTTACCCCACCAACAACTTCTCGAGAATCTCAACAGCATGTTGGCAAACACACTGAAGCAACAAAGACCACAAAATAAGCAAGACCTATTGTCTCTAAGAATTATAAAAGCATACGCTGAGGGTATGAATTTGACCAGAGACCATGGCAACCAGCTACATTTTACTGCTGTTCTTTGTTCTAAATGGTAAGCTATCTATACAAGACATTTACATCTGCATTTACTACAAACTGAAAAATAACTTAGATGAGCATTAGCAAATAATGACTGATGGTTTTGTGCTTCAGGTGCTGATGGTTCTCGTATTGTCGGCGGCAGGGATTCTGTCCCCCAATCGCGCCCCTACATGGCCTCGCTGCAGGTCCGAGGAAGCCACAACTGTGGGGGAGCCCTGGTGAGGCAGGACTTTGTGCTCACAGCAGCACATTGTAGGATACCCATGTAAGAATTCAAACATTACATATCAGTGTGGTATGAAAATCAACAACCAAATTTGCCAATGCATCACAGTAAACATTGCATTTTTCATTTCTTTGTTGAACTAAAGTCACAAGCAGTGTTTGGTGTTTTTTGCCCCCAACATCTCCTTCTCGGCAACGCAGCAATGGTTATGTTTAGGGTTAAGGTTAGGGTTAGCTTCCTGGAAGGCGACGTTGGAGGCAAAAAACACCATTGAGCGTCACAAGCAGAACAATTTTGAAAACTTTTTGTCTTGGTACAGTCAGGGATGCTCTCTTTGACAAAAATTGAAGGCTGAAATTGAATGTTCACTTTGGTTATGTGCCGTACAAGTCTCTGCATGTTCATTGTTGAAACATAATAAATGGAAAGCACTGATTTGTAGATAGGAAAACATATGAAATGCTCTGAAAGTGGTCAGAACATTTTCTCTATGCAAACACAGAGACCAATGTGAAACATTATTTATGTCAAGGGAGATAGTTAGCAGCCTTAAAATCGTATCTAATGTGCAGTCATCATTCAATTGTGATTTCTAGACCATACACAGTAGTACTTGGAGCTGATTCCCTGACAGCTGATGAGCCTACAAAGCAGACGTTCACTGCAATCAGATCCATTCCACATCCCAACTATGATGGACATGCAAATGATATCATGCTCCTGAAGGTAAGGGTGGATGTAGCTTATTACACTGCCAGATTTTAAGAAGAATTATCTTCATTACTGTTTCTAGTTTTGAACAAAATAGGATGTTACGATTACACAAATCTAACACAGTTAACATTTTTCTGTATTTTTCTTCCATTTAACTGCTTGTCTCAGCTTAACAGTAGTGCCCAACTGACTGAAGCAGTGCAGCTGATTTCTCTGAAAACAGGCAGGCTGAACACATCTAGTCATTGCATCACAGCTGGCTGGGGAATTATTGCTGATAATGGCACCTTACCAATCAGGCTTCAGGAAGTCAACGTAACCACCCTGCCACAGCAAACATGTCGCAGGAGATGGAGAACGGTTCCTATCACCAGGACTATGGTTTGTGGCGTTGGGGCCCGCGGCTTTCAAGGCTTCTGCTCGGTAAGACAATACACTGGCAAGACATGGATCAGTCAGGCGCTAACCTTTGAAGGAATTGTGTTTAGTGTGTATAATGTTGGAGCCACACTAAACATCTTCTTACAAACCTAGGATTATTTTGTCAAGAAAGATCTTTTTTTTTTTCCTGTTGCAAAATGATGCCACCGTAATTTTAGGTGTGCACTGAGCAACTGACCACACAAAGAAATGTCACACTATTTAAACCGTACTAGGTCTGCGCTGTGTAGAGCTTTACATTGAAACTTCAATTCAATTCAATTTTATTTATATAGCGCTAAATCACAACAACAGTTATCTCATTACACTTTTCATAAAAGAGCAGGTCTAGATTGTACTCTGTGATGTTATTAATGACGATGATTGATACTTAAGTCCTGAAGTTTTTTTTTAATAGATTATGGAATTAAAGTGCTTTTGTAACATAATCAATTTAAAAAATAAAAAATAAACTCTGTTTCGTTGCGCGATATTTCAATCCAGCAACATGTTTTGTTTGTAGCTTGTAGCCATATAGCTCCAGCTTTCAAGTAAAATGTTTGATGTCTTTGTATAGCTTTCAGATACTTAGCAACCTGGCAGGGAAGACTTGTCGGAGACTTTGCACGAGTATATCCAAAGGAATAAATCTATCTGAACGGCTATTTAGTCATCGTCATGTAACCCGACAACTGCCGTTTTAGCTGAGTGGAAGCTCGTAGACATACAGTGGGGTTCGAAAGTTTGGGCGCCCCAGGTGTAAATTTATATTGATGGGCATGAAGAAGCCAAGAAAAGATGGGGAAATCTCCAAAAGGCATCAAATGACAGATTAGATGTTTGTATAATATGTCACAAAAACTTAGATTTTATTTCCATCATTTACACTTTCAAAATAACAGAAAACAAAGAAATGGCGTCTGCAAAAGTTTGGGCACCCTGCAGAGTTAATACCTTGTAATGCCCACTTTGGCAAGTATCACATCCTTATCCATTTGTAGAAGCCACCCTCTCTTTAAGTTCAGCTTTTTCACAGATGGCATCAAGTTAGCGTCCAAAAATTGCTGAAATTTTATTGAATCCATTTTTCCTTCTACTTGTGAAATGTTCTCTGTGCCACTGGCTGCAATACATCCCTAAAGTATGATTGATCCCCCCCCCATGCTTAACAGTTGGACAGAAGTTCTTTTCATTAAATTCTGTGCCCTTTCTTCTCCAAACGTACCTTTGCTCATGCCAAAAAGTTCTACATTAACCTCATCGGTTTACAGAACTTGTTTCCACAATGCATCAGGCTTGTCTATATGTTCATTTGCAAACTTCAAACATGGATTTTTGTAGTGAGGACGTAGAAGAGGTTTTCTTCTGATGACTCTTCCATGAAGACCATATTTGTACAACTATCTCTTTATAGTGGAATGGTGTACCACGACTCCAGTGTCTGCCAGGTCTTTCTGGAAGGATCGTGCAGTCAAACGTGGGTTTGGACTTGCCTTTCTCACAATCCTGCGAGCTGTTCTGTCTGATATTTCTCTTGGTCTTCCAGATCTTGCTTTAACTTCCATTGTTCCTGATGACTGCCATTTCTTAATTACATTTCAAACAGAGGATATTGGCATCTGAAAACGCTTTGCTATCTTCTTATAGCCTTCTCCTGCTTTGTGAGCGTCAACTATTTTCAGTTTCAGTTTTCTAGACAACTGCTTAGAAGAAGCCATGGTGCTGATTGTTGGGGCGAGGTCAGATGAGTCTGGGCATTTAAAACCTTAAGATTGACATCACCTGGTCTTTCCAGACAATGATTGAGAACAATTCATGACACTGTGAGGTCTCAGCTTTCCAAAGGGTTAGTACAAGGTATTAACTCTGCAGGGTGCCCAAACTTTTGCAGATGCCATTTCTTTTCTGTTATTTTGAAAGGGTAAATGATGGAAATAAAATGTAACTTTTTGTGACATATTATACAAATGTCTAATCTGTCATTTGATGCCTTTTGGAGATTTTTTCATCTTTTCTTGGCTTCTTTATGGACATTAATACAATTTTTTACCTGGGGTGCCCAAACTTTTGAACCCCACTGTAGCTGCAGCTACTCCGTGTTGACCGCACCGATTTGGCTTGCAGTTTTTTTTCATTCAGCTGTACTCACATATTTATAGAGATCAAAATTAACTTATACATTGGCCGGAATTCACCTTTAAGTGTCTGATCTTTTCTGTTAAAGGGGGATTCAGGTGGTCCGTTGGTGTGTGATGGAGCTGCTGCAGGCATAGTCTCCTTCTCCGGCCGGCTATGCGGAGACCCCAGGACCCCTGATGTCTACACACGCATATCATCCTTTACAGAATGGATTACAAGCGTGTTGAACAACAATTAGGCAAAATAGATGAAATGGTAACATGTCAATATGCTTGATTAGGATGCAATTTTGAAGACAAGGTTCTTTGTGATATACAAACATGTTGTGTAATGTTGTGTAAGATCTGCTCATGCTGTGTTCAGATGAGGTGATACATTTTTGTTTCCACCACTTCTTTTGTTTTTGTTATACAGTATGCTTTGGAACAGGTCAGTCAAAACTCTTTGAATCAAACTTTAAAAGTTTCAAAACACACTGAGGGAATATAATAATGAAATTAAAAGTAAGGAAAATTCCCATGCACTCACTCATTTTTATTTTATTAAACAATGGGTGACAGTGACACCACCATAAAACCATGTATTTTATCATTACAGCTTTGGAGAACATTGTTTGTGTTTACATATTTAGTAGGTAGCTTCATTCTTGCAGCATAAATGTAATAGTTTCATTTGATTAACAATGACGGCAGTTGGACAAATGCTCAGATTATCCACGAGGGCAAGTGGGCCAGTGTCAAGGAGCACCAACCATTCACCACTGGGGGGAGGCACCCCATGACACAAGCTTTTAAAATATTTTTCGTGAAATTGTTGTATTATTCACTTGAAATTGTTGAAAGACCATTACTTGTTTATGAACTACTTATTTCACAACAATAATGATAATAATAATACATTATTAATAAATCAAGATTAAATGACCACTATCAGAGTTGAGTTGGTCCACAAGTATGGGCAAATGTATAATGTTTTTAGACAGACGGGCCAGGGGGCCTTGAGGTAAAGTGTCCTGGGGCACCACATTGTCTTAATACGGGCCTGGCTGGACAGCTAAGCAGGCTCGGCCTTCAGTGCACACACGCACACACACACACACACACACACACACACACACACACACACACACACACACAATCAGCAGCAGACTGTAAGGTGTAGTGTGTCAAAGGAGACATCATTGCTCATTACTAATAAAATACAATAAATGAATTGTTCCGCAGACACAAAAAAAAAAATGGTTGGCGATAAGCTCTGCACAGAGACGCTGCATAGTAGCCCCGGGAATGAACTTGTTTTAGTGGAACGTGCACGTTCAAAAGTTGTTTTAGGCGTGTGAGAGAAAACTCAGATTGGACAGATTAATATAATTAATAATACATAACACGATATAGACTATGTATAACTTGTAAACTTGCTGGAATATGCAACTTTATAATCTAATTAGTAACTTAACATAATGATAATATTGGTTCAGGTGATAGTGGTGCATTGAACTACGCTGTTTTCTGTAAGGTGTCAGTTTGGACAAAGTATGAATACCTTGCTGTAAAGGCAGGTGGCACGTGCCCATCTGATATTCTCAATTATTTGCCCATATTCATTAACCCTGAATACTAGGCGAGCTGTCCAATGGTGGTTTAGATTTATAAGGAACCTGGTACTGATTTGCATTCAGTTAATATTTCAAAATTGTTGTGTGCTCCTATTTGCAACTGTACTTGCAGATTGGAAAAATGCAAATAGTTTGTTCATCCTAATGGTTTGGTTGGAATTTGACCAAAATATTTCACAAAGATGGAAAAGCAAGTCATGTCATTTCCTATGCTGCAGAGGTAAAATGTCCATCTAGCATTTTAGTGTTGTGTTAGCTGGGTTTATGAAACTTAAGAAGCAGAATGTTGCCATAGGCCTAACGTTGACATTTAAAAATTAGGGAAAAAGTGACTTGGAAACATAATAACTTTAATACTAAATATAGCCGGGCGATTCACAGGTCCAACCTTTTTTCTCAATAGCAACTTCAAAGTAATTTCACACATGTGGTCCAACATCGTTATGAAACATATCCGGCAAGCTTTGTAACCATTGGACAAACAGTGCACTTTGTTTAAAATGCCTGATTGGTCAAAAACATTTATTTTAATTCAGTGTGATATGGAGCTCAGCTCACGGCAATTTGAGAAAAGAAGATGACCGACACAAAAACAATTGCTAATAAAGCCACGAGCTGCGATTCCGAGCTCTAATCTTGATTTGCGTCATTCCACGTCCAGTTATTGTGCATTTAAAGCGCCCCCTAGAGGTCAACTTGAAGGAGACTTGCAGTGTATGTGTGAGGTCATTATGTACACATTTCCTGGAAGTATAGTGCTGATTGGACAAACATTTTTTTATAGCCTGATTTGCTCCATATCACCTGCAGTTTGTTTGCGTGTATAGCGCCCCCTGGTGTTCAGTTTGAATGAAACTTTCAGGGCGAGGTTCAGATACTTATGAGGACATATCCTGAGAGATTTGTGTTGATTGGACAATGAATATGTGATTTAGAGTAAAACGTGTGTAATGCCACTCACCTATCTTGCGCTTGTAGCGCCCCTAGTGGTGGTCTGGGTATATCTGGGGCACAGATCTGAACATAACCTGTGAGTTATGTGATGATTGGCCTAACGGTTGCTGATTTGTGTTCATTTATGTCCAGAGCCACGCCCCTTTCAAAGTTCATTAACTTGAAAAGTAATGAAGATATGGACATGCTTTATACAATTTGTTGCTTGATCTATTGATGATTCACTGAAAATTTGGCGGCAATTGGAGCTACAATGTAGAAGGAGCTCTCAAAAATGTGTTTTTCAAACAAAATTTTCTAGGCAGACCATAATAATCCTTGAGGTTTTTTAGTAGAGCACATTAACCTGCACATGTGTGAGAAATTTAAAGTCAATCGGATTTACGGTGTGGGGGGCGTGACCTTTCAAAGTTTGCATTTTGAAGCCTTAATTACAGCGCCACCATGTGGCCGATTAGGTTAAATTTCTATAGAAGCACATGCACACCATTTCCAGTTATTTCCCCAAGATTCATGTTTCTAGCTCATTCCAGCTCACGGAAATTTGAGCCAGCGTGGCAGACAACAAATAATAATAATAATAATAATAATAATAATAATAATAATAATAATCAGAATCAGAATCATAATAATAGCTAAAACATACAAACATAAAAGGGTTGGCGGTTTGAACCCATAGACAGTTAATATCAATATATATACAGTCTATGTTTGAACCCTAATAATGCCATTTGATGCTGATGTTGCTTTATAACTATAACATCTTTTGTACGCTGTCTGCCCCTTTAAGTCAAATTGTAGTCTACTCTCGCGTCACAGAAAATCCCGAGCTCTTTGCCTGCTGTGGTCGGTTGTGTACTTTTTCAATCATGCGCACTTATACCGTAATTACACTAGTTCCTAAAACACTCGAACGCAGCATGCACCACTGTCTCCAGAACACCTGTGTGTAGGTTAACTCCAGTCGTTAAAAGTTCATGTCATTGTCATTAAAACACAAATTCCCAGTGTTCATTGCGCGCGTGTCCATGTCCTTATATGTGGTCTGGTAAGCGAAGGCTCGCTGGGAAGTAGAGTCTCGTCACTGCATCTCCCATTTCCCACAGGTTTCTCGAATCGCGAGATTTACATAGGCGGGTTGGTGTGTGGCAGCATTACTCTGCCAGACGAACTGAACAATACTGATATGAAATCTGCGTAAAGGTAATGAAGACATGTTTCGCGGGTAGAATAAGGCCGTTAACACCCAGGTGTTGCTGGTGTTCGTTACCTGCCGTCAGCGACACCAAAGAGCGGATGTAGCTAGCCGCCTCCACTTATCCTACAGTAACATCTGCATTGAGGTAGAGCTAGGACAGACGAGCGTTACTGGTAACCTACAGTGTGTAGGTGTGTTGGATTTAGTCCAGGACAGGTGGTATACGGCATGATTTATAGCGTATAGAGAATCGAGCTTGCCTCATTTAATTGTACATGTATGTTGCTAATGTCAAAGTTATTTGCACAAAAATGTAACCGTACAGTGAAATGGCTGACGCATTCTCTTGAAGTTGTGTCCGCCAGATTTATTTTTTTATTAGCTTTTTAATCCTTAACTGAGGCGAGACTTGTGCAATAAATATGACAAACTACACAGTCTCGCCTCCGTGGACTGTGCATTACAAACAGTGACCTCCATGGCTGTGTAGTGAACGTTAAAGCAAATACCTAGGAAGTTATTCCATCATGCAAATCTATTGGCTGTAGGAGTTGTCAGTCTGTGCTGAACAGCCTGTCACAGGTCTCTTCACACAGCCCAGCCTCTCGGCAGAATCAGAGGCCTTCCTCATGCTGTAGTTAATACAGTACATGTAAAGTTTGGCAGCTCAGAGCTCACTCACGTAATAACTGAACTTTGACCTGTCTTTCTCTTAATCAGTAGCCTTTGACTTTCTGGAGGCATGTCCAAGAAAAGGGGCAGGTATGTAGACACAAAGAAACCGTTCATACCATCACATGATGCCATTAATGGTGGTTTTAGAATCTAATGTAACAGTAAAACTACATTGTCACAAACAGCTGTAACACAAAGTTATTAATCCAGGTATAAAATTCTGGACATAACTATCTTAAAAGATTTACACCTGAAATGAATGTAAAAAAAAAAAAAAAGTAATATTGCATTCTGATTGAAATAATCAGATGCATATAAAATAGTGAAATAAGTTTTGAGGGTGGTAACAGTAACAGCAGACATCATCTAATTCATCCTGTTTTACCAGAAAGCGGAGTAGCGGGGAGCTGAGTGACACATTGACCCCAGATCCCAACAGCATTCTGGGAGTCCGCATTCAGCATAACTGGCGCGAGAAGGGGAACCAGAGCAAATGGAAGGGAACAGTACTCGACAGGCTTAGCGTGAACCCTTCTCTCTTCATGGTGAAGTATGACGGCTTTGACTGCGTCTATGGCATCGAGCTGTTTAAGGACGACAGAGTGTCGAACCTGCAGGTCCTGTCGGAAAAAGTTGGTGAGTTAGAAAGCCTCTCTTTCAATCTGTGCTAACTGGCTTGACTAATTCACGTTTCGGAATCTGTTGTGAACCGAAACAAAACATTTTTCATGTAATAAATGTGATACATACATTAAGGTGAAATGCACTTTTTGCAGCAGTTGGGTTACATATTGTCATCTTTCTTACTTTGATATTGTATTTCTGTTGTGTCTCCACAGTAAACAACAAGATCAAGATACCTCCAGGGGCGGAGGAGCTGGTGGGCAAAGCTGTGGAGCATCTGTTTGAAAAGGAGGATGGAGAGAAGAACGAGTGGAGAGGCATGGTTCTCTCTAGAGCTCCAATCATGACCAACTGGTATTATATCACATATGAAAAGGACCCCGTACTTTATATGTACCAGCTGTGGGACGACTATGCTGACGGAGACCTCAGGATTCTGCCTGAAGCAGGTACTGGTGATTTGTGTATGACAAAGACAGACTGATACTTCACAAAAGATATTAATTCTTTAATAATTGTGTCCTTAGGCTTTATAGATCAAGATCTGCTATGTGATGTAAATTATATTTCCACTCTGGAGGACTGTTAAATCTGTTTTTGCAATGGATACCATGTGAGTTCACCAGCAGCTGTTGAAGTCTGTACTCCTCACAGTCAGGGCTGTTGACTCCAAGTAGCAAACCGGCAAGATGACATATTTTTAAAGTGAGCTTAACAGTATACCATTGTGTTAATAACAATTAAAACTGTGGACATCTGTTAGAGGTGTGGACCAGCGCTGTCGCCGCTGTGTCTCTCCATGTTGCTGGGAGCCGTGTGTGAGTGAATGGGGGCGGGGCTGCGCGGAGAGTTAGAGGAGAGATCCAAACTGGCACGGCTTTACAGAAGAAATGGGTCATGTAACGCAAAATTAAACCATATCAATATAAACATTAATTCGTTTGTGGAGAGGCAGCAGATGCGAGGACTTTAGGTGCACCGGTGCGACTTAGAGGAAAAATGTTAGTCGCGCCCTGTGAGCTAACAGACACTAACTAGCGCCCTAAAGCCCTGTGAGCTAACAGACACTAACTAGCACTGGTCACTGCTGTTGTCTAAAAAACAACACAGACGGGACAAAATGTTGCGTTTACTGGTAAACCTCGTTACCAACGTATGACGACTATCTGTTGTGGAATTTTCCTCACGTTACTCTGTCCTCTGTGACTGTCTCCATCTAGAAACAACTCTGACTGGCACATGATCAAACAGTGGTTTACGCAGCGGTAGATTGGCTTTGCAAAAAAATCCGGAGCGTTCTATGAACGAAATGACGTATTTAAAATATTGTTTGATCATGCAAATTTGATCGTGGGAAGCCAAAATTGTGATTGTGATTAAAATTCGATTCATTGTGCAGCCCTATCTTGCAGCCATTGAAAACAGAAAACTCCTGACAGCA
Organism: Etheostoma perlongum; assembly: GCA_026937815.1. Classification (NCBI taxonomy): domain Eukaryota; kingdom Metazoa; phylum Chordata; class Actinopteri; order Perciformes; family Percidae; genus Etheostoma; species Etheostoma perlongum. Next base: position 27,834,739 of record CM049379.1, read on the forward strand.
TATGTCAGTCATAACAGCGAAGTAGGAGCTTGGAGTTAAATCAGTTGGTGTTTCCTTGGAGACATTAGGTATTTATGGTCACGATGTTCAATAATTAGAGCCAAGACTCTAATCACTGGTTTCAGCAAACAGCTTTCAGAGGTAATGGCTTTAAACATGCTTAAATTGCTGCATCTAATTTGACAATATTCAAATGATGCTGCCTGGCACACAAGGGCCCAATCCCAAAGTGAGCCCTGAGGACTAAAGACTCACAGACGTAATTGATCTCAAGTGCTGTGAGTGAGTGAGTGTGTGAGGCCACATGGGCTCAGATAGGTATAAATGGGATTGGGACAGAACTTCACGCAATCTCATGTTACCTTGGCGACGTTTAATAACAAAGATGTTGCCAAAACGTACCAGATTTGGAAATTTTCATTTTAAGTTTGTTGCTTTCCACACGGCTGAGGCCCAGGAGACGGCTGCCTGATTAAAAAAATAAATAAATAAATAAAAGTTTTACAAGCTGGACAACAGACGCCTGTACTACAAAGCAAGATTTGGCGTTAACGAGGTAACTTCAGGTTCAACCCGGGACTTTGTGTATCATGACTTACTTGTCTATCCATCCATCTTCGACCGCTTATCTGGTATCGGGTCGCGGGGACAGCAGCTCCAGTAGGGGACCCCAAACTTCCCTTTCCCGAGCCACATCAACCAGCTCCAACTGGGGGATCCCGAGGCGTTCCCAGACCAGGTTGGACATATAATCTCTCCACCTTGTCCTGGGTCTTCCCTGAGGCCTCCTCCCAGCTGGACGTGCCTGGAACACCTCCCTAGGGAGGCACCCAGGAGGCATCCTTACCAGATGCCCAAACCACCTCAACTGGCTCTTTCGACGCGAAGGAGCAGCGGCTCTACTCCGAGCTCCTCTCGGATGACTGAGCTTCTCACCCTATCTCTAAGGGAGACTCAAGCCCCCCTCCTGAGGAAACCCATTTCGGCCGCTTGTACCCTGGATCTCATTCTTTCGGTCATGACCCAGCCTTCATGACCATAGGTGAGGGTAGGAACGAAAATTGCCCGGTAGATCGAAAGCTTTGCCTTCTGGCTCAGCTCCCTTTTCGTCACAACGGTGCGATAAACAGAATGTAATACTGCACCGGCTGCTCCGATTCTCCGACCAATCTCACGCTCCATGGTCCCCTCACTCGCGAACAAGACCCCAAGGTATTTAAACTCCTTCACTTGGGGTAAGGACTCACTCCCTACCTGAAGAAAGCACTCCATCGGTTTCCTGCTGAGAACCATGGCCTCAGATTTAGAGGTGCTGTGCAAACACCGCCTCTTATATGTGAACAAGTGCGTCTCTAGATTGGGAAACCCTGGGTTGATTGAACTAGTTGATGACCAGTGTCGTGACACAGCTTATGCAGGACAGCGGTTGTTAGTATTAGTGAAGCTGGGTAACTGAAAGAAATCCAGGGCATGTTGATCTTGATTCGTAGTACAGGCCTCTGGTCCATTCCATTCCGTGGTCATGTGTCGTGCTGTTGTTTACCTTTTTATAATGTCCATAGACAGTTAAAGAAATGGACCAACAGATCCCGTTGCTCTGGACGTAGACCAGTGAAGGCTATTAGAAGCACTTTTCCAGTGAGTGCTGAGCGTTGCTGCGCAGCCTCCAACTGAGCTTGATGACGTAGATGCGACGTGAGCAACCTCTCTGAAAGTTGGAAGCTTCTGGTAGCTGTGCCAAAAGAAATCTCAATCATTCCCAATCTTGCAGTGACAGAGAGCGTAGGTATGTTAGGAGATAACAGGCACAGGCTAATTATTGCTAACTAACATGCTAGTTAACATAAGTAATTCAACCTAAACAGCTAATGAATGGTGAAACTGTCTGCGTGCTTCTCCTGACAATACGGTTATTTGTCGTCTATGTGACAGCAAGTTGCGTGGTTATGACACAATCGTTAGCCTATTTTTACAAAAACGTCTGCTACGGTGCCATAACGTGAGGTACAAGGAGCCTTTTATACATTGTCGTGTTTCTTTAGAAATAAACAATGGACAACTTAAGTTTATAAACGCTTCAAAAGTAAAGTTATTCCCTGTCAAAGTGGCACCAAAATGAATGAGAGTCACTAGAATGCTAATTGCGGGTGAGTGCTTTGTAGCATTAAAAGGCGCCATAGGAGCTACGCTACGTAGACGCTCACTTACCCCCTTGGTAATTTCCGTATTTCCCTATGGTCTCCGCAATAAACGCTTTGAACTGTGTTCAACCTTTGGTGAAGTCTGCATGGAAGCAGACTCACGGAAAGGGCTCGGTAAGTATGTACTCAAACCCTCACGCCCTTTAAAATTCGACATTGGGACAACTCTAAGCCCTTAAGAATTTTGCGACAACGCGCACCAAAGTCTGTGAGTCTTTGGGTTTGGGCCATATACATTCACAGTAACACCTAATCAAGTTTAATTCAGATGAAATATCTGAATACTGTTGCATTATGCAAGATACTAAGGCCTGTAATAACTCTTATAGTTTATTTGAGTTTGATAAATCATGATAAAAACAACAGATATACAGTTTTTACACTTGTCTGGAAAGTATTTAAACGTCTGGAGATTTATTTTTTTAGTAATAGTGATTTTGAGAAAATGAGACCGGAGAACAAAATTGTCTATATACTTCTGAGAGAGAGAGAGAGAGAGAGGATGTACACTTTCTTCATCTTTGTGATAATGAGGAGACGGACCATTTAAAGAATAACACAGAACCTCTGGTTTTATTACCTTTTTTATGCATTTCTTGTTCAGAAACCAAACCAGACGTTATTTTTTTGTTACACCCACTTTGTTTGGTGAGTTACACACCCAAGCAAATGTCACACTAACTCAGTCTTAACTGAAGTGTAATGTCCTAATGTTTCACTCCGCAGAAAACAAACACCTGTTGCCTGCAGACAGGAAGCCCGGAGAAGAGACGGAGAGTCTGGTGGGGAAACAGGTGGAGTATGTTACTGACAAGGGTGTGAAGAGAACAGGCCTGGTCATCTACCAGGTCCCAGCCAAGCCCTCTGTCTACTATATCAAATATGATGATGACTTTCATATCCACGTCTATGACCTGGTGAAAACCACCTAGAGATACTGTAGTGGACACTCTCCAGACCCCCCCCCCTTCCTTCATCTGCTTCTGTTCCACTCTTTGTTATAATCTGTTATCCAAAGTCATGCAGGGTTGAATAGTTATATGCTTTATTGTTCACAAGAAAGTGCAATCTGTTTTCCATATGCACAGCAGAACTGTAGCACCGCTATACTTGGCAATTTCGAGCAGATGGGAGGTTTTTTTGCTGCTTTACTTTATACTTTAAAGTTTGGACAGTCCAAGATTGCACTGCCCAACAGCGGCAAAGAGCAGTTGTTACTGCATTTGTATTGTTGTCCTTGATATACTGTACTTGATCAATCCTTAAAGTTATTATCTTTAATTAAATCCCAGTATGACTAAAGAAAGCTGCTCAAAATGTTCTTTTGAAGACACTTCTCTGTGGATCATCTAAACAGCTAGTAAGTAGAGCTGCACGATATGGGGAAAATATCTAATCGTGATTATTTTAAATGATATTGCAACTCACAATAATGGAATGATCATTTTTACATCATTATTCTTATTTTCATTGTAAAATATAAAAACAAACTAAAGATTTATTTTTTTTTAATCTGTAGAACACGACATCCCTGCAGCACCACAATACTTAATTCAAAATGGAATTTTGAATTTGTTTTGCCTTTAACAAATATTAGGCACACCCTTCAAATCAATATTGCTATTTTGATAAAATGTTGATTGTATATTTTTCTTTTGTGCAGCCTACTAGGAAACATGCATTTATTGCATTACATGGGCAGATAAATGTGTGTATTGTATTTATTGAACCATATATTATCAAATGCAGTGTTAGTACTGGAAGGAAGGAAGGAAGGAAGGAAGGAAGGAAGGAATGAAAGCAGAATAGCAAAATCACCTGAATGGGGGCCCTTATTTACGAAAGCCTTAAATGAATACTGCTCATGTGGAAATGTACTCCTGCACCTTTGCACCATATTTAGCATTGTATAAGATCCTTTGCAGTGGTGACGAAGATGCAGTTTGCTAAATTCTTATTTAAATTTGATCCCACACAAATCATAAAGTGCCTTCCGGCTTGTCACTTTTGCAATATTGTACATACTGTTTCTCCGACTGTCTACGCTCTTACTGAGTCCTTGCGTATAAAGGCTGCTTTTTTTTGGGGGGGGGTTCATTCAGTAGTGGTGACACTGACAGCTTGAGGGACATTTTGCAACCATTAGTTTATATTAGTGTTGTATTTTGCTCTTAACGCAGTCTAAAAAACATTACACACATCATCATTGGTTGTATAAGCTTACTGTTGATCTTGTGGGGAGCACTTTAATGTATAAAGTTTACATGTTTATGGTACGCTATATAGTTTCCCCAAAATGCTTTTTCCTGAAGAGCAAATGTGGCAGAATACATGCTTTATATCATAAGCATGAAGATTAAAAAAAAAAAAAAAAAAAAGCAACCCATCCTCAGATGAAAGTATTTAATATGTACGTTTGTAAAATGCCTTGTAATGTTGCCTGTAGTGGTTACTCTCATTTATACAAATATATCATCAAAACACCACCAGCTTTTAGTGAAAGGGTAATTTATTAACATTAATTATAAACTGAATATTTAACATATGGTATAATCAACTGACAAACCAGTTTGTTGAAAGTAACTAACTCTGGTTCTATTCTTTATAACTGTCTCTTTGTCTTGCAAACATGACACGTATGCTTGCAGTATTGGTTTCATCCCAACTTTGTCACTAGTTGCCAAATTGGTCTTTGCCTTCTCAGTCTTCTCCGAGTCACTCCGTGTATCCCTCAGTAAACTAGTCAAATCAGTAGGTATACCGTTACTTTTAGTTGTCAAAACTCTGCATGCTTTATCGGAACAGTGTGTCTGGAGGTATCCAAACCTTATTTTGACAGTAGAGAAGTGACAGTGTGGCAGAATTGGTACCGTTTCTTTAACCCACGGAAAAAAACTAAAAAACTGTACATCACCGCTAGTGGTGCTGTGTGGTGTTTGTGTTGTGTAGAGTGGAGTGACAATTGACTGTGCGTGCTCTTTCTCATGCTTTAAATAACCTCCTGTTCTGAAGTTGTTGTTGTAGCAGCATCAACAGGCCATTTGTGTCATTATTATTCTGTCATGAGTAATAAAGATTTTTGCACATTTGTTTGGTCTTGTTCTTTGAACGTACTGCCAGGACCGACAATCAATGTAGTATGTACTCTGTCTCAATAAATCAAAACTAAACACTAGATGTGTTTTAAGATGGATGTATTATTTAGTCACAAATGGTGAAACCGCATATATACAACACACACTCTTCATAACATTGTTTGGGTTTGAGAACAAAGGGCAGTGGTATTAGACAGCACTGATTAAAATTAAATCAGGTGGTATACACAAAATGAAAATACATTTTGCTTCCTTGCATTATGTACAACTTCCAACCAATGCCACTATCATATAGAGAACCACATTACCCATTTAGGAGACTGCACTCCTTGCAGCTGCATTTTTGTCAAGCTGTTTTCTTTAATATTGGGTGTTTCTTCTTTCTTGGGAGGGGCTACAACTTTTAAAGAAGTAATGTCATTTCTCAAGTGCAAAAACTCAAAAAGATTGATAAATGTCAGGTTGTCCAGAGAGTTCCTATTCACTTGGTGAGGTCTTTCAGGTACTGCAAACACTGATTTGTGTATCCAGTTGCTTTTGTTGGAGCCTCTGAAAGAGTTGAAATTGTCCGCCGCACCCCTGTAATGCAATAAAAACGGTTTGGTTTTAGGCACCGGTGTTAACCACTGGTAAGACGATCACCTCAAAGTTATACTAGTAACGCTGACATTGATTACTAACCCAATGAAACACTAACATTATCACTGCATCAAACAAGTGCACAACCACAATTTAAAATTTGGGCACCAAACACACCAGTAAATTAGCAACGTTGTGCCCCCTTTTTAAAAAAAATGTAATAATTAAAAACAAGGATTAAGCTTTTCATTCTGTTCTTACCAGAGTTCCACGCCTGAACAGGGGAGAATTCTACTTTAGGCATGGTTGGAAGCTGAGCCTGTAGAGGGAGGGGGCGTTAGTTTGAAGGAGCAAAATGCTAAATGTAGTTATGCACATTATATTGCATGTTCAACACTTCCAAACCAGGAGATATAATTAGTGAAATCATTTTGGCTGATCACTCTTCATTGGCAGTATTACAACATCCTGCGGTTAAATAGCCTACCAGTGGCAATAACAATGGAGTGTTGCTTCACTAAAAAGTTGGCATATTACTCCAGAATTACACACGGACTAAGAATACAAAACACATCATGCATTTTCAGTGGAGTATGCTATAGAAAGAAAATACTGACATTTTGCTATTGGCTACTCAGGTTACACTAATATCTTTACTGGGATTTCTGAAAAGACACAACTGGGAAAATGAGATCTGGAGTACTTATTGTTCAATGTAAAATGACATTTTATTGAAAGTTTTGTTCTTTAAAATTTAACAACTAAATAGGGTCTCTGTGTTAAAATGAGAGCTGGTGTACTGCCTCTTTATGCCTGAAATAAGCAGGTGAATTGTTATAGAAGAAGAACGTGAAACCTCTCCAGTGTGATCAAGAAGAAATAAAGGAGTATATATTTTTTTTTTTTAACTGTCATTTGTACTGTAAATTACATAATCCTTTATTTATATTGTTTATTGACACAAAAGATGTAAGAGAGCTCATGGAAAAGAATCACTTTGAAAATGGTTGTCTGAAAAAGAGAACTTCAATTTGGCAACTTAGTTAATAAATCCATGGGAGATCAGGAGAAAAATGATGCGTCACTAAGGGCAGGATGATTACTATTGTTGTTGCTGATATTGTACTGTAAATACATTATTTCTGTCTTGTGAAGGTGTCCTACAATTCCACAAGGGATGGGTCATGAGATGGACACTGAAATAAATACCACACCCCATTATATCATTCTTTCATCTACTGAATGAATCATCAAAAGCCATTTCAGGGGTCTACTACAGGCCAATTTCTAAAACAAAGTTTTATATGAATGTGTTTTCCAGTCATATTTTCCTTCCTTGTGATGCATTATCATGCCTACTAGCCCGTATCCTGGCCGTCCTGGATCAGAACTATGCATAAGCGATGCATCTTATCTGTACCTCCAGGCCAAAGTACTTCATCCATTCGTCTATGGCGGGGGGGAGTGCAGCCTTGGCCTTCTCCAGGGCCTCAGAGCCCTGTTCACTGCTGCCCAACAGACCGGAGTCACAGGCGACGTAGAGAGCTCCTCCTGCAATGGTCAACTTGGTGGCCAGCCTGAGAATGAAAGAACAGAGACAGTAAGGCAATAACCAAGATTACCCACCTCCGTATCCAGTCAAAACATGTCTCATGTAACTATTACTCCAGTGCACCACTTAGCTAATGAGACTGTCCTATGACGTAAAGAAAAAGATCAAATAGATAACCTTGTAGCTAGCGTTAGCGGATAAAGAAACTCGGTGTAAATTAGGCCAACGTCGAAATCCAGTGTATATAAACTCATTTTCACTAGAGAGTTATTGAGTCGACTTGCTATCCAACTAGTGCACAATGGTTGAAGATGACAGCTGGAAAGCTTTCGGGCAACTGACAGTTAACTTAGCATCAGTTAGCTAACTGGCTAATCGAGCAGCTAACATTAGCACCTACTGCAGCAAAATGTCAGGCAAATTGCGGGTGAACTAAAAAAATACAATAATACTAACTTCACAACGGGCAAAATCCTTGCCGCCATGGTTGACTGCAGTAAGGTTTCCTTTAACGTACTCTTATTCCAAGTACGCCAAGAATACAGTTGAGTGAAGGCTACCTGGATAGCTCTACTGAAGGACAACCCTGTTTGATTCCTGCGCACACGGGCTGTGTCAATAAAGTTGCCTTTTCAAAAGGAAAGCGTTAAAAGCATAGACATTAAATTAAGAGCCGCAGATTCGTGTTCATGCTTTTTTTTTTTTTAATTGTAGTTTCTTTTATCACAATGTCAACGCCTTGAGTAACACAAAAAAATAAAAATAAATTTAAGGAAGTGTTTTTGATGATCTGATAAATATAATTATTTACTTCTGTCTGAGATCAGGCAGGTCTTCAGGGTAGGGTCAAATTATGTTACATAATGTTGAGACCATATGTTTGAGACATCTTAAAAAATGGGGATTTAAGAAAACCTTTGGTTCTTAATAATGAACGATAAAGGACTAATAGCAAATTATTAAAGTGGGTTGAAGAAAAGTAAGGTGAACTCTGGATGCTTTGATTTGTTTAGAAAATTTGATCACAGCACACATTAATTAAGAGACATTTATAGCATTATTTCCCGGCGTAAAAGCTTATGATATATGTTGAGGAAGGAGGGTTCTTCTGTTAAAGTGAATTATTGGGTGTGAGGGAGTCTATTCACTCTAACGAAAGGACTTAGATAAAGCAAATCAACTTAGAAAAAAAACTAATCATGCAAGGATTGGAAATGATTTGTAGTGGGAAATGGGACCATAGGTCCACTCATCTGTTTAGTAGATCAGTGACTTTTTTACAACCAGATATTGGCAGATCTCCTTTTGCAGATGAAGGGCCTCTATGAGAAAGACAGTCATATCTTGCACATTTGGAAGGATTCTGGAAGCATTAGTGAAAACAGTTGCCGTAACATTTCAATTTCAATTTTCTGCTGAGAAAATCTATACAGTAGTTCTCACTAGAAAACGAGTTCTCCCTGACATGAGTCTGCAGATGTATGGAGGAGCCCTGAAGAGGGTGAATGTTTCTAGTTTCTAATATTTTGAATCTAAGTTAACATGCATGTTAGATCATGGTCCGATCGTGTTATCTAAATCGTGGGATAGTGCCATAAAGTTATACATATCATGAGGTGCCTCAGTTGGCTGGAATAGGGGGTAAAGTCATATAATTAAAAACTATTTCTGTAGCAATTATTCTGTCTGTAATTGATAACTAACCACTTACACTGTAACAGACTCATTCAACAAGGTAACTCAATATGGATTCATCAAGCTCTACAGAGAGGACTTTATGGATTTACAAGTCCCATTAAGCAAATCAAAGGTAAAGGGAGTAGTTCAGAGTAAAGCAGAGTTTCTGCACACTTTTTTTTCACCCAGTTAAAAACCAAAGGTGATTGAGCATTTTCAGTTGTTGGCCCTAAATTGTGGAATAGTTTGCCACAAACAATTAGACATCTGGCCTTCATTCATACCTTTAAAACCTGTCTATAGAACCATCTCTTTTCTTAAGCCCTGTTCTCTGGTTTTTATTTATCTGTGCAATGCTGTTTTTGTTATGATTGCATCAATATATTGTTTGCTTTTACAAATTTACTCATATTCTACTATTTATGCCTGTGTTTTCATTTGATCATTCCTTTGTTTTATTTTACCTCTTTGTAAAGCACTTTACGCAATGTTTGTTGTTTTTAATGTGTGTTGTTACATAACCCGGTACAGTAAATAAAACTAAAGAAGAAGAACAAGGGCCCAATCATGGCAGTCTACACCCCCAACCCATACCCTCACACTGGAAAACTGGCCTGGCCTGTTAGGCCTAATTCAAGTTCCATGAAGTTCTTTTTGTCTGAAAAACACACCCCATTTACACGTCAAGAGAAAGAGGGGAGGGATTAGGGATTACACAATCCATGCAAGGCAGTTGTGGAAACTGGAATTGTGCAAATCTGGGCTCACTCCTGAACACATAGAGCTAAAAACTAACAAACTCACAAAATGGGAACTTTCACAAAGATCCTATTAGCTAGTATATGTGTTGCTTTCCTAGCTGTCAAGTGGACTGCACCGAGTTTTGATGCAGGTAAGAGAGACGCAAGATCCAAGTGGATAGGCTAGTTTTTGACATATGACACTCTTGTAAACATTTTTATGAAAACATTTGAGGTTTGCTGAAAAATGCATTGGATTTGTGTTTAGCTGAACACAGGTTTTGATGTTACTATATGCAATTTGAAGTCAATCTTCTGAATAGTTTTGAAGAAGTAACCGTTTTTAGCAAACCTCTTACAGTCATGTATTTTGGAGAGTAATATGAATGAATGATGTAGGATTGACAGTGGAGATATGTGGTGTTTTTTTCATGGATAGGTTGTATAGCTACTATGTCCACAAACTTAACATGTTGCTATTTTTGTCACCAAGTCACGCTAATGTGATCCAAATGTTTCCAATAACTCAGGGCATTGTATAATAAGACTAACTAATTTAGTCAGATGAATCACTTAATGTTAAGGGTTTATATATGTTGGAGAGCCTTTGTGTGTTCCACTGTGGTTTGTGTGGTTTGTTTAAAAAAGTTTTTGATTCAACAAGCATGCATGGTGCGCTTATGTGATATGGTGTGCAATCTGATTGGTCGACTGATTGGTTGTATACAACAAGTAACCTAGATCCAGGCAATATACTGTTGCATGGAAGTGTGTGTTTGTGATATTCATATTTTAAGTTTCTCATTTTACGTTGACAAAATTATTCAAAATATTCAAATGTAATTGCTTCAATAAACAATCTCTATGTACTGCCACATCAAATCATGGTCTACAGTCCCCACATTGCAGTACCGCACAACCTTTATGCGCACATTGCAGTACTACTACATCATGTTACTGTTGTAGTGATGGGACTCTGTGCATGCTTACGGCTCTGCATTGCTCAAAATATCTATGTATATTAAAGATGAAAGTTTAAAGCTCCCCTGGGGAAATTTAGGAAAGGAAGCACAAATTGAGTGAGTAATTGGTGATAATCTGACATGCTTTCCGCTTGTGACTGAGGCCTTACCAGAAAGAGAATGCGGCATTTATCCATGCTGTGAGCAAGCAGTGTATAAGTTAAGGTTTGCCAAGTAATGTAATTATATGGTTTGAGTGGGGTAATGTGTACGGTTTTCAATAATTACAACATCAAATGTCACTTTGTGAAATGCTACAACTACGGCCTTAATGAAGATAATATTTTAACATTTTAACTTTTAACAAGACTGTATCTTACAAATACTAAATGAAACCTAATGATTTGTTTAATATGTGCTCTGTTCTATACACATACAAAGGCGCAAACTCTTCATTTCTTATTATTATTCTTTTTACATGTGGAAATAACAGGAGAAAGTGTGGTTGTTTGCACATTTGAGGGTAAAAAAGGAACTGATATGCCTCCATACGAAAGAGTGTTGAGGTTGCGAAATAAAAGCAGTTACTTTTCTTTCATAAAAAAGCACAGTATTAGGTTAATAAATAAACATGATATCTGACTACTTTATCACCTTATATACTGTAAAGAGGAGACGGATGATAGTGGCTATGTTCCACCTCCGTGTCAGAGTCCAATAAGTCAAGGTTGTTAAGGCTCTAAATGAAAGAACCTAGTATATGGGACTTTGACTAGTTGACTTTTTATGATAAAAACACTTGTGTTGAATGATTCTAAATAACACTTTTGAAACAACAAACAAATTGATATTTATTAAAGTGCTCATAATATGCTTTTTGGCTTTTTGCCTTTCTTTTATTGTGTTTTATACCTTTTTGTGCATGTTATAAATTCAAGTGAAAAAGCCCAAAGTCTACCCCAAAAGGACTTATCATCCCCAACAGATAACACTGTCCACAAACTGCTCCAAACAGCTCTATTGCAGTCCAGCCTTTACTTCCGTGACCAACGTGCATCACTTTGTAAGACCTTACAATGCTCGCCTAGCTGCTAGCGTGGCACGCCTTCATATTCTGCAACTTACTAGCTAGCAGTGCATACTGCGTATGTGCGAATCCGAAAAAAGATGTAACAGAAGTGTGATGCCTCACTCTGTAGAGTGAACAGAGAGCTCAACACACAGGGTGAATAGAGGAGCTACAGCAATGTGCAGTACAACAAAAAAATATAGTGTTTTTTGAAAACTACATAATCCTATTGGGGTATAACCTCTAAATACAATTATGAGCCTGAAAACCAGCATAATATGAGCATAATATATCAAATACCAGTAGACACAAACACCTGTTGAGGCAAAATACAAGTATTGTTATCGAAATGTCCAAAGTGTATCAGTGACACTCAAATTTAAATGTTTATTAATTTCCATCAACACAACTGTGTTCACATATGAGAATGTCTTTGTTTTTGTGTGTTTCATGTGTCCTTCAGAATCTCTCAGAGGTGCCAGGGTGTTGGTGACTGGGGCTAGTACGGGTATTGGTGAACAAATAGCATATCACTACGCCCGCTTCGGTGCCCAGATAGTGATTACAGCAAGGAGGGAGAAAGTGTTACAGCAGGTCAGTGACCTCAACAACATAAAAAAACAAATGTATGAACTAACAAATGCTTATGATTCTGTACTGTGTCTGTCATATCACGTACAGTATATTGGTTGAATTAAGTAGGCTAAGACATAAACCAATGTGTCTGGCTATAGGTTAAAGAAAAGATCTTCAACAAGGGGTCCGGGACACCTAGTCCTCAGAATTACTGCAGCCGGGCCACCAAATTATCATTAATTTTAATTTTTTTCAAAAATGTTTAACATGAATCCAACATATTAATGGCAAACATAAATCAGCCTATTAATGATTACCTATGGGCTTACTGGCCCATAGGTAAGGTCACTAAGGTAGCCATCCACTGATACAGTTAGACCTAAGGTATTGTATTGTACATGTTTCTTTAACATAAAAACTTAGTTTAGCTTAGTCAAAATCAAGGAGGACACAAAGGATTTAAAAACCATGATGGACTTCAGAATAGGTCAATGTCTTGTAATGTTTATGTCTCCAAAGCTGAACGCTGCTGTTGTCCTTTCTCAGCGATAAGGTAAAACACTTGCGTGAATGTTGCCAGACTACACCCTATTGGAATAGCTATGCTAAGAAATACACAGAGAGTTGTGTGGAGGCTTACATGGCTTTGTATCAACTCATTTGGCAATGGCTTGAATGAACCGGATGTTCATTTATATAAAATTGTTGGGCACTATAGCTTTAATAACACACATTCTTCAGTTAGTTGAGTGCCTGCATTAAGCCACAATTGTTTTCTATACTCATTTCTGCAACTGCATTTGATCTATTATTTCCAATCTTTGCTAACAGGTGGCAGAAAAGTGCCTGAGTTTGGGAGCCCAGAAAGCTCTCTACATAGCAGCAGACATGGCCAATGAGTCAGATCCTGACAAAGTCGTAGATTTTGCTCTGGAAAAACTCGGAGGGTTGGATTACTTGGTTCTGAATCACATTGGACCAACCGCCTTCAGCATGTGGGAGGGAGATGTAGAGCACACCAAGTGGCTGATGAAGGTAATGCAGCATTTTGACAGTCAATCAGCACATAACATGAGGGGAATGCACTGATCTCTGTTTTCCAAAGGTCAATTTCTTCAGCTACATTCAGATGGCTTGGAAAGCTTTGGCCTCCCTTGAACAAAGTAAAGGATCACTGGTGGTTGTTTCATCGCTTTTAGGTAAGTTTGCCACATCATTTTTATACTTGTTGATGAAAGCAAACTGTATGAAACATAAACCTTTACATACATTATCACTTGCACATTTTTTTTCACACATTAATTCCAAATAATGTATAGTTTTTCAATTCATTTTTAGATTTTTGTTTTTGTTGGATTAATAGTAATATATTATAAACTTCCGTTGTATAGCACTTTTTCTTAACAAAGTGCTTGCCAAAGAAAAGAAAACTAAAAAGACAAAAACATACTTGGTTGGACCGCATCATTTTGAAAACATGTTGACTTTCAAAGTTCATGCTTGACCAGCATTTTACGCCTCAACATTCATTAAGCTGTTGTGGTGCTTTTGATCTCATCACATGATCTTCATTAGCAGTCACAAGATTGTAGATGTTCAAACCCCCTCTTCTTTTAGGGGCAGAGTTTTTTATGACTCGCACAGTGCTCCGAAAAGGTCGACTGAACACTTTCTATCATCGATTGAACAGTGCTGAAGGTCATGACCGCCAACAGCAGCTACTAAATGGACATTGTAGTATCATTGTTTGGAAAATGATTAGAAATGTTGTACTAAATTTCTTGGAAATGTTTTACATTCAGTTTTTTCCCTGATGCATTATTGTGTTTTATTTGTTTCATCATCTAGGAAACGTCAAAAACAATAGTCAGGATTTGTGCTCCTTAGATGAGTTTATAAGTAGACCTGGCCACGAGAAAATTTTGTCCTAACTTACAGTATAAACATTTAGGAAAATGCTGATTACTCCACATCCAACTTTGTACAGACGCACTAGTTAAGATCCAATCTGTGAGTGCATTATGTTTGACATCTGACAAAAGTGTACTGGAAAACCTGACTCATTGTTATTGATGCTTCACAGGTAAAATGCCCAGTCCTTTCGTGGCACCATATACCTCAACAAAATTTGCCTTGAATGGTTTTTTCGGGGCCCTTCAGCATGAGCTGGCTATGAAGAAGAGCAATGTGTCCATCTCTATATGTACACTGGGGCTCATTGATACTGAATCAGCTATGGAGAAAGTCAGGTTAGTCAAAGTGATTACTTTTTATATATAATTTAATTTAATAATTTAATTTTAACAATAAAACATCAGAAAAATAGTAATAAGAAAACAAACAACAAAAATAAAACTCCATTATTTCCGGTACTTAAAAACCTCTATTTAGACATGCAAAAAGGAGTAGGCAGTAGTAAAACTTATATACTACACCACCATCACTGATACTTTTATATTGATAGGCTGTAACTTTTTTGGCATTGTGTTCACTTAAGAGCTTATTTTTCTGTCTCCTAGTGGAGTCACAAGTGTACCAGCCTACCCTGCCACAGATGCAGCCCTGAACATCATCATAACAGGAGCTACGAGACAGCTGGAGCTCTTCTACCCTTGGTTCACCCACGTTTTGACTGTGACCAAAGACTGGTTCCCTTCCTTCACAAACTATGTCATCCAGAATTCTTACAAATACAGCCCATGAAAAAGATTCATTCTGTAATTGATGTATTCCACTACGCAAATTTAGACGTAGGTGCATTAAACGACATTCAGAACATTCATTTTCTTCAATTCAATTTTATTTATAGTATCAAATCATAACAAGTTATCTCAAGACACTTTACAGATAGAGTAGGTCTTGACCACACTCTATAATTTACGAAGACAACAATTGCAGTAATTCCCCCAAGAGCACGGAGTCCATGTGAGTCATTCTCCCTTCGTGTTCACGTCAGTGGCTCGCTGCTGCTCTGTGCTGCACTGTGGCCTAGCCAGGCATGCACATGAGAGGAGTGCTTACACAGCAATGCTCATACAGTAACAGTAACCACTGACAACGCAATCCGGACCCACATCGGCTGGACAGGGCCATTGCGGAAGCTAACGCACACCCTGTTTACACCATTAACGCCGTGCAGCAATGTTAGCCGCTGCCATTTAGGCTCAACCACTAAGTACACATGTAGCAGAGTCACCTCCATGTTTGCTTGTGACGTCGGAGGCAAGGGCCGTTTGCAGGCAATCAATCCTTTGAATGTGGTATAGTACAGCTTTAATATTCTAACACAATCACACTTTCTGCCCCAATCTTTCCGGGGTATCAAATAATGTTCCGAACAATCAAATGGTTCAGGTTATAATATGTTACAATAAAAACTAATTAATACAAAGTTGTCTTCTTTTCTTTGTTTGCTTTTGAGAGAGGTCCAGTTATAAAAAGTCTACATTTGAAAAAAAGCTTGTAGATTGTTTTGTTTTTCATGTTGGCCTACCTTAAAGACATTTAAAAAGGGTTAGTTTTTATCTGCACAGCCCAGCCACCAGCCAAGACACCAATAGTCCAAACAGTGCCAAAAAAAACATCCACTTGGTTTATTACTCAGAAGACACCAAAGGGGGCAGTACACAGGAGGAGAACATGCTGCTTGACAGATCAGTCAGGAAAAGATAGTTAGGCTAAATCTCATTTCCCTTCTTTTTCATTTTAGATTCAGTGGTAATTTCCATAGACAGTTATAGAAATGGATCAACAGATCCCGTTGCTCTGGACGGAGACCAGTGAAGGCTTTTAAAAGCACTTTTCCTGTGAGTTTTGAGCGTTGCTGTGCAGCCTCCAACTGAGCTTGACGACTTAGTTGTAAGTCTTCTGGTAGCTGTGCCAAGAGAAATCTCAATCATTCCCAATCTCGCAGAGATGCAAAGCAAAAGTATATGTAAGATAACAGGCACAGACTAATAATTGCTAACTAAATTAACTCAAGTAATTACACCTAAACAGCTAGTGTAAGTCAAAACTGTCTGCATGCTTCTCCTGACAATACGGTGATTTGTCGTCTATGCGACAGCAAGTTGCGTGGTTATGACACATTTGTTAGCCTATTTTTATAAAAACGTCTGCTATGAAGCCATAACGTTAGATACAAGGTAATGGAGCCTGTTATGCATTGTCGTGTTTCTTTAGAAATAAACAGTGGACAACTTAAGTTTTTAAACGCTTCACATGTAAAGTTATTCACTGTCAAAGAGGTGCCAAAATGAATGGGAGTTAACGGAATGCTAACGGCAGGTGAGTGCTTAGTAGCATTAAAATGGCGCCCCAGGAGCTACGCTTTCCCCCTTGGTAATTTGGATCATCAAACTTGTCACGTTTCTGCAGTTCTGTGGTAAAAGTGAGAGGCCTGGTAAAAGCAGAAAACAAATAAATACATTTTTCCTGAGTCACACTGTATTATTCTTGCTTGTGAAATGTTTCCTTTCAAAATATTGTTGGAATATTGTTGTCCTTATTTGAAAGAAGATAGTTGAAAAGTGAGGTGCTCAGAGATGCTGTGATCTTAAACACGTTAACACTCCGCCACCAGGACACCCCATGAACACTTTCATTGAGGACAAAAAAATCATTAGTTTCTTTTTGATTAGTTACAGTTAAATTGCAGTAACGCCTGTCTGTCTGTCTGTCTGTGTGTGTGTGTGTGTGTGTGTGTGTGTGTGTGTGTGTGTGTGTGTGTGTGTGTGTGCGTGCGTTATGTGATAGCCCAGTCTCATAACAGTTTGTGAAAAGGTGACGTTACTTAATCTATTGATTCGTGTAGCCTACAGGGACATGTTGTTTTCGTGATGGTGAGCACGAATTTTAAACTAATGGGGAGCATCTTTTGTGATAACAACACCATAATGGTAGCTAGTAGTATTGAAAATCCGCAACTGTCCCGTTGTTGTAGCACTTCCATGAATCCATGACGCTAATGTCCGATTACTCCACATTTTCATTGGGATATTTTGTGATAACGCTCTGAATCTGCAACGTTCTCTGTCAGATAAATCAGTAAAGTAATTCATTTCTTTTATTTTCACAACAAAAACATTAAAACAGTATTATATGTTTCTCAAAAAGAAATCAAAAAGATGTGATGGACAATTATAATTACAAAATTCAGACAACTTAGGAGCAATAATTTTACTCTCTGTTTAAACTGTTCTTTAGAAACCTCAATGAGTGAAGTGGGAAGACTGTTCCATATCTTTGACTCTCAGCAAAAGTGCTGGGGAAATAACTTTTTTTATAGAGCTATAAACAAATAAAGCAATTTGAAGTTGATTCACTTGATAAACACTAAGAATACTTGCCTGAGCAAACAATGATTCTGGTGTCTATGATTTACACAAAAAATTATTCTTAAAGCTTGCTTCTAAAGTTAAAAAATAGATTCTAGTTTAGTTGGGTGGGTGGTAGCCCTAGCAACATTACAGTAGTTAGGCTAATATATATGGACACAACATTGAATAATACAACATAATTGTATTAACTTTTTGTTAATTAGGTGCCGAGTATTTCCTAGTATTCCAACTAGTTTAGCTATTTTAGTGCTTATGGCATAATGTGAGGTCTCCAGGATAAATAGTCATCTAGTATAATGCCGAGAAAATGAGCAGATCTAACATTTAGTGTTAGGTCTGCTCGTTTTAGAACATTTTAGTTAGCAGTATGGTATACAAGGGAGTTACAGAGTAGGTGGTTCGGGGTCCTTCTGTAAGTAATTTTTGTGTACAACTTGGTTTTGATGAATTCTACAAGCAGCTTAACCACAGGCCACGCAATCAGCCCATATCCAACAGGCACATTTTCATCGGGCACTGCACTAGTTTATAAGAATCAAGTAAATACCCCATACCATAGCCTGAAAGGAATAGTACTTTAAATGTACACATGGGGGCAGTAGTGCCAAAGTAGCGAAGTCAGGTTCTTCATCTCCAGCAGCCAGTGATGTCTGTAAAGACCATTGTCTGTAAAGAAAATAATAATAGCAGACTATCCTGCATTTGATGGTGATGTAGCAAGTTGGTTTGAAACATTTTTCTCATAAATACTGACTTCTTTGGTTGAAAAAATAATTGAGTGCCCTGTTTTTACAGATTTAAATCATCATTATTTTTTTCAAACCTCCATCACCATATCAATCCTCACCCTCCCTGTTCCTTTTCCTGTCTTCACTGTTCTCAACCCCTGGATTCCTCTCTGTCTCCATTCTTCTCTATTTCACTTAGTTCCATCTTTCCAAAGCTGGCCCCAGTAGGCGTTGCAGACTTCCTACAGAGCAGGACTTTTTCAGTGGGTTCCTTTGTCTTTGTTCATCATCCTCTAAAAGCACCACAGGCTTCCTGTGAAGCTGTTGGCTCAATCCATCCTGGTGGTCTTTTCTTTATTGTAATACACCTCAGAGGTTGTATCCTGCTGATAAAGTGATTTTCTACTGTATTCCCAGAGTGAATTATCTTTGTCACAAACCTTGGTAAAAGTAAAGTGCCATTTGAAAAGTTGAGAAACAAAATGAAGAGCATTTTAACCATGCATGTAAATGACGCCACACTTTGAATCTTTCATATAAAGGTTTGCACAGTTTCAATGTATATGCCTGTTTGCATTGTTCTCTTTGAAATGGTATGATCTCCCTACAAATGTTTTGTCTCCTTCTCTGTGTGTGTGTCTCTCTCTCTTACACACACACACACATATGGTGGGGCCTCCTTGGGAGGAGAGCAGGCATGGCCTGGGAGAACAGCCAGAAACACCTGCAACAGATTAGTGTTCCTAATGCTTGGTAATAAATCCTCTCACCCTTCTCTAACATCTCCATCTCCACCAAGCATTGATCTTACAGGTTGAGGAGCATCCACCCACAACACACACTCACTGCACAAAATATAGTATCAAACACTGAAACATTGATGCATCCGTGGATGCATTTAGTTTGTCTTTCTCAGTTATTATCCACTGCCATGCATGCTGCAAAGGAAACTACACATACACTGTGTATAACCATTAGGATCGAGAGTATCTCAATCCTAATGGTTCAGCATTGTGGAGCTTTTCCCCAGGGTTTAACACTGGGCTCTATATCAAGATCAAACATTTTCATTATGACTGCCAACAGCCAAGGCCAAGACTAAAGCTGAGGCTGTTGCTTTACTGACTACACATAAAACTTGAAAGGTGGCAGACTGATTTTCCAGTTGGACTCTTACTTACAGCAGTCTGTAATGGAGGGAGAATTCTGCTTTAATGTCCGTGATACAGCATATTATTTAATCTGTATGTCGACCGATTAAAGAAGACAATCTATGTCAATGGATATGCACTACAGTAGTAAAATCAAACGACATGTAAAATAAGTCCATAACCCTTTTCCAGATAGCATACTGTATGCCCTCGGTTTTATGTTTGCACACAGAGTTTGCTGATGCAGCAGAAATGTCATGTTTCAGACCATAAATAGTCACCTCTCCATGGCAATAGTACAGGTCCCAATTTATGGTTCTTTCTTGTCTTGCTTCTTTGAGCACAAAGGACACTGCTCCACAAATCTTTGTCCAGCTTCATCCATCATTTACTGTGAGCACTACAGAAAGAGTGGCCTTGACGTACACACACATACGTTGTGTCATGCCTGTTCGCTGACTTGTGTGTATTACGTATGTGTGTGGCATTTATCATCCGCTAGCTTAGAAGGGGGCAACCAACTGGTGAGAATGTGGCTCAGGAGCCTCCCATGTGAAGATGGAAGTGGTGATGGCAGAGTAAACACACAAATGCATTATATCTGTATGCTGGTGCAAGCCTACCATGTGACAGGCAGACAGTACTCTCTCCTGGAAGGAAGATGAAAGGCGTAATTGAAAGTAAGTACTGAAAGGAACTTTACACACACAAAATATACTACTTTTTCAAAATGTATTGTAATGTTATTGGTCACTCAACTGTACTGTTGTAGGCCTACTGGCTGTTTGTCTTTTGGACAAGTAATTCTGTACATTAAATGGTTAGCTTAGCTGAACTTAGCATAAATACCATCCCAGCTCATCCCAGCTAGCCCTTCATGAAATGCCAAATAAATAAATGCTTTAATACTAATTAAGCAACTGAGGTACAACATGTTAATCAGTGAGTTTTAGAGATGCTGGTTAGCAGATCTTGTTATCTTTGGACAGAGCAAGGCTATCTGTTTCCAGTCTTTGTGCTTAGCTAAGCTAATCGGCTGTGGTTTCCAGCTATGTATTTAAATGAAAGCTATGAGAGTCGTATTAATCTTCTCATTTAACTTTAAATTTCAAACTTTTCTTCCAAATGCTTTTCACAATATATAATTTTAAAGGTGTAGCATAAAGGCTTTTAACATATTGTCTGCTAAATTAAAATTAAACTTCAAAATTAATAGTCAATACTTGTAGTCTACCAATAGAAAAATCCCCAAAATGTTTAGCAAATATTATCTGTGTATTATATAAAAAATCAAATTTCCCTCATTCATTGGCTCCTGGTGTTGAAATCAGCGATTGATCTGCATAGTGGTGTGAGCCGATTCATTTTCAAAAGAATGTTAATTTTCCTGAATGCTGAGCTTATGCATGACCTCCGAAAAGTTTTCACAAAACATTGAGCTGTGATAACAAAAGGAGAGAGTGAGCGAGAGAGACAGAGGAGAAGGTGGGACACGATGAGAACCTATGAAAAAAAGCGTCAGTGTGAATAAAAACTGTGGGTGTGAGAGGTGGCAGAGGTGGCCCTGTGACCCCTGACCTCCTTCCCCCAGGTCCATTCAGAGCAGCACAATGGTTGACACCTGTGTCCTTTCAGTACCGGCACTATTATTATTTACATCAGTCAGTGGGAGAGAGAGGGATAGACAGAAAGAGGCCAGAGGTGCTGTGAAGCAGAGTGCACCAGCCTCATGCCAACAACACCCCCTCTCTCTCTCTCTCTCTCTCTCTCTCTCTCTCTCTCTCTCTCTCTCTCTCTCTCTCTCTCTCTCTCTCTCTCTTTCTCTCCCCCTCTCTCTCTGCCAATCTCTTCCTCTTTAATTATTTCAGATAACTCCAAACACATCGTCGGAAGGAGAGGATCCACAAAGAGGACAGAGAGGGTGTTTTTACATCCTGTACCTAGTTTGACATGGCTCCTGCTCTTCTGTATCACCACTAACACAATCCCCCCCCCCCACCATAAAAAAACAAAAAAAAACAATGTGATGTTAACATTTAAATGCACATGTGTCTTCGCAGCAATGCACTTTTACTTTTGTCTCTAAAACAAATTGATTTTTTTCTTTTTATGTTAGGAAGATGTGTGCAAATCAAACTGCTTCCTTTGCATTTTAAAGGACTGATATTCAGAGATTTGAGCGTATGTACATGTTTAATGACGTTCACAGGGCAATCCCCTTCGTTCTGTTCTTGTCATTTATCCCTCTCTAGCTGATCAGACTGGTGGGGAGAGTCACAGGGAGTGTGGGTGGCAGGCTGGGGGTTACTTGAATTCTTCTTTTTTTTTCATTGGGGGAGAGAAAGCCCAATTAACAAAGGATAAGAAGTGAACCGTAAACACCCTCAACAAGGCCCAACAAACCTGCAAGAACAAGAGCCTCTCTCCCTCTCTCTCTCTCTCTCTCTCTCTCTCTCTCCCTCTCCCTCACCCCCCTCTGCTGACCACTCCTCCCTCCCCCCTCTTGCTCACTCACTCTCTCTTCCACTTCCCTCACAAAAGGAAGGCTCAGAGCTTACAAAGTGCCAATTAACACTGAATGTTTGCCCCTCGCACGTCCCTCTCTGAACTGCTGACAGCTCTGGTGTTTGGGTTAATACCAAAGGCCTGCAAAGAATTATAATTCTCCTCCTTGCCCCATCCCCCCTTCTCTCCCTCTCCTATCCTTTTATTTTGTTTCCAATGGGGTGGTTTTACAGTTCAATGCACAGTCAAAGGGTGATATAAAATGACTTTCCTAAGAATTTCATTTGGGGAGTAGAGGGGTTGTGTTGCATTGGGACAGCCAAGGGGGGTGGTCAAAGAAAGAAAAAAGAGACAATCATGAATTAGTACTAAAGACAGTAAAAACAATTGCATCAAAATGTGTATATGATATGTTGATCTTACTTTAAGTTTTACTTTTTTACAAAAAAAAAATGCTTGCTTGTATTTCTCCCTTGTGAACTCCAATAAATCAGCCTTCTGAATGAAAAAGCAGCCAATGAGCAGAGGTGAGAGGGTTAACCTCTGGCAGAAACAGAGACCACTAGGCGTCTTAAGGGAGCTTCTGCCTACACTCAATTCCCTGCCCAAACTGGGTCTGCCTTGACAATTTATGACCTCTTGGGACAAGGTCTCTCCACCCTTGCTTTACTTTGAGATGAGATGCCCTGTTGACAGGGCTTATGTTTATGGACGGAGCCAAGCTTGAATTATATTTTACTTATGTCATGGGTCCTGCTAGATCACAATCAAGCCAACACACTAAATAACTTGTGTGAGTGTGAAGGGAAACTGTGCTGCTTTTACACATCAAAGTTGGTTACAGGTCTTGGTTAGTAGGATTCTTCTGTTTGTGGAGAAAAAAAGCTGTTTTAAAGCCCTTTTGTGGCTCCAGAGGGAGCTGTCCAAAATCTGATAAATTGCCTCAAATGAGATCACTTGAGTCAGCATCCGTTAGGGCGGAAAACTACAAGTTTATAAAAAAATAAAACTGTTGGTTCGGAGTAATTGTAATTTTGTCAGGCCACATTAGCCCTTACTACCATAACACATTAAAATCTCTGACTCAAATGTTGCCCGTCGAGCAGAGATGAGGAGTTTGAGCCTGGGACGCAAGTTGCACTTAATACTTAGTACATAGTAACTTCAGACTTGACTTGATCGTTCCTTAAAAAGACTTCAGACTTGTGTCGGACTCAGGATGGGGGACTCGTGAATAATCTTAATTTTTAGTAAATGTCTCATGAATCTTACACCTGACTAACCCATACCTTGTAACCTATAACCTACCTACGCAACATGTAATAAGTAACATATCTGCTGTGCATGGCCACACCTGAGAGAGGACAACAAACATGATGACTCCACCATTGATCAGAACTTTGGCTGTAAAAACTTCATACAACAAGGCCCAGACAACAGAAGATCTGAATGCCAAATATGTGAAGCTAGCTCAGAGACTTAAGACTTGACTCGGACTCTAGCTCAGAGACTTGTGAGCATCTCTGCTGCCGAATTGCATTTTGGGTAGTGGGTAGTGTAGGCGCAAGCTTTTGAAAAGGAGGATTAATACATGGACTAAAAAAGACGACATCTCTGGTTCTGCTGCACTGAGTTTGATCCTTTTTTTTTTTTAAACTGTTTACATCATGAGTCAGAAAATGTTATAGGAGTGCTGTTTAATAACATGTGATAATATGAATGTTAAATCTTTTAATAGTATCAAACCTATGAATACGTTAAAACAAGTGTAAGTAACTTTTGAAAGAATACATAACACACTCCACTCTCAATAAAATGTTGTTCTTTTCAACACCCTACGTGGAATTCTTTATCTTGTTTGACCGTTAGCTCATGGTGGCTAATGTTAGAAAACTAGATAAGCTAGGTGTTGAAGTATATTTGTGCAACTGGTATACATTTTTGTTGTAGCAATATCGGTTTTAGCATTTACTTTAATGAAGCCAGACCGGCTTCATTAAAGTATGGAGAGCTGACCAGACAGCACACGACCTGACACGGTTCATGGTTCCACCAGCGAGGATTGGCTGGGCCTCTACCTCAACCCTGGGACCCCGGGGTCAAAATGCTCTGCAACTTCTCTGGGATGAAGGCGGCTGGCAAGACATGTGACTCTGGCCTCTGCTTTAAATCTTGAATTCTGGGATTTACTTACTCTAAGGAGTGCGCAAAATGGGAACTTATAACTTGGGGCGAAAGAATAAGAATTTACGTGGGAGTAAAAAACAGTAATTATGCGCAAGGAATCAGATTTCCACATTTCCAGACATATGATCAAGCTACAGTATATCATTTTTATCTGAAGATTTATTTGGAAACAGGTGCTCCTCCTCTGGCTGAACTGCCAGGCAGCAAATGAGCACTCAGTCTCCTCTCCGTAACATCTGATTCACATGAACTATAATTTCTCCTTGCCAAAATGACAGATCCAAAGGTCAGTGATGTGGCTGTGTCAAATGAGGGTCGTGAGAAAAGCAGAAAGGAGCACGTGCCTAGAATTAGATGATTGTCAAAATTCGTTCTACTTCTTCCTACAGAACGGACACGTGAGAGGAGTCACTTTGACCTAAGTGCAATTGCAGGTCTCTCTCTCTCTCTGTGAAACAGGATTTCCTTCTCCCTTCATTTCAACATTTTTTTTCTTTTTTTCCTCAACCTTGCATCTTTTATTCCTCTCGAGCCCATAGGAATTTCCTTCAATGGGATCGTGATGTGAGTGGTGTGTGCATGTCTGGAGTTTCTATGACCCCATCAGCGCTGAGCAGAACATAGAAGACCGGCCACGGGGGCAGATGACCCTGTGGGACCCAAATCTGGCTCAAGATCCAGGACCGTTGGATCTCGGGCTGTAACTCACCCTCTGTCTGTGGTTTGGGATGGTGTGGAGGTAGGGGTGAATTGCAGGTCAGCCATGGAAAATGCTTGCTTTATTGTCTGTCACAGAGAATGAAGGATAGAGAGAGAGAGAGACAGAGAAAGAAAAAGAGAAAGAAAAAGAGAAAGGGATGGTAGGAGGTGAGGGTTGATGGGAGAGGAGGGAGCTTGGTGGTTGGGCAAGAGGTGGCAAAGAACATGAAGGAAGACGAATGTATTAAACATTAGGATCGAAGAAGAGGTTTTGACATTAAAAAAAAAGCCTGAAAATCTCAATATAAGGAAATGGACACGTGTAATTCCACACGTCTCCCTAATCTGGGATTTTCAGACAGAATGGTTGTGAACATTTGGCTGTCTTCACGGCAGAACCAATACCCTTAACGTATTTGTATCAAACGGTAGATCAAAAGGAATTCTTGCAGTATGTTTGTGCTCTACACTATAAATAAAGGGCTTATGAAAGTTATATTGAGTGCACTTGAAAGTTTTGAAATGCCACTCAGAATAGCACTGATAGGGTCACTCACACCCAATGGAGAAGAATACGAACTTATCATACACATAAGCACAATTTTAAAGTTCTCTAGGTTATCAAAGGAGATGATTTCTACCAGATTTTGAGTGTCAAAATGTTTTGTTGAAAGTGATCGATGAGTGCTGGGTAATTGTCCATTGTGAGTAGATGTTAGAGGGAGACGGCATGTCACCTCGCAGTGAGAGTAAAAGAGCTGGCAAATGGTAGTGATTACATCTAATATTCTCCATCTGGGAGCGATTGCCTCAGAAGACGAGTTTCAAAGAGGAGTACGGCGGGGGGAGAAGAAAAAGAGGCAACAGTAATTTGCACTGGATTTACAAATCTCCTGAATCAAATTTGGGAATCTTTTGCGCACATCTTGTTCTATTCCCTCAAGACCTCAAGACAATCACTCATGAAATGTACATACACATGCATAAACAACTCCACATAAAGGACTCACACTTTGCTATTGAACAGATGTATGTAGGCCTGTGAGATAGCTTGTTGCACAAACTCGGTCCAGGGGAATAGAGTTGTGATATTCACTGCAGCACGTTGGATTTTGTGGTTCACACATCAATACTCAATATATCTCGCAGTATGTCTGTGAGCAATCACAAACCACCCAAGAAATGGTTGCCAGTATGTCAGAGTACCCTGGAGCCAGGTCAGAAATGATCAAAGACTGCTGAGGAGAGAGAGAGAGAGAGAAACAGAGAGAGAAAGACGGTTATCTGGTCCCAATTACATTTGATCATGGGAAATTGGCAAAGTGCAAAGCGAGAGAGATCTTCATGATGGGAGCAGGAGGCCAGATGAGCTGAGGTGGTCTGCAGACATTTCTGACTTCACAGAGAAGACGGGAAAATGAAAACTGGGACTCTGGTCGAGATTTCTGTTGATTATTCTCTTATTGCTTTTTGTTTTTGTGGGTCACAGTGATATTAAATTCACGACTATTTTATTTTCATTCAATTTTTCATATTTGGACCAGGCATAAATGACAAGAACATAAATAAATGTAAAATGCATACGGAATGAAAATAACACATGATTGAATAAAAGAAAAGAAAATCTGACAAATCAAAGGTTGTTGGTTTAATCTATATCACCTTGTTACATTACAAACTATCTATTACTATGTATTTTTCATCAGTTACAGACTGACAAATGAACAGTACAATAAAATGTTATGTAGCCTTCCTTACACAGCATCACAATTACACAGTGTTGGGCAGTAATGGATTACTTTGTAGTAGAGTGATTACCTTTTTTAGTAATGAGTAGTGTCAGGGGATTACAATTTGAAACTCAATAATTACATGTAATTGCAATACAAAAAGAGCACAATATATAAAAGGAGACATTGTTTGCTATAAACTTACTTCAACAAATACAACTGAGGTGTGTGTGTGTGTGTGTGTGTGTGTGTGTGTGTGTGCAAAATGTTTAGATTTTCATCTGGTTTAGTTCACATCTGGAGGGTGAGGGACATTACGTGATACGGTGCAACAGTAAGCCCATATAGTCATCCTTTTTGTTGTTTTTTGTTGTTGTTTTTTGTTATTTAAAGACAAAAAAGACAATATTTGCCAAATTAATTTAAAAAAAACTAGAGGGATCCATCATGAAACCAAGAACATAAAATATATTTTTTTCTTCCATATGGATCTGATTTGTTTCTCAAAGGAGAACATGGGCAAAGTGAAAGAACAGATATGGTGTAGCAGACACAAAAGTGCTATCTAATTTCCGTTGGACTTTTGGCTAGTTGCGGATGGTCAGTAAAAACCTCCAAACTGTAGGCCTACTGATGGTAAACCACAATGTCTCATTTTCTTTTCTGACAAGTTATACGTTATACATCTTATGTATATATGAGGTAACTTGTTTTAAGGCAGCTGGAGCTGGGTTAAGTAACCCAAGTAGTAGCAAGTAATATAAAAGTAATTTGAAAAGGAATGTAAATACTTTTTCAATTAGTAACCAATCAAAATATTCTGCTGACAATCGATAAACTCGTTCCATTATTGTTTAATAGGGCAATGCGAGATCAGGACTTTAAAACTATTGAGAATCAAGGATTTACATAATTAACTACTGATAATGTGTGACAATGCGATGATAATTTAAGAAAACTCAAAAAGATGAAGCAGCTCAAACAAAGCCTTCTCTTTGTATGCAAAGGAATGGAACAGACCACATTTCCCCACCTAATGAATGCTGATGAAGTAAGAGGAGATAACCAAACAGGCATAACAAAAGGGATTGCTCTCACTGAGGGTTTCACTCTGATTTGTCAAGTGGTTCCTTGTCCACTCTGATTGGTTGGGAGCGCTCACCAAAGAATGCCAACAAAAAAAGTGACCCTCCAGTGAGCACCTCCTCCTCCCTCAGACCCCATCCATCCCCCAACTCACCCTCCCTGCTCTGTGTCCCTCACCCATCCCCCCTTTCCTTCTACCCGCACCCCCTCCTCGCCCTCTACCACCCCTCTCCCCTCGCTCTCGTTCTCTCCCAGTTGCTTCACGGCTTGCTGTGACCCATCTTGAACCTCCCGAAGCCCACAACAGACGCTTGGTGTGTGAAGAAGGTCAGGAGTTCAGGCTTGGCTGAGGCTCCATCCCTCCCTTTGCACAGAGGAGGCCTGCCCTGCGGGTTTATAATTATCTGCCGTTGGCATTCAGCACAGGTTCAAGCACAGTGCAAGCGCTGGCACCAGCGTGGGGGGATGCGCTTGGCTACACACTTGGTGATTAGTTGTCCCTAATTGTCAGTTCCTTGTTCCTTTTTACCTTTCTCCCCCTCTCGGTGTCTCACTTTCTCCCCCTATACCAGTTAGAACATCTTTACATAAAACTAAGGGCTTGGTTTATTGTCCCAAAAAATCACTCATGTCTTTCTTTTCTGCTTTATTATTCTTTGGATTGGTCTTTTTATAATTCATCACACACACACAAAAATATGGTGGAAAAATATGCAGCACCAGTCTGTCAACGCACCGCCAAATCTTTCTTCTCACTGACAGACAGGTGAATTCAAAGAGTCGAATAGCCTTCATTCTTGACTTTTTGGATGAATAATGGATGCTGTTTTATGTTCCATTGTTTTTTATGATCAATGTAAATGTGTAAGTGACTAATACAAGGTTATCCTCATAGTTGGATGGCTGCTGAGATAACACACTGGAGAGTAGAGCTTTCTAAACCTCACTGACGGCAGAAGCAAGAAGCACACCCTAAAACCCTTCTGAGATAGGAGGAGGAGAACTAAAGTTATACGGCCTCCACAGATGGTCAGAATGGGCCACAGTTGCTGACATGGGAAAACCAGGTGGCCCTGAAGCTGTAGTATTCTTGCCTATGTGTGTGTATATATGTCTTTGACCAAAATAGGTGCTCTTCATACTCACCTTGAATTTGTGTTTTTCTCTCAAAATTTAGCAGGAAGATGTGCTCTCCATGCTCTTATCTGTTCCTGCCATCTGTATTAATTTTCAATATTAAAATGAGTACAAATCTTTCACTCTCAAATGTTGCATACACTTTATCTGGTGATTTACTCAGATTTTCTCCCCAGTTTTGTGGAACAACAGAGTCAGTTTCAAGGGTGAGTGTGTGCTTTCCATCAGGCATCTATATTGGACATTGACAGGCAGTGTGATAAATGACATTGGATAAATCCATTCCTCAATGCCTTCAGAGATGTCTCCGCGCCATTAGTCACTCACACTAGAGATCTGTGCAAGAGTCCATCATTGCTGCTCTGAGAAACACATCTGCAGACCTTGAGACAGACCCTGAAATGGGCTGACAACTGAACCAGTACTGTTGGGGGCTGTTTGGGGGGAAAGGAAAGAGAGGAACAGCAGTCAGGCAGATGTGGGGCCTGGATGGCTGCCAAATCATCCTACAGCAGACCCTTCATCTCAATATGAGTGAGGGAGAAAAAGAGAAAGATGTGGAAAACAGCAGGGGATAGGGGGAGAAAAAGGGGGACATGGATAGATTTTGTACAAAGGCTCCATGACTATTCCTTATAGTAGTATTCCTATTCCTTCATCGGTGAAAATCCTCCAAAGCTCTTGGCATCATTACACTGTGACTGCACACCCACAGTGCAATCCGCAGGGCCAGCTGATGATGAAGAAACAAACTAATTGAATTTGGAATAATTTATTGTGCAAACACCTCACTGAATGCAGCACCTTGACTGGCCTATTATTCTTTGACATTTTAGTGGAAAGTAGAACTAGTCCTTCGAGCCTTCCATAAAATTCTATATTTAACACATGCACAGATGGTTGAAATAAAACCCACATTTACCCTTCTTCCCCTCTGTTTTTGGTGCGAGGAAGTAGTCAAAGTTTTTGCCAAATCCAAGAGCTATGTGAGATGAGACATGGATTTTTGACAGGTGTTTGTTTGAAAATCAAACAGAGCCGTGGAGGCCTGCAGATGGCAGGCAGATTGCATTCCAGACAGGGGTTTCAGTTTGGGGTCGGAGCAGTGGGGGAAAGTCCATCTTTGCTCCTTGATGCTTCTCCAGGGGAATGGATGTACAAAGCTCTCATCTCCATAAATATTTTCATCATCCTGATCAGGGGCATTTTTAGCCTATTTTAGGGGTGATAAAACACCCCTAATGATCAGTTTTTGAGCCACAGCAGAAATTCCGTATAAGCTGGAACTGCACATCAGCCAGCAAGGAGGTGTCAACCACCTTAAGCTTGCATGTTGGGAAGTGGTTGTAACATGGCCTCAAAGTCGACGAAACTGATTAAAACCTAAATGGGCATGATTATTTTCAATAATCCATTAAACTCTCACATTAGAATTCTTGAATGAGCTATATCGGACACTTGTCAGCTAGCTATAACCTAGGTAAGTTAGGTTCAGAGTTCTGCATGAAGTAAAAACAATGATTAAAATAATAAAAATATGTTCATATTATTAACACCTTTTCCCCTTCCCTGTGTTTGCATACTGTGGTAACCTAACTAGAAGTCTTGACATTGTAGAAATGGAATGTGACTAAATACTGATCTTAACAGCCCGATTCATTAAAATATTTGTACAATACCATTTCATTTGTAATACCATCTCATTTGTAACAAAGGATTTTTTTGTAGTTACATAAATCAGTGTTTCCCTTACCATGATGCTCCAAAATAATTGTGTTAAAATGCACAGTTCGCACAGTAATGTTTTAAATGTGACATTTAATGGGTGCCAGGCACCCTTAAAACTCTAATGCCACTGATCATGATCATGGTGGCCTTCAGACATCTGTAGACTGTAGTCTGTCCATTCTGGAACAGCACAGCACTTTTATTTTCCATGAACTGTGTGCAGAGATGGGCTTGGTGTTGGGTCACAAACAAACACATACTTAGTGCTTGATGTTAGCTTTTGTGTATTTATCAGTATTTATGTGACGAAATTTTGAACCAAAACACGTTTGTAGAATGTAAATGTATTTAATTATGTAACATAATAAAAAAGTTTCCTGACTGAAAGAGACTTTCTTTTTTATAGAAAATAATAATAGTTCAGAGAAAATGATGGGCTACACCGTGATTCGTTACACGGAGACCTCTCGGTTGTGATATGTGGCTGGAAACGATGTTTAGTGTTGACTACATACAGGTTAGGGTTAGAGGTATACAATTTACAGTATTTACGAGAACACGAAGGCCAACGATAAAGTTATTACCTAACTATCTGTTGTAAACATGCATCCATGTTTACAGACTGGCTTTCTGGTTCAACCTTACTTGCTGTGCTTGTGTACTGGTTGGGTTGTATACTCCCTCCATGTGGTTCATACCAGTAGGATAAGTCATACAGAGTCTCTGCACGCAATCCTCCTGTGCGATAAGAATTTTCTTACTGACATGTTGGGTGTGCTCAATTTTAGTGTTACCTCCAAATAAAGTACTTCAGACAATCTGGCTTGTTTACAACATGTCTGATATTTATGGACAAGTGAACACTTTTGTTTCCTGCCCGGTTGGCATCGTAATGATACTGCCACATTCCCGGATCTAAGTAATTTCTTTGGTGTGAACAATTTTATCAACACTTACTACATGTGTTAACACGGTAAATGACAGCTACAGTATGTTTTAAGAGACATAACTGAGGAGGTATATTTACTTTAAGTTAAAGTTGACTTTCCTCTGAAGCATACTCAACCCACTTACAAGATTAGATAGATAGATAGATAGATAGATAGATAGATAGATATCATATCAATCAATATAATAATCAATATACCATTATCTCCAAGCAACATTTGTACACCATACCAAATAAAAACTACATATAAAATAGTACATGTAAAATACTACAACAATACAGACACACTTCATATTGTTTTCACCAGAGGTTTGTGGTAGCCCCACCAATTTGGAGGAAGCACTACCCTTTGATGTAGCACAGCGCTTGAAATTGCAAATTATTTCAACTTTGATCATCGTTCAAGGTGCAACCATGATTGGAGGTAGGATTGATGACGCATACCTGCGCTGCACTTTGCCTCTGCCTGCACCTTACCTCGCAAAGTCTTAAATTTCCCACCTGGTCTGCTGGCAAACTGACTGATTGGCTGGAGAAATAAAAAGAGAGTGGGAGGAAGGTATGAATAGCTGGCAACGTGCACCTTGGTGAGTCAACAGACATTGGGCACTGCCAGAAAAGGTCCATGTGGTTTTGGCTAATGCAGAGGCTAGCACTTCAGGTTGTTTGCTCTAGCCTCTATGCTCTGCTTCTTGCCAATTCTTTTCTTTCACAATTAGTTCATAATATGTTTTTACAGTTGTTTAGCCTGTCATATTCAACATGTGAGCCACCGCAGCACTCAGTTGCGGAAAGAGAATAGGAAAGGCTGAAGAAGAGGTGAAAAGCCTGAAAACAGGCTTGGATCCGTTTCTGTAGACAGAGCCTGAAGCACATGGCCAATGTCAACAGGAACCAGGCCACAGCTCGGTGCTCCTGCCCACGCACACATCACCCATTTGGGTCTCATTACATAACCTCTTCAGAGAACAACTGGTTGTATGTGTTTCTGTTACTTACACAGGTTTTTGTTCTTCAGGTATTATTAGTAGCTCTGCAGCTGCATCTCTGCCCACTTTCATGCATGTTCTCTGAGTCCATGACCAGCATAGAAACTGAACCAGCTAGAATAAATCCCCAAAGGGAAAGTCAAAATTCCCCTAGGTTGTATTTTTTAATATTTTTTTTATAGAATGGAAAGACTTTTTTTTAAAGCAATTCAAGACCATCTGCACTTTTAAGGAAAAAAAGTACATGTACCAGATGTGCTTTTAGGTTCCAAAGCCAAGTCTCCATCAGCAGCCTGCACTTTCCTTCCCTTGAGGGTGGCAGGCCGGCAGCATGCATAATGCCTGAGCTGTTTCATGCAGCAGGTAGTCTCAATTTCCACATTCATCTCCACAGCTTTGTAAGGAATTCTGCAGATGTCTCACTGTGAACAGACCCACAGAGAAGAAGAAGACATTCAGTTCATCCCTCAACTCCATTGTGAGCATCCCCATGCTGCTTTCTACTGTAACAATGACCTGTGGATAAATGCATGGCCTCCCCCTGCAGGCCCCACCCTCCCCTGACCCCGACCAGCACTGAGGTTAAAACATGAGGTTATTTTCTTAACCCTGATACAAGACAAATAGAACTTCCAGGGAAAGGATCTGGGGCCAAATTTGTCTTTAAATTCTAAAGAGTAGGGGGATACGTTGTCTGGAATGTATGACTCCCATCTTTCTAAGAGTTAGGTTAGCAAGTTAGGGAGCAAGTCAAGCAGAACTGAGGACTTAGTGGCTTTTTACAAGGAGGCTTCTCTCTTCTCTCAGACAACTTCAATCAAGTTTCCTGAGAATTGTTCCTCCTATAAACACAGAAAGTTTTCATTGTACTTTCACTCTGACAGAAACCACATGACATGGGTAATTGTTAAAAGCCAATGAAAAAGCCCACATGCTAATCCTGGTCTGACATTTTGACAATGTGACCACATAAACAAATTGAAACGAGGGACTCCTGCCACTCATCTGTGACAGTGAGACTTTCTCTGTTAATATAAATCAAATCAAGAGAGGCCAATAAGCTGGCAGTTACTGAGCCTAAAGCAGTCTTTGGTTGGTTAAGTCTATGTTACTCCAAAAAGGGTTCAAGGTGAGGAAAGCCCTTCAAACAAACACAAACTTTGAACAAAGGAGGGATGGAGGAATCTGTGCTGAAAGAATGTGGGTCCTCTTTCAACTGTTGGTATGCTCGCGGCACCTCCTGTCAAGAGAAGAAAAATCCCAGGAAGAAACAAACTGAAGAAATGCAAAACAAACCCAACCTCCTGCTGCCTGTCGATTGATTGATTAGGAGTTGTCGCATTTCTCTTCCTTTCAAATTGCTTAAGGCACTGAAAGAGTAAGTTTAGACCTCTGGGTCCATTCACATAAAGACATAACCTGTTTAAATGTATAACCCTTAAGCTTTTCATTAAAACCACCTCTATTATTATGATCTGCATTTTATCAACAATAGTTATTCATTCCGTTAACATTCTGTAATCACCTCCTTAAAGCAGTTTCATTGTTAGTGGCGGAGTCCGCCATACCCGGGCTGGATTCTAATTGTTTTCACACTCATGAGGCATTCACAGCAAACAATGCATGTGTGTAATCCAGTGTTACTGTTTTTAATTCTATCCCATCAACTTGACAGCACACTCTACTAAGGCCGCATGAGAGCTGTATTACATAAGTTACTGCTAATGCAAACCAAACCTTCCCTAATGTTGCTAGTTCATATTAAAACTATTCAACTGGAGCAACATCAGGTGGCTTTTATTGTAAAGCAGTCACACGAAATGCATGTATTTAGTTGTTCATCACAAATGCATTTACAAAACAAGACAACTGTCTTCTTTGACATAATTTTTTTAAATTTTTGCAAGAGATTAGCCACTGTGATCTGCTAGATGAAGTGTCAACAGGCTGCACATATTCCAACCCGTCAGCAAGGGTAATCTCAAATTGCCCCTCTCCCCCTCTGCACTTTGATTTCATGCCACATTCAGCATGAAATCAGATTGATGTTGCAATCATTATTGACTGACTGCTTTATTAAACCAATGTGAGTTTGTTTGACCACACCATAAACCAGCTGCAGCTCCTCTGTATGACAAACTAGCTGTTTAAGAAGGGTTTCCTGTGGTATCTAACTGCACTTGCTGTTAACATGGTAACCACTAGTGTTGACAAATTAACCAGAGCTGAAAATATTAAGGATTATGACTTCAACAGAGTTGAAATTGTGTAAGGTTGGTTATGATTCAGGAGAAATCCTAGATGCCCTGCAGTATCATTGTGAATTAACTTTTTAAAAGCATGATTTGAAGCACTATTTTTAAACTCTTTGAATGCAAGAACAAAGTCCCATCTGAGTCACACACAAAGTCTCTTGTTGGCTTGTTTGTTCTTCTCCTCGTGTTTTGCTTTCCTCTCCTCAAGCTGCAAGTCTTTAGTCAGAGCTTTGCTTTGACAGGTGAAGATCAACTGGAGTCATCGCTATTGGCAACCATGTGGGATTGGAGGGTAGAGGTGGCTATGGGGTCAGCGGCAGCGGAGTTATTCTATACCTATACAATAACACACTGGGCTAGGGCAGAGTTCACAACATGCCTTTATCCTCTTCCTGCAGCACTATTTCACATTAAACTTAAGAGAACCACCATTTATTTTTACCATTTCATTTTATTTTATTTATTAGATTCCTCTCTCTTGTCAACAAGAAATGATGAATGGCATCAACTCAAGTACCTGTGTTAACTACTGTGTTAGTTTTCCTTTCAAGCTTGCCATTACAGGAAGACAACTATCTTGTATCCTGCATCCTGTTTTCTGATGAATGGTCAGAGAGGAACAATTGACTTCCGCTGCAGACACTTAAAATGGTGGGACAGCAGTTGGAGCGATTATGCAGCAATCACATTTGTAATTATGATAATGTCAATTGAGCTTGTCAGGGATGAATAATTTCAGGGAAGACAGTAAAATATACCTAACAAGGCTTTTCTCAGCGGTAAACACAGAGCTTTTAAAACGGTAATTAGCCCTTTAATGTCTAACACATGGCTTACAAGCCATCCATGGGCCCAACTTCCCTTCTCTCAACCACTTTCCCCTTCTCTCTGTAGGACACACTTTTCACATAGCTGGAAATCTAACCACACAAATAGGAAGCTCTCTCAGTGGGGTGGGGGTGAGGTGCAGGCAGGCGTAATTCAGCAATTGTGGGACAAATTGTTATTTTCCTGTGCCTAAAATAGACACACAGGAGATGCAAAATAATATTCTTACTGGGTCTACTTTTGGCTGCATGCACTGGATTCAATGCAACACATTATCCTGACTGTTATGTGTTATTTTGTTTGTTCTTTAGCCACATAAAAACACAAATAGAAAAGGTATATGTTCACTGCAACCCATCCAAAAAGTTCCAGGCCAAAGAAAAATATAGTTTCAGCACCCTGTTCCCCAATCACCCACCACCACCAGTGCACCCCAGGTCTCTCTCTTTCTCTCTCTCTCTCTCTCTCTCTCTCTCCTACAACTGCCCCTTACGCATCCACCCACCCAGAGTGTTCAAGAATTCCCCCTTGAGAGACAGATTCAGATAATTGGTCACAGATTTTTTTTGGTAGGACACAAAGGGACCTCCTATTCACCCCTGCGCAGCTGTCTACTTCCCATTCTCCCATCTCTGCTCCCCTACCAGTTGTGTCCCCTCCAACTCCCACCACCAACCATCGGACCAGAACTGAGCCGTTCCTCGTCCACAAAACACAGCCCCTTTCACTGCCACAATAAAGCCATCGGGACACATGCCTCTCGTGACCCTGACCCAGAGCCCCTCTCTAGACTCCTTACGCCTCCAGGCCTCAGTGACATCTATGAGACCTTTGAAACTGTTATAGTCCCTATGATAAAAGATGGTCCACTAATTAGGGATCCACTGGCCTTCATTACTGCATCTGTACTGTGATGCATAACTCAGCTCTATGTTAATTTTATTCTATAATAGCCAGAAGCATTATATAATTGTTTAATCATTGACTATTTATGATATTATAGTCAATACAATACAACAATTGTATAGTAATAATTTATCAACAAACCATTTATTATTATGGACTTATTGTAAATGAATAATACTTATTGTGAGTATTATTTATTTATTATTTATTTCCTATTAGACATCCATTCTTTAGATTACCTTTAAATATCTTAAAATGCAGTGGGGGGGGAGTCCGTTCCTAAGTGAAAGTACTCATACAGTACAACAATAACAAAAAATCTCCACTACAAGTAAAAGTTCTGCATTCAAAATATTACCTAAAATACAGAAGCATTAACAGCTAATTAAAGTAGCAAATGTAAAAGCCCTCATTGTGCAGAAGAATGGTCCTGTCACTGTTATATCATAAATGATTTACAGCAGGTAGAACTGCTCTACAGTAACACATTCCGTCGGGTCACAGATTTCTTTGTAACACCAAAAAGCCTCCACAGCCAGCTAAAGGGTAGCAGGAGTTTTCTTTATATAGGCCTAGTCGTATTTTAATTTTATTTTAGTTATTTAAGTTATATGCTGTAGTTACTAAAGAAAGGGCCATCATAGAAAAAAATTTAATTAAACAAAGAACAACTAAAAACTAATAGGGCAAGTGACAGACAGCAAACTCAATCTTGGTTGGGCTTTAATAGAGACAATTATGGGATTGTAAATGATTCAAAACTGGCCCAAAATTGTCCCTAAGGTATGTATGATGTCTAGTTCATTCATAAAGTAACTTTATAATAGCAATACATATGATTAACGTTACCTGGTTTAGCTCACGAGACACAAAGTAGGCTAAGTTACCATGCATGCAACCATGCATCTTTAACGTATTTTATACTCTTATTGTAAATGATTGATTTCCTGTCTGAGCAAAACATTCATCATAACTACATATGACCTCCAGGTAACTAACTAACTAACAATACAGTGGGTAGTCTATATCCACAACGTACCACTTCCGGGTTTGCTCCGTTGCTGCCGAAAAATCTGCCAGATGTCCATTACTTTCTGCTAGAATTTTAAATTGGAATTTTAAACTCTGGTGGACTTACTAGGGCTATGGTTAACTGCTCCTCAGATCTCTGCACGGTAAATCCAGACAGCTAGCTGGACTATCTGTCCAATCGGAGTTTTTTGTTGCACGACTAACTTTTGAAGGTACACGTTTCACCAAAACAAGTTCCTTCCCTAGGCTATTTTTCAGTGGCACGCCGGCTCTGTCCCGAGACGGTTGTGATTGGTTTAAAGAAATGCCAATGAACCAGAGCACGTTTCTCTCCCATCCTGTGTGGCCTAGCCAGACCCTCCTCCGCAGCGCTGAGGAGGAAGGTCTGGCAATGCAAGACTATACAGTGGGCAAACGGCACCGTAAAGAAAATACCTTTACGACAGCAGGTGTCATAAAAAACTACTGATTTTGTCCAAATCAGCCACTAGAATCAACAAAAACGGAAAGTTAGAAAAGTAAAGTACAAGTACCCTACAAGTATGCTTAAGTAAAGTACTTAAGTAGCTGTACTGAGTTACATTTTACCACTGTTAAAATGTCAGTGTGGCTCCTGGGTTATGGAAAGTACACAATTGGGTGTAAGGTTCCACAACTATATATTCGCCTGGTGGTCCTAAAAAAAGGAATCTAAAGTAACCAATGAACAATATGGCAATGATATTAGACTTCAGAAAGGCACAAACAGTAGAAATGTGTTCATACAGGAAACAGAGAAAAGTAGAGCGACACGTTTCACCTTCAGCTTCCTGTACTTTCTCCCTCTTCTACCGAGCGTAATGGATTGCATGTGCGGAGTTGGTGTTGTGCCGAATAATTAAAAGACTAAAACAGACACAAGAAAGAAGAAAGGGGCACAAATAAGAAACCGTACAGTGTTGAAAGAAGGGAAAGAGAGGAAAATAAGATGGAACAGTGAGAGCTCAGTTCAGAGGAGACGAAGGAGAATAAGGTGATTACAATTCCAGTCACAACTGGCGCAGCCGCTTGTGCAGTGATCCTAGATTTCTTGAGCAGCCGAGCACAGCTGTTCCCAAGGGGCTCATGGGAAGGCATAGGTCAACCACCCCTTTCCTGACTCACCACATGTTAAAGGAATTCAGCGGTGCATTGTGGGATATGACACCAGTAACCCCCAAAACTAAGTTTCCAAATTACTAACACATACATTCTCAAACCTGTCTGCCATTTCAGCATTGGAAAAATGACAAATGATGATGTGAAATGGGAATGTGTAATGTCATAATACTGGCAAGTAAGACACATGTAGATTTTAAACCTACACACTGTGGAATGGAAAAAATGATCACACTTTTTTAT
Organism: Etheostoma perlongum; assembly: GCA_026937815.1. Taxonomy (NCBI): domain Eukaryota; kingdom Metazoa; phylum Chordata; class Actinopteri; order Perciformes; family Percidae; genus Etheostoma; species Etheostoma perlongum. The sequence continues at coordinate 27,873,819 of CM049379.1, forward strand.
TTTAATGGATTTTATTTTTGGTTTAAAAGAAGACATCATCACCTGTTTTTTCTTCTTATCTCTCTCAAATGATAGCCCATGATGATCTCACTAATGGATAATTCACTAACACAAGTCAAATTTGGGGTATTTAACAATTATCTATCACAATGCTCTTGCTTTATTTTGAGAAAACAGTTCTTATCTGTTTACCAAATGGAGACAGTACAAGCTATTGTAGCAGAAAGCTAAGATAAGGCAAACAAATAGCATTGTTCTTTTGGAGAATCAAATGTTTGTAATTCAGTTTAACATTCCTGCATGCAGCTGGATTTAATTCATTTGTAACATTCCTCCATCTCATATTTTACTTTATTTTATTTTATTCTCTTTTCTTCCTAACATAAAACTAATTACAGGTTAGTGGATAATCATAGCTAAAAGTTATGGGCTGTAACTATCTGCTGCTCGACCCTGAAACTGAGTTAGGGTGATAATGAATGAAAACTGAGCCTTTGGACTTTTCATAATCAGGGCTGGAAAATTGCTTTGCGTCATTATAACATGGATTCATGTTGGGAACGTTTCTGTCCACCTTGTACAGTTTTGAGAACTAAACACAATTTAATGAGGGGAGAGTAAATAGAAATCATGTGAAAGAAATTGTGACATAAACAATGTTCCAAGTGCTGATAGAAGAATTAGGGTAACTAAATGTATTATGTATTCAGATCATCACAATCACAGTCACAAATATGCCAGGGAAAAATTTGCTTTTCAAATATCATAAACATCTTGACAGCCAGAACTCTGCATGTCCATTTATAGGGCTGTGGTTCATGAAGCAGTTATTGCCAGGTTTCTTTTTCGGCCTGTAGCTGTGTTGGGGTGGGGGTAAACGATGGAGCTGATGGACATCTGTCAGCCAGCCTAAGAAGAGAGGGAATGGTAGGAAGAGAGAAAAAGAAAATAAACAGTACTTTATAACTTAGTAGTGAATTTCTTTGGCATTAGAGGACAACAAAAGTGACTGTTTATAATACGGACATAGTGGAACAATCCATCCAGCCTGGGAGGGCCCTGCCTGTGCCTGGCCATCTCTCTCTGACATCCAAAGCCTGAATCCCTGTGAGCCCAGAGGGACTATTTGGAGCCACAACAGGCCTTAGGGAGGGCTCTGCCACAGGTGGTGTCCAGCAGCTGCTATGGGTTTGTATAGACAACACACACAGCCTGCACTAATGCACATTCTCCGAGCAGACTCCGTCACACACACATGCCATCAAACTGTATGTATATACTGTAAGTGGATGCCAACATATATGTGTGAAAGGTAGACTCAAAGATAAAACCACAAGTTTGCAAAAGCATGGCACGACGTGCACACAAACACACACGCATACACACATGCACACACACACTCACACATACACACACACATTGTGCCCACACTACAAGATAAGGAATTATCCACACAAACAAACGGATACACCCAAACACACACACACACATTTTCATTTTACAAACCTAATCCACTACTGAGCCAAATGATGCGTACTATAGACACACAAACTAATACACCAGGCTATTGTTTGAAATATTCTACCCGCATCTGGTCTGCACACATACCAGCACAAAGTCTGCCTGTCGCTCAAAAACCAAAGAGAGAAAAAACGATTCCCTCATGACACCATGGTATAAACACGCAAAAAAATATGCAAACACCACACATATGTCAGATCAGCCACAAGCTTTGCACACACACTCGCACATAAAAAATGTTGGTTGGTTGAAAAAAAGTGAACAGTGTGCTCATGTGTACTCCTTCTCACACCCACACAGATTCCTGTAAGTAAACTCCAATGCTGCTATAATGCTAGACACATACCCCAAGGAGGGAAAACCTGCAACTTTACAGATTTACTGGCTAGAATTGACTCGGTTTCTGTGTTATGACAGTCAGCAACAGCTGCCATGTCTTTCTATCCACATATACATATATTTAAAGAACATTCCATTTTATGATTTAATTATATATAGATACCTTTCCAATCGGTGAGCACAGTCCATAGAGTGTAATTGCAAATGTAATTATTTTGAAATATGGAGTGGTTGAGTAGTCAGTTAAACATTCCTTTTTTCTTCAGCCAAAGCAACATTCCCTCTGTTATGTAAACCTGAACAACAAACTAATACATATGGTAAACACTCACTAACTTTCCTAGTGAAACTACCAAGATGAACAATTTATCCTGGATTCCAGAGCAATCAGGTAACAAATTAAAACAGGCATTAGCAGTGAATTTGAGCTCTCTTACAAAGAAACAGGACACATGACTGACAAGCAACATTATGCAAACCCTCCCACAATTGTCCCTTTCATTGGTCCCAGGCTTCAGACTTGTTGACTTCCAAAAGTGTGACTCAAGGAAAGGGAGGGAGTTAGGACGCGGTGGGTGGGATTCAACCTTAAAACTGTAAGCAAAAAAATGTAACATCATACAAAAACAACTAGGAATTCACATATAACATAACAACAAAGATGTAGCTGTGAAAGAACTTTCAACCCGCTCCTCGTGTTTGCTTATTGGTAAGGCTGTCATGTGTCCTCTCGCAGTGCGCGAGGACACACTCGATGCTCCGGTTTGATTGTGTGTTTGCAATGAGGCCTTCTTGACCACCACCCTTTTAGTCAAAATGCAGTGGTGAGTCTCATCAGACCATTATTCGTCACCTATGTCGGTGAATTGCCTGCTTACATGCAATGGCATGCAAGGGCACAAAAGGCTTTTCTTTAGATTGTTCTGGAGATGTAAAGAGGGTCCAAATAACACAGCAGGACATGAGAGGGACCATGTTGTTAGTGCAGCTTTTTTTAAAAGAGTGGAGGGGGGGTGAGGTGCATCATTGTACCATAGCCCTCCACCACCCTTCACCCACCTCTGACCACAGAATTCTCCAATCCTTTAAGATGACACACTTCATGGCTGCTATGAAGACAAGACGCTGCCCTCAATTTCCTGTGAAAGAGGCTTATATAAGGAGGCAACAAAGCATACTTTCCTTCCCAGTGTCTGGGAAAATGGGATCATTATTGTAAGACTTAAAAGAGTATTCCACCAAGCAAAACTGGTAAGTTTTTTAAAAAGAATCTTAATTAATAATCTTAATGCATGCAAAACCACCTGCTTTACCCACAATGCAATCTCTGAACCCATTGGCCATTAGTCTGGTGACGATTTAGCCTTCAGCATCATCCAATATTTTGGGGGTTCAGTTAGCCAGCGAAAAAGACTTCTTCTTCCATGCATCAGGTCAGATTAGCAACTTGAGACGTTGGAATAGAGTTGAGTGACAAAATATCCATAAACAGATATCCGTAAATGAATCCAGATCTATTTTTTAAAAATCTAATAAAAAGCTACACCGTAGTCCATCCGCTGTTCGTCCGCTCAAACGTGATTGGTCATTATTACTACAGAAATGCATTGCCTACAGACATGCATTCATATGCATGTACACATGCATATCTGTTTATAGAAATTCCACACAATGCAACTTGACTGCCAACAGTTCTAAGATTTGGGTGTTTTATGCTAGTAGCGGCTAATATAGCCTCATGCAGAGATGAGGAGAGAGAAAAGTGGTCTGGAGTAGGCTCACTTCTTTCTAATGCTACATTTCCAACTTCTTCCGCCCCACCCAGTGCTGACTCAAGAGACATCACTTGAGGCAGTTTATCTGACTTTGCACAGAGCCCTCTTGACACACAAAAGGCTTTGTACAACTTTTTATCATATATGTAGTAGAACTACCCAAGACCTGTAAAATTCTGACTTTTTAATGTGTAAAATAATTGGAGCTGATATATTTCTTGATAGTATGTATGTAGAAAAGGTGGAAATAAGTAGGGTGAGCAGTAGGAAAAGCTGATCCAAATTGCTTGCATAACCTTGAGAGTGAAGTTGTTATTTATGAGGTTCTAAAGAAAGACTAACAACCTTTTTTTCTATTTATCTTTCTCTTTGCTTTGGTTGTATTGTCCACAGTGATTTAAGATGATCGGTGTGTGAATGTTCACAAAGAGTAAATAAATGCGCTGACTTTTTGGATGGTTAGATTCAGTAATACTGATGCATAAAAGTAAGGTGGGTGGTTATTTTTCAATACAGGCCTTGTCTTGCCCCTCTGTGTTCAGCCGTTATATCTCTGTATATCTCTCATCACATGACTGCGCTGGAGGCAAATAGTAGAGCTAGCGTTTATGGGAGCCTGTTTGAAATGATTGTTGTGCTCCTCTAACATTTGTATTTGTCTTTCAGGAGGCATGGGGCAGAGGAGGGGGCAACTCTAAAATCTGACAAATTGCTGAAAATTGCCTTCACACAGTCATTCCTGTTTGGACACACTTGGCACATCTGGTTGTGATCTGGCAACAGAAGTGCTGTGGCGGAGGGCTCAGCTCTCAGAGTGGTGCCACATATTATCCCCTCCTCCTCTTCCTCCTCTCTCTCCTGGTTTGGTCTGCAAACATACTGTGTGTGTCTCTCTCTCTCTCACTCTCTCTGAGGGGTGCTAGGAGCTGATGGTGTTTGTAGTGATGCTTGGCAGTTGTCCCGCCGGAGCATTCGTGTGCTCCTCTCCGACTTTAAGGGCATCAGTGGGTTGTAATTGAGGCGTCTGTGAAGATGAATGCAGCACTGTGACACTGCAAGCAGCACATATTTTCAAAGGCGAAAGCTGCTCACAATCTGGCAACTTTAAACATAGCCAATAAAAAGATCCCAGAGATAAATTGTCTGTGTCTCTGCATTTGGCAAGACACTGCACACATGCACACACACACCGTTAGTAGTTCTAAAGTAGAGCATCACAATCTGCAGAGATATCTTTGTCTGTGTGTGACTCTGATCACAGTGTGTGGTGCAGCAGCATCATTCAACACTGTCTTATAAATCCTCACCTCATTGTTTTACTGTAGTCTTTACTAATCTATGTGCTCTGGACCACATCTGCTGGAATGACGGTGTTTTCCATGTTAGTGCTGCTCATGTCATAATGTCTCCATGGAAAACACATGACATGAATAAGGAAGTAAGCTGCCCCACTGGCTCTGCGGCTCTGGAAAAAGATGCCAAGCATAGCTTTCGAAAGGCTGTAGACAATATGTGACATGTTTTTGTCTCTCAACCCAGACAATAAGCTTGATTAGAGATTTTTATGTATATTCTTTTCCAACATATGTCTCAAATACACATGCATTGGATTGTGAAGTAGAGGAGAGGTCATGGGTAAATACATGCGGCATTGTCAATCGTGCAGCTGTGTAGCTGGGAGAGAGAAACTGAGTGCACAGCTGCAGACTGAGGCCTCAGCTTCTCAAATTGCTTCTGCCTCAGTTTCCTGCTCTCTTTACCGACCAGGCCAAGCCAGGCCCTTATTAGACCCACCCCCACCTTAATAATCCATGATGTCACCTCAACATCACTTTTTTGTTTTTCTTCCCTTCTATTTTTTTCATCCCTACTGCTGGAGCAACCCCCATTGTTTGTTAAATATTAACAGGTGTTGGAGGAGAAGCGAATCCATTCGGCTGAGGTTCTTCTGTTCCCCTCCGTCCGTTTATCTGTCCATCTACTGCTATCACCACATCTGCTTCAGTTTTGACTTCCCCTGGCTTGTTTGTCCATCTGTATTTGTGTTTCTTTCCCCCTCCTTTTCCTCTGTCCCCCCTTTCAGTGGAGGGAGGCTGAGGAATGATCAGGCAGGCTTTGATGCCGCTGGCCCCTGCCCTGGCTTTCCACTGCACATGGGCCCAGACAATTACAAAAGCTCTCCAAGCCGACTGCTATTACTCTGTAATGCTCCTGTCTGGAGCAGGAGGAAGAGGAGGAAGACAAAGAGCAGGAGAAGAAAGACCAATGGTTTAGTTGATGTAGGACCACATACTGTGAGGATCCATTTTACACAGAAGGTCCGTGAATTTTGAAACATTCAAAATAAGTTCATCCCAGCATGTAACATTATGATTGGCAGCTCTCTCACTCCACCACTCTTTCTGGACTGAGAGAAGAAAGTATACTACTGACATCTGGATGCTGCAGCACACATGTGGCAGACAGGAAATGCTTGGGTATAAGGGGTGGGAGACGAGGGGGGGGGCAGGAAAGATGATGGCCCCTTTATCCCCAGCAATCATTAGACAAGACTGCAGAGGAAGTCAGAAATCACCACTCCATATGATCCATACTTCCCGTCTTCCCAGAACGTAGGAGGAGTGCTTTTTAAAAATATTCAGTATGTGTGGAAACAGCTGGTCAAAGCCTGCCATTCAATGTATATAATGGTCTGTCTGTGCACCAACCATTACGATTAAATCATGTGTATCATCTCTTTGGTTAGGGACAATTATGTCACTGACAAAGTGATGGCATCTGCCAGGAACAATGCACAGAGAGACAGATACAAGATAAACCAGTAAAAAAGAAAACTACAACAACGCGTTAAAATCCATCCATCCACCCACCTTCATCCACTTATCTGGTATTGGGTCGTGGGGGCAGCAGCTCCAGCAGGAGCGTTAAAATTTCATTTAATTTCATTATGTGGAAAGTAAACAAGGCAGTGAGTTGTTTTAACTTCAATCTACCATATATCACCAGTTGAAGGGTACTTTATTGGAACATCATTAGTTCATGTTTTCAATATAAAAAAGAGAGGTCATGGCTATCACAGCCAAAAGTCTGATAGTGGTTCTGGAAACTTAAAATAAAGTTTGAGCCATGGATGGAAGCGTACTCTTGCCACATTTCACTTAAAGTTGTGAAAATAAAATGTGATCTTGTTCTCCTTCCAAAGCCGATAATGAGCTGCAGCAATAAGAGCTGGCAGCACCATGTTTACTTTTTTAGAGAGTAGGAAAAGAATTGCTTGTTCAGCATTCCATATTGTAAATAAACAACATCTATATTCTCAGTAAAGCTTGCCACATATTGTCATATTATACAGATTATATACTGTATCTGCCTTTGCGATTAATTTGTTTTAATTCCAGCATTTAAATCACAACAATAACTTGGCTAACATCCCCAAATATAAGATTTTTACTGCTACCTGCTTCTGCAATTTTCAGACATTAAACGCTGCTCTTCTGCATTACAGTTTTACTTCTGATTCCAAGTCAGTGAGTGAATGTCCTCTCATTGCTCAATCCTCTGCTTCACCTGCAGTAGTCTGTTGCAGCTCCATGATGCATTTGATTTGTTGAATCTCCTACTGAAAGAGCTTGCCCTTTCAACCCAAGGCCATCATTCGCTTTGTGATCACAGCTGAGCGAGGGCTTTGATACCCAAGCCAGTTTGGCACCATGTTGGGTGATGAGTATAGGGATGTGTGAGCAGAGGGATTACTCAGTTTCTTACTATATATATATATTAAAAACTCCCCAAAAGTTTAAATAATAAACCACAGCTATCAGAATATGAATATATTCACATATGGTGAATCTAATTGTATCATGTATCATAAATGAGTCTGTACTTCTGCTATGTTGGTAGCAGAAGTGCATGGCCAATGGCTAAATCCCATTACAATTTCCAAATCGATTCCAAAAGAGCACACTCATATGAGAAACAATAGAAAAGCTGTTCTATAAGACTGCAGATCACCCAGCCAGCTCTATCACACGCACACCTGCTGTGTGCCGTGAGAGGAGGGAACAACTGGAGGCACCGACCGTGTGTTTGTGTGTGTGTGTGTGTGTGTGTGTGTGTGTGTGTGTGTGTGTGTGTGTGTGTGTGTGTGTGTGTGTGTGTGTGTGTATGCGTGTGTGCATGCATGTGTGTGAGGATTGTGTATTTTGGAAGAGAGCACAACTGGGCATGCAAGCTCTTATATGAATGTGTGTATTTACATGTGTACAGTCCTTTGAGAATGCATCAATGCTTGTGGCACAAGGCCTCAGCTCGATTTAACTGCCCGCTGAATGCCACAGTGACGCCAGTCAGACTTTGTGTGGCCGCATACCTCCATTGAAGAAGATATGGAAAAAATCTGTGGACCAGTAAGTCTTGGAGATTACATGGCTCCTCTCAGCTCTGGCCTTAATAATGCCTCAAATTCGACAGTGCCATGTCACTGCAATTTGGAGCTTTTGTCTTTAAAAAAACAGTGAATCTCCATATCATACCACCATCATCGCTTTTCAACTGTGCATGAGTATCTTATGTGTGTGCCTGAGAAAGAGCTGGTGGTGTGTGTACATTAAGGAGAGGGGAGACACGAAAGAAAGGATTATATGTAGAAATAGCAATGGATCAACTGAAACACAACATTGACTTGATTTTTTAATTGCCTCTCGACTGCAATGAATGGCCGATGCAGCTGTCTGCGTGAACAGCTGCTTGCCTAAAAAGACAGAACAAACTCTGGGAGGGAGAAAGAGAACAATGTGGGATGAATCATATTCAGCCTATGAGGTATTTTGCAATTTCACAACTTTAAAAAATGCATGCGGGATTAAGAATCGCTTTTATTGGAAATTCACATCTGTTCCAAGGCGCATTTCCCATGGAGCTTGCAAAGATGCATTTTCTATGCTGTCTGGGCAAGACAGAAACAGTATGGTGTATTACTGCATGGAGTAAACTAAAACAGACAATGTTTTCTATTAGCTTTGTTAATGTGGAACTTTTGAGTTTACAAGTTGCAATTTACAACTATGGAAGGACCAGGGGGGCTGAAAGATTTGATGGAGCAGTCTGTATAGATTTCCAGCAGAATATTTGTCAGACTTGAATTAAGTACTGTTGTTTTGCTCTCTCTCTCTCTTTCTCCCTCAGCCTGAGGCCTTCTGGCTGACTACTCTACGTCTATAAATCACCAGGAACGAATGCTTATATCCTGGAGCGAGTGCACTGAATCAGTCTGGCAAGGTTAATCACATTCACATCTCCTCGGCCTGTTTGCAGCAGCCAACTGATAACCAAACACACATTACGGGGCATGATCCCTCTTGTTTGTGAATTCTGCTCATATCACGCTTTAACAGTGTCGCCACATAAAAGAGTTGGATGTTGGCAAAGCTGTGGGTCTATTCTGTTTTGGTGATTGTTACCAAGCATAAACATCACTCTCACAGGTGTTTGGACAACAGAAATACAACCAAAATACATAAAGAAATTCTTTAAAAGGAGCAAGATAGATACCATAGTGGTGGGGATGGGGATCAACCTTAATAACAGACAGAGGTCTCATTCACACTGCACACATGCTCAGCTTACACTGGGGCCATTGGTCGGCTGCACTCATATCCTTCTGTCTGTGTGTTTGATGGACTTTTAGAGAAAATGGGAAGCTTTCCAAGTGTGACACATGGTTTCAAGCCTATGAATATCTGTGAATATAAGTAGCATAAGTGTAGTATAAGAGTGGGTGTTTGCAAGTGTGCATGTTTTCAAATATCCATGCATATGATTACGCTTCAATCTTTTTTCCATTCAATGTTGTTGCTTTTTTTTTCTCTCTCTCTCTCTCTCTCTCTCTCTCTTCTCAGAAGTGCCCTACCCAGATATGTGGGAATTAGGCCACATCGCTCACTACCATCCTACTTTAATCAAAGTGCCGATTCTTGAAACAGACAGCTGTTGTCATGTGCCTTGATTCCAATGGCTATCTGTCCCTGTAGCTGCCCAAGTTCTTAGTTGGCCAGCTGAAGTTGTAGAGGGAACGAGGGTTAACGGCGTCTGCTAATTTAAACTGCAGTTAGATCAGTGCTCCTATTCACAATACAGCAAATACCACAAACACACTGATCCAAGGTAAGTTTATTTTTTCTCCTCTCTGGCATTACTCATAACATCTTATTATATTTACTGTTGTACTGGTTTGAACATGACTTTTACTTTGTAAAAGCCACTAAAAATGACAATAATATATAGTAATACAGTAATTCACTAAAATAGTGGAGTGTCAATGATTGCTATACATCAACTGAAGCATGTTGTGAATGATGATGTTGATTATTGTCTTGTTTTAATGTTTAGAGTGTGACATGCATGATCCCATATAGCCATGTATAAGGCACTGGCCTTTTCTTAAAAGTAAATGCGAGAAACATCTGCTGAAAAGTTATGGAAAAAAACAACAGTCATATCAATTTCCCAACACTTCATGTAGACTTTTTTTCATCTAACAGATCTGCGTTTAGTGCATAGCAGTGAGTTTGATAAAGGTTGATTGGTAGAAGTGTACACCCTTGCCACGTTCCTTCATGTTTCACAGCCTTAAAAGAACACAAGCAGTAGGGAACATTGTCCGAATGCCTTCTTGGCTTAAATTTGGTAGGTCAGAATGGCTAAATTTATACACACTTATGAGGTATTGTCTATCCATCTATTCCTGGTTCAAGGCAGTTGTCTGGGTGGGCCAGAGCAGAAACAATACCAACTGTTGCAGACTAACTGAAGGCTAGCTTTATCACAAATGCATCAGCAGATTAGGACTCGAGCGACAGGTGTAAAGGGCAAACAGTTGACTATACTGAAACAACTATTTCCATGACTCCTTGAATGTCATAAAGATCTGTTTACATCTAACCGAAATGAAGGAGAGTGAAATCATTTATTTGTCAAAGATTAAAAAAAAGTAAATGCAAACTGCTATATAGCGATATATCATGTGATAACAATAAAACGTCCCACTTTGAATTTTTTTGCATTGTTTAGCATTTAGCTAGCACAAACCGAAAGTTGAAAAATTATGAGATGAAAACATTGAGTATTAATTCCTGAGCTGGTGGGCGCACTACTAGGTATTGCTACTAACATTTCAGTTTTATGGGAGAAAGAGAGGTGTCATAGGCCATCACAAAGCAATTTGTTACCTGTTTCCATACTGCATTATGGCTCGGGTGACTAGAAGCGTGGGAGTGTCGTCATGAAAAGAAAGACGAGGCATGTCCAAACAAAGTTATGCATTGGAATAAGCTTCACAGGCTGCTCAGTGATGCCATACAACTGTTTTTGCTACTTGATTCATTAGTTTGAAGAATAAAACTTGGCCAGGTTAAAAAAACAAACAAAAAAAAACAATCAGAAACATATTGGAGAATTCTAGATTGGGGAGAGGTTTAACTCTCAAAACACACACACACAAACACACATGCAGGGTATGGGTCAGAGGTCAAATGGCCCTGAACTCTCTCCCTTTAGGCTGAGGACATGAGAGGTCCCTCTGTGTGCTGCTCTCCATTTATTTTACCCATCATCCCTCATCAGGCCGGGGTGACCCCGCGACCCTGGAGCTAGGGTTACCTGTCAGTTGACTGTCTATTCATGAGCACGGGGCTTGACGCTGTGTCAACATTTGTTCTGTGAGAAATGAGAGAGGAAGAAGAAGAAAAGAGTTCAGTTCAGTGTGGTAAAGACCAAAGCAACAAACAGAAAAAAACTGAGTGTGTTAGAAAGAATTACCTTATTTTATATTGAATGAATAAAAATCTATCTTCAATTTGTTTCAGGCAGTGCAGGGCCCTGACTAGCAGACCTTCTACTCCGATGACATGCAAGTGTGATAATTCTTGTTTACTCAGAGACAAAGATCCAAAGGATCTCAGTAAACAGATGCCTGCATGGATACCTATTGAGGGGTACCTACAAAAACACACCAAAGCCCCCCTGTGTGGGCTGTCAGTTATCAATCAGGGTGCCGTAAGTGGGATCCTTGAGTGGAGATGCTATCAGCGCTGCCCCGTATACACTCACACCACAGTTTCTCTTATCTCCACTGAGATAACTGATCCCCTCTAACAGTGAGAGGCCTGAACCAGACACACTTGCTTTCTGCATCTCTCTCCATCTCCCTCTCACTCTATGTCTCAGCTGTGCTATAGACCACTTCATTTCAGACAGGGGCCCTCAGAGAAAAAAAACAGTCAATTTGCTCTGGTTCCTGTTTAAAATTCAATAAGCTTGTCTCTTATATTGCAACCGTGTGGTGCTAGCGGAGGCTGCAGAGGGCGCGTGCTACTTCTGATCCAATCTCTGATGTTATCAGCCCTCAGAAGAAACATGATACATGTCTCAGTTGACGGATCTAGATGGGCATGAAATTGAACAGAAATCAGAAGCACAACAATTTCCTGCAACTGGACTTTTTTTTATTACTTTGTAAACATTGCATTTGCAAATAAATAGTTTAAGGTTTATAGCACCCTATTGATGGGCAAAGAGAACAGATGGGTCAGGGTTGTGCAACTTGTATATACATGTTGAAAAAGTGCAGTAGGGACGCATAACGTATCAGATTAGATTTGAAAATACGTTTTCCACTTTCATGTATGTATAAAGGTTACAGGTTTTCAAAGAGTTCTGTATGCTGAACATGTTGTGGTGAAATAGGTGAGGTCACTCCAGATATTTTTCCTCGGTTTGAGGACAGTGGGCTGGAGAGATGGTCCTGGACTGGCCCTGTTTTTCGGGCTTCCACCAGACCACAGCACGTTCAGCCTAATAACAAAAACAAGCATCCCGGTGTGGAGCTGGTCCCACAGTGTGAGGACCTTAATGAGGAACATGTGGAGCTGCCCAGACACACAGTCAGAGGAAACCCAATCCCTCACTCCCTCCCCTTCCTTCTCCCTTCCCCCCTTTTCTCATTCTTTCTTTCTCACTCTCTTACGCTTAACTCTTGACATTTTCTGTTGCTACATTTTTCATTTTCATGTAGCACTGCTTTTAGGTCCTCTGTTCTTTGTGTCTGTCAGAAATTCTTAATGTTTGTCCGAAACTTAAAACACTTTGATTTTCTCTCTCAGGTCCATGGAAATTGCCCTTTTTTTCTATTGTACCAGAACAAGTGACCCACTGTCAGCAGCAGAAATATACTGGCCTTGTTTTTAACTCGATACACACCCACTCTCTCCAACTTGTTTTAGAGTTGGTAGTATATACATATTGCTATATACCGGGCATGCAATGTAATACGCTCATAAGGAAACATGGGAAGAAAAAGATCTTTCTCTGCCCATCAAGTCTGACAGGCAGTCACAGAGTTTCTTTCATGTGCTGAATTCATCCTTACCATCCACCTGGATCAATTAACTGTTTGGTTCAGTGGTCATCAGTCCCGCAGTGTGGAACCTCACTTCATTCAGTAGACAGCAGCTTATTGAGTAAAACTATGGCTTTGATTTTGTTGCCTTTTATCTTTATGTAACACACATTCGGCATGCAGTATCACTACTACTAAAACTGAGATTTTTTTTCATCTTCAGCTGAGATAAATTAAAGTGAACAGTGTTTTTTTTCTGCAGAAAATGTCATCACTCGCTCCTAAAGAGAAACACTGTAACAGGTGAGACATTCATTTTAATTTGCTGTACACAGTATATTAACACAACAGATCTCCTTCCTACACCGCGTCACTACCCCGTGTCCAAGTTGTTGAAGGGAATACGAAGTGTAACCTGTTTGATGGGATTTAAAATGTGACCATAAAGCGCAGCAATAAAGCAGATCAACCAACCAAGCCTCCAAAATTAGCTGAACAAACAAAGTAAGGTAGAGCCTTCTGGGGGGATAAACTTGGCACACTGGATCCAGTGTGACAGAGGCCCTTCTGGCAGCTCAGAACAATCCAAACGTTCCACTTGGGTTGAGCTGTCTTCGTTTCCCCCTCCACTATATATATCAGCCCCACATCAACATGGGCCTGTGAAGACCTTTCACAAGACTGACAGGCCACCTGAATCACACAATTGTGTGGCCGGAGGAGCCTGCATGTGTATAGAAAAGCCAGTGATCCAATAACTGTCTAGGTTCACTTCTTTCTCATAAAGTCAGGAGGGAGGCGCAGAGGGAGACCCACAGATACAAGCCAAATGTTCCAGCTGCACCAAAACAAAGCTTTTACTTTTATTCTAATTCTAGAAATTACGCAAACTGTGACTGTTGATTTTCTTAATACCAATATTTGATTCAGTTTGCATTTGCATTTGATTTCTTTATTTGCATGGCACAAAAACCACAGAGTGTGTCTCAGGGAAAAACGGGCTGAAAGCTGGTGAGTGTACCTTGCAGATGGTCCGGCCTCACAGCAGCTGTGCAAATGAAAGCCTGAGTGTCGTTGAAGGAGGTGAGAGAGATGGAAAGTTGGCCACAAAAGGAAAAGAGTAACATACAAGTTGCTAACTGAAAATGTAATGGAAAAATTAATAGCACACTTTGCAGAAAATTTGCCGAGAGAAATAAATGGGTCAGAGTATTTTCTCTGACATGACAAAAACAGACAATGCCAATGTGTCTTGGCGGGTAAAACACCACTTTGTAACCAAAGAATTGACAAAAGAAGGCATTTATTGATCTCAGTGTAATGGAAACAAATCCCACATTATAGGTTACCACTATATTATTCCTTAGCTTCAGGACAATGCCAATGCTACCATCAGAATAATGTCCTTGCTATGCATTTATCGGGTTCTATATTTTAAATATTCGCTAGATGAAATAAGCAAGATCTATCATGCTAGTTTGCATACACAAGTGTCAATCAAACTCTATTATTTAAGCACTAAATCTGGAGTAAGAAAACAGCAGGTGGGAGATTCCTTCGTAATGCTGAAAACACACAAACATTTGTCTCAGGAGGGGGAAGTGGGGGTGGTGGGGATGGGGGGAGGGCAGTCTGAGGACAGTTGTCCCAGAGTGCTTTGTAGTGCAAAGAGTTTTTAAATTTCTACTGGTCTGATGCAGCTCTGCATGCGAAAAGCTGCATTACCCGTCACTTCTGATTATACTGAATGGCTCCAAGTTCTAACCTTAGCATGGTCATAGCGTACTGTATATATACAGGTAATAGTCGGTTGTAATACTATTATAACCATAACACCCCTGTAATTCTTCAATTATAATCAGAATTCATTGCCAAAGTGAGTTTGAGTGCATACGATAAACATAAGAAAAGGGAATAACCAATAGAGCAAAGTCATGCAACTGTCAAGTACATACATATACAACAGAAATATTGCAGTAAAAATATATAAAAGACATCATAACGCTTTTGTGTAATTGTTTGAGAAAGGAAAATGGTTTTGTGCAGGATGTGCAGAAATATTATTCAGAGCAATTATAATTTCACACTTGTGTTGTTGAAGGCACTGTCCCCATCCCAGTAATTGCCACTACATGTAGGCTAAATATGAAATGGGTAGTGAATAATTAGTGTTTCATTGGCCAGCAATCACCTCTGGGCCCCGTCTACACTTTAGACCCCTCCCTCGTAGAACCGCCCTGAAGCCAGGGGCCCCCTTTTGAATGACAGCGCTTGGGAAGGAAGACGAATTTTTGTCTGGTTTCCCGCAGCCACAACGTCGATGAGAAGCAGTCGAGGAACTCCATTCTAACTGAATGGATTGGTATGGGGAGAAGCGGACCACTAATCACGGCTAAACGGCAGCTTTTGGACTGTGTAACGTTGACAATGGTTTTACTTTCGCTGCTGTTTCGACCAGGTAAGTGTTGCTTTTCCAATCCGTGCTCCTCCACTCCTCTCCTGCATGCAAAACTCTGTCCCGCTCTCCCCGCAACGGAGGGGGGAAAGTTAACTTTTTTCCTGGCGTTTTGTGTCTAAACTCAAACTCCTTTAACGTCTTTCAACTTTTTTCTTACATAATAACTTAAGTATTCATTGTTTTTGGTCTTTAAATGACGAGAAAAGTCGGTGTTTAGAAGTGTCCAGTCCGCTGCGGGGACAAAGTAAAGCCCTGTTGAATCCCATCCTGCATCCAACACTCGTATCGCTGCTAACCGACCCGCACGAGTTAACTCACTTTACGGACGTCTTTTTGAACACATTTCCAACCATTCTCGCATAAAAACAAGGACACCAAACAAGTTGTCACCAACCGCTAAACATTTATCACACTTTGCAAAACGCAAGTGCCGTTGTTGTTGTTACGGTTTTTGTCAAGTTGTGTGAAGTTATGGCGCAGCCCCCCAGCTAGCATAGCTCGCTAGCAACTGGCGTCCAGCACCCGTAGTCAAACCTAAAGAAAACTGCGGAGCTTGTTTTTTAACCAGAAAGTGCTGTATATCCCACACCAAACGGTCACAATTACTATTCAATTCAAGAGTATAACTTTAACACTTAGTTTGGACCGTTTTAGTTTTTGGCAAAGCTTAGTGGACCATGGTATTTTCCCCCTATCCATACTTCATTTCTTAACTTTGTTAGCTCTAACTACCATGCATGGGGGTCCAACCTTCTGGCCTTTGAACGTGTTGGTCCCAGTTAGAGATCAGAAAGCACTAACCGTTAGCTCCACAACGCAGGACCATGTTTTGTTTGGATCATGCATTTAAGATGTCTTAAGTGACAACATGTAAAATCAATGTAACTTTATTTAGATATGAAAACTGCCAACCGTCATATATTGATGTAAGAAGAAAGATGATGAACAATAATATTGTCAGCCATATCTAAAGACCCCTGGAGGCCCCTCTGGTTCTTTTGATTTTGTTCTTTTTTTAAAATTTATGAATAGTTGCTGAAATGCATTCAGATGTTTGGTTGTTTGTTAAAGTCACAAGTGATACTTTTTTAATTAAAGTTTGAGTATTTAAAGTGCCAGAGTAATCACTATGCTATATATGTTGTTAAAATAGCATTTTATACCATCTCAAAGTGTTTTCAGCCTTGTTTTGTACTAATAATGAGCTGGCTAAAGCACTCACAGTAGCTATATTAGTGAAAATATTAAGTCTTGTTAGTCTGCAACCTAAAGACTTTGCCCAAGCCAGTAGAAAACGGTGTCCTTATCTGCAGCTCTAACTAAAATTGCTAAACTGTAAAATACTAACAGTGTCTGTGAGGTCCTTTTACTTGTTCCTTTCCTGTTTTTATATTTCCCACAAGGTCCTGACACTTGTTGGTAGCCTACTTAGTGCCGGAGCATAAAGACCCTTTGGGGAGATACAGGGTTGTTGATGGTTGTGCAGGCACTGATTGTCCGAAAGTGTCAATCACAGCAGACTTGTGTGACCCGGCAGCGAGACGGGGGAGGCCTGTTGGAATTCAGAGGAGGGATTCATAATGCCTTTTAACTTGACCTCTCACACTCCATCTCAGTTTTTATCAGAGCTGGTGTTGAAGTGTAGCGACTGTGAGATGCATTCATCATCTGTCATTCCCCCTTCAGTGCATCACACGTATGTGAAAGGGAAGAAGTGGTGCACAAATGTTCATGTGTGCACTGGTATCACCATGCTTATCTTGTTGTCTTTGTCCACGCTGTATGGAGATTAGATGGGGGTTGGAGTAAACAGAAGATTATTCTGCAATAGAGGAGCAACCTTTCAACTGATGCCATTTTTTGCTGTGAAAGTGATGAATGTGTTGTGGAAGCTGGATGGTGCTAATCTGAAATGGAAAATATATCCACAATGCAGCAGGAGTTATGCTGGTCAGCAAATGAGACATCTCATGCAATAGTAACACAAAAGGAAATGAGCGAAATGAATATCCACACTTTTACTTCCCACAGAAATAATCTTTGTTTTTCTTGATAACAAATAGCCCACTTGTGAGTTTTGAGTCATAACTTAACAGGAAGACCCAAATTTAGGCGATACCACCCAAATATCACAAGCTGTGATTTGCTGCCCCCACCATCCTCCCTCCAGCTTCCAGTTTGGACCCCAAATTTCTTAAACAAGTGTGACTCTTTGTGATGTTCCTCTTGTAATCCTCTTGAAGTTGGCTGCCTCCATACACCGAGCCTTGCCGTGCCATGTAGCGTAGCTTAATGGACTTCAATTACCTCAGCAACAGCCAAACCACATTCAACACCCTCAGGCAAACTAACACAGGTTGGTTTCCTCCTACAGTCAGGCTACATGCTATTCCTGTGAGGGCTAGTTGGGGGAAATAAGATTTGACTGACTCTGGAGCACAGTGTGGGATCAGGGCCTCGTGAGCTCACGCATTTGGGTTTTAATGGCTCTCCTGATTGAGCTAAACTTGATAGTGGAAAAGTTTTGCTGCCTCGTGTACTGTGGTAATGTATTTGTAAATGTCAGATTGATTTTAAGATTGTTACGCGGGGAATTGGTAGCTCTAGTCATCTGTATTTTTTCAGAGAGGGAGGTTACTGATGATACTGAGAAGAGCAGCAAGCATTTTCCCAGTAACTGATGCATTAATGCCATTGCAGTACAACATGTTGATGCTCATTGTTTTTGTTTTCCAGGTCACTGCCAGCAGTGTCGAATCCAGCGCTGCAATGCAGAGTATGTGGCTTCTACCTCCCCCTCTAGTGGTCTGCAGGAGGATGTGGCTCTGGATGTAGACTACTGCATCGCCTTGCGCGCCTATGCCCTGTGCACCAGGCGGCAGGCGCGCAGCTGTAGGGGGGACCTGGTCTACCACTCGGCCGTCTTCCGCATTAAGGAGTTGTTCTCTCAGCATAACTGCTCCAGCGAAGGGCCCACGTCCTCCGCCAAGGTCCCCAGTACATCTCGTCCAGCAGTGTCGGAGCTGTGCGACTACGAGAATCGGGTCCTCTTGTCGGGCTCTGTTGGTCAGCAGAAGAAATATGCCCACTGTGGATTATTCGGAGACCCGCACCTACGGACTTTCCGCGACGAGTTTCAGACCTGCAAGGTGGAAGGGGCGTGGCCTCTGATCGACAACCGCTTCCTGTCGGTGCAGGTGACCAATGTGCCTGTTGTCCTTGGCTCCAGCGCCACGGCAACCAGCAAGGTAAGGATTGTAGAGCTGCAACAGAGTAATTAGTCGATTTAACAGAAAATGAACCGACAACTATTTCGATAATCGACTTGCCAGAGTCAGAGTCAGTGCCAGAATATTCTCTGGAATCAGATTTAAAAACTTGAGCATTTTTCATATCTGACAATACATTTCAAATCTTTTTAGCTGTTGGTCAGAAGAAGAAAAAAACAATCAAAATGAAAACATCACCCTTTTTTCACTTTTTGTTTTCACATTTTACAGAAAAAACAATAAATTAAGTAGAAATCAATCATAATAACTGGGAGATGAATCAATAATGAAGGTTAGCATTAGCTGCAGTAGTAGTTGACTGCTGTGGCTTCCAACGTCTTTGGCACGTAACTCCCTTAAATCAAAGCGGTTTCTACTTGCAACCCCTCTCACATTCTGTGTCTTCTAAGTGTGAATAGTCTTCCCTATTGTCTGTTCATTTGAATACATTTTAGAGGCTGGAATAAGATCAATTCTAATCAAGATTTCACAAGGAGAGAAAAAAGTTTAAAGAAAAATCTGGCAAAAACACACAAAACCACAGCTCCTCAGATTTGTTTTGCGACCCTTGGTGTGGTGGTGCGTTTCTCACGACAACCACCTAGGACACTACTAGAAATGAACACTGATTATAGTTACACATTTGAAACTAACAGCCTATATAAGCAGGCTGTTTTTGAGTGCTGGCTTGCTGGCTCAACTATTGCCATAAAGTATCAACATGTGAAGTTAATCGTCATTCCACGGTGCCTCTTGAGCCTCCAGCATTCCTCTTGTCTTGGAGCTCCTTCAGATCTATGAGGGAAACGAGAGAGGAGGGGAGTCCTTCAGCGGTGTTGAATCACAGACATGCTTGAGCGCTCTACCTTTAACACATGGGTGGTCATATGGTAGTGATTAACGCTCGCTCAAACATTTTCCTCCACCGCCACGATCTGGAATGTTTTTTCACCCCTCTGGTCAAATAATTAACTTGCTGCTTTTTGTGTAAATACAGGATAATGTGGAAAAATAAAGGCATAATTGGACAGCAGCGAGGGCCTTTGATTCTGTTAATGAAGTAGGCTGGTTTTTCATGCTCTAAATGCGTTTAAATAGTTAAAATTTTATCGTATCTTTGTCTCTTTTTGGTACTTAAAAGTCACATTGGTATACAAAGCTCATGTACAGATCGTGTCCGTTTAAAAATGGGTTCATTAGGCTGCTTTTATGTGAATTGTATGCTTAAATAGTAAATAATTTAGTTTCCCATTGTCGGGTAGTGTCACCGACTCCCTACACTTAACCACTTTTAATTCACCTGTTTGAAAACAATACACTATAATATTGCACCAGGAGAAAATTGCTCAAACTCTCTCAAAGCATTTACAGAGTGTTGCAGCCTAATGCAGACCTGAGGTCTGTGCCAGCACCCGCATGCCCCCATCATGCTTTTGGAGTTGTTTGTAACTGCCAGACTTAAGACAGGAAATCATCCATCACATACTGTATCCCTGTAAGTGTAAACGTAACCACAGCCACCGCTTTGTCACGTTACTGAGTTCAGAGTTTCAAAGTTCAGCTGGAATACAAATCAGTCAGTCACTGAGCAAGCCAGTGTAGGAGAAGTGTTGGAAGATTCATGAGGATTTGAGCCTGGTTATGAAACTGTGCGGTTTGAGCCAACATGCAGGGGAGAGTGGTGGAGTTACTGCTTTTACTTTTGGTAATTTGCTTTAGGTATGAAAGGTGATAGTGAAGACCACACAATAATTGCAATTGTGGTTTATCTGAGCAGTTTCCTCTTTGGGTGGTAACAATCCAGTGGACCACTGACAGCAGTCACTGCCACGCTGTAAAAAGGCCAGCATGGGCCGTCCACACCTTCCACACCTTCCACAGCAGTGAAAATGTTTGGTTTCCTGCTGCCACCTTATGGCTTTAAATGGCACTGCTCTTATTTAAGCTTTATATGGACATATTTTTGTATGGCTTGTTACATTTTAAGCAAAGATGTGTAAGAATATACACATATATAAATAAATACTGATCTTCTTTTCCTCTTATTTCAGATCACTGTGATCTTCAAGTCCTTCCATGGCTGCACAGATCAGAAGGTGTACCAGGCCACCACAGAGGATCTGCCGTTGGCCTTCCAGGATGGGACTCGCAGTGGCGGCGAGAGCGGCAGCCTGACCATCATGGAGCGCGGCGGCTCCGGAGTGGGCCGGCAGGTGAAGATACAGGCCCGTTACATCGGCACGTCAATCATCGTCCGGCGCGTGGGCAGCTACCTGACCTTCGCCATCCGCATGCCAGAGGACACCCTGGACTTTTCGGAGGACAATGGTGGCCTGCAGCTCTGTCTGCATGGCTGCCCACGCAACGAGCTCATCAAAGAGCACACGCTGGGTCGTCAGAGCCAGCAGCCCCGGCTGCAGGGCACCAACACGGAGCTGGGGCCTCTGCGGCCTCCACACCAGGTCTACACGGTGGAGCGCGCCACGGCCAGGTGTAGAGAGACTCTGCAGGTGGAGGACATGTACTTTCAGTCCTGTGTGTTTGACTTGCTGACCACAGGAGACCCTGAGTTCTCCATGGCGGCCTACGGTGCTCTGGAGGATTTAAAGGCGCTGCCGCCCAGTAAACTGAAGCAGAACTCCCCGAGGACTCCTCGTCTTTACAGCCGAGGCGTGTCACACACGACGGCTGCAGCAGCAACCAACAACTCCCTGCTCTCACTCCTACTCCTCATTCTGCTGCTTTTGTGAACCTTAAATAGAAATTATGTTTTTTTTTTTTTTTTTTTTTTTTTTTTTTTTTTTTAAGAGGGAAAGTGGAACATGGAGACAAACAGAACTGGGAAGCATTACCAGCTTGAGGAAAGAGTGAATTAACAGACATATATATTTGACATATGTATTTGTATTGTTGTTGTTGTTGGGGCACTTTGTGAATGCTGTGATCTTTTTCTGTTTTTGTAATTTGAAGGATTTCACACTAAAAGATGGTATTTCTTCCCACTTCACATTTCTGTGGATTCATACATGGGTCACATCAGTTGAAAAAAGACAGAAATACATCATGTGGTTTGGGGTCCAGTACAATATGTTGTTTCCATGTGCTCACTGTTGGTGTTCAACAATCGTTAAAAGCTCATAATCGTGTGTGTGTGCTGAAGTCACGGCAGCTTAACAGCATTGAGTTTTTTTTGTAAATAGGAAAGTCATCGTAGTGCACAACCTTCAAACAGCTGCACATATAACTCCTTACTGTATGTAAGCTGTTTTTCTGCAGAGCAATGCAGCTTCTAGATCCTGCATAATCCAGTAATATCAATAGCACTTAACGGTTTTAACAGCAAGTTTTGTTTATTCAAATGTTATTTCTATGTCTATTTCAACTGTTATTTCAGAAAATTGGCATGCTCAACACACAGTATCCAACAACTGTATGTAAAAACTACCTATCCATAATATAAGATATTGTGATATTCAACACTTGTCGTCTTCTGTGAAACACTCCCTCTTCAAGCTGTTTGGCTTCCAGTTTTAAAGGTTAAAAAACCCCACAAATCTTTATATAATAATATATTAAAAGAGTGTATATATGTGTTTTATATTGTGTACATTTGCCTGTGTATAGATGTTTTAACTGTAATGTGTTTTACATTTGTTGTGTTTTTAGTAGGTTATTTTGAGACATTGTAAGAAAAGTAAACTAATATGTTTTTAATTTTCTGTATTAAATTGTTGGACACTCCGGAGCACAGTCTGTTTTTTTCCTCTCTTCTTTTGACCCTCTTGTACCTGTTATCATGGATAGAGGTGTTTTTCCCTATCATATCACGGTAAATTATTGTGTACAGAGATTGACTATGAGCTGTTCAACCAGGGTTATGAACACATTTAGTGTTTCTAGGTTAAGACACAACACAGATGAGTTAATATAGCGGCAACGTTCCCAAACTGTATGCTTGTAAAACCACTTGTGTCCTGACGGGGTCCTCAGTCCATAAGGGGAAGGGCTGAGGGCTCGTAGTACACAGTTTTGACAAGCGGGCCGTGTAGCCGTAGGGATCCACAGTATGTTCTCAGTCCCCTGTGTAAATGTTACCTCTGAGTGCTGAGCTGGCTGCTAGCTTTGCTTTTGTCTGCCCGAGCGCTGCATGGCTCCAAATAGGATTTAGTCTGTGGTTTAACACCAGGTTAGAGTCAACACGGTGCTGATATTTACACTATACACGAGCAATGAGTGCCATGATAAGAAAGAAGGATGTGATCAGTTTTTATCGCCATCAAAAATGCAATTAAAAAAGCTCCTGCACACTCCTTATGAAGACATCAAGAATGAATGCGCTGTAATTAGTAGATTTAATTTATATCTTGAATTAAGTTAAAAGTGGCTTGGGTGCCCAGATAGCTCAGTTGGTAGAGCAGGCGCCCACATTCAGAGGTTTACTCCTCGACGCAGCGGGCCAGGGTTCGATTCTGCACTGCAGCCCATTGCTGCACGGCATTCTCCCCTTTCATGTCTTCTGCTGTCCTGTCAGTTAAAGGCTTAATATGCCCCAAAAAATAATCTTTAAAATACATAAGTGTTTTGGTCCTTGTGTTACTCTAAGTGACAGAATGTTTCGTCACACATGCAAATCATACTTAATCTCTCCATGTCCCATTTCTTTAAATAAAGACAACAGCACAGTGAGCTGCGTTGTTGGTAAGGAGCAACGAAACAAAACTAGTTTCACTCGAAATATGTTCAGCACAGGCATGTCCTAAATCAATCTTCTTTGGGTGACTTGCATTGCCTGATTCTTAATATTAGGCTGGATGAAGAGAGGGATGGAAAATCTGTCTTGGGGAGGCAGTCAGTGGGGGTAGTACTGTACTGTACTCAGTGGGGGTAGTACTGTACTGTACTCAGTGGGGGTAGTACTGTACTGTACTTTCCTTTCCATTCTACTTTTTACATGACAATTCATTAGTTACAATCATAGTTTATAGTTTTCTGGTAGATGTGCCAAGAGAAATCTCAATCATTCCCAATCTGACAGAGAGAGCGTAGGTATACATTAGAGATAACATAGACACAGACTAATTGCTGCTAACTAAAATGCTAGTTAACATC
Organism: Etheostoma perlongum; assembly: GCA_026937815.1. Classification (NCBI taxonomy): domain Eukaryota; kingdom Metazoa; phylum Chordata; class Actinopteri; order Perciformes; family Percidae; genus Etheostoma; species Etheostoma perlongum. The sequence continues at coordinate 27,897,684 of CM049379.1, forward strand.
AGTAATTAAACTAAACCAGCTAATGTAAGTCAAAACTGCCTGCGAGCTTCTCCTGAACTGTACGGTAATTTGTCTATTATGTGGCAGAAAGTCGCGTGGTTATGACACAATGGTTAGCCTTTTTTAATAAAAACGTCTGCTACGGAGCCATAACGTGAGATACACGGTAATAGAGCCTTTTTATATATTGTCGTGTTTCTTTAGAAAGAGTCTTTAAACGCTTCAGATGTAAAGTTATTCTCTGTCAAAGTGGCGCCCAAATGAATGGCAGTCAATGGGATGCTAACAGCAGGTGATGGCTTGTTAGCAACAAAATGGCGCCATAGGAGCTGTGCTTTGTGGACGCTTGCTTTCCCCCTTGATCTACGGAGAGCTTGTTCACTCCCTATTAAGCCCCATTGTACTGAATTTGGTTGCAGTTCCACCCGAGCTCCACTGGGGGTGATCACGGGCGAGTGCAAAACGAATGGGAGTTTATGAACCTAGACGGCTAAATGTGTCTCTTTCACCTGATTGTCATTGAGAAATTTCAGATTTTATTGTAGTTTTTGAAGTTTAACATGGATTATAGTTTGAAAGTTGAATAAACAAGTACTTATGTCCTTTTGTATTCTTACAGGTTGAGACGTTGTTGAGCCATAACACGCTAGCATTCTGCTAATGAATGCTGATTGGTCAGTTAAGGACTAATTACAACCAGAGATCCTGCTTGATGGCATCTGAAGCGTGTGTGTGTGTGTGTGAATATTTCGGAGTGGTCTTGAAAATATTAGCAAACCAAACCTCTTTCTAGCGCGTGTATTGACAGGGAGAGCCTAACCTGTCCGCTGTGTTGTCAATGCCTCAAGAGAACAGGAAGTGACTCATATCCTGCCGTAAAGCAGTATCCCCAGCCTTACGATGTGTATGACGTCATTGAGATTTTAAAAGGCTTTTTAGAACAAAAAGCAACTTTAAAAAAATCTAACACCCAGCAGTGTGTATTTTCTTAGCCTTCCTTTTTGAATGCAACATTCAAATTACTAGACAAAAAACAATGTTCTGAGAAAATTGGATTTCGAGGGGTTCAGCTCCATAGACCTCCATTCATTCTGCAGACGCCCATGAGCGCCCTCATATGGAACCAGAGTGGAACTGCAACCAGTTCAGAAGCCGGAAGATTCAAGAGTATATGGCTGCGGCCTGGAACGTCCCATGTCATCCGTCCCGTCTCATGCGGTCTCGTCTCATGCGGAGGTGTGTCCAACGGCAAATTCAGAGGGTCAAAAATACGATATCGCGAATAATTTTCCAGACGGGTAAATTCGTGACCACATTTGTTGCAATCAATTGAAAAACGTTAAAAACTGTTAAAGTAACAGTTTACATACACATAGTTTGCTGATTTCTGAATGTTATGGTTGTGTTGACAAGATAAATGCAGACTATTGTCAACTATCATGCTAATTAATAAAATACTTTTAATATATATATATATTTTGACTGAACAGTAACGGCAATCATACAAATGAATAAAATACTTTTAAAAAATATGTCTACAAGATAAATGCAGACTATCATACTGATGAAAAAATCACTTAAAATATATGTCCGTCTATAAAATAAATGCAGATTATAGGCAAATAAAAAAAAATCCTTCTGCCATCCCCGAGTTTCTACTTTTCAAAATAAAAGATCGCATCTGGATTAAAATACGATCTCTCTTACTTTTCAAAGTAAAAGCTTGCGTCAACTATCATGCTAATGAATAAAATATATATATATTTTTTTAATATTTAAAAATATATGTACATCTCTAAAATAAATGCAGATTAGGCAAACAAAAAAAAATCCTTATAGCTGCAACTGGGATCCAAGTTGCAGCTATAGAAGGAATTTCTCTCCCGACAGAGGTCAAGCATTTGGTTTTGTGTTTAATTTTTTCCTCCTTTCATACAATACAACACAAAATACAATAGAACCGCTGGTGCGGAAGTGGAAGAAAAATACAATCGCATTCTGGCCCAATGGCCCATGGCAGCAGAGATACGCCGTTGAATGACGGGTCCCAGAGACCCAAAGGCCGATGCCGCGGTAGTAGAAAAATACAACCGCGTTCTGCCCCGGGTCCCAGAGACCCAACAGCATTCTGCCCCGGGTCCCAGAGACCCAACAGCATTCTGCCCCGGGTCCCAGAGACCCGATAGCATTCTGCCCCGGATCTCAGAGACCCGACAGCATTCTGCCCCGGGTCTCAGAGACCTGACAGCATTCTGCCCCGGGTCCCAGAGACCCAATAGCCTTCTGCCCCAGGTCTCAGAGACCCGACAGCATTCTGACCCGGGTCCCAGAGACCCGACAGCATTCTGACCCGGGTCTCAGAGACCCGACAGCATTCTGACCCGGGTCCCAGAGACCCGACAGCATTCTGACCCGGGTCTCAGAGACCCGACAGCATTCTGACCCGGGTCCCAGAGACCCGACAGCATTCTTCCCCGGGTCCCAGAGACCCGAGAGCATTCTGCCCCGGGTCTCAGAGACCCGACAGCATTCTTCCCCGGGTCTCAGAGACCCGACAGCATTCTGACCCGGGTCCCAGAGACCCGACAGCATTCTGCCCCGGATCTCAGAGACCTGACAGCCTTCTGCCCCGGGTCTCAGAGAGCCGACAGCCGAGGCAGCGCCAGTAAAGCTATACAGTCCAATGCTCTCGCCATGTTGATAAGCAGTTGTATTTGCAGCAATGTCCCAGTGACGTGTGAAAACAATATAGAATATAACATTAAAAAGAGTCTTGGAAAGAGTGTAACATGTTTTTTTTTGTATTCTTGTTTTTGTTGTGTGCAGAATCAGATCCTTGTTGTCCCTCCTCAGGAGATCCTGCCGTTGGTTGGCAGAAATGCGTCGCTGATGCAGGTTTCATCAGATGTAGCTACGTTAATATGGAACAACACAAGCATATAATTCAGAAATCAGCAAACTATATGTATGGCAAAATTGTTACTTTAACAGTTATTAACGTTTTTCAATTGATTGCAACAAATGTGGTCACGAATTTACCAGTCTGGAAAATTATTCGCAATTTCGTATTTTTGACCCTCTGAATTTGCCGTTGGACACACCTCCGCATGAGACGGGACCGCATGAGACGGGACGGATGACATGGGACGCTCCAGGCTGCAGCCATACCCGTCTCGGAAGATTCCCGGTGGCTATGTTCAGAAGATTGTTTTTGTGATTACCTCTTCTTAAGAGTCCATCAAGATGTTTTAATCCTCGCCATCATTACTTAGAATTGACACAAAAACTACTAAAGCCACAAAAACCATGCACTGTACCTTTAAACATGCAAAGAAAAAACACATCAGCCTACTTATCAATACTACAGAAATAAGTTGTATATATTAATACTGATTTCACTTTATGACAGCCTGACTCTAAGAACTAGATGTTCAATATGTTTGTTTCAATAAATCCCAATAGAAGACACCAACGCATGACATTTTGATTTTAAAATTATATTATTTGAGTGAAAGATTTCACCCTAAAGAGCTGTTATTTTTCAATGTTTGTATTCCATTAAGAATAGTTTTACTGGCCAGATGGCATCCGCCCCCCGGTCATGGTGCAACAGTAGATGTAGATAAACATGAACACTACATCAACCATACAAAACTAAAACCCAGATTACATAAATGCATACCCAAAATGTTAACAGAACATTATTAAAACACATTTTAACTAGGACAGAAACCGTTCAAAACATGCTTTTTCCTCCCATGAGCCTTTGCATCACTTCAGCACAGCCCAGTTCAAATGAAAATACAGAAACTTAAGATGCTCAGTTATCTCTGTGTTTTATCTGTGCACTGCATACTTCAGCCGACTATTACAAACAACTAATGTGATTTAGTAATGAATGTGGTTTAACCAAACAGGAAATAATAAATAGCGACCACTAACTAAATCTGAATTTACAGTGTTACTTAATCAGTGGTTCCAGAACTTTTTGATCCCATTCAAAAAATAAATAGTATCTTGTTGGGGACCCTGTCATTTTTAAGACCCAAAGAGGTCAAATGATCCAAGATCTTTTTCTTCTTTCTCCCTTTAATCATCTCATGACCTCCTCAGATTTGTCTTGTGAGCATTTGAAGGGGCCCGGCCCCTTAGGTTAAAAACCTAGACTAAACTACCTAACTGCACATGAAGTAGTTAAAACTAGCTCCACCTCCAGCTACAGCAGTACAGATACTGCGTACACATTGTTGCATCAGTATTAACAATCTAATAATATCAACATGTTATTATTATTATTATTATTATTATTATTATTATTATTATTATTATTATTAATATAGCAGTCACATGGACATTTTATTGCAAGTACTTTAACCCTCATGTTGTCTTTGGGTCAAATTGACCCCTTTTCCTATATACATTTTCTTTTTCTACCCATTTGTAATTATCCAAAATAAGATCATTGATTCCACCCAACGCTCTTTGGCAAGAACAAATCTCTTCTTTCATTAATTTTGGGGTGTCTTATTCAATTTGATAGCATTTGGAAAAAAAATGTGATTTTTGAAATACAGTAGTATTGAGTTGACATATTCCAGTCTGTGATTATCCATCAACATCCATTCCTTTAATTTTAGACAAAATAATTCCTAATTTCTGCTTTTCTAACTCAAACATTAGGTATAATTTCCTATAAATGAGGTTTATTGACCATAAATTCCAAAAATAACTATAAAACTAAAGTTAATAAGTTAGTGTTACGTAGAGTTGAAACGTCAAAAAAAGGGACAAACACTGAAAAAAAAGGCGTTGAAAGTGTTGAAAAAGGGACAAAAACGTAAGAAAAAGTTAAACACATCGATAATGATACTTGAGTGCTTTATGCAGGTATTTGAATGCAGGGCTTTTACTTTTAATGGGGTATATTTACGTTGTTGTATTGGTACTTGTAAACCACCTCACCTTACCATCTTTTACTTAAATACATGACTATTGCTCTAAATGTTGAGAGAGCTGATGGCGTGTATGGCGTGTATGTTTCCTTCAGTTTTAGCCTCAAGCCTGGGTGGTGTCTGGTGTCATGTGTGGAGCTGCAGCCGTCTGACAGCTCTGGCAGGCGGCGGCAGCCTGAGATCCAGGAACTACGCCATGTGAGAGCCTTCTCGAAGAAGGTGAGATTTCTGACAACTTCTGAACCTCGAAGCTTCTTTACAAAAAATGGTGCTTGACATTTAAAACGTCTATCCTTTAAAAACTGGAAATGAAGACCATGTAACAAAATCTTTTCACGGAGGATGTTGCACAAGGTTGTTTTTTTGTTTTGTTTTTTTACAGGAAATTGCTCAAGCCTGCCGAGATTGCTCGTCCAGTCTCTTTGAGCCATCCTGTCTTGACTTTCCCATGTAAACAAGGACAATTACCAAGCTAATGAGATGAGAAAAAAACTGCTTGAGTGATTGATACTCTCAATGGGGAAATTAATTTGATATTAATAGAGCACTTGGCAAGATAAATAGATAGTGGTGTGTGAGTCTTCTCCTTGATTGATAATGGCTAGATTGATGGCTGTCTTAATGCAAGATGTTCCTTAGATTTAAATGAGGTGGCCTAGATGAGGAGAGACTTTTGATCAAGTGTTTGAAGCAACATGAGGCTTACAATAACTTTGATATGAATATTTAACGTGCCATACCTCCAGTTTAGGGTATTGGAGGTCTCAGAGACATATTTGGTGATACAAATAATAACAGATCATGTAGACAGGATTAGTAAAGATTCTAGCATGTGTGGAAACATCTTGCATGAGTTGCAAACAGCAGCCCATCTTTTGCACTTTAGACTCGATGTATTGATGCTAAACAACGCATGTGATGTTGGTCAGCCACAGCTGAAACCGTGAGATTGTGTTTGCCTTCGGTTTCAAAAGTGGCTCCCTAAATGATCGCCTTGCTTTGTTTTCCTGCAGCTCCTGATGACTCTTAACACCCCCCCGCCCAACCTCCTCTGCCTGAAACATTTTGCTTAATGATGCACTCAGAGTCTGATTGTTGCACCGAGTCGAATACGTTCAACATACACATACATTACACCCTGTTACATGGGTCACTGCTGCAGAACTGAGAATGAGAAGTTACTTATTTATGTGTGTGTGTGTGTGTGTGTGTGTGGTTTTTCGACTGCTCTAGTCTCAGCGATTATACAGCTATCTCATACTGCAGGCTCTCTCATACCTGACCAACTCAATCTTTCTGTGTCTCCTCAATAATCAGAGTGACAGCGAGCAACTAGACATATCTCACCCACTGGCTCCCTCCAGAATGGGTATTGACCTACATATCAAATCATACACTCCTGGCTTGTGTGATAGAGATTGGGAAAAGGGAAATTACAGTTTGATTGGCAGTCTTGTGTTAGTAAACACGTTGCATCCCCTGGGTTTCTGCCTCTTCATATGTATTTACCGTTAAAGGTAAAACACCAGCGGCCTGTAAATCCTACGAGCTACAAAGGGGACTTCCTGCCATTTCAGCAGTGGGTTTTCTCTGCTGCTACTGTAACAGTAGAGAACACCTGGTTGTCTGAGTGTGTATTTTTATTAACAAGCCCGTGTCACCAAACTTTTAACAAATGGCCCCCGGGGCACCCTGGACGCCCCGAAAAATCCAGCTCGGAAATTAAGTATCTGCATCATAAATCTTGGAAAGTTACAATAATTTGCAATCCACTCCCTCATCAAAGGCAATATTACCCTAATTTATTATCTCCCCGCACGAGGGGCGCGCGCAAAGGCCGTGGAGATAAGAGTTTATCAGGAGGGGGATTGATTTTCATTAACTGATTGTAATAAAGATGAACTGCCTGCCGTGCACACTGACCAAGAGCCACACTTTATTGTAATTGGGACAATTTATTTCATGAGCCAGTGGTTCTACTTTGTTGTCCCTCCCACTCTTTTTTTTTCTTCTTCATATCGCTGCTCTTCAATATGTGAATGCAGAGTCTCAGCTGTACTGCTTCAGACGTTACAGTGACTTCTGATGTAAGAGTGATTACAACGTGCATGTGCAGAGGCAAGTCAACTGTCAACAGATGTTGCATCAGATTTTGGCTTCTGGCACCAAAGCGATGCTGCGGTTAGTGATGTAAACCTGACTGATACTTGATGTCTTCCTTATTTCAATGTAGTGCCTCCTGCTTGTCAAAATGAAAATGTTATTTGTTCCCCTGTCTGTCTCTTGCAGCCCCTCCATGATCCATGCTACCTCGCAACTGTCTGATGTTCATGTGCCGCGGTTTTGTTTGTGAATCCTTCTCCCTACCACATATTGTACACCGTGACATATATTTCAGCTGTAGTGTGCCTCCCTGCAGCAGAGCAGCGTGTTGTTGGTAATGTCTTCAGTCTCCACAATGCCACATAATCCAGATCATTCCACATGCTACACACTCTCTTGGAGCTTCCAGCATTTTATGATGAACACCAAAGTAGACACCTGCCTACTGGGAGGACAGCAGAAACTAGCTCAGGTGAAAAAAACTAAAATGTTTACAAAAGTTCAAGCTGCGCATGTGCAGTTATAACCTGGCTGTCCTTTGAAAGGGCATTTACACTATCATCACAGTTTCATCACTTCACAGGGACGAGGCATCGGTTAGACTCCGCGGTGGCGAGCTGGAAGAGGCTGCAACATCTGCACTCGCAAACCTTCATGGTCCTTGAGAGTCAATCCTTGTGCAACAACTCCCCCTCTCTTTGCACTGTGGAGCAGCACGCCACTCAACATATTCTAATGGAGAAAAACAAAACATCCTGTTTGAATTTTTATTGTAAAATTGGAAAAAAAGGAGAGAAAGAGAGAAAAGCCCCAATAAGCATTTCTTTTTTATACATATCTTTATCTTACCATAACCATAAAAGAAAAGTGGCTGAAGAAATAAATTAGGAAATAATAAATAAAATAAATACATAAATAAAATAAATACATACATAAATAAATAAACATCAAGTTACATACTTGACCCCATAATTATAAAATTATTTAATCATCAATCAGTAATATGAAGTAATCTAAGCAGCAAGTATTAAGAAATTTCAACAGGGGAAAAATGTTTGGTTTCTCAGGCTAATACAGAACACATCATTTTTTTAATGTTTTTTTTTATAAAAAGATACTGCTGTCCCTGTCAGTTAATCCATGCTGTACTGACGCTGCCACAAAAACAGGTGGCACTCTCCTTTAAAAAGAAAAAAAGAAAAAGAATACAACCTGTAAACTGCATTTTCTCCTCCAGGTTTAAAGAATAGTACTGAGATTCTTCTTTTTGCACCCTGCATGTCAGTAAAGTCTTCATCACAGACTCCATACTGCTGTTTATATGTTTTTGTATGCTTTGTGCTGAGAAACCAGAAAGTTAACATCTTTATAAAGCGACCCCCCCCCCCCCCCCCATTTCAAACCCTAATCTATATGTACCCAAAGAAAGGCCCTGTGCTGATTTTCCACAATATACAGATTTCATATTTATAATAAGCTACTCTCCTTAGCATTCAAACCATAGTTAAAGAATCATATTGTTAATACTAGTACCATAATCTTTAACCCCCCCGGCCCCCCAAGCCCCCAATGAGCATGCTCAGAGATTGAAAGGGCACCATGGGATGACAAATGAATAAAAAAAAAAGGAGTAAAAACAATGTAGAAAGTAAATTTTAGTTTGACCACATGCAGCTAAATGATAACACTATCACTGCTATTTCCTTTTTTGTTTTTTGTGTGTTTTCAGTCAGTTTGGTCATTCTAAAATGTCAACTCAAGGACTTTCTTGGATTTCAGTCATCACTTTCCCTTTTCTGAATTTCATAACAGATGTGTATATTTAGGCTTATGCACTACATACAAACTGTCTCCATGCACAAACCTTTTAATTGAGTTCAATCAATGTTCATTTCTTTCTTTTGGCGGAATGAAATTAACTCAACATCTTTTTCAAACTCATTAAATGTCAGCTGGCATCTTTAATGTGCGTTACCCAAGCTGTTGTGAAGGCCAACTTTAATTTGATTTTAATAATTTAAAAAACTCTCCAGTAGAAATCCCGTGAGAAAAGATTTTTAGTGGATTTATAAGGCGCTGTATGGCCCGGGGAAAGAAGGGCATATATCACAGCTTCCTAAAGCTGCTGGGCCCTGACAGGAGAAAGGAAACTCAGTGCCAGTAACCGGGGGGAAAACTGTCTTCTGGCAAATATATGTGAAATCTAACCTTTTCACTGGAAAACTCTATTGAATACCATTACAGCCTGAAAGGACCTTCCTCCTAAAATGTTATGTTATATCACTAAATCAAATACTTTTCCTCTCTGACCAATACTTGACATGAAAATTAACACAATCATATCTTACATTTTTAAGGAATCTGGCACGTTTGACGTCTGTTGAGGAAATGCAGTGGATATGTTTGCATAATTTGGCAATACATGATGAGAAAAGGCATTTTTAAAGACTTTCATTTTACAGCATCTAAGTATTGCCTGTAAGAGAACAGTATACAGTGAATGAGTGGAGTAACAATAACGGTCAAACGTCCCCTTTCTAATAATGCTGATCCTGTGAACCAGTAATCATACAAATAAAGAGAATAAAAACAAAAAAAAGATACAGTTAAAGTGATGACATTTGCCGTACCAGACTACAGTTTTCTGAAGACTCTTCTTGTGTGGATGCGGCCATAGAGACAGCATTGTGATTCGATGCGTGTCTAAAGTTTAGAGATAACAATCGGAGTGCTGAGGTCCCACAGAGTCCTGAGGGGCAGGCCGCTTCAGTGCAAACTGAGTCAATGAATGGACATGTTGGAAAATATTTTCAAATTAAAAGACAACTGAGTGGATGTGATGGATAAAAAATAAAAAAAACAAATAAAAAAAGGCGACTTGGTAAAAGCAAGTCATGAAAAACAATTTCATCTCGGATGTACTGTATGTGTCTCTGTAAAAAGCATCACCACAGATGACGCTAGTTTAGTTAATTAATCATATGTGATACGCCGTGATGTGTCCTGACCACACTGTATATAGGAGCCATGTGTGACCGGTGCTAATGGTAAGCTGTCGTCTGGTTGAAGCAGCAGCAGCTGTAGCAGCTACACTTACAGGCCTGCTGCTGTCTAATTGATGGATCATTTTGCTCTTAATTTGACCTCCTAAGGCTGGTAATGCCAGGCTGTTCCTCACAGTGTACAAGCTCTAACTGTGCTATTATACCCTTTGGAGAGGAAAAAAAAATACAGCTGCTCTTCACTGAAGAACTCGTACGATCTACTCTAAACACTATATACAGATCCTGTCGCAGCCACGTAACCCTCTGAACCTTTTTACTTTTTAGCGATAATGACGCAGATTTAAGTGACTTCGACGTGTCCCACGGGGCCTCTGTCAGATTCGGGATCCCCTCTGAGACTGTGGATGGTAGTTAGAGGGAGAAAGCAACCACTGAGAGAGGAATGGACAGTGTCAGTCAGTCAACTCATTCAAAACGCCAATGAGCAATTGATTGCACCATCTCTCGCCCTGCGGGGCTGTTCCCCATCTGATCAATATTAGCATTATCCTTTTTATACTGTGGGTTGGATCCCTGCCCCCCCCGTGAACTGATGGTCAATACTAAGAGAGATATGCTGGCACTTGGAGGTGAGGAGAGAGAGGCAGAGAGGGGAGGGAATAGGGGAAGGGAGTGTGCTCTCACCTGCTGAGAGCAGCTGGAGGAGCTTGGCAGCGGGAGAGGGCACGACCCGGCAGGGACCACTGTGACACGCTGATGGAATTTTTTTTACAACTGCTGTCAGGCTCATTTGTATATTTTATTAAGCAGTTACAGATGCTGTGCTGTTTTACTGCTGCGTATCCAGCTCAGCCGGGTGGGACTTTAACCACAGTGCTTTATGGTCAGATAATCTGTAATATCAAGGCTTTAATGATATGAAATTACTCTTGCATCAATTACGGAATTGCAAATGCGCTGACAAAAGCAGAAGACAGCGATGCATGGCTAAATACACCGTGGATCAGTGATGTTTGCGTTAAGAGGCTGTTATTGTGTCACTTTTTGGCACTACTGGACTGGTTTTCTACTTCTACTGACACAATGACGCCGACAGATGATACCTCCGAGATGAAATGCTGTGACGCTGATGAAGCAATGAGTGGCAAAAGAACATATCTGAACATGCCCGAAACAATGTCTAACCCACAAATTCTACGCCACTAAAATAGTATAGCTTTATACATTTTTTCTGCTTTATTTTAATATTCCTTAAACCCAGTAGCTATAAATGTAAAAGGAAAAGAAACCAAAACCCATTTTCCTCTTTTTTTTCCTGAAGCTAGTATTTCTTCTTAAGTTTAACTTGTAATATTATTAGTAGTAGTTTGTAGTATTAGTATCATTAATACTATATAATACTGTCCAGAACAATAAAAATGTTTGGTCCTTTGGTCCCTTAGGGGTGAAAGATTTGCAGTTCTACTGTTGCTAATGGAAACCTCCGTGACCTCCAAGAGTCATAGTTCTGCGCTTGCTGAGAGAGACGGTGAGAGAATAAGAGAAAGAGGGAAAGAGAAAGAAAGTCTGTCAGTGGACGAATAGAATAGCTTCTTTTTTTCCACTGTTTTTCTTGATCTTCAAGTTTTAACCCTCATTTGTCCAGTACAGTAAAAGCCACAAGCGCCTCTTTCCTTATATATATGTGTATATAATATGTATATAGAAATCTATTTGTTGTTGCTGCTTTTTTGTTTGTTAGTTTGTTGCTTAATTAACAATTCAAGTCTCAACAAGAAAAAGTTCTGTTGTTCAGTCTCATCACATTTTTTTTTTCTTCTCGTCTTTCTTGCACGGTGCCATCTGTTACTGTTAAGTCCCCCGGTGAAGCGCCTCCTCCTCTTTCGCATCTTCTTTTTCTGCCGTAACCTATATCTTCATAAGTAAATGCTGATATGTCTTCAAAAATTCCTTACGTGTTGATTTTTTTTAAAACATATTTTTGCTTTTAAAAAAAAAAAAAGTTTAACTCCTCCAAGATATCTTTACGTGTCCTCTAAAACCTGAAAAATAGAAGAAGAAGAAAAAAAAGGCAATTTCAGTGCTCATTAAGCTGTCATTCCAAAGATCCACTTCTTGAAACTTTCGATAGTTCAATATGGCTTTATTATATCAGTGAAATGGTCTGGAGAGAGCTAACCCACACTGGCACACCAATCAATCTTTGTCAATCACAATGATGACAGATTTTCCCATAATTAATGTGCCTGCTGTGAAGCATATGAAATCAGCCTTTATATATATTATATCTAAATGTCTGTAGATAGAAATATATAAAATATTTAGAAATATTCAAATATTCAGGTTTGACAAATAGATAAAAGTACATGCTTTTAAATTCAGCCAATCTGAAGAACTAGGGAGGACAACTCTTAAAACAAGTAACAGGGCTCACCTGTGCTGCTGCAATAAATACTGAAGGTAGGCTGTGTCAGTAAGGGCGGCTGGCATCCTTCGGTCTCTTTAGCTGCACTTTCAACCTCTTCATCCCAATCTGAAAGCCATTCATGGCTTGAATAGCTGCCTGTGCACTAGCAGGGTTGTCAAAGCTCACGAAACCTGTGGGCAAAGGACAAATTCATAAGCCCTGTTGAGAATCAAGATCCTTATGAGGGAGAAAAACTACAGGAAAAAAGGGTGTTTAAGGTATAAAAAATCTCTCTCTGTGCTCTCACTGCTTGATCAACATGGTGTCTCTGCCTCCTGAAGGAGTCTAGATGGCGATGTTGAGGTATGTAGCACCTTCAGGCTGCCGAGCAAATGTTCAGTGCTTGTGACAGGGTGCTATAAAGTTGTTTTTAAACTGAAAACAGGCTTGAAGGATTCTTTTTTTTTTTAGTTTAATATGTCCACAGTAAACACCAGTGTGTTAGAATTAGATTCCGACCAGCTGCTTGTTCTTGCACACCAACAACACCCTCCATTGTGAGACCCCAGATGCAACAAGTGAGGGTGTGTTACTGTTGCAATGTTGTCTCAGGGAGGACAGTTTTTGTAATATCAGACAGTTCCGTGATCCTTCAAAGAGGCATGTAAGAGAGTAAGACATGTTCAAATCATGCCTATAAATACTTTTTTTTTAAAATATATTCATATACAGCTTTCTGACACCCCCCAAAAACCCAAAATACAAAAATGAATGAGCAAGTCCTTGTGCAAAGTAGTACGACCAAAACAAGAGCAAACATAGTTTATCATGAGAAGACAAGTTTGCTGTTCCCCCAAGATACTACCCATCCTCAAACCTATGCTGAACATCCTGTTTTCATCATGTGTAAAAATAAAGCCTTGAGAATTCAGTGACCAGAAACTGCAGTGGAGTGTGTCTCCGCTTGATGCGATCCCCTGTGTCTGTGGTGTCATTAGGAGCAGCCGCTGACCCATGAAAAACAGCAGGAGCCTCTCCACGTCCACAGCCACCTGGGAAACATGTCTGCCTGGCCTGCTCGGCTCTGGGTTGGCCCATTAGGGCGAAGGCTGGGAGGCGCGGAGGAGGGCTGAATGCAAGTCTAAAGCAAAGTATAGAGGCAGGGTGACCTCCTCACCCACCATCAGGTTAACCCATTTGGGCTGGGAGCAGAGAGGAGATGGAGAGGAGACGCAAGCTTAGAGCTCTAAGCCCTCCGCTCTGTCCTGTCACACATTACAATTGTGCTTTGTCTCTTACTCGGTTTCCTTGTCTTTTGCACACCATCAATCTAGGTTTATCCCCTCATTCTCCTCTCTAGATTAATTACACCAGTGTGCTCCCTGTTTCCCCAGGCCTAACATTATGTTGTAAATGCATAGTGTATAAGTCAATACTGCAAATAGCTCTTCTTTCATGAATTTATATGTTATTAAGTCCCCCCAGGGAGACAGGGCAGGCGATCAATTTTGCCCAGGGTTCAGCTCTTCCCTGAAGTGAAAACAAATGCTGATCCATAATTGTCCTTTGCCCCCCCCCCATCCTGTCTCCTCAAAGTTGTTATAAGCCCTGGGGCTTGTCGGTGTGTGGTGGCTGACGGAGCTAAAAGGGCCGTTAGGCGCGGAGGTGTGTGAATCAGAATCAGCAGTGAGGGTATTGACAGATATTGGGGTTACAGAACGGTGATGTGGATGCTGATACAGCACCTCAAGGTTTTCAGGTTACACAGCTGCCAAACGGAAACAAGGACATGGGCTCTGATCGACTGCATCATGGCTAGTTTGGCTACAATGTATTCAGCACATTTTCTACAGCCCTGATGCCAAAACACAACAGTCATCAAGATGCAAATTCAGGTCAGTCAGTCAGGGGTAAGATCCTTCAACCCTCTCTGTCTGTCTGCGACAAATAGTTTGGTAAGCAGTCTGAAAATAAAAATGATTGCAAAAATGTAACTTGCACTATGAAGCATCACACCTTAGCTGTGAGTTTGTAAAAACACAACACCCACAAATGTCAATTAAAAAACTACAAGACATCCGACTGCAAAAACTAATTTTGTTTTGTGCAAGAGCACATTGCTCCCGAAAACATCCATTATACATTTCCCTTGAGTGAATTGATGCAAATAGGCAGTGAGGTAATTTCCCCCTGTATATCTACTTCTTTACATATCAGAAATTATAGCAGAGGTCTGTGCACCCAGACCTGCCATTATCTGCATCTGCATGTCAATGGTTAATAACTACAAAAATATACAATCAAATCAAAGCTTCATCAAAATTGTACAGAAAAAGCAAAATGCCCTTGCTCTTATACAATAGTACAACTGTGTGTGGTTAACTCAATAGCTGTGTGTGAGTGGCAGTGAGTAACACACCGAAGCACTTGCTCTGGTTGGTTGCCCGGTCCATGAAGACCTTAGAGGAGATGACGGTGCCGAAGGGCAAAAACATCTGCATGAGTTCATTGTCTCCAAACTCCTGTGGCAGGTGGTAGATGAACAGGTTACAACCCTCCGGACCTGAATGCAGACAGACAGCGAGAGAGAGAGAGAGAGAGAGAGAGAGAGAGAGAGAGAGAGAGGGGGAGAGAGAGAGAGAGAAAGCGTTTCTTGGTGAAAGATCAAGAGAGAAAGACAGCTGTGAATTTGTCATTTTGATCTATGTGGTCTCTCGTATCACCTGGATTAAGATAAGTGGAAATAGATTCTCAGGACGTCTGTGACATTATCAGTGATAATCACATAACTGTTCTTAAACACACAGAGATAAATTGGAAGGTTTTTGCATTGATTTGCTGATACTCAATGGATGAGAGTGGATTTGAACTTTCAATTTACATTTTAAAAAACTTTTCTGATTAAAAACAGAAAGACTAAAGCTAGATGATAGATACAATTTTCCATCTAGCATTTATCTGTAGAGTGATCAATGTGCTGCAATAATCAATCAAAACTAATCAAAAGAGCTCTTAAAAAGAAAGAATGAAAACCTGTCATAGGATGTGCAAAACTGATGGCCTGATTGCTTCATATCATATTCATATAGGTGGAAACTATTCTTGTAACCCTACTTTCTACATTTTCATTATTTTTATTTCTACCTAGGTTGTTGTGCAACTATTCTCCAAGCTAGGATTTTATTATATAAGCGCTAATTATTACTTATGAAAAAAAGGCATGGGGTAGATTATATGTTACCTATTTTAAATATGTACAAAATAATATACATTGTTCAATCATCCTAGCACTTTATATGTATCTATTACCTATATTGAGATGTGAACTGCATACACTAACATTGTTCTCCCAGCGGCTCTATTTATCTATTAGAGAGAATGTGATGTGTAGAGTGTTAAAGTAATATTCTTCTCTCAGGCTCACGTTCTTCATATATCTATTACACAGAATGAGGTGTGTACAGTGCTAAAAAGTAATATTGGCTCCTCATGCTCATCTTCTGTATTTGTCTATTACACGGGATGAGATGTGCAAAGTGTAAAAAAGTAATAATGTTCGCTCACCCTCACCTTCTCTCTGCTGCTGCTGCTGGATGACCTGGGGTGGTTGGGGCAGTGTCTGGCCAATGGGAGTCAGCGTGGTGGCTGGGTAGATCGCTGCAGAGAGAGGTAGCGAGAGAGAGGGAGAGAAAGGGGGACAAAAGAGTACGAGAGAGAGAGAGGAGTGTAAAGACGGGGATCCGACAGAGAATGATGTCAAGGATGCTGAAGGACGATCCCACAAGCATAACGTGTAATTAAAGGCTCTCTGATGTAATGTTCAAAGGTTTTGTCCGACACTATCTGAATACACACACATACAGTACTATAAGTGTGCAGTAATTGTATCGTAGCTGCCACACATTTAGCATTTACAGCAGATTGTAAAATTAAAATCGAAGAAATACGGCGTAGTAAACAAAGCTGTCTCCCACCTGTGTATTGCTGTACTCCAGTGAAGGCTTGCTGGAGGGTGTCAGCAGCCGTGGGGCTCTGGGTGGAGTAGGGTGGCAGGCCGTTGGTGTACAAAGTCTCCACAGAAGGGTGTCCGTTGGGCTGATGAGGGATGCCGGTGAATCCGTTGACAATGGGCGTGACGATGCTGGGCACGGCGGAGGTGGTGATGTTGGCTGGTGGAGAACTGAGGCCTGCTGGGAAAAAAAGGTTTACTGTTAGTGGCTCTATCTACATAGCTCAACATGATACTACAAACACAGTTGTAATGCATTTAGACGTGGGTACGTGTACACATGGACATTCTTTCCTACTGTGTACAGAGAGTAAACACACCCCAGCACAAGATTTACACACACACACACACACACACACACAAAGCACTGCATCTACTCTCTAATGCAAGGACACAGGTGCGACGTGAGTCTGTCACATATCCGCCGTTTGTCGTGACACATCCTGCAGGATAGCAGTGAAGTCAACGTGTGAAAAATGAGCCTGTCTATAGTGTTTTTGCGATACCCTGCTGGCTCTTACAGCGCAAGATGATGAAACCACTATGCAACTTCTCAGAGGGAAAAAAAAGAAAAAGAAAAGAAGGGGTAAAAAAAGATCTGGACTAAATAGAAGATTACAGCGGGTGATTTGCTTGAACGAGTAGGTAGCAAAAATACAAAGATGCCTCTTACTTTTGTACGTCATGAAAAAAATTACAAAATAACAACAGTTGGCAGTTTGACAAATGGGTGGGTCATAACATATATAGTACATGCCTGAAAGGCAGCTGCAGGATGGTTCATGAGTGGAATTGAAATTGGATGCTCCCTGTCCTCTCTCATTCAATGCATTTTAAAAGGACCCTCCTTTGGAAAGTGTTTCCAATTATGCCAGGAACATCAGAGTACCCATTTTGAGCAAAATCTCACTGTGTGATGGTCTCTCTAAAAAGGCTGCTCCGTGGCAAAGCATCCAAGCTCGTTGAAGTACAGCTCCCCTGAGGACCACCTCTCAATCTGGGAACCATTGCTCTGATTGGACAGAAAGCCCAGGTTGTCACGGAAACCCTTCAGCAGGCCATATCCCCACAATCTGGTGCCTGAGTAAAAAAAAACCTGTGAGAGGTGGTCCAGATAGGGTAAACATCCACATACGATATGTATGCATAGCATTTGCTGAGATTTATGCTAATGCCACAGTAAATATGCTGTATATCACAAGCTGAAACCTCCCACCACTGAGTAATATCATCTACATATCTATATAGAATTGCTTTTCTTCTTCTTTACGTACATTCTCTCCTCTCCTCAGCATTTAACTCATGAGAAGGCTGACAGTCAGGCAGGCAACTGCAGTGACCAGGGGGAATTGCCCGGGTCCAGTGAGAGCTGTTGTGTCTTTTGCACTGGTTTCCTTTTTTTTTTTTTTTTGAAGCCTCCCCACGATTGCTTGTTTCCTGCGGAGCTGTGATGAATTAGACTGCAGCTTCAGCCCATTCTCCTACCAGGACCCAGGAGACTGCTGCTCCTGTTCTGAGGGTTAGAGACAGCTAGTCTGCTCGGGCCACACGCACTCTACTGTACCGCCAGATAATGCACCCTCTCCATCATCAGGCAAATTCATTTTCCAAGGCTTAGCACTGTTGTGGGAGCACGCGTCTATTGTATGTGTAGCAGTTGTAGTAATGGTAGGAGTTGCAGTGGTAGTAGTAGGTGGTTGTGTGAACCCCTTACATGCAATTACATAAGTTCTAAGGTCAGCAGTTGGACATGACATCTGTGTTGAGGGAGAACATGTGACCAAAGTAACAGATTGAGGCCACAGAGTGCAGTCAGGTTCTCATGCTGGAAATGTCACAGCAGGGAATAAGCATAACAATCACAGTGTAATAAAGAGCATTGATATTGTAGTGAGGCAAAGCTCTGAAACATTTATCCAAAATAACTAAACTGAATTGTAACAAATACTACAGTAGCTCGGCTGTAAATAGATTGGATCACAAAATGGAGTTAAAGGAAAAGACAATAAGCAACACCATGGCCGATAAAACACTGATTACATGAGAAAGCTATGTATGTAGCGAATTCATCATCTTTAGCCTCACTGTTACAATGATCCAATATCCAAAATGAGCAGACCCTGAGAATGTTCTCCTCAGTTGAAATGGGAAAGTATTTCCTACTATACTGAACTAGGAAATAACAAGACATTTTCATTTTATACCTCAGTGGACATTTAGTTCTTGCATTGTGGGTAAGTGTATTCATAGCCTGTTTACAATGCACACACGAGTGTGTGTGGATGTCAGTGTGTGCTGTGTGTCTTGGCCTGTAATAATGACATGTTGTTCCCCACTCTGGCATGGCTGAATACGAAGCTATGGGACAGCAGATTACATATTTTAGACAGCGAGCAACTAACTATCACTTCTCCACTCTTAATACTGCAAGAAATAGGCCTGCACAGCAAACAGTACGGATATGTGTATGTCACATATATTTATCTTATGAAAGCAGAATTACATTCATATTCTTGCAGGCTGCTTCTTAGAGGGGGAAAACGGTTGATTTGCTCCTTACCACGATTGCTTTCTAAAAGAAGTCTTCACATGCGACAGAAGCATTTGTTATGCTAATTATACATTCAAATCAACGAGCAATGCTATACCCATACTGGAGAGTGCAGTCATTACCAGCACAAGGGCTTGTCTTTTGCTGGAGCAAGTAATAAGCACTCAGAACAGATGCTTTCATCTAACTGATTTAAAATGTGATGCATTTGGACTCAAAGAGAAAATGTCCGTCTTGTCCTTAAAAGTGTGAATAATAAATCGGAATATGGGAAGGGCAGCTTTTTAAAAGGCCAGTTGGTATACCAAGAAAAACGACTTTGATACTTCCCCTTTGATTACTAATAAATGATTGTGAAGCAAATAAGATGCATATGAACTTCCAAATTAATGTTTTATTGTCAAGTACATATTTAAATGCACATTAAAATGAAATTAAAGCGAGGCATAGTCTAGTAGGTATAGTTGTGTGTTAGATAATCGAAGGATGGGGATAGCTTGTAGGATGTATATGGTCTTTTCATTTTAAGGACCTGGAAAACTATTTTCTCAATCAGCTTCTTGGTATAAAGTGATAGGAAGTTTTGATGAACTTTAAGTTTTAATTAAACACTGGTTGATATCACAACAAAGACCAATGATGTGCACTCCATCTGTAGTCTATAATATGAGGGATTTCTGCTTGGGAAGAGTGGGATTAGTACTCTAATTAATTTATTAAATCTTCCTCCTGTTTGTCATCTCCACTATGGACTTTGTTAGATGTTTTTGAGAATGAGCTTGTATGCTTTAACTCTGTACAGCCATGTAACGTCTCTGGCTGAGGGCTGAAGTGGAAGCTAGCCTGAATTGATTAATAACTGGGGAAGCAAAAAAAACAAACATTTTAAAACTATTAAAATACTACGGAGCCCCCCTGGGGTCAGCTGAGAAAAAAACTAAACTAAACCGTGCACATGGATTCATAAACCGTGAACAGGTTTTATACTAACTTAATTTAATTATAACTTGTCTTCTCCTAGTTGAACTACAGCACTTACTGTTAAAACATAAGTTTGGAGACACTACTTTATTTCATCATTAAATGAATAGATATTTTTGTGTCAGTGTTAAGCACCTCTGGCTGCTAATAGAGACCAATGTTATTTCTCCAGGTTGGAGGACGGCTCATTTTGATAAAAATTAGTTTGTAGCTCATTGTTAACCTTACGTTAGGAAAGATGGGTTCATTGTGATTTAATATAATTTCGTTATAAAGTAATTGATCCCAGAAGTTTGAATCTGTGAATATCTTTCCATTTTTGCTCAAATTTATAAAACTTTATGGTTTATGAATCCGTACACAGTTTATTAAACCGTGCACATAGATTACTGACACCTACGGGTGTGGTTTAGTTGTGTGTGTGACGGCCACAACTGTTGATTCAAAACAACAATGGCAGACGTGACAGACAGATGGTTATAAAGTATTTGTGATTTTTAAAAGTGGACTATGTGAAACTCAAACCATTAACCTTTTGTATCAAATGCAACGTATGCCAATGTACAGTCGTGGTCAAAAGTTTTGAGAATAACACAAGGATTGGATTTCACAAAGTTATCTCATTCCGTGTTTGTAGATATTTTTGTCAGATGTTACTACGGTATACTGAAGCATAATCACAAGCATTTCTTAAGTGTCAAAGGCTTTTATTGACAATTACAATCAGTTTGTGCAAAGAGTCAATATTTGCAGTGTTGACCCTTCTTTTTCAAGACCTCTGCAATTCGACCTGGCATGCTGTCAATTAACTTCTGGGCCACATCCTGACTGATGGCAGTCCATTCTTGCATAATCAATGCTCGAAGTTTGTGGGTTTTTGTTTGTCCACCTCTTGAAGATTGACCACAAGTTCTCAATGGGATTAAGGTCTGGGGAGTTTCCTGGCCATGGACCCAAAATGTTGATGTTTTGTTCCCTGAGCCACTTGGTTATCACTTTGGCCTTGTGGCAAGGTGCTCCATCATGCTGGAAAAGGCATTGTTGGTCTCCAAACTGGTTTTGGATGGTTGGGAGAAGTTGTTCTCGGAGGATGTTTTGGTACCATTCTTTATTCATGGCTGTGTTTTTAGGCAAAATTGTGAGTGAGCCCACTCCCTTGGCTGAGAAGCAACCACACACATGAATGGTCTCAGGATGTTTAACTGTTGGCATGACACAAGACTGATGGTAGCGCTCACCTTGTCTTCTCCTGACAAGCTTTTTTCCCGGATGCCCCAAACAATCGGAAAGGGGATTCATCTGAGAAAATGACTTTGCCCCAGTCCTCAGCAGTCCAATCCCTGTACTTTTTGCAGAATAATAATCTGTCCCTGATGTTTTTCCTGGAGAGAAGTGCCTTCTTTGCTGCCCGTCTTGACACCAGGCCATCCTCCAAAAGTCTTCGCCTCACTGTTCGTGCAGATGCACTCACACCTGCCTGCTGCCATTCCTGAGCAAGCTCTGCACTGGTGGTGGCACGATTCCCGCAACTGAATCAACTTTAGGAGACGGTCCTGGCGCTTGCTGGACTTTCTTGGATGCCCTGAAGCCTTCTTCACAACAACTGAGCCTCTCTCTTTGAAGTTCTTGATGATCCGATAAATGGTTGATTTAGGTGCAATCTTACTAGCAGCTATATCTTTGCCTGTGAAGCCCTTTTTGTGCAAAGCAATGATGCTAGCACGTGTTTCTCTGCAGGTAACCATGGTTAACAGAGGAAGAACAGATATTTCAAGCACCACCCTCCTTTTAAAGCTTCCAGTCTGTTATTGTAACTCAACTAGCATGACAGAGTGATTTCAAGCCTGGTCCTCGTCAACACTTTCACCTGTGTTGACGAGACAATCACTAACATGTTTTCAGCTGGTCCTTTAGTGGCAGGGCCAAGATGCAGTGGTAATGTTTTTTAAGATTAAGTTCATTTTTATTCAAAGGAGGGACTTTGCAATTAATTGCAGTTCATCTGATCACTCTACATAACATTTCGGAGCACATGCAAATTGCCAACATAAAAATTGAGGCAGCAGACTTTGTAAAAATTCATATTTGTGTCATTCTCAAAACTTTTGACCACGACTGTACTAAATACAACTTCCATACAACAAAGCCTCTAGTGTTGCCTGCTCCACTCTTGAGGCTAAAGTACATACAATGCATTGACCATACCAATGTGCCTGACATTCAGATCCCTGAGCAGTGCAGCTGGGCAGCTTGTGAAGCTCTGCTGCTCAGTTTTGGTTACACACATCAGGTTTGGTCAAGCCGAGAACTGCGGCTGTGCTCTCTGAAAGTAGTCGCCCACACAAGGAACAGGGATACCTTTTTCTTTAGCAGAACTGTCCACTTGCGCTCCTGGGCTTTGATAGTTATGTAATAGGCCTGATTTAAACTGAAAGGGGGTACCTTTATATTGGAAAGACAATAGCACACTCAAGCACCTGGACATGTTTCTAAGTTGATATCTTTGCCGTTGAAGCTAAAATTATTGTAAAAGTAATCTTGGGAAGAGTAAAGCCTTTAAAAAAGAAAATACAGTAAATGCATTTTTTGCTGGAGGTTACAGCATCAATTAAGACACACAGGTGTTCATTTCCTCAGCTGTTTTATCTGGTTCTGAACACACGACAGAACTGTGTTCTGTTCCAAATAGCTTAGCTATGATACGTCACTAACAGCAGTACATCTCTGGAATTCTCTTTCATTTTCATTACACTGCCCTTAACATTTGTTTGCATTAGACTTGGCCATTAAATATAAAATGTGTGTATAACATGTATGATGCGTCGCAACGGACAGATGCGCATATTGAGAAAGATCACTGTGTCAAACAGCTCATTGGCTTCATGGTGTTTGTCACCATGGAAGTGTTATGCATCAATGGTGTATCCATGCACAAATCCAGCAGGGATGTTTTGGCACATGCAGCCTTCCTGTTTGAGTGGGTTGTCTCTGGCTGTGGAGCATCTGCAGTATATTGTGTGGAATATGTACATCTTCAATGTAGAGCAGCAACAGAACATTAGAGTGACTTTGATTATACACTTCTCACATCCTAACAAAGCATCCGTGACACATCATGTTCCTCAGCACATATACCCAGCAGGATCCACATCTTGCTCCATTCCTCCTTTCCTCTCCTTCTTCTTTATCTCCCTCTCTCTCTATCTTCCTGTTACTTTAACTCTGCCTCTCTCTCCCTTGTTTTTGTTTCCCTTTTATTTCTTCTGCAGTGCTCAGGGAGCGGCACCTGGTGAACATTATTTTCAAAAAGCATCATCATGCATCATTGTAAGGATACATGCTCTAATCAGCTGAACCATCTGGCAAACGGCTTATGCACCATCAAGCTTAAATGCTTTGCATCTGTTAATCAAATGGATGTCTCATTGTTTTCAGAGTAACACCCTTAACCTCTGAGCCTCTTTGTACTTCAGTTTGCTGTCACAAACAAGAGTTTTAATGTTACAGAGGTTATACTGATCATTTGAATAAAAGATTAATGTCACACATTTACCACAAGATCAGGCAGGGTTTTCCATCTATTAAGCTACTATTGGAGATTTATGGTAATGCAGAGCCGTGTAGGTAATTTAGAAAGGCGGTATTCTAATTCTCAATTGGCAATTCCTCTCATTTTGGAAGGAAAAGGGACATTCACCTTCCTATCTTTTATGTTTTGTACAATTGGCACAGCTGCCAAATGTCAGAATTCATAGATTTGTTTAGAGCTCTAATTTGGTTGATCAGGCAACTTAATGCATAATTTACACCTCTGTTGATGCAGACCCTAAAACCAGCTTCTGATATTACAATGATTTATTCCACTGACTTGTGGAAGACATCCTACAGTCTCTAAATAGTGTCAAAGTTTCTTGGCCTACTTATACAGACAGCCTTGCCAGTAATGTTATGTATTCCTTCAATAAACTCTAAATAAGTCATAGCCATAAGTGTGAAAAAGGGGGTAGAGAAAAATAGCTGTGTATACCAAAGCTACACTACCACTCCTGCAGCTGCTGACAGCCACACTCAAAGTAACGAATGAAGAAAGGGGAAATAAAACATTTCATATTTATGATAGTCCTTGAGAATTCACGAAAGCCATGCTTTCTCTCAAGGATTAATAATAGATTGCATTCAATAATGAAAGGTAATCAGTCGACTGTGGTTAAACAGAAGCATGTCCAAAAGCATCCTGTAAATAGCACCACTTCACACATCAGTTTCACAGACTCAGAGGCACTTACTTCCTCTTCCTTTCCTCCTGTCTCTGTATGAGACACAAACATGTTTTTTTGCTTAAGCCAAATTGTTAGCTCCTGGAATTGCCAACTAAAACAACATTGCCTTACATTTTGTTTAGCTTTCACAGAATATCTAACAACATTTTGCAATATTTCCTTTAGAGTATGGCACTGATTTGAACTTTCGAGAGGCAACAGATCAAAAGAGATACACAGACAGCACAAACAATATAATCAGACTGGAGGACAAAGCCTCCAATACACACACACACACACACACCCTTGCAATACAGTTGCACAATATTTCATCAGCACTATCGTGTTGCAAAATATAGGTATGCATGCAGAACACAAAGATCTGAATTGCCATACTGTCAGTGCTTTACCCATCAAAATAAGAGGCTTCTCAGCAAGACTGAACTCCACTTTTAATCAGTCTCTGATTGATTATACCGGCCCAAAAGTGCACACTTTGCACTGAAAACATCACCATGAATATTTGACAAATGGATCTCCTCTCAAGATATATTGCCCAATGTTTAAAATAATTGCAGATGTACTGTACACAAACAGCATGTTCCATCATCTCACTTGATGTACATGCGTTCGCTCATTGGCTTGAGGTGGATACATTCGTGATTTAAAGGTTAATCAGGGTCCTGTAGAATTGATTTCCACACCTGGTCTGCTACCTGTCCTGTTCATTACCTCTGCCGAGGATGTTTTCTGTCAGCAGAATTACTGAAAAACTACCCGCTTGATTTTCATAAAACTTGGTGAAAGGGTGTAGCACGGGCCAAGGAAGAACCCATTACATTTTGCAGTGAATGCGAATCACATGGGGGATATACACATATTTTTCACCTGCGCTAACATTGCTAGATAGGGAATTTGTGCTGCATTCATGTGATGTCAGAATAATCGGAAAAATGATTTTCCAACTGGTAAAATTCACACTGCATTTACATTGTGAGATAGGGCATGCCTTGGCGAAGGTCTGCACTCTCCGAGTGGCTTTCTAGTTTTAATGCAACTGGCTGTTGTAAATCAGAACCAAACAGGATTTGTACAATAAAACTGTCCTTTCTTTGTGTCTGTGGATGAAAAAGTGAACAGAATACCAACTTAAGAGAATATTTTACTTTCCCACAGGAACCACAGTGCAGAGAGAATTTGATATAGTGCAGCAAGTTTTTTTAGTAAGGATCCCTATGATGCTGTAAAGGTAATCTAAAATAGGCCTTGTTGCACTTGGTGCTGGTTCTCTCTCTCACACTGATTGGTTTAAAGTTACCAAAGTCATCACCTTAAAAACTCAATACTGCAGTGTTGACAAAGTAGGTGAGCTGAGCACAACAAAGACTTGGGTACTGTATTATTTATTTCGGCTCGTGCTTTTGTTGAGTGGAGAATCTTGAAGTTTCCTCTGTCTCAAGGAAAATGAAGCACTGCTGAATAAGCTAATGTTATGCAGTGAGTAGGTATTTCAAAGTCCTTCCCTTTCCTCTGTAATGTATCTGCATAGGAGGTGTTTGTTATGGAAAACAAAACCAACTGAATGCAGATCATGCACAAGTGCTTCAAAGCGCAAGGTCAGAACACCACGGGGAAATTAGCGCCTTATCTGGAAACTTACTTATTGATATTCTTTATTCTGCTGCCGCTATCCCCAAATATTTTCTGCATTCACAAACAACATAAATATACAAATCCAATTGACTGTATTTTTCATCTTAGTGTCCCTTTCTGTCTAGCGGAATCATTTCTGAATACCAGTAAGAAGTCACCCTTCCTTTTGGCCTTGCTGCAGCTCTAGTTTTATTCTCACACACGCACACATGTACACGCACACACACACACACACACACACACACAATATACAGTATATTCCAACAGATATTATCACAAAAATAGTTGACGTACAAGAGCCTAACTGGCATGTATCCACACAAATCCTATTTAATTACAGTAAGACATTAACACAAGCATACACAAGATCCTGCTTGTAACATCACTAACCAACCCTCAATCCACAAACACACACACGCACGCGCACACACACACACTTACAAGAAGAAAGGGAATTAAACTAAGTGCTCACCCAGGGCATGATGAAACTCACCCGACACCTGGGTCATGGTGGTGGGTGGGAGGCTGTTGATGTTGAGCGCCCCCATCTGGTGGATCTGTGTGGCGGGAAAAGCCACGCTTGGCGTGAGGTAACCTCCGTGGCTTGCTGCCATGATGGCTGCCTGCTGCTGCATTAGCTGAAGAAGAGGGACACGGAGAGATGGGTGGAGGAAAGGAGGGTTGGATGGGGGTGTGTGAGAGAGCAGGAGGGAGAGTGGGGTGTGAGAGAGGTGAGGGGAGGACAGATGGTAATGAAAAATATAGTAAGTTGGGAACGAGTCAGACAAAGACGACGGGAGAAGGGGAGTGAGAGAGAAACATAGCAAGGGTAGAACAGAAGGAGGGATGTATGTTGCGTTTGATGGATGGATAGTGCATGGGAAGAACAGAGAAAGTAGAGCGGAATAAAAGAAAGGGAAGAAAAAAGAAGCCTGTCAACCTATGTTTAGTGAATCTGTCTATCCTCCCAGCAGGAAGCCTGTCACCAGCTGCAGAAAAGATTTAATAGCTGTCTGTTGGGCTCATACAAATCAAGGCATTGACATGTGGACATTATCTCTGTGCTCAGGGAAAAGGCAAAGTTTGCAGAAGTGTTGCAATACTTTTCCCTTACAATAGTCAAACTTCACAAGTTTGGAAGTATAGAAATTGCAGATTTAAAACTCCTGTTTTTTCCTGGCCCCATCTCTAATGTTTCTGATGTATTTGTAATAATTGCTGCCTGACATGCAGAGTTTAAAATAAATTAGCTTTGTTTTATAATTATATTAAAAACAACTAGGCTTTTGCTTGGGCTAGTTTTGCCAAAATTAGATATCATTTTGCAAACAGAATACATTTGGGGTTGGAGCTTTATTAAATGACCATTTGTTTGCCGCTGAAAAGTTGCTTTAGAGACACTTACATACATTCCTAACACATACATTTGCCAAACAACATTGTCTACTTTGGTTGTTTTAAGGTGTCACTGAATCCACACCCTGAGTCATTAAAACAATATTTTTTTTATGCAGGCGTAGCAAGCAACTCAGATTCCAGACCATGTTAGTAATATAGCATGTTAGTCAAAAAATTGAAATGGCAGTCCATTTTCACACATTGGACAATTTCACAAAGAGATAAAATCAATAGCGTTTCATTCACTCTGCATTTCTACTTAGCATTAAGTGAGAGCTGAAACCATTTTCCATCAAATGCAGCCCACAGTGTTTATTCCTGCTCACATGCACCGCTGCCCTCATGAACACACACACACACACACACACACAAAAACACGCATGAAGAGTGATAGAGACTATTACTATAGAGTTTCTGTACTCGGGCTTAAATTCTCTCTGTGCAAACCACATGCTGAATGCCTAATTCAGAAGAAAATCCATCGAACAATGGCTTTTGAAGCTTGTGAACCAGTGCATTTACCTAGGCTATCAACAATCTTTCGCTGGCTGTGTAGCTATGCAGACCTATGTGATATAGGCACACAGCTAGACCAGCCTCTTACCCCTGTCTCTGCATCTGTTTAATGGGTTTTAATGTGTCAGGGGAGCTACTGATGGCCGTGGCCTGAGAATGACTCGCATAAGCAGAAATCAAACTCTTCTGCCACTGGCTCTAATGCTAATGACGATATGGTGAGACACTGGAGGTATAGAATGCCATTCTGCTTGTATTTGCATGGGGACCCTGCAATGGAAAAGCCAATTATTTTCCCTCAGTGCCCCTGTCAGGTAACCTGAAAGCAGCTGTCCCGCTGTAGAATGCCCAGCGCTGGCATCTCATCCATTAGCCACATGCCTTGCCACTGCTATCTATTAACGCCTTTTGTCATTTGCATAATTTTAACGTGACAAATGGGAATCATCCATTCCTTTCCAAATAAGATGAATTGAGCCTTTAAGGGGGCATAGCTGCAAAAGACAGCAAATGAACAAGAAACTAAACAAAAGCAATGGCACAGAAACAAACAAAGAGGTCTAAAGGATCTGGGGCTCCCCTGATTTGGCAATGCTGTGACTGCCCCTCATTAGGATGTGAACAGGGCTGGACTTCAGGATGAAGGGTCTGACTGGGCTGGTATTACAGAATAAATACACTGCCATTGCACTCACTGTTGTTTTTGTCTTTTCTCTGGCTCTGCTCGCAGCTATCAGTGAGGACTGAGGACTGACTCTAATAAGCTTGCAGCCTATTCGTTGTGTGCCTTGTGGCCCTGCTACAAGCATGGATGGAGTAATAATGGAGTAGGAGTAAATACTAGTGTCTCCAGAATACCATCCTCTCTCCCAATGAATGTTTTAGATAATGCAACACTTAATGCCATCCGTCAGATTGCCATGGATAACAACTCTGGCATTCATCGACGCTTCGTTTCAAATTCAAATGCAGCAAATTGGAAACCCAAGCATATAATTAAGTTGGAATGCAGTGGTTAATACAAACTGGCTCTGATAAAGAAAGAAATGAAGAGCAGAAAGCAGAGTGGTTATGTTGACAGAGATTTTCAAAGTTCATTCCCGTTTTCTTTATTTATGCACGACCCAGTAGATAGCAAATGTCTCTGGTAAAGAATAGGCAGAACTGAGTCTTCATCATCACAGACACACAACCTTTTCTGTTTTCTCTTGAAAGGAAAAAAAGGGCAGAAAAGACAGACAGAAACAAGGGGAACAAAAGAGAAGCGTGTGAGATGAAAGGGAGCAAAGAAAGTTGCCAGGGCTCCAGCAGCATTCATTTAGTGTCAGACATCTGCTTTTTTATTGCAACCTGATGGCATTACTCTCCCCTGGTGCCAGCAGGCAATCACCTCTTTATCACATGGCAATTATCTCTGTAGCGCTGCTCTGTGACTCGCTGACTCTCAGCTCTGTCACATGTGACCCCTTATAGCCCAACCAGGCTGGGACGGGGAGAGAGAGAGAGAGAGAAAAAGAGAGAGAGAGCAAATGAGAGAGAGAGAGAGAGACAAAGTAGGAGTGAGAGACAAAGAAGGAGAGAAAGACAAAGAAGGAGATAGAGCAAGATAGGTGAAAAGGGAAAAAAAACGAAGAGAGAGGGAGACAGTAGGTCAATAAGGTGAACTAAAAGACTCAAGCTCAAGGGCCTCATTTGTTACCTCCATGCTGGCAGGCTCTATCTTCCACAGAGAGATTTGAATAGTTTTTTTCTTCATGTGGTGCACTTTGTTGTGTGTGTGTGTGTGTGTGTGTGTGTGTGTGTGTGTGTGTGTGTGTAGAGCTAGTCTTCACAAGTATAATACAGCTAAACCAGGTCACACATGCTTGTGTGTGTGTGTGTAGGCAGTTTATAGCACAGCTAAATGATGCAGTAATCTGTTATCATCATTTCTCATGCGTGCTGTTTGAATGTGAGTCCCTCCAACAGGGGGAGATGTTTCCTAATGCGAGTTTACAGTCATCATCCTCCCTCTCATCCACCCACACATTGTCACTATTAGCGCCAAGTTAAACCATTTTCTCTCATTTCATTTATCTATCTCACACTCAGTGCATCTTTTAAGGAGACAAGAGGGGCACAGTGGTGGAGGTCCCTTTAAATCTAAAACTTCTCTCTTGTACCCCGACACAGCTTGTACTGTAGTTCTCCACCTGAAGGGACCAAGGAAAGCTAAAATGGCTGTCGTTGCAGAGAGACACGGCTTTAGGAGACAAAGGAACAAAAGTGACTTGAATCAAATCTAATCGTGTACAAATATGATGTTTGTGTCTGGAAGGAGAAATACAAAAGGCAATAAACGCTGGTTTATTATTTGCATTCAGTGATTCATGGGAGAACTATTATCACTCACTACTAACACTGGAATAAAACAAGGAACCCCACTCTCTCGCTCTGCTTCCGCTTGTGTTTTATGAAATCACCTTTTTGCAAATAGGATGTCTCCTGTCAGAGCACACCGGCGTCTGTGTCTATCGTGAAAATGGCACATTTCTCATATTTGGCATATGTTGTCAGTGTTGTACCCCTCCAATTTGTGTTCGGAGCCCCCTCCTCCCCCTGGTTTGACTAAAATCCAATTTACTGGCTGTCAGCTCAACTCTATAATCCTATCCACTGCTGTAGTAGAGAGGTAGCTCTTTGAATTTACCATTTACTGTACTTCCTGGTTAAAGCTATATATACAATCTCTCCCCACGTCTGTATTCTATACTGTGCCAGCTCCACTTCTCTTAACCAGTGTCTATGGAGAGTAGGCGAACATGTAATGTGTCTTTGGAGATAAAGTCCTTTTTGTGTCACTGCAGGTTTTTCGTCTTAGGGGAAAATGTGTATTTTATCTTGCAGAGAAGAAACATTTGTCGTATCACTTCAGCACTTTCTCGGTGGCTACAGTGGTATCGAGGCTGCACACCATATACATGCAGCCAGCACCAATGACTGTAATGTAATCATTACCGCTGAACAAGCAGGACACCCACACTAAAGATAACTAGTATTTTCCTTTATTCCACATTATTGCGTAACTAGCAGCCCGAAACCGGTATTTAGACCTATTAAAATAAGCGAGATATGAAAACAAGAGCCTTGCTGATAATCCATTACTGCCTCTTGTGCACCCATTACTTTATCAAAAGTTGGGTTGATTATATATCCAAGGTTGCCTTGCCTCAGAGTTCCTCCACCTACTTGCGTTATTTTGCTAAATTCATTATATGCAGGTACATGGCACCCACAGTCTCTGTGATTCATAATACTAATACAAGGAGAATCTCACCTTCACTAACATCATTCATGCTGTATAATCCACATACGTGCAATTCTTCCTTTAGATTTAATGGTAATTGATTC
Source organism: Etheostoma perlongum (assembly GCA_026937815.1). Taxonomy (NCBI): domain Eukaryota; kingdom Metazoa; phylum Chordata; class Actinopteri; order Perciformes; family Percidae; genus Etheostoma; species Etheostoma perlongum. The sequence continues at coordinate 27,928,908 of CM049379.1, forward strand.
TCTCTAATGCTGAAGTATCCCCGTGCCCTTGTTACTTTCACTCGCAACTCAATTTCCTAGCATCATCCTGCTCTTTGTCATATTATATGTGTGTATAAGAAAGAAAGAAAGAGAGAGAGAAAGAGCGCGAGAGAGAGAGAGAAAGAGAGAGAGAGCGCAAAAGAAAGAACATTCGCTGCACCGTGAGTGTGTGTGAGTGTGTACACCCTTGTGTGTGTGTCTGTATGAGTCGACACGGGTCTCTGCCACAGTAAATAAGAGTCATGGCCAACCTGAGCGGGGCACAATGGTCTCCCCGCAGACCGCCACTGCCTCCACCACCCCTTAAACATTTGCATTTCTCCACATTTCCTGGGAAAGGGCTGCATTTCATGAATGGTAATGAAGGTGGGAGTTTTACTGGGGAGAGCACAAGAGATGGCCTCGCAATTACTCTGGGATGGTCAATTTTCACATTTCACACTGGGTCCCATGGCTGTGATGTGAAAATGAGGGAAATGGATAAGCCCCCAAGAACTAGCTAACATCAACCATTAATCCTGGCATTTAGAAACAGCAAAGAATATATATTTAACTTTAACATCCAAATGAGTACAAGAAAAAATTTGTGTTCCTCCTTCTCTGTACATAAATACTCCGCTGATGTTTATGTGTATTTAGCCGGTGTATTGTGACTGAGGCCAAGGTTTTTATTTAAAAAAAAAAACTGTTCTCAAATTCAATTTAGTCTTCTTCAAGTAGGTGGTGCGTGTGTGCATGCATGTGCACGTCAGGGCAGTGTGTGTCTGCTCAGCCTCAGCAGGGAAGAAGAAAGTTTGTATGCAGATAAGTGGCCCATGGAATATTCTGAGTCAACTGTGGCCCCTGAAGCATCTCATGGGCCCAGAGGGAGGGACAGGGGGAGGGAGAAGGGATGGGTAGAGAAGCAGTGTGATAGAAGGTAGAGCGGGTGCATGGTGAGAGGGGCTGCATAGGGCTGTCTGAACTCATCAAAGAGCCGGGGGTCTGCTGTGTGTGTATGGTGCCATGCCCTGAGGGGGGGTATGAGGACAGAGGGAAGCTGATGAAGGGGTTGGAGGCTACAAGCTAACTAAATGTGTGTGTGCCTACGTGCTGTGGGTAGTGAAAGTCTGAATGTAATGGCATAGCAGCACTGCTTAAGAGGAGCAGAGGACGAAGAAGGGGTGCTGACGATAGTTTGGAAAGTTAACTCACTTATGACAATGTCTACCAAGTAGGGATCAAAATGCGCAAATACAAAGTCTCTATGTCTTGAAATTACTAGAAAAGTTAAAAACTACAGATTTCAGTGGCAGATATCATGTGTTAAAATGCCTGATGTTTTTTTAAGACCGAAGAACATCCAAGCTAAAGGTCAAATGTAGGAGTTACATTGTGTATCCAATGTGTCACGAGTTCTAACACATCAGTGGTTCCACCTCAACAATACACTGAACTAGTCAACTGGGAATTACAGGTCAAATAAAAAGGATGTGTATGGTATTAATCAGCAAACAAAGAGACAGCATCACTTGGGACGTATTGAGACAAACACAATCCTTCTTTTCATATATGCACATAGTAATTTATTATTATTTGTCTATTTATTTTGCTCCATTCTCCCATATCCCACATCTCACTCCTTTTTTTCATTACATTTGTGCAATACTGTTGGATAAACTTGTCACTTTCACACACAATCCTCGTTTTGATATATGTATGTAGTGCTATATTTTACTTATGTCATCCCATCTTATCTTACATCTAATTGTTTCTCATTTTATTTTCTATATGACTTGTGCTCATATTGCTGAGCTGACCTGTTCTCTCGCCAAATACATTTTCAATCAACCAATTAATTTTATTCGTCATGTGAAATTGTACAATTCCAGTGAAATGTAATCCCATCAGCTCCTTCAACCTGTGCACTATTAATCATAAAGCAGAATGTGACCATCGGATTTACACACAGAAAAAGAGTCACTCGGTTGAATGGCAACAGCACTCCAGGATCCAGCCAAGTCTCGGTGATAGGACACTACAGCTCCCGACATCCTGCTGGAAACTGACACAAGCGTCCGACGCCTGCACAATGGCTAGCAGGATCAGAAAAGTCGCAATATCCTCCATGCTTGCCTTGGTGCCCCCTCTGATGTACAGATGGAGACATACGCAGAGATGGTCTTGCTTGTCCACGTAGTCAGGATTGTAGCCGTTGGTCGTAGCTGGTAGCCATCTTTAACTTTTGCTCTGTGTTAACTCTGATGTTTATTTGAAAGACCTCCCAGGAGTCCCCAGGAGACTGATGAGTTGAATTCCCACACAGAGCTGGTTTAAATTCGGCAAAGTGTCCCTTTAGGGGAAACTGTATTCATATATTATTAATATTTTCACAGCTTTACCTTGCCGTCAGACCGTCTTTCTGACAGGGAACTAAAGCCGTAATCTATGCTCTCTTTTAAGCCTCCTTTAACAAAAACAGTAATTTTAACTTGCTGAAAACGGGAGTTGCTGGTCTACCGCTGCCTCGATCGGTTAGTTTGTGTGACTTTGGTGGATTTGAAACAACCCCTTAGCAATAAGCAAATGAAATAGCCTCTGCTAGTTGCTAGTGTGTTACCTGTGTGCCATAGCAACCGCCTCAGGCAGCCAGCCCGGAAGGGCCTATTTTATAGTGAACTTTATTATTTAAATACAGATCAATTTAAATTGTAATGTGTCTATAGCTTTCATATTGCCATACTTGATGACCGCTAAGGTGGTTGTCCTCCGTCTGCTTAGCGTCAGGCTGAAAAACGCGCCTTAGCTGTGATATGATCACAACAAACCACGGCATGTTGTGAGTTATTCCTTAAGTGCATTTAATCAGCCACTGTGTATATGTATGTTAGAATTGAATGTGTTTCCATTTTATGTGTTCTGTGTGTGCTTTAGTACATGTGTCTTTTCAAACTCACCGCATGTGCGTAAGAGCTGTAGGTGCTGAAGGGAAGGGCGATGGCTGGGTTGAAGATGCCAAACTGCCCAACCATCTGCTGCATACGTCTGATGGTACGCTCCTTGTCTGTGTCGGCAAACTTGACCACCAAGCTGGAGGAAGCACCCTGAGGGGGTAGAGAGAACTGAAAATCAGAGAAAAACAGCACAGACACTTAACCCTGATTTACTGCAAGCACCTTCAATGCCAACACTCAGTCAGTCAATCAACAGTAGGATCACAGTCTAACAGCCTCCTCTATCCCCAAAAGGCTTTGAGCCACTTCACGAATCATTTGCATAATGTGACTGTTATGATTTACCATGTATTTAGAGATAGCCACTAACAAAAGTCCACTACAAGAGCAAAAAGAATGCTATTGGTTATTATTTCTGATTTCTTAGTATGCCGTGTTCATTAGCAATGTTGACCAGTGTTAACATTATTATCTAGTGAGCTCCTGTAATTTTTTTTGCCATTCTAGATACAACATCATTGCACATTTGTATAATTGCAGAGAATCGTGCCTCCCTATTTTGTGGCTGGCATACATAAACATGAACCCAACAGAGTTATGTGGAGAATAAAAATGTTCTGTTTATTGAGTGAACTGCTTTGTAGGCAGATGTGCAGACAGAAACCTTCCGTTACAATCAGTGTTTAACATGTACGAAGTCACTTAGGGCAGAGCAGCCGCGCTGTGCATGACATACTTCATATTTTCCCCCAGCTTTCCCTCTCCAGTACAATACATATATGTAACCTTGGTTCTCTTCCTCAGAGATAAGGCTAAAAGATTTGCAATGTACAATGAGTTGAAATAAGAGCTACAATTGGCAGGGGTTCCTATTTCCCTTGGTGAATGTGTTCTTTAAAGAAAATGTTGCTTTTTAGGTCAAATTTCTCTCATTCTGGCCTCCGTTTAGCCTCCCTCTTCCTTTCATTGGCTCTGCCTATCTGCCTATCTGCTTATCAACACTATTACCTCTTTTTGCAGCACAATAATGAAACAGCAGGTGTGTCTGGCACACACCCTTCATTAAGAATCTTAAAATGATTTAGCACTACAGTTGACCTTTCATGTGCTCCGCCTCTCCTCCCCTCTGCCCCCGCCAAACTGGCCAATCGATCCACATAAAAGGCCGAAATATTACTCTGATCTGACAGTGTAGAAAAGGTTGTGTGTCAGTCACAGTAAGAGGCCCCCTGAAATTGATGCAAGATTGTCAATAACAGTGGTGACAGGTGAAATGCCTGGATTGAAGGTTGGGGGTTGGGGCTTTTAAAGGGGCTTAAGAGGGTATTTTCTCTGTATGGTTAGATCTGGGGGAAACCTGGCAAGAGTTGTGTTGGACTGTAGGCAAACTGTTATAAATGGCAACTTTATTACTATTGCATAATTCACTATTCTGTTTTTAATTTCCTTTGTCTGCATCTTCCCCTTACTGAGGTCTCAGTAGTTCTGCTAATAAAGACATCTACACAGATGCTCAAAGACAAGCACTGGACCCTCCGACTGTAGCATATAGATTTTATCCTCTTCCTTTCTCTTTTTCCCCCCACTATTCTCAATATTCCCCCTAGCCCTCTCCTCCTGGCTTGCTCAATGGTTGAATCCCAGGATTGAAGGTTGAGTGGCCAGTTGGTTAGTTGGCTGCCTGACTAAATGGCTGATTGTCTAGTTAGTTGAGTGATTGACTAACAGGCAGGCTAGTTGGTTAGATGTCTGGCTAACTGGCTGACAGACTAATTGTCAGACTGTCAAGCCGGCTGACATCTTTAGTCCGGCCAGCTGAGTGACTAATTGTTTTTGCTTCTTGCTGTGAGTGCCATCCTGTCACACTAGAACAACAATGTTCCTGCTTATTGAGAGCTGTGTACAATTCTACAAACAACAGAATAGACAAATGAGACAGAACAGCATAATCTAGAAGAGACATACGAACGTTTCAAATATAAAGACTACGCTCAGTCACTTCAAGGTTAACTTTGGCACAGTTACAGGTTTAGGGTTTCGTCTGTTGTGTATGTCAATCTATTTACTATCTGCATCATTAACTTTATTATGAGGTTTAACTTTGGGAGAGTCCAGGACGGGGCAGAGCAGGACCAGAATACTGAAGAGATGTGCTTGTATACAGTATATTGAATATTTAACCTCCTTCTCACAGTTAAAAAAAGCTATTAAAGGCCTATCTTCTTTGGCAATGAGAGCTGCGTGTTCCTGCTTTGCTTCTCTAATTTTTGGGATTGTGTATATATTAGTGTGTATATATTGTTTTGGTTGTTTTGTATGTGTAAATTCCTCGTATGTGCCCTCATACCTGGCAAATAAAGCTGATTCTGATTCTGATTTTGAAAGGCTGAGTTTTATAATCTGAGGATATTATTGTATTGGTCTGAATATAAGACAACCTTTATTATAAGACAACCCTCCCTTTAATAAAACTCATTTTTGGAAATATACTTAATAATTGTATTTGAAAATAAAACAATGTAGGCTGCTGTGTTTAACATCTTTTGACTAAAATAACATTTAAACAACATCTAAAAAAAACATCTTTTTAGATGAAAGTTTGACATTTAAATTAACGGTAAATATTTCCAAGGCATTCAGCTGAATGCTCTGGTGATGGGCATCCCATCATTACGTTTTATAGTGACGACTATATTGTAGTGTAATGAGAAGTACTTCCACTCTTTGTTATGGGTAACCAAAGTACAAAGTCACATGATCCTGAGGTGCCGGTGGTGGATGGATAGATAGAGCGACCTTATTGGTCAACAAAGTTTGGGTTTCCCCAAAATGGTTATTGGGCCCCGATAACGTGTGTGGGGCAGCAGCTTATACACTGTCCAATACTAGCGGCCTTAAATCTGGTATTTTACCTGCTTTTATATGTTTAACTGTTTTTAACTGCTCTTTAATGTTTACTTTCTTGTACTGCACTATGACTTTTACTATTTTAATCTTTTTATGTAAAGCACTTTAAATTGCCCTGTTGCTGAAATGTGTTATACAAATAAAGCTGCCTTGCGTTGCCTATGTTTTTCTGTCACGTAATCACACACTTTTCTGTCAATCTCATGGAAGCAGCCGCTTTGAGGACCACGGTAAGATTTTCTCTGGCTGTCTCCATTTTAAGATGGTGTAACATCTCCATGACAATGCCTTGTAGTACTTCTGTTCTACTTCCGAGTTCCAGGCTTTTTGTAGCTAGATATCTCATTTGTTTTGTCTATGTATGAATGTGGATAACATTAGTGATAGTAAGATGCTTGCTACAGTTACGCTTCTAGTGATGAATCGGTGAAAACACGTTTTATTTCTCTGAGTCAAGGCTCTGTTTTAACGCCTCTGGGCTCTCACTCTCTTCAGTCAATCTCTATCTCTCTCCACCATATAATGTTACAGTGCTTTCGGGCGCTCGTTGAGGCTCTGTTGTAAACTCTGCTTTTTCGACCAGCTGTTTGTAACATTAAAATTGGATTATGGATCATTTTATTTCTATAGTTTTTAGCTGACTTCTCTTTTGGCTGTTGGAACAGGTGACTGCACTAACATTCTGCGACTTGAACTGCTGAAAGTCTAGACCCTGTTTATAAGACGACTCCACTTTTTTCTAGGAAAAAAACCCTGTCTTATATTCGGACCAATACGGTAAGTTGGAACACTGAAGTCAACCTCTTTTCTAACAAGAATTTGACAGGAGTGTGCCTGTTTGAATGATAGAAACATGGTTTATTGTGAATTGAAATATCTTGTTGTATAACAGCCTTGTACCTTTCTCTTTTATATCCTTGCATGTATGTCCCACTCTCAACAAATCTTTTTCAAGGAGGTCTATACACTGACTTTGCCCTCCCACTGTTTCTCCTTAGGACACCTGAATCATATGGCTTATCGGCTAAGCATCCAATGCCCCATTTGTTTATATCCCAGGTTTCCCCAGTTAGACCTGTCAGGCTATCAGTGAGTAGAATCTCCATTGCTATAAAGAGAGCAGGATGAAGTGTGAAGTAAAAGTCTCATTAAATTTTTAAGCTGCCAAGTGTGAGCAGAATCCCCCTGCCAGGCGGCTCCCAGCTGCCGAGAGAGCCACTGAAGGAAGGGGAGTTAAACAGGGAGGATAAAAAAAAGGAACTACAGACATCAATTCGATTCCGATTCATAGGCTAACGATTTGATTCTAAACCAATTATCCATAAGACAATTATTTTAATGTACATTTCCATGCGTGATTTTAATAAATAGACATATAAATCTGAGTTTGTCACACACAAGTTTTAATGAAAAAAGAAGTCACCTTCTCTCACAGTGATCTTCCATGTCAGAGGCTCAGTCATGTTTAAAGGTGAAGAATTGGCTTCTTCAAACATGAAAAATTAGGTGGTCAGATGTAATGTGATACATTAGATAAAGAGCCTATATGTGTTTTGCCTAATTATTTTATGTGTCTTATTTGATCATGTGTATATATACAAAATGTAATTTACTTTGTCTTTTGCCCATTTTTATGTTTTTTTCTGCATTCTTGCCTAAACTCTAAGTTGTTCTCCATTATCAAATCCTCTTTCAGTCACTCTGTTTTCTTAACTGTACAAGTTTGGAGACAGTAACTTTTAAATAAAAATCAACACTGCTAGCATGGCTAAGAGAACTACCACACAAATTGACACTGTCAAGCCTCCTACTCACCAACACCAGATAGATTACGCACAAAATGGATGAGCTACAAATACACATGGAACTGCTGCGTGATGATAATCACAGAAGCCTGGCTGATTACAATTTATCATGGACAGCAGCTAGCAGCTAACAGCTAGCAGCTAACGGGGCGAGCTAGCAACCGGTAGGACAGAGACAGGGTAGGTGAATTTAAACAATGTCTGAGTTGAAAACGCATCTTGTTATCACGTAAGGGTCCTGTTCATGTTGCACAGACATTTTAATTGCATTATGTGTCTGTTAAGTGGTGCAAAAGCACTCTAAAACTTGCCCCGACAAGCGCTGTTTTAGCTCAGTGGAAGCTTGTACACGTAGCTGCAGCTACTCCTTGTTGCCTGCACTAATTCAAGTTTTTTTTTTTTTTTTCAATCGAAAGTACACACATATTCATAGCGATCAAGATTAATTGGCCGGAATTCTCCTTTAATGGTGTCCCAGTCTGCATGAGTTAGTCAAACTATGTTTCAGCCCATTCCAAGTGCGAGCATAAAACCCTGATTAAGAAATACATCCATTCTTTCTGATAAAGATGATTTTAACATCCTTACAGACACTTTTTCCATCCCCGCCTGCAAAATAAAAACTGCCTCCTTTAATCAGAATGTATTGCTACTAAAGCTGCCTGTTTCTTCACAACATATGGCATCATATTCCATCCACATTGCTTACCATAGGAAAAAAAACTATTTTATATTCAAGCAGTTAAGACTTAATATTAAAAATTCCTTGGACCAGGCTGTTTTGTTTTGATGCTATGATAAGTTTCACATAACCAGTGATGGGAAGGACGGTGTTCTAAATAACAGCGTTATAAATAACAGTGTTACTTTTTCAGTAACGAGTCATCTAATTGATTACTCTTTCCATCTTAATAACGTTGTTACCGTTACTGCCAAAAACATATGGTTTTTACTGTTCTTCCTTGGTTAGTGGGCAGTGCGTGCACAAGACTAGCGCATAAATGCTGACGATTGGCTGAGGTGGAGTAACATTTCATGTTAGCCAATCAGAAGTAGAGTTGGGCAAAAACACAAGCGAGTCAGTCAACAAGAGACAGGTCTGGTTTACTTAAAAATAACATAATAGTTACTTTCTGAAGTAACAAATTACTTTTATAATTGGTACCTGATTAACTAATTTAGTTATAGTTACTAGTTACTTGGAAGAAGTAACTAGTAACTGTAACTAATTACTTTTTAAATGTAACTTGCCCAACACTACACATAACAAATTCCCGCTGTCACAATAATGAGTTGCTTTAGTAAAGCTGTGTATACCTTTTGGTGTTACAGTATATAGCTTATAATGTATTTCCTTTGCTTAATACTATTTCATGCTTATTGTACTGATAAGGCATTACCACCCATGGAATCATAAATACATATCCTCTTTGTGCGTGCCCAGTCAAATAATGGATGACTTTAATCTATTAGGTTATTAGAATGTAAATTGCCTAGGTAGAAATACTTGTGGGGGGAGATGACAGATGTTAAACAATAAACAATAAGTTAAAAGTATAAAGGCAGAACATTGTTAAATGTGTAGCAGAACAAAGATCTATCATCCTTGTGAAATACTGACATTAAAACTCTGCATCTCATTGAATACACAATGAGTCCACTGCTGTTTTCTGACCTGAATCAGCATATGTATTATATGCTGCTTTTTTGCCCTCCACCTTTTGATTTTATCATTATGTAAGTCAGTGACATATTGATCTGTACATTAAAATAATGTGTCTTGTTGAGTATTAAATCCTGGCACTCGTGTCACTTTATTCTCTGTTTGAAGTAATGGAAAAGATCACATATGGATTTTTTTTTTAACCCTCTTTGCTTTTCTCTTCACTCTCAATCATCTTGCTCTCATTTGCTTTGATTTGTTCTGCTCTTATATTTGGATCATCTTGCTCTAGTGTTTCTGTTTCAGTCTTTGTGTCAGCTGAAACAGCCTTAAACCCAGGCTGAGCTGACTCAGATATGGAGTGAAAAATACCGTACGGCTCTACGGACCTGACACACAACCCCCCCTACCCCCCCTCCTTGTCTCTGTGTATTTATGTCCTGGGACTTACTTCCTACACGGCCCTGCTGAATCCCGGCAATTTGTTTTACAGCTCTATCGTTTAAATGTTTAATTGAGCCACTCATATCTGAACAGTGGCAGAGTGTGTGTGTGTGTGTGTGTGTGTGTGTGTGTAAGCTGAACAAGACTGCTGAGCGATGGTGGTGGTGTGTATGGGAGGCAGGTTAGGGTGTGATGGAGATCCAGCCAAGGTCTTATATGTGACCTGCCGATACAGTCCTTTAATTCATACACTTACAATTTCTTGCTATCAACCTTTATAAAGTGACATTATGTTGTAGTTAGCTATTGGCAGATCATTATTTTTTATTTGGATGAGGACAGAAAAGTATATATTTCCTACACATGTACATATGTAAGTGTATTTTTGCATTCACACAAACATACTCTTTACATACATGCACAGATGTGGACTTTCTCTTTCCTTCCTGACTCACACACACATAATGCATACAAAATGCCCACTCCTACTCTACATGAATAACACAAATGTATTCAGCTCAAGTCCTCCGAACTGGAAAATAAGATCAGTCAGGGAGCCTTTGACCCTAGCCTGTGGCTGTACGAGCACGTGACAGTGAGAGGCTCAATATAGAAAGAGTATGTGTATGTGTGTGTGTGTTTGTGTGTCTGTGCTCATGCAAATGCACTAGCCACTAAGTGCATCTGTTGGTACATGTTTATGTATGCACACACATGCCTTCATGTGTGCGTGCATGTGTGCACACTCATAAACTCTAAGAAGCCAGTGCTCATGCTTTGGGGGATTGGCAGTAGATCTATCAAACTGCTGTAGTTAGTCACAGTGTTAATATTCAGTGCACTTCAACACCTCAGCTAGCAATGCTATTGGCTGGGCTTTATTCATGGTCAACAGTCACGGCCTTGGTGTGGCAGTAAAGTGTGTGCACGCACGCACGCACGCACGCACGCAGGCACGCAGGCACGCACGCACTTTGTCTTATTTCATGAGAAGAATTAATCATTTCTTTTAGCCCTAGAGAAGTAGGAATGAGACATTTGCTTATAACAGTTGCAAGGCAAATTATGCTTTTTATAACTTCAGTATCCTGTATTGTAGCTGTCAATGGTCTGTTTTCTTTTGTTTCACTTCTTTATTCACATTTATTTAATGTATCCAAATGTGTTATGGCAAGATTATTTATTTATTAACTTCATCAATGCTCTTTCACGTGACTTCTTTTTGCAGCTGTAACTCAACTTCAATCAATAAGGGTCAAATGGGTACAGATAATTGGCCCAAGGTTTTTCCAGATCCTTTGCTACATTGATGGACACTTTGCTCTGAACAGCACAGTCCTACCGAGGCGTAATGGTCCACCGGTGGTCCGCTAATCTCAGCAAGGCAGGCACACTGTGCCCTCTCCTCCAGCAGCCACAGGATATGAGATGCTGATCAGATTTCTATAATCGATTTACCAGAGCAGGAGGTATAAATCCTGTCCATTCACTCATTCTCCCTCTGCCCCCCCACCCACACACTCTCCACACTCTTCCTCCCCTCTCTTTTGCCCCCTGCTTATAGTTAGATGAATAATTCAGCAGCCAATGTGGTGAAAGGTGGAGTAAACAAGTCTATTGCCTAATATCCCGAGAGGCTGCCAAAGAGAGACGAGTGAGGGCAGAGAGCTAGCAGAGATATGGGGGATGGAACAGAGAAGGAGGGTATCTATGGAGAATGGAGTCTTTCCTCATGACCTGAAGTCATTTGCACTTAGATTGACTCTGAGGTTGCGCCAAAATGGCACAGCTGGCTTCTAGTCCTTCACTCTCCTCTCTGCCACACATTGGCAACCATTAATAATAAAATCACATAGTGAAACACAACATCTGGCAGACAGGGTGTGAGAGAGTTCAGGGTCCCTGCTTCTCTGAGGTGAGAGTTCCGAAACAAAATTAAGTATAAAAGCAGAGTTTACTTCAAGTGAATATATAATATAGGATGCGACTCTCTGTCCGCTTGCTGGATGTCACGGACAATAACTCTATTCAGGTATGGAATGCAGAGAGTAAGTAGCTTTTATTTTGACACCATCAGGTATACAGGGACCATGCCCAAACATGAGACTCATACAAATGAGCAGTACAGCTTTTGCGCTCATAGTCAATTCAATACAGAGAGAATTCAGAGGACATGGTGTGCTTACATAACAAGCAAATGTAATCTCACACTGGAGTTAGTCACTGATTATGCAAGCAGAACTACTGATTGATGACTCACCCAAAATTCAATTATCATTCTAAACAGTTTTATCTGGAAATTAGATTTGGATTTTATTTTTAAGTACCATCATGTTAATTAAAGAGTCATAAGTCTATTTCTGGCTGTATCTGTTTTTAAAGCTGGGATATTTATGAGGATGCTTGCACTTTCTATAAATTGATTTAAAACTTTGAACTTTGAAGTCATGGATGTGTTCAAAACTAAGAGTTTACAGCTCTTAATCAATAGAGGTAGACTGCACATAGCTATTGTGATTAGTACATAGAGTGCATGTGATGGATGTTGTGTGGTGTGTGTATTTGTTTCTGTTTTTACACTTGTGAGGGAGAGAGCTGTACTTACTGGCATGGTCTGGCTACCGTGGAGGGCACTGATTGCAGACTGAGCCTCAGTATGTGTGGAGAACTTGACAAAGGCACAACCTGGAAGAGAGAACAGATGCACATTACACACATGCAGGTACGCACGCACACACACACACACACACACACACACAATACAGTATATGTATTCAATTGAGTGAGTTTAAAATCTACAGTATATTAATAAAGGATTTAGAATTGCATTTGACACCACAGAAATCACTGTGCAGTGAGAAGCTCTCATTGCACAGCAGGCTGCCCTACTCCAGGCATTAGGCAGGCAGGCAGGCAGAAGCCGCAGGCTAAAGATTGCACTGATGGAGCAGAAAAGCATGCTATTTAGCACCACATGCCTGTCTGTGCATATTAAATACTAGCTAAACTAGCTGCAACTGTAATGCTTTTTAAATAGAAAACCACTCCATTTAAGAACTTAGTAGAGTTTATTGTTCCCACAACAGGATGTACTGATCAATATTTGTGAATATGTCTGTCCAAAGGCCAGGAACCACAGAACCAACACTCTTAGCTCTAATGTCCTTGATGATTATTGTGAGCAGTAGACAACAAGTTGAAGATAGCTTTTGTGGATTCACAGGGTGAGCTGTTGCACATTAATTATTCAATAATTCAACTGAAGTATGGCCCTCTTTTACAACTAGAAAACTTGATTTAAAGCTTGACTTTGTCTACTTTGGAAAGACTCTAACTCTCAGTACTCTGGCACCAACTGCTTGACTTGAACAAATCTTATAGATTCTTAAAACAAACTCAAACATATTCATTCACATTTCCGTTTTCAAGACTAGTATGGTTTCCCTGTGTACACATGCTTAATAAACAATAAAATAAAGGTAACAATATTAACAATATTGATGTTTATGTTAAAAACAATTATGAAACCCTATGCAATTACCATCTTCATCCAGTTGTTTTTCTGGATGCACTGGATGAAAGGCAGAGACCACTGGTACATGATCACAAAGCTAAAGACACAATCAACACACACACTCTCAATGTATGTGCAGATTATACAGTGCCCTTGCATGTCTCTGGAGTTAGTTTATGTAACTTAGAGGGCAAAAGAAACCCAAACACTTAACCCAGAAACATGTGAGGACTGCACCTGGGTCTTTTGCAGTGAGGCAGCAGTACTAACTACTGAGCCACCATCCCCTCTTATAATTATACCCTATTTCACCTAATTTCATTTCATTTTAAGTTTCTTTTCTATTCTTATTTAATCTTTCATACTTTATTCTTCTTATCATCTATACTGCTTGACCCAGCCGCCCTGCCATTCTTTCCCTCATAATGGGCTTACCCCTGTGGACACCAGCCAATCAAGATGCCCATTCAGCTGTCAAACCACCGCCCCCTATTGAGATATGGATAGAAAAGAGCTAAAGCTCGGCATGACCTGTACAAGGACTTTGCTACAGTAGTACAAACTATATCCCAATATAATTATGAATTTAACTCTTAACATACTTTGCAAGCTGCCATATGCCCTGCCTCTGTTTTGGTTTTTATTACTACTAACCAAACAGGAGTTTTAATATGTAATTAAGATCAATTGCTAGGTACAATAAAATATCCTGCTATCAAAGTTACAAAATTATTTTGTTGCACATGATTCTGCACGAAAAGGATTTTGTGATGGCCAAGTGCAAAACAGATCTGTTTTTACCCACAAAGGTTATTGGGGTTGTTTTATCTGTCTAGGTTTTTTATTAGAACAAAACCAAACTAATACAGACAATCATCAACGGACCAAGATGAATACAATAGTGATGTTTGGAGTCTGACGTTTTTAGTGTTGGAACAAAATAAACTGTTGTAGAGCCACTTAAGTAAAAGCAGCAATACCACAGTGTAAAAGGCCTATATTAAAAATATTACTTGACAAAAAGTAGAGAACACATACTTTGAGTACCAAAAGTACTCATTATGCAAACTTACCCATTTCAGAATAACACAGTATTTGTTACTGGATCATACAGTGTGAATGTGTGTGAGCATGTTTATCTGATGAGCAGGTGGCACCTTGTACGGCAGCCTCGGCCACAGTGTGTGAATGGTGAATGTTTCCTGTACTATGTAAAAGCGCTTTGAGTAGTTGTTAAGACTAGAAAAGCGCTATATAAATACAGCACATTTACATTTACATTTACATATTAATACCTTCATGTGCAAGCATCACTTTAATGTTATGGCTAGTAAAGATGGAGCCGACTACTTTAAATACTGCTTGGTGTAGCTTAAACTATGATAATGCATTAGGATTTATTTGATTATATATTTTGTATAAAAATGTGAATCTGCAAAGTAATTAGTAACTAAAGTGCATTATTTGCCTGTCAAATGTAATGGAATATAGACCTATAAAGTGGCATGAAGTGGAACTACTCAAGTAAAGTCTGACTAACTTAAAAATTATAAATAAATCAACAGTTGCGCCCCCATGACAAATTCTAAGCAATGACAACAACACTGTTGTTGTATCCACATGATACAAGCCTTCCATAATTGCACACCGCCCGGCCACTCCTTCACGCAGTTGCTAGTAGCCAACGAGGACACGAAGGATTAAAAAACATGATGGACTCTACAGAAGAGGTCTTTGGTTGAGTTTCTGCGTGCCAGACAGTTGCCAAACGACACCATTTTCAAAACATAGGCATACTAAGAAATACAGAGACAGTTTTGTGGAGCTGATAGTCTTAATTATCTTTGTATCAATTCAGTTGGCAACATTAATATAAAAAGTTACACACTAAAGCGTTAAGTACATGTACTTAGTTTTACTTACTTTCCCGCGACTGGTACCTTCCCTTGGCTGCAACCGTCCTCACAATGGGGACACTTGAATTGTTTTGACATCTATCTTTCCCTTTTCCTCGAAACCACTCAGGACGCTCTGGCTTCAAACCCTTTTAGATATAATTCCACAACAATTTCCATAAGCGCTGGCTCGGGAACAGGCTTCAGGGAATGAAAAACCACTGGTCCCTTTGCTCTTTGCTGCATGCCAGAAGGAATTGATATCTCCAAAAGTTTTTGCCTGTCTTAAAAAGACATGCAGGATATCAACCACACTACAGTATCTGAGTTACAGTAAGGGTCTGCAGTACATTCATAGGACAAAATGCTTCAGATGAACACTTTGCAATGTAGAAAAGAGATATATGCTGAGAGAGTTTGCAATGGCAAAGTCAGCGGTTTAAAATTACTAGCTTTTTTTTAATCATTGCTGCATTTAATGGGATTTACAACTACTCATAACATTGGGTTTTCTTGTTTTTCTTGTGACTACCCGCCCCCCGAATTGGGCCTTCGGATTTTATCACAGATATTTCCATTTAAAACTTGCCTGTCTGTCTTCAAACAAAGAAAATAAAAATATGATCTCCTTTTTAAATATGATTTTGAAATGTTTAAATTTTTGTGGGCCTGCTGCCACATATTAAATAATACAATTTCTACAAATAGAACAGAAAAATAAAGTCTAAACAACTAATAGTCTTGTAACTCCTCTTTTAGTTCCTCAATATGAATGTCAGACATCAATCAAACAGTATTTGACACATCAGGCTAACTTTTTGTCCCTGCCTGCAGCAGACTAGAACATCCAGCCGTGGGGTGTAAAAATGTGTGTAATTATTTGCTATTTGACCTATATCTGGTGCATATGTCACATACTATATTTTTCATACCCCAGTTGAAGTAGACACTCACACACACTGTCACTACTCTGTCAGTGACCTAAATAAAGCTGACAACTGTATCATGGCCCCTACCTTTGCTGTTTCCGTCAGGACCTCTTAGGACCGTGCACTCCTCGATGACTCCGTAGGGTTCGAAGAGGCGGTAAACATCCTCCTCAGTCTGTTGTTTGTTCAGCATCCCTACAAACAACTTCCTGTCTTCTGGAACAAACAACGAGACAAAAGGTTAAATTATAACTTTGTTTATTTGTATATATTATTTGTATAAAACGTCATCGTTAGTGGAACAGGGTTTAATTTAGATTTCCATGGAAGCAAACACAGATATACTGTACATTCACAAAGACTTGGTTTATTTAGCGCTGGTTGGGCTCAAGTCACATTGTATTATCTCTTTTCCAAGACTGATCATTTTATTCTCTAGTATAACTGGATTTAGTCCCATATGGCCACATATACTGTAGCTTCGGTCAGGAGCTGGGGGGGAAGAGCAATGGAAAGACTAATGAAGAGGTTTTACACACACACACACAATGAGCAAGTCTTTGGTCCTTTAAAAGAACCAGGGGCTCCAGGCAGCTCTAACCTCCTACACAGCACACTGTACTGGCTTTTACCACTCTCTCCACGGGTCTCTGGCTCTCTTTCCTCTTTATTAATCTCTCCCCTCTTTTTTTCTGCCTTTTTTTCTCTCGCTGATTCTACATTTTTCAACTTCATTCTTTTTTCAAATACCTCCCTCCCTTCCTCTCTTTATCTCTCTCTTACTCCACTAATTGCTGCTGATCCAGTGTTTTTTGTGTAGCCAGAGAAATATTTCAGTATGCTCTTCATTGAACAATGGCGTGTCTCTCCTACGAGCAACGAAGGCTGGGAGACATGCCATGAATAACGCTGACTTTTCAATAGATGGCCTGTATGCTATTGAGTCCTGTTAAATGCTGTGGGATATGATCTTTACCTCGACCTGACACACTGTGTTTACTGATGTACTCTGGCCTTGTATGATTAATGCTACAGTGTAGCGAGTCTCTGCTGGCAACAGAGGCACTAAAACCTTCCCTTTATACAGACTGTTTCTCCAACTCTGACCTGTCAAGTCACAGTGGAGAGACTGAGTGAGAGACAAGACTAGGGGCCGCTGCTATGAAGAGGTTGAGAGTGGCATAAATCGCTGCCAGAGGTATTGCACAGTGTCAGAGTGACCTGTGTCGACTACTGAGTGTGTCGTGTTATTCTCGTTTCCTGAACCAGACACAAGCCAATACCCACATTCCTGCAGCGGCCACAGCAGCGAGTGTATGCACACACGGTGCCCAGCTAGGGTTTCAGCACTGAGCACCACCAATGATGCACCTTTAAAATAATCACCCGTGTCAGAGTGTTGTCTAGGAAGGGGCGTCCCTCGTGCTGGCTCCTTATTGCAAGTGGCAGGATCAGAGGCTATGTATCAAAACGGAAGTGATGCAATGTGACATCTGTCAGGGCAGATTGGAGAGCATTTATCTGCAAAAAAAAAGGAAAGCCCTGAACTGGAAAATTAAAGGCCAAGATGGTCCTTCGTTTTGCTGGAGGGAGAATATAAATTCTGACGTTGGATGTGGGGAGATGAATCAAGGAAGAGGGGGGAGGGGGCTGAACTGCACAAAATTCCCTGAATGCTGCCAGACCACATCTCATATACACTTGTATACAGCCAGAAAGCCACACACAGGAGACAGAACGACCCATGCAATTGCAGTCGTTCTTTGGCTGTAACGCCCTTCTTCAAGTAGATGATGGGTTGAAAGTTTTTAATCAACTTCATATGAGCTGCACTCTGATGATTACACTACGAACAGCTCACATGTGGCATGTCTTAAAATATGACAGCACATCCGTCCTTCAGCTGAAAGATTGCTAACTGGCAACGTCACCTCCAGCTAAATGGAATAATATTTATAAGACTCCAAGTATAGCGGGATCATTGGCCGCTATATATCACATTGCTGTGTAATATTGGTTCACAGTGAGCTCCACAAAAGCCTTACACATTGGATTCATGTTCAGTCTGCTGGCTTTTTGCGTTACATCTGAAGGAGATACTAATCTGAACACACATGGCGGAGTTGTCGCCAATGTAAGAAATATGCATCATTTTGTATTTACGACGGTAGCATTTAAAAGGAGTTTATCATCTGTGGCTGAGAAAGTGATGGAGTGCATGTTCTGCAAAGTGAGTGTGCTTTGAAAACAAGCTAACAACGCATGAAAACAGATCATCTAGGAGATCTGTTCCACCGTCTAGGATTCTGCTGTGGCTGCTCTGAACTAAAATGCTACCTTGGGAATTCAGGTGTTGTGTTCATCGCCAATAGAAACATTATCCCATTTATCTACAACACTGCAGCGCAGACAGTGTGCAAACAGACACACAGAGAGTGCAAAACACCTACAGTCATTTATCTGAAAGGGTGTGGACAAAAAGGAAAAAACAAGGGAAAAATGCCCCACCATGACCACACACAACGAGCTGCATGTCCACTGTTACATGTAACTATCACGTAACAACAACAAATTAACTTTTTCTTCAAGGCACCGATTATTTAGACTAGTGCTGTCTAATTTGTGTTTTGGAGTACAAAAACATGTGAAGTCTCACAGACCCAAAAAACAGCATGATGAAGTACTATTGTTGCCAACTTCCACCCATCGGCCGCTGCTACACAACCATCTCAGTTCACAATTTCCTCTGATTTACGTTGTGCTGTTTTCCTGTGGTCTGTCCGCATGCATCTGACACAACAGATACGCTCAATCAATCCTGCTGTCTACACACTTTTTTCTTATGAGTTTTACTACCGTGACTGGTGCTGTAGCTCCTGTTAATAATGCTATCACTGGCCTAGTGGCCACAGCTGCATCACAAGCTGCAACATATAAGCTGCTTCATCTGTTTGTTATTCTACTGAAATGCAAAGCTGGGTATATGTGACATTCGTTTGAACTAAAGAAACTAAAATAAGAGTGGTAGTCCCTGATTGTGGTTCGCTCATCAGCCTGCCTGTTTAAACAGATTCTAAAATTTGTTGTTCTGATGTTATCTTTACCTGAGTGTTGGCGCCTTTGTTCCAAGAATGTCCACCTCAGATAGTTTCTGCAGTTCACTTTCTGGACTTTGCCAAGCTCAGCTGAGCTCAGTCTTTACAATAGCTCGAGAGAATTTAGACTGGATATGCAATTCAATCTCACATCAGAGCTTCTCTATGCATTCATGTCTATTCCTCAGCGATGCAGTACAGTTCACGCAGTATATCATCCAGCGACATATTCCGTATTTATGGGAACTGACCCCCTAGCTGGGTGGAGAGAGCTCCTCACTCAGAGATCTACAGCTACATAACCCTTCATTATATGCAGGTAGCATCAAACAACTATTAAGTGCTTATTTTTCACTGCGTAATATAAAATGGTTTACTCCCTGGATAGAAAAGCTATTGTGAACTGGCTCTTTAGCCAAAGTCAACTGTCTATTACATAACTAATAGGATACATAACAAGAATGTTTCTGATCTAAACATGTTTTGGGCTCAGTGAATTGACCTGTCAGTCAAATGCAACCCTAAAGCATTCTGTAAAGCTGAGAGGTTAAAACATGATTAGCAGCAAATTCTGTTTTGGAAGGCTCTTTTCTCTTTTGCAATTTTACAAAACAGCTGAGTCATCTTTCTGTTCCAGCTACTCACCTGTGGTAAATTCCTTCTACTGTATAGATGAATACAAAATAAGACAAGAAATGATGAGGCTTTTTTTTCTTTTCTTGCTTACATCACAACAGAGCCCAGTGAGCAGTAATACAGTAGCATCCTTAATTAAAGTGCTATAGTGTTAACAGTGAAATGTTGTTACCTAAACAAATCAGGGGTCTAATAACCACCAGCAACTTAACTGTGAAAACTGTGCAGCATGCTGGCATTAAGATGCATTTACAGCTCACTGAGTACTGTATGCAACTTCATTGTGACACACTACTGCTATCCAGAAATTCACCCCCCATCATGTTTAATTTACTCTCCTAAACAGATGCTTGTTTAGAATAAATGCTTTGGAAATTAAACTCCGGAATAATGGAATGGCAGTGTGCTGCCTGGTTATACATACTGAAGATTACTGGCTCCATTTGGACTCTTTCTAATCAATATAAGCTTTCAGTATGAGCACATTGTCCTTGTGTGAAGCCTTTGAGCCACTTATATACTATTTCATATCTTAATTCTTCACACCTTAGTCTGACAAGTACATGTGCATGACAAACAATACCACTGTAATGTCTTCCCTTTAAATGTGCTCCAAATCTCTGCACAATTCTTCTTTGGTAACATAATGTTTATTTCCACTGGAAGTTTGAAGGATCTCCGGTCCACACAGCATACTGTATATTCTTACTGCAGCACAGACCAGTATACTATAGACGTATTACTGTATGCATGATTACACTGCAGACTGCTGAGGATTTTGACAGTGAAATGAGACTCATTGAATAGTAATGGGGCCAAGCAGGGGTTTTTGGAGCAAAAAAAGAAAAGGAGAGAACTAGGGGAATCAGAGTTGCAGAGAGAGAGAGAGAAAGAGAGAGAAAGAGAGAGTCTGTGAATGTGTAGGAGACTGAGAACTGTAAATTGATGTGCATACAGTCCTGCAGTCCTTGATAAGCCAGGATGGATGAAAGAGGAGCACCATTGGAGTTGGTAAATCATTGTCAGGGGTAGGGAGGATGAGGCAAGGGAAGGGTGGGTGGAGACTGAGGGGGGGGTGAATGGGGGGTGCAGGGGAAGGAAAGCATACCGACTGCCTTAGGTGCTCTCTGGTTTTCAAATTTCCCTTCTCTGTCTGTCTCTTTCTCAATCGTTGCAACAGCAAGCGAGTAGGGATGGAAGGAGGGAGAGAGATATTGTGACAGAGGGAGAAAGCGAGAGAGAAAACGCACCAGTCAAAAGGATGGGGAGGTTGCTATGACAACTATTTATACAGCGGGCTGTCAGTCATGTTCAATGGAGTTTGGAGAGGAATGAAGGGAGGAGAGGAGATGTAGAAGGAGAGGTTGGAGAAGGGTCATTTTTCCATCTGTCTGCTGAGCCGGTGTGTAAATTTGACTGTCAGGCTTGGTGATAAGGACAAATTATGAACAATATTAGCTGGCTGATAAAAGTGAACAATAATGAATGGATAAATATATTAAAACCAAATGAGATAGCATCCAGGCAGAAACAGGGGCCCTGAGAAGCCATCCAGGTTTTCTCATTTGGAGGGGAAGATAAGAGCTGGAGAGAGGCTGTGAGGAGGGGAAGGATCCACCGTATTAGAGCTAGTTACTGTAGCGTACTTCCTTGTTGAAAGAGAGAAAGAAAGAATCGAAATCACTCTGTAGCCGGAATACCAAACATTGTGGCTTCCTCTACCTTTTTCACGAGCCTATTATACTTCTCCAATCAACAGGATGCCACACAATAACAGTGTCAGCATGTGTTCAAGCATAAAAAACACAGACAGAATGGAATGATATTAATTAACCCTAATAGATTACAGTGCTTAGCCATTGGAATTTAATCTAATTTATTACATATAGGGATCCAACTAGGTTTGTTTGCATTAATCAGACGGCAAGTATGTGTGTGTGTGTGTGTGTGTGTGTGTGTGTGTGTGTGTGCATGTACTGTACAGCAGTGTATGTGTCCCTGTTGTGTATAGAGCATTCTCTTTCCCTGTACAGTAAGGGATCAGTGGGAGAGACCAACAAGGGAGGGAGTCTGAGGTTTGGCACAGCCTTAGGGTGAGAACACCCTGCCAAATTAACTCCTGAATAATGAGCCTTTTATGTGCTGCGTTATCACTGGCGAGAGGAAGGCCATATACTTTGTCATAGCGCTGGAGCCACTTCAGACAGAACCCAGTTAGTAGGTTCCACCAGCACACCTTCAACTGAGATAGAAATGTGGGTTGATAGAATAGTTTGCTTACCAATTTCTAAAGTGAATTAGCACTCCTGTGTGTATGTGTTGTATTTGCAGCTGTCTTTTGAAGTTGCATGCTAACCCGCATAGTTGACAGCACAGACTGTAAGGCCTACCATGCACCGGTCTAATGAGGTAGCTTATTAGCGCTGTTTCCCTCACAACTTCCGACATGTTGCTTGGAAACAGCATTGCAAAGAAAACAATACTGTAGTTTTCACCAAAAGACATTAGCAATTTAAACACCAAAGCTAGGAAATATGAACTTCTTTTGAAACAAATGTGACTCAATAGAGAATGCAAAGAGAATTACAGAGACTGAACTGGCATTTAATCATATATGAACATAATATATTTCACTGTGATGCATGCCAAGATTGCCCGTGAAGTCAACAGCCATGTTGTGCATCTATTTAGTCTATAATTCATTTTAGAGATGTTCCAGTACACAGTGCCCAGAAGGAGAGATCCACTTCTCTTAACTCCAGCAGCACCTACAGTGACATCAGGTTAATTTCATGTCATAGTTTCATCATTTTGGTGTCAAGGCTGCTCATTGGCAGCTTGGCTGTGACCCATAAAAGCCATCATTTAAAATGCCATTGAGCACTGCGTGCAGGGCCTTGATAGCCATGCTGCAGAAAAAGCACATCCTTCACTAAGCACCCCTCTGGGATGGATTAGGCATCACCGCTTCCACATACATGTAAGTATAAGCACACTGACACAGGGGTTCTTGTATATGCAAAAACACTTTAACCGTGGGGGCAACACACAAAATTACCATACATTATATACACACACTCACATACAGGCTGTCAGAGAAATAGAACAACTTGCAAATACAAGTAGATATATCAACAGGCACGCATACAGAAATGTATACAGTACACAATGTGCTGTATATACAAATATATGGCGTCAAGAGGCATCTAAAGCTCTCTCTACAAACAAACATCTATACAGTGGGAGGTTGCAGTTGGTAACTGTTGCATCACAAGCCCTATAGTGTATTAGTCAGGCCAAAGCTCGAGATCAAACTATAATGCGTTCCGAAAAGCAGCTTCATAGGAAAAGAGCTTCTGCATTCCAACCGTACACAATTCCTCCATGCACACCAGCCAAGTTGATTCAATTTCGGAGGGGATTTAGAGACCAGTGATCATGAATTCTCTCTGTGCTGCTGTCCGAAAGGATGATGGATATTGTATATGACACCTAAACGACTCGCACATCTGTACACACATACCCACCGGCACGTGCACACACATGTTCAAACGTACACATAAAAAACACAAAATGGGCATACAGCACACAGGACCTCCTGTATGTCACTCAATATTCTCCACAGAGCTCCAGTGATTTTATGCATCAGTGCGAGCTAATGGCTGCTGTTCTATGCTGCTGGCTGGGGGATTTTATCTGCATCCTGGCCCTGCAGGAAGCCTTGAACATACTATTACAGTCTTCTGATGTGGTTCCCACTACCCTAAATGCTCCATGTAAAGCTGCTGAGGTGTGTAAGTATAACTGTTGGCATGCATGTGCGCTTGAGTGTGCTCCTTTCTTTCTCTTTCTGTACAGATTCCATTAGCTCATAACCCACTCATCCGCTTCCCCCCCACCCACATCAGCACAGAACAACTAAAAGGAGAACAGAAGGAGAAATTGCTTAAAATATTGTATTCCCACCATATACTGTATATCTCAGAAAATGTACACTCAATATGATAACAAATGTGAAATATTACTCACAGCCTTGTGTCAAATTCAGTGTATTATGGCTGTGGTCATAAATCCTGAAACTGCAGTGCAACGTGGATACGTCGCTACTGTATTTAAACATTTATAATATGGCAGTACTATTTATATTGTCTCCCTTCATAATGCCATCTGAAGGGCACTTTGGCATCCGTTATGATATGGATTTTCTCTCCCCCATTTTCCTCTATCGCATTTATTGCCATTCTTCTTCCCTGTCCAGATTGTGTTTTTTTACAGTAGAATGGCCCTTTTACCTTTGGCAGTATTTAACACAGCGCTAGCCTGTTTCTTAATTATTTTCTCATCGCTCCACTGACACTGATTCATGAGGGTAATGTTGGACACACCCCCTTCGGCCAGCCCCCTAAACCAACCCCCTCCTCCCTTCTCCTACACGTGCACTTTCCCTGTTTCCTTCCTCTTCCTTACAGTAGAGTTGCTATTAGCTCTTTATTGTATCGTCTCTTTCTCTCTCTTTATCTGATTGCCCCATTTTTGTCCCTCACTGTCTCCATCTCTCTTCTTTTTTCATATTACCTTGTGATTATCTTGAATTGCTAATGAGTTACCTTCATGGTAACTCGTTAGTCTCCATGGTGGTTTTCAAGTAATTACCTTTTTTCATTTGGAAAGACAAAATTGACTACTGCAAGAGACAACAAACTTCATTATACACTGAGCCCCATGTGATTCCCCCCATTGATCTTATTGTGTTGTATATATACTACCACATCCTCTCACCTCTGCACAACTGCAATATCAAAATATATAAAGCCATGCTGGAACAAAAACCCCTTATAAAAGACAATGGAAAGGTGGACAAACTGCAAGTGTAAGATCATACGTGACAGTATTACTGCTCAAGAACAGCAAACAAAAGTAGCAGCACAAGTAAAGGGACGTGCAGAGGAAAAAGATAATGAGAAAATGTGAAAAGGGTGGATGAGCACAAGAGGGAGAGAAATGAAAGGGAGGAGGCTGAGATCTGAGATAGAGAGTGGGGGGCCATGCCCAACTCCAGCTCAAAAGAGAGTGAGGATGTACCAGAATACGGGCTATCTCTCTGAAGCTTTGTCTGCAAGAGCAACTGAGCTGACAGATGACTTTGCTGCACATGGACAAAAGAGGCTTACAGGCCACCTTGCATGTCAGCTTTCCCCGTGTGAGAGCTGTAGTGGAATATAGGGTGTGCTTGAGCACTCACCTGCCTAGACCTACAGAGACCTTGGTGAAAGTGGATTCAGATTTGCTCTATACATATGACATCAGCCAGCAGATTCATTTTGCATATACAGTTCAGTGCAGAGCATCTCTTTACTCTGAAAAAACTGCAGTGTTAACAGTTATGAGATGGGGAAATGCTGTATGAGGTAAAGTTGCAAATACATAAATAAATACATAAGCCCTAAAGCATGTCACTGGTGTACTTTTATATTTTACCATTTCCATATTATTAGTTTGAGCTGATTCTTGATAGCAGGCTAGATGCTAAACTTAGAGCTTTTCCACTCTCTGTGCTGTCGTGTGCTTTGTATGCATGGCCTCTGTAGTGCTGATGTGACTGCAGGGGGAGAGCCTAACCCTGTCAGTCACACTGACAGCCAAGCTGTCTTATCTGCTCGCTATTGGCGATGGTGCACTTTAATTAGGCTCGAAGGTCAATCAGCACTTTTTTTAGGAAGTGATTCTACTGAAAGCATTTCATAACACAGGACAGACGTTGTGTTTTGGGGGCAAAGGCAAACACGCTCCCTTACCCTCTATTCTCACTTGATATCCATGCTAGTCTGAAGGATCAGATCTACTTATATCACATATTTTCACAGAGCCCTGCACTGCTGAAGTAATGAACTGCTGCAAAGGTTTCCGCAACATATCTTCTGTATTTCATCTGCGAGATAAGAAATGTGCATGATGTACTGAGAACATCTTCCACTGTTACTGAACGAACAATACATTGCCTACCTAGGTTACTGACGTGAAAACCTGACTTGACCTGCTTGGGTTAAAAAAAAGAAAGAAAGTTTTTCAGAGCATTGCCTTTGAATAGTGACGCAGGTATTGTTTTCCCGTTGTGATTCTTAAAGTGTGTGTCATCATGGCAAAATGTTACATTACAATGTTAAAGCTACTGTAGTGGGAACTACCACAGAAGATGTTTCAAGCACTTTGCAAACTTTGAGTATATATGTCTGTGGACAGCTTTTGTCATTGCGATACTGTGCAGGGTAACATACAGTAACTTTACAGGTGTGTAGTTGAGATCAAAATGAAGGCACAGTTCGGAAATGGTTGTTGTCTAAGCATTGGCACCAGAAGTAGGGCGGTAGAAAGCAGGGAAGGGACCCCCACTTTACACCACAGGTCCAATTTTGCGTCATGGTTGGTGTGATGCCATCGCAAGAACACTACAGGTTTGTCAACATCACTAATATCTCAAGGAAAAGAAGCGTTGCCATCATCGTAAACTGTACTGGATGAAGCAACACCACATGTGTGGTAGCACTTTTGCAACAATTATCTGCTGTAGAGAAATATGCTATGTTACCTTTGACAATTTAACAATGTACTTCTTCCTTTCCTCTTCCTGCTTTATTTTCTCTGCCTTGCTTGCATAAATGCATTTCAATTTTGTTGTGGAAACTGTTATGAAGCTCTGCCATCAACAACCAAATTGGCTTCTTTGAATTGTCCCTCGCAGGTGCATAGTAAGCCAGAATTGTACACTGATGTCTGAGCTGCGCGGGTTCATTGGCTGAAATAAGCACTCTGTGGCATATGTTGTGTATGACTTTGTGTGTGTGTGTGTGTGGAGAGGGTAATAACTGAAAATGTCATTTTATATTGTATATCCAATTTATATTTACCACAGGACTCTGTGGGGCCCCTTTACTCGGTGCCTGTGCTCATCATCATTTCGGAAAAAGGATATCAAAGTAAATCAAAACAACAGTTTCTACTAAACCAACACCTTTGTGTATTCCAGATTTCACTGTCTACACTCTGCTAATGTCTCACTTTTAGTTTAAAGAATCTTGCTGAGCTGAGGGGGTAAATGCTTTGCTCCTTTAAAGGGAAATCAACAATCCCTCCTTTACTCTCTAAAGTAGTTTTGTCCCACGGAACTCAGCAAGCAGCCAGACCAAATGTGTATAAATTGATCTTGTTGTCATTAGTAAACCTGCTCCTTTCTTAACACAACTAAAATTATTGATACAAACATGATAAAAAGTGTCTAAATCAAGCAAGCGCCTCAAACCAATCTCAGTCACAATCCTCCATGTGCAGAGCCTGAAGAGATACAAGAGACGTATAGGAACAGAGACAGACAAGTGCATGTGCTTATTGGCATAAATGACCCCCTACAGTGTTCTCTTGCTCACATAAACACACTCACTGTCTCTCTCCTTTGCACCAGTCTTCTTGACAGCCCATTTGTTTTCATTTCCAAGATACTTAGCTTGATTTGTAATTCAATAAATATCTATATATTGAACAAATCATCAAGAGGGGAGGGTGGAATTCTTCATCGGATGTCTGTCACATTTTGGCATTGCTGTTTTATGTCATGCATCAGGTTTATTAGATTTGTTTATTGTCATAGCCAATCATATAGTGTACCGTGTAATGCATAGAAATGAATTGTAAAGTACACACTGTCTGTTGATGAAACTCTTGAACTGTGAGCCTCAATTTTGCATTCAGAACATATACATGCAATTTATATCTTGGAATATGCTAGATATTAAGGAATGGAGAAATTTGGACCTCTCAAGCTACTACCGTATAGTATTAGACTGCAAAATGCTGACTTATTTCTCTCACCAACTTAGACTAAACTATCAGGCAGATGGCCTTTTCCTCTGGCTTTCTATCTCCTTCTCGCTCACTTTCTCTCTCACTGACAAATCTTACTGTAAGCATTTTAATTCCCCCTGACCTTTACTGATCTCACCCAGGCAAATGTGCCCGTTGCTTAGGGCCAAAACAAAATGAAATTTGAATTTCAGCTCAGAATAATTTAAGATCCATGGAGTCTCAACAATTTTGTAGTTTGGGTACGGCCAACTGACTAAATGGGCTTTCCATAAGAGCTCTCTCTCTCTCTCTCTCTCTCTCTATATATATATATATATACAACCGGTCAAAAGTTTGGGGTCACTTATACATTTCCATACCACTCCATTATAGACAGAATACCTACTAATTTGGGTGGGGGGGCTGATCTTTAATGCAATATCTACATTGCCCATTATCAGCAACCATTCATCAAATGTTCCAAAGGCACATTCTGTGTACTAATCTATCATTTAAAAATAAAAAACTAGAAAAACATTGGAGAACCATTTTACTATTATGTAAGCACATAATGTAATCTGAAAACAGCTGCCCTGGTTAAAAAAACAATGCAACTGATCTCAGCTGGCATTCTGTCTACAATGGAGTGCAATGGGAATTGCTATGTGACCCCAAACTTTTGACCGGTAGTGTGTGTGTATGTATGCATGCATATATATAAATATATTTCTCTCTTACCTATAGGACTATGGGATAACATACATGTG
Source organism: Etheostoma perlongum (assembly GCA_026937815.1). Lineage (NCBI taxonomy): Eukaryota > Metazoa > Chordata > Actinopteri > Perciformes > Percidae > Etheostoma > Etheostoma perlongum. The sequence continues at coordinate 27,957,353 of CM049379.1, forward strand.
ATATGGGTGTGTGAGGAGAGGGAAGACGGGAGAATGAGCGAGCTTGATGTCCCCAATATTTACATGTATGATGCATGCATGGGCACATGGCACACACGCTGGCACACAAAAGGACGTGCTCCAACTCTAACACACTCAGCACCAGGGGGCTTTGTGTGCAAGGCTGAGAAATGCAATGTCAGCACGCACCACATGGAAGTTTAGAGGGGAGGGAAAAGCTAAACAGTGTAAAAAGGGGAGCATGTGATGAAAAATGCATGCAGGGGAGATGAGGACAATGGCTCCCTGTACACAGTTGCCTGCAGATCATCTCCTCCTCTTTATCCTATTGCCTCTACTGACAGTACTTCACACTTCTCAACACAACAGGATGAAAAAGTGACGGTCAGACAAACTGTACATTCACGCAGTCATACATGCAGACACCCTACTACACTGAATGTATGGCCACCATCTATAAATATAGTTGTACATAGGCCTATCAATTGTTGTTTTTTTTTTTTGACATATGTGAACATTTTTGTGGGATTTTTTTTTTTCTTGACTCATGCCTTACTTTGCCTTCAGCATTGCAAGATTACATGCAGCTCTCTAGAGATGCATGATGGTCACGTTTTGTGACTCACAAGCCACTGGTGAAACGAAAAAACTAAAAAACAACACCCCACACCATGTGAAGTTATTAGGTGCTCAGCACAAGTGAAAAAAATATTATCCAAACAAATAAAAAAGTATTATATTGTGGCTGTGAACTACCTGGCTGAACCACTGTGCTTGCCTCGCTAACATATCCTTCACGTCCAGACAGCTTCACCCAGCTAGAGTAGCATGAAACATGATATCAACGTGACGTCTTCCACATGTTATGTTGTTAAAAAATAACATGAAAATAATAGAAACTTACTGTAAACAATAAAAAAGTTCCACCAAAAATACACCTAACGCTGCCACAAGCTATAGAGTGAAGCAACACAAATATATTGATATCTAATGCAAAAAAAGGCGGATTTTCAGTTCAGTTGATGGAGAAACCTGCTGGCCATCAATTCCCAGTCCCCAGTGATAGTTATATTCAAAACACCAGTATTCTGCTCCATTCTCCCCGACAAGCATCACAAGACTCCTTAATCACACGACAGAAGTGATGTAATCAGAGAGAAATGCGGGCAATTAGGCACCTGCAGAACAACTCAATCAATTTTAAGAACCTAAACCTTATTGTTGTTCACAACAATTCTTTCACATATTTTATTCACATGAGAATGTGCTGATACACATATCATTTGTTTTGTACTACATCTTTTGGGCTTGTTTTTCCAGTACACACTGATGGCTGATGTCAGGTCGATCTGTCAAGAGTTCCTTGTACTGCTTTGAAAACAGCATGTCGTCCTTTTCACTCTACAACTGTCTGACAATGTTAATCTGTGGGACAGGACCGTGTTGACAGAACACATTATGGAGCTTTAGGGGGGAGAGGTTAGGCATCAACACAGAAATAGAATTTAAATTGGTAAACCTCTTATAAGGCATGCACTTTTATGAGCAAATGCTCACTAGACTTTACCCTGCCCTTTCAAATTAATTCAATAGCACGGCTTGCGCATATATGCATACATGTGTGGTCCATGCTTAAGGTAATGTCACTGTGTGTGCGTTATGTGTACACAGCTGTATGTGGGTATGACGGGTTGTTTTTGTCACATCGAGCGAGGAAATTGTTTTAATCTTCTCAGAGCTCCATCAGCAGTTTATCAACCGCGCCACCTGTACTCGGGATTGGGTGTGTGTAGTGAATGACTGGCAGAAGTCAGAGAGGAGAGGTGTCTGCATTTCAAATACCAATTGGTGCTGTCAGCGTGGCCCACTATGGTGAAGGATTATCTGAAATTAGTTTAGTTAATTCATCATCTTAAAGGGCAGTTGCTTTGCCGCTGATTAGTTATTGTACACACTTGTCAATTGAGGGTCCCTGGAGAATCTGTCCCATGAGGACCGAAGCCAACATCAAAAGCACACACACACACACACACACACACACACAGGAAAAGAAAAGGATGGGAGACCGAGAAGTAGTAACAGAGAGGCATCTGTGGCTATGTAAAAAGAAGAAAATACAGAAGGAACACAAAGCAGGTAAGAGTCAACGTCAATCTAATAAGTTTCCTATTAAAATGTGTGAAATAAACATTTTGTCTACATTTAGTACCATATTGCCTCAGAATTTATTAAAAAACGAAGGCATTAAATATAATCCTGTTTGGTTGCAGAGTTGTGTGTTGTGTGGCGGAGGTGGTTATAGATGTTGCGAATTAGAAAAATCAATATGCAAGCCTTTGTACAAAGAGGCCAAGTGGAGGCTATCACATTGACCTCTCCACAGGCTTCTATTCCCATAGTTACTGTTGCTATGAAACTGGATTCAGCTCACCATGCTATTAATGGCTAAATAGAAAAACACTGGTCAAAACCCCGTCGGAGACAAACAGTAAATAAATGTAGACGGACAGTTCTTGTAGCAGCAGCTCCATTGTTTTAGAGATTTAACATGTACAGTTGCATTTTTAACTTTAACATGAAGAAAATAACTATGATAAAAAATGTAAAATGTACCAGTAGTTTAATAAGTACTGAACAAGCATTTCTCTGTTCCCCATAATTAATTCTTACAGTGCATTTCTGGTTAATCCAGCAACCCACGGGGAAGTGTGAGAGGCAATGTACTAATTTTATTCAAGGATACATTGTAAACAAACTCTTGTTGGACAAAAATAAGCTTTTCAAACTTGTATGTTTCCACAAACTCATTTATTAAAAAACTACACTTAATCTGGTAAGGACAAACATTAGTATATGAATAAGTTCAAAATGTTTAGGAGAAGCAAGGATGGTGTTTAAAACTCTGGTCTGATAAAAAAAAACACTTATCTTAAAAATGTTCATATTCACGCTGTAAAATCTGCTTTCAAAGTGCTTTACATAAAGCATTAAAAAGTAAAAAAAAGAGTACTATTTTTTAAAACAGATAAAATACAAGAATACAATTTACAGTGCAGTATAAGAAATTAAAGAAAGGCATTTTCAAAAAGAAAGGTCTTCAGTCTTGATTTAAAAGAGCTAAGAGTTGCGGCGGACCTGCAGATTTCTGGGAGTTTGTGTCAGATATAAGGAGCATAGAAACTGAACGCTGCTTCTCCCTGTTTAGTTCTGACTCTGGGGACAGAAAGCAGACCTGCCCCAGACGACCCGAGAGGTCTGGGTGGTTAGTAGTGCAGTAGCAGATCAAAAATATATTTTGGCCCTAAACCATTAAGGGATTTATAAACCAGCAGAAGTATTTTGAAATCAACTCGTTGAGACACAGTGGAAAGACTTCAGAACTTGGTCTTAGTAAGAACTCGGGCAGCAGCGTTCTGAATCAGCTGCAGTTATCTGATTGATTTTTTTAGGGAGACCTGTAAGCAGAGATGCGAAGTAACAAAGTACAAATACTTTGTTACTGTACTTAAGTAGATTTTTCTAATATTTTTACTTGACTATTTATTTTTGTGCCGGCTTTTTACTTTTACTCCTTACATTAAACACAAATATCGGTACTTTCTACTCCTTACATTTTACAAAATTGGCTCGTTACTTTAGTTTTGTACTAGAGGTCGTCATGTTGGAGTATTGCGTGGACACATGTCTCCGTGAGCGGGACAAAAAAGTGAAAGAAAAGAAAAAGAGACTAGCTGTCCGAAGGATAATCAGTTGAGATTGTGTGTGTGCGTCTTTGAGAACTGTAAGTCGTATAATTTATTCTGTCAGTTCATTTAAGCCTGTTGTGTTGGTCTAAAGTTCTTGCACATTTAAAGTAAGTTAGCTAGTGATTTTGTTGTTTGTGTTTTTCACCTGTTAGCTAGGTTGCACGTTGCTTTACTGTAATAAAGCATCAAAAGACAGAAGTTGTCTCCGTCTCTGTTTTAACAGACACACTTGGGACCAAATTGGAAACTAGAATCAGCTTTAAATCCAGTCCTCACTAACAAGTTTCAAATCATTTCACTGGAGTTACCGTTACTATTGTTCTTGTCGTCAATACTGAATTCAATCTAATTGGATGGGACTATACTGACTATATTTGACGCACCACTAAGACGACTCGACAGATTTGGCAGCATTCTGCATTCATTTGGCAAATCATTGCAGCTGGATGGGGCTAACGTTAGCACATAGTAGTATGGATGGCGACATGATTGAAAATGAAGAAAACGGAGATCCCAGAGATTCAGCAGACAAGCAGCCAGACATTCCCAATCATCATCGATCTTATCTGAGAGAGATGTTTGAGACAGTAGGCATCAAGAATGACTCTTGGCCAATGTGCTGGGGAACTTCTTAATTTCTGTTTAGTAATTCATATTTTAAATATTTATTTTCTTTCCAAAAGCCATATTTGAGCACACACACATACATGTAGATTCCTTTAAATGTTAAGGGAAAGATTAAAAAGAGAAACTGGATCTGTGAATTCTCACAGAATCACAAATGAACTCATATCTTGGTGCTCAGTCAGACTCTTATTAACCTGGAGTCCCAGTCTCTGTCACAATAATCATATACAATATGGGATGTTTTAGGCCTATTGGCAGACATCAATTTAAAATGTAGCCAATGGCATATAAAGAGCCTTTTTTCCATGTCCACTTAAGGTTCTCAGCGTGCACTCTGGTAACATTTGTGTGGTCCAGATAGCTCTGTCTGTCCGAGGTTTCTGCCTGAAAGGAAGTTTTTCCTCGCCACTGTCGCGCTGTTGCTTGTTCTGGAGGAACTGTTGGGTCCTTGTAAATTATGGAGTATGTTGTAGACCTACTCTATCTGTAAAGTGTCTTGAGATAACTCTTTTTATACTTTAAGTAATTTCCAAGCATGTACTTTGTTACTTTTATTTGAGTAAAGAAGTTAAATCAGTACTTCTACTTTTACCAGAGTAAAAGTAAGGGAAGTGAGTACTTTTGCCATCTCTGCCTGTAAGGACACCATTACAATAGTCAAGTCTACTAAAGATAAAAGCATGGACACATTTTTCCAAATCCTACTGAGACATACAGTGAGGAAAATAAGTATTTGAACACGCTGCTATTTTGCAAGTTCTCCCACTTAGAAATCATGGAGTGGTCTGAAATTGTCATCGTAGGTGCATGTCCACTGTGAGAGACATAATCTAAAATAAAAAATCCAGAAATCACAATGTATGATTTTTTAACTATTTATTTGTATGATACAGCTGCAAATAAGTATTTGAACACCTGAGAAAATCAATGTTAATATTTGGTACAGTAGCCTTTGTCTGCAATTACAGAGGTCAAACGTTTCCTGTAGTTTTTCACCAGGTTTCCACACACTGCAGAAGGGATTTTGGCCCACTCCTCCACACAGATCTTCTCTAGATCAGTCAGGTTTCTGGGCTGTCGCTGAGAAACAGAGTTTGAGCTTCCTCCAAATGATTCTCTATTGGGTTTTAGTCTGGTTAGAGACTGGCTAGGCCACGCCAGAACCTTGATATGCTTCTTCCAGAGCCACTCCTTGGTTATCCTGGCTGTGTGCTTCAGGTCATTGTCATGTTGGAAGACCCAGCCTCGACCCATCTTCAATGCTCTAACTGAGGGAAGGAGGTTGTTCCCCAATATCTCGCAATACATGGCCCCGGTCATCCTCTCCTTAATACAGTGCAGTAGCCCTGTCCCATGTGCAGACAAACACCCCCAAAGCATGATGCTACCACCCCATGCTTCACAGTAGGGATGGTGTTCTTGGGATGGTACTCATCATTCTTCTTCCTCCAAACACGGTTAGTGGAATTATGACCAAAAAGTTCTATTTTGGTCTCATCTGACCACATGACTTTCTCCCATGACTCCTCTGGATCATCCAAATGGTCATTGGCAAACTTAAGACGGGCCTTGACATGTGCTGGTTTAAGCAGGGGAACCTTCCGTGCCATGCATGATTTCAAACCATGACGTCTTAGTGTATTACCAACAGTAACCTAGGAAACGGTGGTGCCAGCTCTTTTCAGGTCATTGACCAGCTCCTCCCGTGTAGTTCTGGGCTGATTTCTCACCTTTCTTAGGATCATTGAGACCCCACGAGGTGAGATCTTGCACGGAGCCCCAGTCCGAGGGAGATTGACAGTCATGTTTAGCTTCTTCCATTTTCTAATGATTGCTCCAACAGTGGACCTTTTTTCACCAAGCTGCTTGGCAATTTCCCCGTAGCCCTTTCCAGCCTTGTGGAGGTGTACAATTTTGTCTCTAGTGTCTTTGGACAGCTCTTTGGTCTTGGCCATGTTAGTAGTTGGATTCTTACTGATTGTATGGGGTGGACAGGTGTCTTTATGCAGCTAACAACCTCAAACAGGTGCATCTAATTTAGGATAATAAATGGAGTGGAGGTGGAAATTTTGAAGGCAGACTAACAGGTCTTTGAGGGTCAGAATTGTAGCTGATAGACAGGTGTTACTTATTGCATTTATTATTATATATACTTATTTGCAGCTGTATCATACAAATAAATAGTTAAAAAATCATTGATTTGATTATGTCTCTCACAGTGGACATGCACCTACGATGACAATTTCAGACCCCTCCATGATTCCTAAGTGGGTCAACTTGCTTTAACCCTTGATATATTCTTATGGTGGTAATAGGCTGACTTTGTTATTGTCTTAATGTGGCTGCTGAAATTCAGGTCTTAGTCCATTACTACACCAAGATTTCTGTCTTTGTCTGTTGTTGCAGTAACAGTAAAAGATTAGCATTTTCTCACACCTGCTTTCCAATATAGAAATATGTTTTAGTCTATGTTTTTTCACCCCTGATATTGCATTCAACATCGGTTGTTAGTCCCAGGACTTAAAGTGTCCTGAGCGAATGATTTTGTCCATATTGATATTAGTTGCTTCATGTACATTTATTAAAAACTTTGCCCTATTTAGCTTTTCATATAGCTACACGTCTAAGTCTGCGACAAGGTCATTATGTTTAAATAACGGCCATGCTGATTCCAAATAGACAGCTTTGTGAAGGCAGTTTGGGCTTTAGATATATTTTACACAGTGGCCATCGTTAATGACAAATCGTGTTCCCGCTATGAACGTGCACACACGTATTGTTTTTATCACAAACACGGTTGGTCAGCATAGTCGCAGCAGTAGCCGTGGATGCAGGTAACGTACTCGTATGACTAGCATCTAATGACTAGCATCCAATGACTAGCATCTAATGACTAGCATCCAATGACTAGCATCCAATGACTAGCAAGCACTTTTGTATCTTGAACATACGCTGCAGCCGGGTGCTCAACTTGAGGCACCACGTGTGCTAAACGTTTCCTCTTGTCCTCTATTCATGCCCAGCGCCATTTGTTTTTAACTCCTTTCTCAACTAAAGCTGTATATTTTTTTTTTAGCTGCGTTACCACGGAGACCACACACCGCACTCTTTTCGGCAAGGACCCGCACTACTTGGCATCTGATTGGATAGAACTTGTTTCATTGGTAGGTGGAAGTTTGATGATTGGTTAAACCTAGTGCATCAAAAACAAATCCCATGTGGACTTTTTAATTCATTTTTCTAAAATAGTCATACCCCAGAAATCCAGCACCAGGCCCGAGTACTTTAAGTTCTGCTTTTGTTAGAGTTGCGTTCCTCTCATATGATTGGTAGGTGAAATCAATTGACTTGAAAATATAAAACCGCATGCAAGTTCCCAAATGTATTTATTTATTTTTCCTCACAGCCGCATGCCGGTGTTCCAGCACGGTGCCGGAATACTTTAAGCCCTGTAGTCCTGTTCCTGGGGACCCATAGTACTGCTGTTTTCTAATCCTACTGGCTCGCATTGTATCCTTCCATAAAGTTAATTACGTCCACCTTTCATCCCAGGTGGAAACCAGTCCCTGATAAGGTGTTAAGAATGAAAAAGCTACCTATTTAATCCTATTGGGGCTTTGGCATTCCTTCTCCTCATTCACTAATGCTTTGTCCCTTTTCTTCCCCCTCAGGACTAAGCAATGCACCTCAACACCTCAGACATCTCACACCAGACATCTCAGATTGGGGCTTAACATCTTTGTAATGTAACACACAAAAACGTGAAAAATACATTAAATCGCTAATGAGAATCTCACTTCTACTCTTTCAGAGAGAGAAAAATGTTAAGTCAATTTTCCCAGTCACTTTTATACACCTTCCTTGGAGCCATTAAAGGAAAATTGATCGTAGTGCAAGATACATAATGTTGCTTTCACTGTGGCTAAAGAAAGGTAAGTGACATCAGTTGCAGCAAGGCATAGATACACAAAGATGAAGCCTATGCAGCACAGTTAGAAGTTAAAGCTTGTGTGGAATTAACACAACGTTAAATATATGTGTCATGTCGACCTGAAGCTGTCTCTTTCCACCCAGATGCCCCAAAACTACCTACACTGACCTCACAATTACTCTAATACCTCACCAGTTCCCCAAAGGTAAAATATCTCAGGAAGCAATCCAACTAAATTTGACCCAATATTCTCCCTGTAAAAGCAGTGCTAACCCCCTGTGCACAGAGGGAAAGCAGACGGCAAAGACAAGGAGAAAGGGCTTCCATAAATGCAAACCAAGTGGTCTAAAACCACAGGGGTGAATGTAACCTATTGCATTGGAGGACCGTGTTATTAAAGACAGCAAAGTAAGAGCAGTCATTTAACTGTCCTGACAGTAACTGCTCTTCCCCATTAGTTTCAGTGCTGACTTCTGAAAATACAGAGGTGGGTAAGAAAAAAATACAAATGCCAGAACATGAAATAATAGAGTGTGTCTACCATTTCCAATTCAATTTCCTCTCGCTGACCTGCAGTAACAAGAGAAATCAATGCAGCCGGGAGTAAAACATTCTGAATTGAGGAATGCAATAGCCTCCTTTTTTTCCCCGGCAAAACAAAAGACCATCTTTGTTTTTGAAGATCACTCAGTGAAAGTCACTCCAAGTTTGCCTTATAGAAATAGCATCATGATATCACAGCTTTTAACCTCCACTTATGCCCTGTTCATTGTGTCCAGTCTTGTGCAAATTTCAAAACTGTCGATACACAGACGCCAAGTATGGATCTTTTATTATACATGCGTTTGTCTGCTTGACACTCCCATTTTGAGGCAATACATTTGAAGTGAGATGAACAGAGAAATTTATCTTTTTAGATAAAACATAAGTGGAACAAGGTAATGATTTGCAATATACCGCAAAATATTGCAATATGTGTAACAATATTGTGACGTAAGTATCGTGCTGATATCGTACTGTAAGACCTCTGGTGATTCCCACCCCTAGCGCATATGAGCAAACATTAACCTTAAATGTTTCAGTGAAAGGCTGGTGTAACAGTACCCTGGAAATCCTAAGTTCCTGCGAGAGCGCAATTTGAATTTGTTCAGTGAGTTACTCTGGCAGCGAGTAATGCTGCTCATTAACTATACCCTTATAGCCCAGCTGCACCAATCACATCGGTGTATCTGATATAGGCGGGCCAGAGATGATGACGTATGGGGTATATAAGCGTATGGGGCTCTGGATACGTCACACCGTGTGTTGTTGTGATTGGTCGTTGACAATTGCGTGCAGTGAGATTTTCAAATGCATGCTTGGTGCCCCCCCTCGAGATGGGCGACTTTCATTACTCGATGCCAGACCCTTTATCTTTCCAGGATTTGGGACTGTATTTCAAGTGTAATGGAGGAAATTTGCACAAATGTCAATAAAGAAAACAGTCTGTGCTTTCCCTCTATTTCCTATCATATCTTGTGTTTGTACTGTAGTACCTGTAAAAAGGAGCAAAGTGAGAGATCTCTTCCTTTCTTCTGCCTGCGGCAAAACACATCCATCACCGGTTTTGTCAACACAACAATCTGGCTTGTAGGACCGTGGGGTGAACACCCTTTCCAAACGTAAATTAAATCCTTGATCAGAGGTGTTACCTGGGATTAATGCCGGTGCTTCTACTGAACACAGGGGGCTTATACAAGAGAGCCAGCCCCGAAATATAGCCACAACTTCTCTCTATAGACTTCAAAGATGTAGGGATAATAGGGAAACGAGAGGGAGAGAATAAGTACTGTCTCCATGGCAGCCGGTGATGGAGGCCCTGCCTTCTGAGATCATTAGATCATCACATCTGGTCTCTAAAATGAGAAAGCAGACCTTCAGCAACACTACTTTCCATCTTCTGAAGAATAAATGACAAGTTCACAGTGTGAAAAAATATAATATAGGCCCCTAACATACATTCAATGTGAAAGATTTAAATGCAATCATTGAGCCTGGTTAATCCATCCACCTTAAGTGATGCTCAACATGTTTCTTTCACTAAGTGCCTTTTTATATTTTTGTGCGTATGCAGAGACAATAACAAACATAAAGCTTACACTCACATTTTCATGTGAATGGTCAGTTGGACAACATAGAATTACTAATCCCATGCAACAAACAAATGATAAGGTTGGATAGGTTTACAACTACAGATATGAGACCTCAAAATGTTATCATGTACGTAGTGCCCATTATACAATAGATAACAATGTCCCTATACACAATTTCATTTATACCAATTTTAATGAAGGTGAGTTTACTCGCCAGAAGGAGAAGAAAAACACCCTGATGATGTCATCTTCATCAATGAGATTTAAAGGGGCTGTACATTTCAGAACAGCCACATATTTGCTATTAAAGATATAGTGAAGTAATGGCATCCTGACCAGAGAATAAAGTCACATTCCCTCTGTGTGTGTTGTAATCCGAGCTTTTCTGTTCTTCGTTTTGAAAAACTGTCAGCATTTCACGTATTGGTTAACAGTCTGTGAGAGTTGTCTGTAATAAGCAGAGAGTTACCATGACCTGATGACTGAAAAACCTCACTTTTTCCCTAGTATTTCGAGTAGAGCCCCTTTAATGGAAGACGCCATTTAGTTGCATTTTGGGAAATATAGGATTGGGGATAAATATAGGATTTGGGACTTTATGGATGCAAGGGACTAGGGGCCCTATTTTAACGATCTAAGTGCATGGCGTGAAGCGCCTGGTGCAGGTGCGTTTAGGGCATGTTCAAATCCACTTTTGCTAGTGTAACGGCGGGAAATAGGGTCTGTGCGCCTTTTCAGGAGAAGAAACTGGTCTGCTCGTGCATGAAGTGAAAGCGCGCGAGAGCATCATATAATACTATTTCACATTGTAATATTTTTAATCTGTTGCATGTTTGTGATGCTGCGCATCCCTGTGTGTGTAACAAGCATAGTGTGTGCGTGCTGTTAACAAGCCTAGGTGCATTTTACTAATGCGCTGTTAAAAACATAATGAAATGCTGCGATATTGACTTTAGACCAGGCTTTTGTTGGTCAATGGTGGGATCACTTCCTGCTGCCTCAAGATAGCAATACGCCAAGAATTCACCTGAACACACCTCCCTGTAAGACCAGCACGCCCATGGACGCGGGTGAATTTGCTATTTAAACGACGTGGACGAGAAATTGACAACTGCGTCGGTCTTAAACTAGCAAAGACACTTTGGCTTTGCGCTGCGTCAAGTACCCTAATAGTCAGGGACTTCTTTTACTCTTCTGCTTTAATTGTGATCATTCTTTTTTCTGTCTCTCCCAACTTTGTGGAAGATCAATATTAAACCACCACAGGACCCATTTAACATGATGGAATTACAAGTAGGATTTGAAAGAAGATACAAATGTGCAATTAACATGTATAGCGGGCGAACTTCAAAGTAGACACACATAGCTGTATAAAGTACATATAAACAGGAGAAGCAGTGTAGCACATTCTAGTGGCTGACAAAAAATTGCCAACAGCCACACTGAAGGCCAAAGGTCATGCATTATGAATAGTTTGGAGTGTCCAAAAACCCTGAGGCAAAATAGAAGAATTATTGTTAATAAATCAGTCGCAGGATTTTAAGATGAAAAAAAATGGACCTTTTACCATGAACTCTAACCTGAATGTAGGAATCTATCAAGCGCTTTAGTTTTTGTGCCGGAGGATCTTCCATTCTAGTCAAAATATATAATATTGTTCCTCTTAACTCATCTTCAAACATGTCTTTCAACCAACACTTGTCTTCACAACAGAGGGACCTTTGCTCCCGAAAAGTGTTTCTGAGATAAAATGGAGGAAGGTGACTCACTGGACACAGAACAGAAAAAATAGAGGTCAAATAACTGTTGAAGCGTGAAAGTCTGAATATTTTCTTTTCCTTTTTCCTCTTGGCGCAAAAGAAAGCTTTCAAGCCCAGTGATTGTGAAATGTTATTTTTCATCTCCCCTTTTTGAGGCACAAGGGAACTTGAAAAGCCATGGTTACAGCAGTTTAGTAACCATCCTATTTCAAAACCGAGGTCTTTTCAGATGTTGTGAGCCATAAAGACCTCCAGGGATGCTCTGCGGTGCACCGTATGAGTACTACCATGTGTATGGGCTGGATGAAATTGTGAAAAGATTTTTTTTTTTTTCCTACAGCATGCCGTCACGTTTTCCCTTCTTCAGCAGCCATAGCTTTCCCTAGCACCATGCAGAGTGGCTGGTGCTGCTTGACGTCTGAACTGTTCTCATGTGAAGTACTACCTTCCAAAAATGGCTAATCCCACCATCCCCCCTCTTACTCTTTTTCTCCTTCCATCATATTTTTTGATACTGTGTATAACTTTAACTGTGCATTGATAATCAACACTATTCCTCCTTGTATGACATTTTTATCTATTGCATGCATTTCTATATTGTTCCTCAACTCTGTACTTACTCTTCGGTAATGTCAAAGCTTTGAGACATGCTATCACTGTTTGGGCAGCTACATATCTTATCTGCTGTGACAAATAACTGTTGAGCAGCAGCAACAACAGCAGCAGATTGCCATGCAGAACATGGCCTTTAATGCAGCAGCAATACAAAATGAAATAGCTGTGAAAAGGCAGCTGATTTAAAACAGTCACTTCATTTGCTCCAGAACAGTTTTCTTCCATCATATTAGAGCTGTTAAACAGAGTGTTGCAAAGAGATGTTATGTCCCGCCCCCCCTATATAAAAACTCACATTTTTATCAGAGGAGCCTTCCAAGACTATTGTCATCACTTAGATATCCTTTATAGCTATCTTAAAAAACACCACAGGGATTACTCCTGTCAGCAAGCATATGAAGTGTACATATATGATAATACAACCATCAGAAAAAAATATTATATTTCTTGATTTTTAGTTAACCCTCTCCCCCCACCTCACCCATATTCAGCTCCAAGAGACAATTTAGACTCGTCCTTGGCTCAAAGGCAGCACTACTTGAAATGCCTTTAGATTTGTTGCACACACACATCAAAGAGACCAGGAGCTTATTTTCAAGTATTTTTCACCCTGAGGCTAGGAGCTACTTCTGAGGCTGCTGTGTTCCCTGTAAATAGCTTGGTTTTCTGTTCCTAAGATCCCAGCAAAGCACCATCTACCAGAGAGCTGCAGGCACAGGCCTCTGTGCTCTCCTTTCACCTGAGGTAACGGGGGAAAATCACTGTGCATAATAGGTCTGCCGATTGCTTTCCTAAGGTGTTGATCAGTAATGCTCACAACAAGTAAACTCAATCCAAGCCTTCCAGGGAATAGGCATCCAGAGCAAGTCCTGCTTCCTACCTTTGAAAGATCCAAGTTTCTGAGTGTTCAGAGTCTCTTTCATCCCATGTTCATCTTGTGATAAACAGTGACACACAGTGCCCTATCTTGCACCTGGCGCAAAGCCTAACGCAAGGGTCTTTGCTATTTTAAGACAGATGAAGTTGTTAATTTCCCATCCTGCAAATGCACCTGCGCCCATCTTTGTGCCTATAGGCGTGCTGGTCTTACAGGGAGGTGTGTTCAGGTAAATTCTTGGCGTATTGCTCTCGCGGCAGCAAAATGTGATTGTCTCATTGACCAACAAAAACCTGGTCTAAAGACAATATGACAGCATTTCATTGTTATTTTAACTGTGCATTAGTGAATTTGCCTAGGCTTGTGCACAGCATGCGTACACTATGCTTGTTACACACACACACATGCACTGCAAAAGATTACAAATAAAAATATTATGGTGCAAATCCGCCATCATAATAGCAATGTGCCAAGGCACAAACCCCCCTGGCTTTTAATTGGAATGTGAGATGACACTCTGATTAGTTTATTGCATGTTAGGCCCAAAACACACGTATGAAATAAGTACAACCCTTTTGAACCATGCGCCCGGCGTACAGACCCATTTTTCTTCTAACTAGCAAAAGTGGATTTGGACACGCCCTAAACACACCTGCGCCATTCACTTCATGCCGTGTGCTTAGATTGTTAACATAGGGCCCTATGTGTCCTGTGCCGGATCATCCACAACAATTATTTTACCACCTGATGCTGTTGTACTGATTGTCACTACAGAAAGAAACTTGAATTATTGTATTAATGTCATCTTGTTTTAGTGCTTGTCATTGGAACGTCTTTGGGACTTGCACTTGTTTAGCATTTTTTTTATGGTTACATAGCTTAGCTTTAACACACTCTGGCCAATCAGTGGGTATTCACAAACCCCCTTCATTCTAACTATATTCTAACAATACAAATCTAACTATATTATGAAGGAAAATATAGTAATTGTGAAGTTTGACACTAATTAACTACCCAAGGCCTCTCTCTAGTTTCAATGTAGAGACAATCCTGGTAAAATGTGTTAGATTCGACTCAGCGGATGACTAGACTTGAGTATAATCACTGGAAAAAAAGCCCATGAATTGAATGTCAGGAACTCTCCCTCCCTTATCTCTTTTAAATAGCATCAATCCACATTAGAAATAATGGCACCTTCACTTGGTAGTGGAAATGTGCCTTATAGAGTCATTTTAAAGTCGTTTCAGGCTGCTGTCGCTATTGCTTTGTCTAAGATCATCCTTTCTACAGTGATGCCCTTCTTCTTTATAATGACTGGATGCTGCCAGCCAGAAATTCTGATACCTCGGAGTGCAGAGAATCATTCATAAGAAGACTTCTTGCTGTGATTAGCCCTATGCCTTAAGCCATATATTAAAATTCATTTTAAATGTCCTTTAAAAACCCATAAAACATCCATATTGACTTGAGGCTGCCAAGCTGTAGGGGGCTGCTAATCAGTTCCCTCTATGGTCCATTTAGCTTCTGTGTCATTAAAGATAATACAAATAAAATAAGTGTTAACATGAAGGCACTTTGAAACCCTTCCCCCCTGAAAAAAAACTGCCTCCCCTCACCAACTGTCAATAATTTGATTTTTTTGTTTGTTTCCCACGCTCACAGTGCATTTGTGCTGAACAAATTTCAGTTAATTACAAGGCAAATGGTACAAAATGTGCTCTGTGACCATTACAATCCTGTTTGCTATGCTCAGCAAGGACGCATCACTCATCACACCCACACAAACACTAGCATGCACAGAAAAATGAAAACACACAGATATAAAGACTCCAGTTAACGCACAAACACAGTTCTGTACACCACACACATGCACACTGTTTTGTATCCCTCCTGATTAGACACATGCATCGTTTTAATCTCTCATCTTTACACAGATGTAGAATGTATACACTTTGCTCTACCCTCTCTTGACTTTGACCAATATTGTGAGATGGTAGTATTCCAGCAATGGAACTTTAATGAAAGGTTTTGCAACATGCATAGACGCTTGGTTGATCTAATGAGATCCCTAACTGTTTCTGCCATCTGCCAGACCCTAGCCATGACATTAACTATGCAGCCATGCTAAGCTTCAAACCTCTTTTAGATGAAGCAACCCTCATCCGCTCTGTGCCAAGTGCTGGTGCACAAATAAAAGCATGCCTTACGGAAAGCCACAACAGGGACCAATCTCTGAAGAATTCAATAACATAAATATATACTGTGTGTGGCTATAGAGCACACTGTAGAGCAGGGCTTAAACTTTATTTTATTGTATTCTGAATATGAAGCAAAATGCCACCCCCTGGCCTCTGTCTAATGTAATGTTTTTCTTTGATTTCACTGAGCTTTTGTTGCAGTATTGATGTCCTCAGTATAAAAGTCCTTGCTTTGAGTCAAACTCATCTGCAGTTTACAAGGGTGCCATTGTTCGCCTGGCCGGGGTGAGGTCACTGCGAGGGAGGAGAATAAATGTGGAGTGATTGACTAGTCTCTGTTGGAGAAATTAGTTCTCCATTCATTCCTGGGCTTCCAGAGGTGAAACGTCCTTCAGGAAAGTAAACACAATTTGACAGGGCCCTACAACAGACGCAAAGGCACAGCATGGCACAGTCAGTAAGGACGGCACTTTGCTCCACTCTGCTCTCCTGCGTTCCTTCTTTTCCACTCAGCCTCCAATCTGTAGAATGGCCCACAACACATCAGGTCTTATTGTTGAATCTGGACACTTTAGTTGGATTATTTTAGCTTCACTGCTGTGTAGATATTTTTAATATGCGTAGTCACGCTCGCACTTCCCTATGAAATAAAAATGGTATACATGAATCCAGAGGGATGGGGCGATCATTCATATGAGGGTATTAGTGCAATTTTCTCTGTAGACTTCTATTCCGGATCCTACCAGATCCCAGGTCCCTCCTGGAAAGCAAATTGAAAACTGTAGCGACCATCAGAGACCAGATTAGGCTGTTTTCCCGACATGCTTAAATTGCAGTAATCTCGAATGCAGATCACATCTGCAGCTAATTGATGGATTTGCCAGAGGATCTGAGAGTGGCTGGGCTCCACCGTGAGCTCCTGTTTATTTTCAGAAGGCAGATGCGTTAACCCTTCTCTGGCTGCCGCCTGCAACTCACTGCCAGCGCATCTTGGAGCTAGCAGCACATTGTCATCAACTGCGAGAGAACTGTCCAAAGGCTTTGCCTAACATTCACCCACAAACTCTGCCTAATTAGAGAGAAATATGTGCCTGGCTTTCTGTTATACATTTTGTATGAATAATTCAAAGCACATAAGGCTTACTGTTGTTCTTCAGGCCCTCTCTTGCCATTCATGATGGAAGCTCCAGTGAGTATAGGGGTGCCTTCCATCCGTGCATGCAAATATGCTTACAGAGAAAGTGTGGTTAGCAGCTCATCACAGCATTGTCACATACAGTTGTGTTAGCTGCAGCCATGAAAGTGTACATCATGGTTACCAGCCCGCAGAGGCTGAATAAGTCTGTTCTCTTGTTCCGTCTGAAGACATGTGGGTCGTTTTATTCACAGACAGACACAGACGAACACAACAAGGCTTTAAGCAAGTTGACCTAAAACTGCAGATCTAATGCTAAATTATGTTTTCATATGCAATAAAGAACAAAAAAATGTGTGTGTATCAGAGAGAAAGAGATAGAGTGAATAAAGAAATGCTACAAACACGTTTGCACATGTGTAGGCATTTTTACATGTCATTGCACAAATAAAAATGAACACTGTATGTGCTTGGGGGTGTGCTGTGTGTGTTGTGTTTGTGGCAAGCAATGATCTATTTTTTCCCCATTACCCCACTGCATACGTGTGGTTCATTTACATTCATGGTTATCCAGATAATGAAGCTTTCAATCCGGGGGATCCTGTGGTGAGAACAATGAACCCAATTACCTCCTGCCGCCTGTGAGATGGGATGGCAGACTCTGAGACAGATGGGAGAGGCTGCACTCGGCCGGCAATCCAATCACATTCATCTCGCTTGCTTCCCTTTTCCCCTGTTCATGTGTTCTGCAGCAACTTATCAACAGGCAGGGTCCAAAGAACCTGGGATCATTACATCACACACACACACACACACACACACACACACACAAACGTGTGCACAAAACACATTCCCCGAGGTCCACTCGACCCTCACAATCTCCCCCCCACGTTCCACAGCGCTAACATGCACCACAGGTTTCTCACGTCCTGCGAACACAGCAGTGATCTTAAGAGCTCTCATACTTCACCTACTTGAGGAGGAGGAGGAGGTAAGGAAAAGGTTTTGTGGGCGAGGTAATGTCTACCTCAATCTCGATCTCCTTTTCAGCAAACGATGGTCTGACTGAGTACATTCCTAATGATTTATGCAAGATCCTCAAGTTAAATTTCTCTGGCTGAATAATTCAGTTATATGCTCTGACTGAAATCATTCAAAGATGTGCTCAGCGAAAGATAGTGGCTACTTTATCAGCACTTGTGTCGATGTGGCACATGATGGAAGAATATGGAAATTGTGTAGTCAAGAAAGAAGTTAAACAAGGGGTTCTTGTTTTGATCATGTCTCTGATGCAATCCTACGAAATGAAATCAAAGAAGATGGCTGTTGAGTGAGCTTTACTTTCACCATGAGGAGTTGCTAGATGACAATGTCCAATGTAAACAGACACTGTATACAACAACAACAAAACTATTAGATATTTAGGTACAAAGTCATGATAATTCCCATATATTTGACATAATAAATGGTCATATTAGTACTCCTCTTCAGCTATAAATAGTGCAGCACAGCACCAGAGCTGCCTTCTATACATCTCTTGGAAGTTTCATTGGTAAGAAAAAGTGTAATGTAGTTTCTGTTGGAGAGAACTTGACATTCAGCGGTAGCCAATGATACAGAGTGTGCCTGGACCTAGACGCTGCTTGAGGGAATGTATTCCACTACTAGATAATTAGCCGGTGATTGCGTGAGAACTGATACCAATTCTGCATAATACTCCAATATTTTCTGCATGCTTCATGCAAAATATACCCTTATCTCATATTCTTCCCCCCTTATGGCCCCTAACTTTTACACTGTGATCAATAGTAATTGACTTAGTGATCAATGTGACTCTTGAAGTTTTCCATCAGTCTGTAAATGCCATCAGTTGGATCCACACTATTGTGGGTGTAGTGTATGGTTTGTTAGTAGGGATCTACATGCTAATGCTCATGGCAGCTCCCCTGAGTGGCACACAGCTGTTTTTATGTTAATGAATGTCAAGAGAGGAGATCTGGTCAGCCATGGGTACACAAAGGTGTGTAAATACACACACTCAGACACCTGCCTACTACCCATGTGTGCATGCTACCTCACACCCACACCCACACGCAGACTGAGACTGCACACCCACTGAACCCTTGGTTGCATTATTGATAAGCTACTAATTACGCTTGTTGCAATTTCAGCTGACCTTTCCCGAGAACATCCCGGATCATTATAAGCTGCATTCTCTCTTGAAATTGCAAAGGTAATCTAAAGTCCAGCTCCCTTGTTCCCGTTCTACCCTCACTACACACCACCAACCCCCTCACTTCCCTTGATTCACTGCTGGATGAAGATGTATTCTTCCATCCCGACAGTATAAGAAATTGTTAAGAAAATGATTTGGAGAGTTAAAGAAGGGGAAGAGAAAAAAGTGAGCATTACATTAAAAACTTTATAAACTACAGTACAGCCCGCAGCTGAGTAAATCTTAAGTTGTATGTCAGGTTTGTATTTAAAACGTTTGTTTTTTCTCCATAACTTCTGCATGACATGAAATCATCTGAGCAATGCCTCTGAAATTAAATCCTAGAGTACCTCTTAAAGTTTATGGTTAATGTTGCAATGCTCAGTATCATCCCTCTGTTAAAGGTTAAAAACTACACCATCGTGGGTTATTATACCTGTTTGTATGCCATTGTAGGACATTACTCTGAAACATTCTCATCATAGTTTACCATTATGGGAACGGCGTTAGGGTAACGGCTCTGTTCAAAGCAGCATTCTTGCTCAGAAAACCATTTCATTTTGGAAAGGCCAAAACCTATAATGTGAGTTGTTATGTAGTTCAGCTGATCTGGGTGGTGCCAAATGACCCAATGTCAGAGACAAAATATCTATCATAATTGTCAGAAGAACGCAGAACTGTTTGATGTCTAATTGTTTTTAGATGCCCAGCAACAGCTGGGAAAGATGAATTTTATTATTTTCTAAAACAGCAGCTAATTGGACTAGATATTTCAGTGCAACTTCAATTGATGGCAATGCCCTTTAACAATCCACCTATCGATCTGGAGGTTGGGTCATTTGCATTCAATTTTTTTGATTTATAAAATGTAGTACAATTAGTGCATGCACTAATTGTACTACACATTACTACAGTCACATTAGTAACACTTGAAAAACACTTTTGCCAATTTCTTTTTTTCCCAACGCTGACAGACATAAACATAGATAACAGACACAGCCTTTGTGTGACTCAAATAGTACAAAACATATCTGTTTATGGTTATGAAGTTTAAAAAAATGCAGGTACTTAAGGCATAATAGTATCCACAGTGAGCTCAGCATTTACAGAAAACAAGTTTTCAGGGCGCTAAGAAAGAAATTCAGCCAATGTCAACAAAACAACCTTTTTTAGTAGATTCTTGTGCATTTAGGGAGTTGATTGATTCCTTTCCAAGTTGCCTGGAATTGATTTATTTTGGTCTCTCTGTCTTTCCATCTATTGCATGTGTAAATAAAATAGACAACATTTAAACTTTAAAGAATGCCCAAAGCCCACATTTAAAAGGTTTAACTACTTGTGTGAAATTTGAACATTTCAATTTGCACACTGTGGTACTATGAAGACCTATGAGGGGAATTACTTTGGTCGCTAACCTACCAAATCGCATCCCAATGTATGTATTAATAATATGAAAAAAATGAGGGAAAAAGCATGTTTTTTCTTAAACCAGTATATGGTTTATGCAAAGAGCACCAGTGGCTGTAGAAGGGGTATTTATAAGGTTTGCATGTCATTAAAAAAACGCTGTATGCTATCATGTGACTAATTGATTCTCTTTTACTACCTTTACCAGCTATTATCACTCCACCACAAAAAATGTCCTCTTTCTATAAGACACACAACAAAATATTTCCACAGATTCTGCAATTGTCCCCCTAAGAAGGGAGTCTATATGCCCAAGTAGATATTCAGCTCTTCCAGTGCAATCAGATTTTGTTGGTGATGGGAGCTGACTCGGAACCAATATAAATAGATAGAACGGGAAAAGGGCTGGGAACAGCAGTTTGCTGGCAGCGCTGTGAACCAGGTGAGCCAGTGCAGGCAGGGACGACACCAGCCAAAGGATTAATGGTCTCAGGGGAAGCCAAGGTAAGCCTGCTGCTCCTGCTTGACATCTTTGTACTTGTAAGAGCACAGAAATTAGCCAAGCAATGCAGTGAGTAATGGCCAGGGGGCATCCATCAGTCCCATTTAACAATGCATGCAAAGCCAACAGAGGAAAATGCAGTGAGAGAAAAAAGTAAATGTTCTCTCCTGGGCATGTGAGCAGAGTTGCCTGGACCAGTTTATCACATAAGGCCTAGTGATTTGAATGCAACAGAAACATAACACTTATGTTCTGTCTATTAAATTACATCGGTCATATACATCAATGCTGTTCATTTTGTTTCTTTCAACAGTATCAACCCTATTTTCTAGCAGCATTTGTTGACAAAAGGAGCTGTGGGGAAAAAAATATCTGTCTGGCATGAAGCCAAGCTAACCTCAGCCACTGTTTGTAGAGGAGCAAAAGGTTTCCTTGAGGCCTACGGTACATACTCCAAATTTGTCATTAATCCCTACGTCTCATTTATTTTTAAAACTTTCTTATTTGCTTATCACTTATCTTATGTACAGTAGAAATGAATTGAAGCCAGACACCGCTCATTGGCATGTAGCTGTCTTGAGTTAAGTTCAATACTTGAGAATTCCTCTAGCCTTCACCTAATTAATAAACAATGATGGAGGAATATGTATTATGTATGTATTTCCCAGATAGACATACGAATATTTAAAAAAAACAGGGACAAGATATAAAACAGACCTACATGGTACGGGCCTCTTCCGATGTTCAGATACTGTATCATACGTACAGACATGGGCATGGTCTCTCTACTCCACTCAGCAGAGACTTACACACCAAATGCCAGTGACTGTTGGGTCAGATGGTATAACAACATGCTCAGAATTGTGCGTGTGAGCTTATGTGTACACGTACATGTACAAGGTCTATGTTCACATATGCATAGCCTTTCTGTCCTTTTAGAATAAGACATACACCCTTTTTACAAGCCTCTCAAATTTTTTTTGCACCAAGAATGACTCCATATTTCTACCAATTTTTTGATCTCTTACAAATAATCCATACAGGAAAATATTCTTGGTGAAAATAAACAAAATATGCTGCATATGAAACATTTGTATGATGATGACTTTGGCTGCACCAAGGTCACTTGCTGTGAAAACAAACTGTATCAGATTCATATGTACAAAAGAAAGAAAAATGGAGCGCCACATTGTAATCCACAGGGGGAACTTGACAAAGTCTTCATAAACCAGCTTTCCCAAGGGCAACCCTCTGCAACTAGAACAGAAGTTAACACTGGTGGTTGTGGCAGTTATGTGGTAAAATGCCACCATTTCCTTTTCTACTTCCTTGCCATAATTAAACAATTGCACTTTGATATTTGTTGGCCCATTTGTCTGAATGTTTGTCTTATTGACTTATTCACTAGTACAGAAAGGGGCCATGTTTGTAATATCAAAACTTTGTAGCTTGGCTAGGCAAATAAGCTACAATGTCCCTCTGAAACAACATATTTTCGGAATTTGAAAACACGCTCTTGTTCACAGTGTCCTACAGTCATACCCCGAGAAAATTACAAGAAAACTGTATATTTCACATTTTCTTAGTCCCTCCGAACTTGCCTTATGGGTCTGAGTCTTTTTTAGTCTTGTGTGAGAGGCAAAGAGGTTGAGAATACAGAATCCTTCTTGGCAGGGATGGGGAAATGGATGGACGGAGGAATGAAGGGATGAGGGGTGATAGAGGTCTCCCAGCTGTCTAAGACCCAGGCTCGTCCCACCACACCGGTTCCCACTAATGACTAGAGGCCCTGAATTCCTCCGACTCCCCTGGGACAACAGCTGCTGCCATCCCCAGCGTCTTCGCAGGCTTTGAAGGGGACGTGGTGGCAGTTGAGCTGGCTACGATCCTGCCTAGCAGAGCAGCAACTCATGGATGGGGACAGACAGTCTTGTTGTGCCAGCAGGGTGGCTAAGCCTGCTGAAATCCTATCCAGCCAATTACTCCCTCCGAATGCCAAGCTGCCTCTCTAATGGAGAAACTGGGGACCACACGCTGTTAGGTCCTC
Source organism: Etheostoma perlongum (assembly GCA_026937815.1). Lineage (NCBI taxonomy): Eukaryota > Metazoa > Chordata > Actinopteri > Perciformes > Percidae > Etheostoma > Etheostoma perlongum. Next base: position 27,980,545 of record CM049379.1, read on the forward strand.
TCACAGGTTTACAGGTTATACAGGTAAGCAGTAACACTCCAACTTCAGGTCAGGCAGTTTTTCTGTCCATACTGACAGTTAGGACTAAATGGGGAGAAAAACTGATTTTGTCCAAACCAATTTGTTTTAACTGAAAAATTCCTTTTAGACCCCTCTCTGTTTTCCATCCACTCACACATAGCCCCTGGTTAGGCTTACCCTTTAGACTATTTGCAGAGAGAGTGAAACTACTATATGGAAATGTAGTGAAAATGGCCTGGCTAGACAGATTTAGGCGTCTATGGTTAGACTAACAAATAATTCTGTCCACGTTCCTACTGTTCAGATCAGCAGCTGTGCTTCCAATGAGCCTTCCCTCCATTGACGGCATACATATACTTTAATGTAGCTAATTTGTGCAAGTCTTGCAACACTTGCAAACCATTTAGAGATACACATCAGATTTAACTAGAGAATTAGTGGACCGTATGGTGGGATAGTGGTCATAATAAATACAGCTTCTAGAAAACAGGAGAAATACTGTACATTCAAACTATGTATTGTTTCAACAACCATTGTTCTCTGTCAAAGCTGTTGGAATAGCAATCAACATTACTGTTTTTGCAAATGTATTGTAGCAGCTGTGGGTAAATAAAGTAAAACGGGAATAGATTAGCTGTGTCACAAAATCAACAAAAAACATCCATCTAATTAAGTCCTTTCATTTAATATTAAAGAAATACCTCCGATTTTCTATGGCATTTTTAAACAACAGGAACCCAACATATTGAATCAAAGAGAAATATTGGATTACAGGCTGAGAAATTTATTTTGCTACATGTTACTGCTTCTGGACTGTACTTTTTCCCCCTCCTGTGTTTACAAAACAATTTGTGAGAGTCCGCTGAACCAACTTTCGTCTAACAATGTGTTATGAGACAGAGAAAAACAAGAGAGAATCAATAGGACCTGTGGTCGTGTATAATTCGCAAGGCCTGCACCTGGCTGCCAACAAATAAAGATTTTTTTTTCTTGCACGTTACATTCAAGGATATTGGACAAATTTGTTGGAGGTAGGCGGCTGTTTTCACCAAATCCTGGCTGCAGGTCAGCCGAAATGATTGGATCTCTGTAAGCCCTGTGTGTGCACACAGCACTGTCCCCATGTAAACAGGAGGTCGGGTTGTGTTCTTCACACCTCTTTGCTTGTTATGCTTATACCCATGCACAAGCTCAGCTGAGACACACTGACAAACTGCACCTTGCAGAAGTCATACCCAAACCATATGGGCGGTAAAATAAATCTTTTTAATTGCATGGAGAGAAGTGTGGGATTCCTAGCCTTTTCTCTGTGTACTGTCTTCTTCTAACCATGCACTATATGCTCGTGTTTGTGTGATTGTGTGTGCGCATGTCAGGTTGGTTGGCAAGCTGTGAGCCTGCCTTGGCTAGTCAGAGAGCTCTTCTCCCTGAACCAGCTGGGTCCTCCTGCCTCCCTCCAAAGCAGTCAGTGCAGACCACATGGTCTCACCCCCACTCTGAAAGGTGCCATTCAGCCTCACACAGCTAGACACACTTGGACACGCACACACACGCACAGACACTAACACACACACACACACACACACACACACACACACACACACAATATTGGAAAGAACACCTTCTGTTGTCCACACACAGCAAACTAACATGTTAAGCCGTGCCATCTATTAACACTATTCATAATCGAACACCTCAGACAATGTATATCAAAACATTATAATATCAATGTATATCAAACCCCACACACACACATATATTTATAAATATATATATTATATGTAGCTTATCCACAGCGAGGAATTACAGCAATATAAATGCACATAGTTATATGTGTGAGTTGCAAGTAAATGTCTTAGCTGACAATACCACAATTTACCTTGTAATTATTTAATACAATAACACATTTTGAGTTACACTCTGTCTCAATATTTACCTACCATCATACTTTATGTACTTTATCTAGTGAATATTGTAATTCTGTGACTTCACATAGTTATTTTACCACTGCTACTACGTACGACAACTAGATTTGACTGTGACATTTTGTCCTGTTAAAGAAGATTTTCCTTCAACCAAGGGAAGAAAACATATTGTTTTACAGTCTCAGAATATTTAACAAGAACCAAATCATACAAAATAAAATGTTGTGGCATTCTACAATACTTAAGGATAATTTTATATTTAACGGACAATGATCTTTTAGAATGCTAAATTTAAATGTCCAGAAGTAAAACTCAACTGTGGTATTTTGGTTGGATATGTTCTGTGGCCTTCAGTTGCATAATTTAAACATATTCATCTCAAATCAGTTCAGTTTTTGTGTATGAAGGAGAGCCATATTGGTACTTTACATTGTCAACAGTATTTTTCTGCATAACGGGTGAACTTTTGAACTGCGCAGTGTATGACGGAGAAGCCATTGGCTCTCAGAGGTTCGTTCTGTTTGGATGAGGTCACTGAGGTGGAGAGAGATAAAGAGATGTGTTGTGGAGAAAAGGAAAAGAGGAGGTGGGAGAGGAGGAGAGCAAGATGATGGGAGATCCAGTTCACATGGTGGGCCCCAGGACCTCGTGCTGAAGGTAGCACATATCCCCTGAGCTACATTTACCCTTTAGTTGCAGTCAGGCAAGCAGGCTGAGTGGGCCGAGGTAGCTGGGGTTGGGGGGGGGGAGGGAACGAGAGAGAAAGCAAGACAAGAAAGCTGGAGAGAGAAATGTAGCATTGAATCCTAATGTCAGATCAGAGCTGAGCGGCGAGGAGATCTCTCCTGCCAGCATCGTACAAACATGCATCTGTATCAAGGGTAAAATATTGTGATCTTTGATTATTCCCTCTTTCACCTTTCATTAATGTTCTCCAGATAGAGGCGAGGCAGCTTGGCATGCACACATGAGAGCAGAAAGGATTTCACAGACACACTGGTGAGATAGCACAGGGTTTTGACAGAACCCTTTGTTTCCTCTGTGCTGTTGCTGTACATTACCTCTCAGCAGTTATAGGTCACATCCATTTCATACTGTTCCATCCAACTTCTACATTTTATGTTCTGTTTTTGGGATCATGTGATAAGAAAAGAAAAAGGCAATTTTCTCTCATCATGTGCAGTGAAGACAGAAAGGACATTAATAAGTGGGTTATTACTAGTGTAATCACACATAAGGAGATAATATCCTCACAGACACAGACACACAGACACAGACACACACACACACCCACCCACACACACACACACACATGTGAGGTGTGTGAGGTGACTACAAGTAGGGTAAGCAACTGGAGGAATGGAAAAGAGGAGGGTGAGGGTAGGGCTGGGCCATATGCCGGATCTAATCATCACTATAGTAATTAGGATGATTTCTGATATTGATATACATTAATGTCACATGTATGCACAATTTCAAATAAAACATAAAATGTGTTCAACTATTTTGTTTGTTTTATTTATAGCTTGCTTTGAATGAACAGAATTTGCAGAGCTATGATAATGATAAAATCATAATCAAGCTATGATTCAGATGAAACTAAATAATGATAATATTGCATTATTGCCCAGCCCTAGGTGGGGGTGGGGGGGAAATTATCATGGCAGAGTCTGCACTTAGTTTATTTTAATGGAATCAAGTGGATACAAATGAAATCAAATAAAAATGTTTCAGTGTCGTGCAGGGATCCCACTTCTCCAGATGAATAATTCAGATTGTACATGCTGGGAGGCCTAAATAGATTCCTAAAATAACAGGAGGATGGAGGAATATAGGAAGGGTGGGGGAATAGGACGACAATTTTTTAAGATGTGGGCTGACAGCCAGCGAGCCGAGGACTTCGTAATACCTCAGCCTCTCAAGCTCCAGTCCCTCCTTGACCTGTGATAGGTAGGATGTCCTGAAACCACAGCTCTACCAGCTATCATTAGACCAACAATGCAGGCAAAAGACGCCGTCCTCCTATCGTCCACTTGATAGGCCCAGGTTTAACATGTTTGTTCTGTCACTGGCTGCTACTCCTGCTGTCAGACTGGTTTTGTTAAACTGAGCTGCCATAGATTAAGAGAGCCGATCAGATTAGGATGCCGAATCCCCCTCGCAAAAGCACCACTCCCTATAAAATGGTCTCAGCAGCGCTTCAAGGTTTCACTTTAACATTCAGGAATCAATCCCTGCCTCCGATCCAGCGTATTAGGTTGATGTGTGCCAGCAGTTGAGGCAGGCAGCTGTTGAGGGCTGTAACCATTCCCTAAAGCACATTGTGCTTGCACTGCTCCCCAATTCCTTGATAATAACATTAATGCCAAGCAGATGTCCCTGAACTAGTCCAGACATTTTCTTAATATTACAGTTGTAGACTGGCCTCTTTTCTTTGCCGAATTTCTTGAAAATCTCCCGTGGCTTTTAAGAGCAACACAATATTGACCCACAATATCTTCCACATCAACAACAACCGAGGCATTCGCTCCCCTAATGGTAGGAAAATCAATAGGTAACAAATGGGCTTATTTATATTTCAAGCGATGATGTGTCGTGTTTTGGGTTTCGTGACAAGTTTATTGCTGTAGGGGGATACTGAGGAGGAAGATTTGCAATACAATAATGAAAAAAAAAACATGTCTGTGGATCTCTATCACCTGCTGTCGTTCTACAGCAAATAACATCTGTTCCGGATGGAGATCTCTTCCTTATCAAGGCACTGCTCCACTGCTGTCATTAGTCTAAGTCCAACTCAGTAGCTACAATGAAAAGACAATCCAACCCCCCTACCAGATCTCACCCAATGACTTCCTCCACTATCAAAGTGCTCTTTGAAGTTCACTTTCTATAAAATTGGTTTAAGTTTCAGGTCAGAGTTCCTGCAGCCAAAGGTACAGCAGTTATTTGAAGCCTCATTCTTCTATCTAGTTATTCCCCAATGAAACATTGGCTGTCTTTGTATTCTTTAGCAGAAGTCCTCTTCATGTTTATTGCAGAGAGGCAATCAAGACGGCCTGCGTTTGGACCTGGCCCCTAAGAACTAAAGTGTCTGGGGATATACTTATTGACGTCCCTGCACAGAGACCCAGTTGCCAATCATCCTTGACAATGCCAGTGCGCCTGATAGACTCATCGATGAGAGGGGGCCAGGGGAAAAGTCAACAGGAAGAAAGAATAAAGAAAAGAAAAGGAAAGAAAAGCACACATCAGGGGATAGGATAATCCTGGTACAAATATCAATGTGCGATCTAAGGGGTCTAGTGAGAGAAGAGGAATACCTGGTAAGTTTTAAAAAGGAGAACATATAAACTCACATTAGGAATTACTATGGACCATGACAAGGCCATGGCAGTCAGAGCATCTCAACAACAACTCGTACTTGAAATGGCTCAGGAATGCACACGAATACCTATGAATAATGTTAAAATACTCCTTCCTTCATGCACCAAAGCAAAGGTGCCCCAATCATCTTTTTGGCTGCCATAGTTTTACAGCTCCAGAAAGACTGCTTCTCTCTCCATTACCTCTGGACTCGTTTGACTGGCAGATGGGTGGAAAGATGGTGGATGGAGAGTGGGCGGGTGGGCGATCATGGGACTGTGTGTCACAGTGCGTGCGTGCTCGCAGCACTACTTGTCGTCTCAGCAGATGAGATGGAAAAGGCAGGTGAGACGTGGCTGGGCCTTATTTAAAAGCCTCTTTACAGTGCCCACTGAACCAACGTTCCCTAATGGTGCATCACAGGCACGTCATCCCATGCTAGTCCTCGCCATCCCTATGCCCTGTGTCCTTGTCTGTTGCCATTGCTTTAATAGCTGCCACAGCCAAAGACACAGACAATATAGGCATTATAATACATAACCAAATTACATGCAGTTCAAATGTTACACTAAATAGTGCATTTGTGTGGCCTGTAGGAGTACTAATATGATGATAGACAGGAAGAGCTAGCTGAGTTATAGGAACTGAATCTGAATACACATCTAATTTTACAGCCGATGGATTTCTCAAGAACTTTGTTTCTTGTTTTACTAACTTTCTGCTGTTTATACCTGCAGAGCTTACATGCACCTAAACATATATTTTGTCCTCATGCATGCACCTAATGTGTAACATTTTGATTTTATGTTAAAAGAATCCAAAACATAAGATGGCCTTTTCATTTATCTGGAGGTGACATGTATATTTATCAATTTCCACACACTAAAGTGCTCCACAATTAATTTAAGAGAGAAATTACAATGTGTTGTATTGTGTACACAAAACTAAAGACTACATTGCATATATATTTTGAGTTCTCATTTACACTGATTGGAAAGGCATTTTCTTTCTGTCCATGTCCTGAGGCGGAAAAACGCTCTTGTTTTGTTCCTTCCTGTCTCTTTCTTTATCATCACTTGTTTGCCCTGCCATTGCAAGATCATCATGAAAGTTGCAAGATCATAGTGGTGTGTGTTTGTTTGCACATGGAGTGTTGGGAGCAAAGGTCTCACAAAATCAGGGCAGAGAATGAGCTGAGCTGCCAGGCGGTGAATGGAAGAGAGCAAAATCTAAAAACCTATTGTTGGTCTGAAAATGACTAAACTACCTGAAAAAAATATCTCAATAACCTTCTGTATCTGTTTGAATAATTAATCCTTAGCCTAACTTGTATGCTGCAAATGCAGACTTCAAAAACCCAATACTGCATATCATGACACTTGTCTAACTCAGTCTAAGTCATCCTGAAGAGGAGAGTGGAGCTTGTATCTCTGAAGAGTGTTAGATTTATACTGTATGTGTGTGTGAGTGCGTGGGCATGTGTCTCCAGTCTGCTTTAATCTCCTCCCATCTGCTGGTGGACCTCCTCTCCCTGTTCTGAGGCCTGCCGTGCCCCGCCCGATCTGCCAAGCCTGACCTCACTGTGTGGGTGTGGGTGTGAGTGTGTGTGTGTGTGTGCTGCTTGATGAGCCTGCTTCCTTATGAAGTGGTGTCATTAAAGCAGAGAGAAGGAGCAAACGGGTGATTGCAGTGATTTGGCAGGGGTTGAACAGACTCTGTCCTCCAATCAGAGCCCTTGCTTGGCCTCCTCTAGCTCCACTGCAATCACAGAGCACCACAAGTCCACAGAGGACACACACACACACAGACAATTTGACATAAGGATGTCACGGTCAATGGGGTTGTAAATATTCTTCACAATTAATATGGACTGCACACATTGTAGGATTGAGCGCATAATTGATCACATCTTGAATCTTTGAGGCAACACTTGTTTTTTGTTCATCAAAAAAAATTCAAGGTAAATTGAGAAGGTTTAGGATTTCGAAAAGACACTTTACAGTAGAATAAATGACTGTTGCCAAATGGCCTGCTACAGAAGCTGCTTTCTTTCCTAATGTACTGCACACAAGTTCTTTTAAGTGAATGGAAATAAGTGGCCAATAAAATGAAAAGGTTCACAAAACAAAGTCTAAATAAAGCAAGCCTTAAAAAGGTCAGCTTTCTTACTCATTCCCATGCCATGGTACTGTATGTGTTTAAGTAGGTTAGCATAGCAAGTCTCTTTGCTAATCAGGCATACACTGTGAATAAAAGGTTCTATGACGTTAAGTCAAAGGTGGTGAAATAATGAAAGGCAACTATTTAGTGTGTGTCACAGTATCTTGTATACACAGATTTTTTCTTTTTTTTTTTAAGTCACACTGAGGTATCTTTTTATGTATGTTTTACGGCTCAACAAATGACATCTCAAACATCAAAGCACGGCATGTGCGTGGTGCAGAAACGAAGATCCCTTATTGTCACAGCAACGTGGACAACTACTGTATGTCATCTACATGTTTTGATGTGTTCAAAGGGTACAGAGGGAATACAAGGCAGGAGAAGAAGAGGGGGGCAAAAAAGAAAGAGACAGAGAATGAATTATAAAGTGTAGAGAATTGAGAACTAAATTGATCTGCAGTCTGTCTGTCCCCAAAGATGTTGAGATGCTGTAATGAGAATGGCAGACCAGATGCATATGGGGGCCGTCTCTTCCCCATCTCCATCGCTCTCTGAAAGAAGACAAGTTTGTTTCTCAAGGTGATTGGTGCTGTGATAAGGGAGAGGGTGTTATTAAGGGTGACAGCAGAGGGGCTGAGAGGCAGTGGCTGACTGGATAACCTTGTCCCCATCCCCGCCTCGCTTCCTTCTGCATGAGCATCTCCACCACTGGCCTGCCCTGCCTGCTTGCTCGTCTGAACACAATCTGCTGACTGGAATTACCTCCCGGCCCCAGGAAAACTAAACATGATTTCTGACCTTTCCTTTCTGTGTTCAACAGTAACCTTTGCTGATCCGCCTACGCTACAAGAACAACGAACAAGGAATGGAGAAGAAGGATGCGTGTGTGTTTTTTTTTAACAAAAGAGCGAGGATCAATGTGTGTTTAGCTGAATGTATGTATGTATGCATATTTGAAGGCGAGTGCTGGGAGTTGGTGTAATAACCGCAACACTTGTACAATATCATGCAATCAAATACAACAGCAGAGCTTAAAGCAAAAAAAAAAATCCTGAGCCTGAAACTTTTTTGGGGGGGCAGCTGTGTCTAAATTTCTTTTAGCCGCGTTACTAGGGAGACCACACCGCACTCTCGCTTTCCGACTTTGCATCTAATTGGCTAGAACTCGTTTCACTGGTAGGTGGAAGTTGATGATTGGTTAAACCTAGTGCATCAAAAACAAATCCCATGTGGACTTTTTAATGTATGTATTTTTCTAAAATAGTCATACCCCATACCCCTCTGGCACCAGGCCCGAGTACTTCGAACTCTGCATTAGAGTTGGTGTCAGCTTCTGTACGTGCAACATTAAAAGGTGTTTCTGTTATTTTGTCTACATGCTGCAAGTAGCTGCAGCTTCCATCTGTGTATGTGCTGACTGAGTGTACCACAGAAGTTGCAGTAATAGTGTATTTTCTATGAGACACTGTGTTTGCAGAAATACTGCATCTTTCAACTTGCTAAATTCATGACATCATCACTCTGCCTCCTCTTGTTGTTTGTTGCCGCGTCAGCAAGTTTCCCATTGGCATTATCATTAGTAGTTTGTAAGATAAGGCTAATTGATCTCCACCTACCCAGTGTATTAGCGAATTGTTGTGATCTACTTCTTCCACTGACTCTGCATAACTCCGACAGCCTCAGCACAATCTGACCCTCAGGAGCAAAGCACATCCCTGTAGAAATTATTTCATCATCTCTTTCCCTCGCTCTGTTTGTCGGTTGTTCTCCACGCTTTCTCTCCTCTTGTCTGTCTTCCATAAACATTAACTGCACCATCCCTCCCCTAAAAAACTAACCGGTCTGTGCTGATGTGAGCGTAAATTTAAGAGCTTACAGGCATAGTGACCTGAACATCCCAGGCCAGCTCAGTGGAGTTGACTGAACTGTAGGCTGGCCAAGGCCTGTGTATCAGTATTGTTTGTGTAAGAGCACCAGAGGGGATTTGGACAAGTAGTGTGTGCTCTGACTGTGTGACCCACAGCTGACCTTACCATTGGATTAGCTCACCCTGATCCCCACAACCTCTGAACATGCTCCCTACTATTTCTAAGATCTCTCCATTTATGCCCAGCCAAGCACATTGTGACCAGTAATCTTTAGTTTTCTTCTCTCCAAAGGGAGAAGATATACTGTTCAGCTTTTTGCTTTACCCCTGCCGCCCCTCCCTCTCGCTGGTTTATCCCACTTTTCTCTGTTTATTTTGCACTCTCCCTTAACCACTTTCACTCTCCCAGTGTACAAATTCCCTTCTTTCACCTCTCTACTCTCACCATCTGTCTCTTCACCCCTCATTCCTCTCCCCTCTAACTACCCCGCTCTCCTTCATTCCTCCTTTCCTTTCTAAAGGGGATCAGTGGAGCTTAGAGGCCTTCCTGCTTGGTTCATTACGGAGCTGCTCTGACATGGGGAGCTTGTTTCTCTAGTAAGGAAAGGAGAACACCCCTGATGTTTAATACATGGACCACTCTGTTGTCTTTCACGCAAGATAAATTCATCATCAAAAACTGAGCGCAGAACAGCAACAGAGCATGTTAACCTGCTCTCTCAATCTAGATTCCCAATCTTTCTTTATTTTCCTTTTTTTTTGTCCTCCCTCTCCATTTAACGTACGAAACAAAATTGCCTATTCCATTCTTATGTGTACACTGGTTCTCTCTCTCTCTTTGTTCCGTCACATTTCAGTGAACTGGAGCAAACCTTTTCATTGTCCTTCAGTTGAAGTAAACACACAAACACAAAGCAACGCTGCTGCTTGGCCCGCAACATGAAACACAGCTTACGAAACAAAATTGACCTATTCCATTCAGCTTATGTGTACACTGTGTATGTGCCTCTGTGTAAATATGTAACATATACTGGACATGTCCCTGTGTGTGCACACAGGTGTTTCTATAATCATGTACATCCAACTTCCCACTGCGTGCATGTCCATGTGAGAGAGAGCGCATGTGTGAGTGTGTATCAGAGCCGTATGGGTTTGAATGTGTTTGCCTGTTTGTCCTCTCTGTGTGTGCACGTGGGTGGCAGGCCTGCCTTGACAATGCCAGAGCCCATTTCTAATCCAGGCCTCCTCAGTGGGCTGTAGACATAGCTGTGCCAGGCAGGCCTGCTGCAACACCAACAGAGACCCAGCTGACAGCTAGCCTGCTCCTCTCTCCACTTTCTGGACAATCTCTTTGCTCAAAACTTTAACAAATGGGTTAAGTTGGGGAATGTCAAGAGCCATGAAGGAGCAACACATGCATGGCAGAAAAACTATTTAGCCTGAGAGCAGGATGGCTCTTTCAGGATTGTCTAAAAAAAAAGAAAGAAAGAAAGAAAGAAACCAAGTGAAATGATAGCCTGCAAAAAAGAAAACAAGAAGGGGCAGAGAGTAATGGTGGAATGCCAAGAAGGTGCTTTTAGTAAATGGTTTAGGATTAATTCAAAGTGGTTAAAGCTGATTCATCCTGTGTAAGGACACCGAGCCCTCTAAGGAGGCACTGAACGGCCCTTCAAAAATGAAATATCAGCAGCAGTCAGTGCCAGTCATCAGTGCCATATGTGATGGAAAATCAATCTATTTCATATCAGAGACCTGTGAGTAGAAACCGAGAGAGACAGGTCCCTGCTGCGCCTCTTTACACCTCTCCCCAACAGAAGCATCCCAGAATGGTCTGCATCATCGGTGACGGAGACATTCACCACGCTTGTGGCTCAATGTGTAACGGCTGCTGTTCTGCTAGATTAGGTAGGTGATTGGCCATTAATATTCATTTCACAGTGTGTCTTTGTTAGGCGACAGCAGGGACTGACAGAGTGTTTGGATGGATTTACTCTGCCGTATATTTCCCTTTAATTTCTATAGGCAAGGTGGTTTACCCAAATGGCCTTAGTGGCCCGATGTACTGTAATTTTACCATTTTGTTCTATCCAATGAGGTGAAAGCTGTGAACACGTCCATCACAAAACTGCTCTGTTTCGATAAAATTTCCAAGAGTCATCAAATATTTAGTGGAATAAGTTAGAAGAACACGTTCTACTGTCTTCCTGTCTGATGACTATAGGCTGGCAGTTTAAACTTGTACTGCGACAGTAACTAGGGAACGTACGCTGTTCTGGTCCAGGGCTGTCTGCTCTTAATAACAGCAGAGAGTTACTCCTGGAGGAGTGCAGGTCCAGCAGGCATAAAACCACAGTAACAGGTCTTTCCCTGATGGACAGCCAACCTAGTGAGGTGATCTGAACAGTCGTCCTCATAATGAGATTAAGGGACTAATTAATATGACTGTGTGCTGTAGTGTGACTGTGTGCACTGAGCAATATATGCCCCCTATCGGACTACCCATGTGGCCCCTGAGAGAGCAGGCCAGACTAGGTCTGTCCCTGGCGTCCCTCCCTCCACCGGAATGAGAGGCTAATTAAAACATTTTTACATCTTCTTTTCCAGCTCTGGTTCACCCCGCTGAGTTAAAGCCCTGACATTATTGATCTTGGTTCTGGCAGCATCAGGCAAATAACAATCAAAATTACAAAAATGTAATCTTGGCAAATTTGACAATGTGTAATAAGGAGAGCAATATTTAAAAGACCCTGACATTTCAGACAGCGCAGTGATTTTACAGTAAATACAAACTTTGTAAAATTAGGCCATGGAGGTGCCTCAGTCCATCAGCTGTAGCAGTAGCAAGCTAGAGCAGCTACTATAGAGACAGAATGGACAAGACCAAAAGTATCCTTGACAAGGATAATCACAAAAATAAATAAAGCCAGCAAATAAGAAGCAGGGAGAATAAAAGATTTGAAAAATGAAAATCAGATTCATTCCCCTTTCTCACATTTACAGTCTCCTCCATTTGCTTCTACCTCCTAACCCGTCAAAGTCATGCTAGTGTTTGATTGCCCCTGCGGCGCCACTTTGACCTGTTCATTTAAGATGATGTGCAACTCTCAGGTCTGTTCCACCACTCATTTGTACCTTAGTGGGGTCCCCACGGCTGGCCCGTAAGAGGACCCATACTGACCAAAGTACCATGGGAGGTTTAAACCCGGCCACTCACAACCAAGTAAAGAGACAGCTGCGTGTCATTGTTAATGTGGACACACAGCACCACAATGGCAAAATCAATGGCGCTATAGGGGACATCAATCTTAACAGCACAAGACCCTTTTGCTTGTCTCACCACTCCTCTAAAGCTCTGAATAAATGGTTAGGAGAAAGGAGGGAAGATGAGTGAGAAAGAAAGAGAGAAAAGAGAGGAAGGAGAGAAAGAAAGAAAGAAAGAAAGAAAACATGAAGAACTGACAGTGATCTTTATTGGCCTTTCCCTCCATCCATCTCAAGGGGTTATGCTGTCCTTTGAAGATTGTGTGCGTTTGACAGGCAGCCAAGTGGCCAGCCATCCTAATTCACCCAAAACAGACAGAGGTTTTTAGGTAAAGCCTCAGAAGTGCAGCACGGCAGCTGTATGCAGTTGGCATCATGCTTGCATTTTCTCTCCACTTCCAAATCTCTCTCTTTCTCTCTGGATGAGAGAGAAGATGAGAAAGACTGAAAACAGCGCTCCTCATTTCAACAACAAAAAGGCACTTGCTTCGTTATGGGGGACACATGAGACGCACACCAAAAACATAGCAGCAAGGTTCATTGTCTGTGTCACTGACTTAAAGGCTGCCTCCTCATAACATTAACATATATGCAGATAGGCAGTGAGTAAATGAAAGCCTCAAAAAATGGAAGAGATCAAAGACGACAGAATTAAGGCCAAGTAATGAGGTTCTTGGCAAGAACCCTGCAAATCTATTGATTGTTTGGCAAGCGGTATGTGCTCCTGCTTCATTTCACCCTCTCTCTATACCATTTACTATCGTGTTTCAAATGCACACAGACCAGGCAGTGTGGGTTTTAACAGGCCTTTGTGTGGCTGTGGTTCCAGTATTCAGTCTAATCACTATCTAATTTACAGTGCTATGATAATGATACTTGGCATAGGGAACAAGAAAAGAGAGATAGACAATAGGGAAGCCCATCACATCCCTACATATTTTCAATAACACAGACTCTTAGTTCAATTACATCTAGTAGAAGGGCACTAGCAGGATGAAATGTGAGATTAATCCAAAAACCTAGAGGATTTAAACCAGAAACAAACAAATAAGATACAACATGTATGAGATGAGATTACAAACTAATATATACAAAAATGTGCCACAAGCTGGGAGACAAGCAGTCAAACCAAGATTACATCAAATCTCTATGTTTGATGTCACATTCAGAAACTGATGGTAGACTTGGTTCTTTACTAGAATTTCTACCATTATGTATGTTAGCACAACAACATGAGAATGAAAGGAACTGGGATAAGAAAAAAAAAGAGTGTTGGCTGAAGAAATCTTGCATTAGAGCAGTGGAACAGATGAGCTCAGAGGGGAAGAATGAAAAGAATTAGCCTAGATAAGGCAGATGAAAAGGGGACATGAATAAATGACGGAGAAAAAAAGACAACTACCTCCACGGCTCTCGCTGTCAGCCGGTTTCACCTGGATGGGGCGAGTCATCTGGAGGAGAGAGAAGAAAGAGTAACAGAGGTTAGTGCTGGTGACTCAGGCTGCCGTTGCTAAAACAAGAGGCCACAAACCAGAGGTGTCAAGACCCTTTCTCCCATACATGTTCTGCGAGACTGATCAAAGTGCCTGGGCTAGAGAGAAAAAAGAAAGCACCATCATGTAGCTTAGTGGACCTGACACTATGGTGTATTTTCTGCCTGTTATTCAGTGTAAACACAACAACTCTCTTTCACACATAAAATAAAGTGTGTGTCTGTGTGTTTTTGTGTCCATTTGTATTTGTGGTATTTCATGGTAGGTGCACGGAGAAGCTGCAAGGCTGCAGATGTGTGTCTAAGTGATAGAGGCCCAGGCAGTCCTACTAAAAGTGAATCCAGCCAGAGAAGGAGAGAGATCAATGCAGGCCTATTGATCCAGGCCCTTGGGCTGTGGAGAGTGTCTGGCGGGGAAGGATTCTCTGATTTGGAGGCTCATTCTAATCCACTGGACCCTGATAAGAATGGCATTGCCTGGATTAGAGGCCTCTGTCATCACAGTCTTTGTGTCACGCTCTCGTTTTTCCCAAATTTTACCTCCTTCTTTTTCCATTATTGTTGTTCAAGATGAACAATTTCACCAGACAGAAAAAGTCTGAAAGATCTTGTTGTGATTCAAGATATGTTTGTTACAGCTGCAGCACAGTTTCTATTAAAGTGAACACATCTCCTAGTCACATTATACACTCACCCACCCACCCACCCACCCACCCAAACACACAGACAGTACAGTATGTATAATATGTATAGTGTATTTGTACTGTTTGTTCAGGGCATAATGCTTGCAATATAATTGATGTGCACTGGTCTGATGCCAGCGCTCCTTCTTTGATTCAGTCAAAACAAGAATAGATTTAACAATTTAAAAAAACACACATTTTAATAAAATTATGGCCAAAAATTACGCCAATTTATAACAAGATCAGTAGAACATAAAAGCAACCTCTTGACTGACCATTTGTACCATTTGTAGCTGCTATTTACGCATATTTTTACTGCTGGAAACTATTTGCTGTTATCGGGTATTCCAGTCAGATCACTGAAAACCAAAATGATATATGATATATTATAATGAAATATATATATAGAACTATCTACATATCTACATACACATGTATATAATTCGTTCCATCACCCTGTCATGTATCTTTTTTTCTGTTCAATACCAGAGCAGGGCTGAAAAGGTCAGATTTAAAGACAGGGCAGACCAATAAAAGCATGACATGTTCAAGGAGAAACACCATAATGGGATTTTAAAATGTCTTAATAACATGCTGATATATGGGGGAGAGGGCCAGGCCGATTCATTAAGTGCTAAATGTATCCATTTTCACCTTGAGGAACTGAGTAACCTTCCCTCGCTGAAATTATTCCATAAATTTACCCATCGTAAATAATAACTAGCACTGGCTAAGTCTTTGTTGGAAAACAGGGAGGATGCTGCGCTTGTGAAGGTTAAGGTTTTAGCTCCTTGTTTCTTGCCCCCCCTCCCCATACCCATCTACAAGTGCTTTCTTTTCCTTGCACAACACTAGCAAAGTAGCCCTACAGTATGCTAATGCCAAGCCACAGGGCGCACTGCTCCACAGCATGTACGGATAGATTACAGAATCAACCGCGACACAATCGCACACGTGTTCAAAGCAACCTCTGAGACAGAAACACCTCTGAATGGGGGGGGCATCCTCAAGACAAGTTCACAGATAACTTTACAACACAGTGAATCTTTGAATTTGCCTTCGACATGTCTAACGGACAAAATGTGCTTCCATCCTGCCAAATGATTTTTTTGTTCAAATGTGCAAAGGAGTAGGCTGAATTGGTGGCTGTGGCTCCTCTGCAATGCTATGATCTCAGCCGTCTCTACAGGGTGCCTGTGTGTGGGAGGCAGCTCCCTCTAAAGCTAGTTACTGTTCAGCCTCCAACATGCCAGCTTAATGGTCTATTTACTTGCCCGAGAGCAATGCATCATGGTCCTGGACAGTCACTGCTGATGACCCTTGTTCCATTCTCCTTGAACACATATGAAGAAAATTGTGTAATTCCAGCTGAAAATGAAGTGCTCGTCGCAAAGCACACTTGTACTACATGCATGCGCACACATTGCACAGACCTGGCAACTTTAAGTAAAATGTATTAAGTGCTGCTGTTTCCAAGGAGACCATTCATTAACTCCAGATACTGTCGGCAATGTTTTCACGATTCCCCCCCCCCCAATCAACACAGTCAAACGGTCACTGCTGCTCCCTGTACAAATAACAACACATTTAATTGTAATGCTTCTCAATATTCCAATCGCTGAGTTAGGGAGTGGTTAGGTGAGAAAGGAGGAGTAACAAAAGAGAACAAGAAGAGGAGAAGAAGATAGATAGTGGAAAACAACAAGAGATTGGAGAGAAGGGCAAGAGAGATACAGAACACACATATAGAGAAAGAAGAATGCCTGCAACTCTTAGATAAGATTGCTTTGCTGTTGAGTGGCGTTTCTACTGCTCTGGCATCACCCTCCTGAAAACACTGAAAAAGTTAGTCATTGCCACACCCCCAGCCTCCAACTTGCCCCCCCTCTCCTCCTCAAAAAGCTACAGACTCAGAAATAGCACACACTAATGAAAGCTCATTGTGGGACTGGCTCTAGTGGCTGTATTTCTGCACCAAGGATGAGTTTTGGGTAAGAGACTTCAGATATGGTATTAGGGGACCACTAAGGTCTATATAAAAGCATCCAAAGAGCACCGTGTTATGGGACCTTTAAAAAGCAGTGTTTTGAATGTTTTAGCACTACATATCACTTATTGTATACAGCACTGTCAAGAAAATTCCAAATGCTAATATGTTGTTAAATATGTCTTCCATTATATGTATGTCAGCAGTGTATGAAAACAAACTTGCAGGCATGTAAGATCTGCAAGCCTAAAAAAAATAAAAAAAATAAATAAAAGAAATTCAAAAGTCAAGTACAGTGAACAATGTGTGGTCATGTGACTCATAGGAGGGGCTGGGTACCAAATTCCATACTTTTTAGGCACCGACCAAATTGTATCTAAAGTAAAATGCCTTGTCATTAAGAACCCAATTTCAATATGTAAGGAGTAAATCTAATCGCCATTAGTTAGCCCATAGCCATGCAACATGCTCCTAACAAGGTTGTATATTTTTTTTGTTAGGTTACGCACAAAGAATGGGCTCACGGAGTAGGAGCTGGTTAAAAAAAATAAAAAGATATGTTCCGTAATGTGTAATGTTGTAATTTCTTTTTGTTTTATAAAACTGGTATCGAAAAATGTGTTGTTTAGGAACCGGTATCAAAATCCCGGTATTGCTATCGGTACTGATAATATTTTTGAACGAAACCCAATCCTACTCATGGTGCATTGACGTAATGGTGAGAGGATGTGTAATGATTTACTATGTTGAAGAAACAGCAAACATGAACACATTTCTAAAGGAAACTAGTGACATTTTTACAAATACATTCAGTGATTTGCATTAGGTTCTTTTGTATCTTAATGGCCAGGTTAACGGTGATGTGAGGTGAATGTTTTTTTATAAATAAACTCCTCCAATGACTCACGACAACTTACATGGCGTCACGTTCTTCTTCTCCCTCTTCTAGTACAAAAACAGAGTTTTTGTTTTCCTCGTACAAGCCCTGGTCTTTCTCCCTTTCTAACTCGACAAGCTATGCTGCTCTAAGGGCTTTGACAAATCTACAGTTCCATATGCTTTTATTAGGACGTCTCATTTGTCCAGTTAAGCCTCGAGTCAGTTCAATTAAAGCCCTTAGCGAGGCAGACAGTACATCATGCAGTGTGCAATGGACCTGAAATATACACACATGATTGGTTTATCTGGGGTTTTATTTTAGCCATTTTTATTTTTACTTAAATCTAGGACTGGTCACATGTAGGCATATTCATAAATGAATATGCCTACATGTGACCAGTCCTAGATTAACATATGATCAACGCACACATCTAAACGTTCTCTGACTTTATCAGTATCCTGGTACAGTTTGGCCTGGCTATGGAGCTTTCTACTGAAACTATTATTAGCCACAAAAAGACCAAAGGCCCTGCGCTCCAGCCACAAAAGACATCCCACTGTCGGCTTTCAAATTACAAAGAGCAAGTAAAGGAACTGCAGTCAGGACTTGGTCTGTTAGTAGTGTGGAGGATTTAGAGTCTACTGTTGGCACTATCTACGACAGTAATGAGTTCATGACTAGTAGAGGTTAGCGGGATTGAGCAGTACAGAGTCCCAGACTCCACACTGCTGAAACCCCAGAGAGGGCCAGTAGCAAGACAATAACACTGCTTTGGAAAGGGTTTCAAAGACCTGGTGCAATTCCAAGCCCCAAAACTTTGCTAGTCTTTAACTTCCACTTCCAGGAGAATGCAGTAAATCTTGTCCTGGTTTTGCAGAAGCTCATTCCTCAGTGGTAAAAGTAGTTTTACAGCAGTTATGCAACAGCACTTACTTACAGTGATTGCAATAAAATAACTCTAATAGCAATGCAATATGTGCGATGTCTTCTGGCTTTCACTCAGGTTTAATATAGAGTAATGTTTGTCTTGGGATCATTAATATGTATTAGTAGGCCATCAAAGCTCATGTTGCTCCATTGCTCAGTAACAGGAGCATAAACAGCCCCCTTCTGACTGGGCCGTCTCTGCTGATATAATTAATATTTCCAATTATTGATCTGAGGGAGTGCTGAGTGGTGGCTGTCCGGGGGCCCCAGCTCTAGCTAATAAATCTGTACTGTATACACAGTACAGGAAGGAGACAAAGAGAGTAGAGAAGGAGCCGTGGTGTGATGATTTATAGTTATGAAGTGCTTCATTGCAATCACAATAATTGTTCATTAACAATAAAAAAAATAGCAAATTACAAATGAAGATCAAATGTAATAGGCTTAGTCGAGCTGGTTAATGAACTATTTCTTAATATTGTAAATTAACTGGAAATGAAAAGACATCTTAGCCCGGTTACATAAAAATGTGATGGCATTATATGAATATAGTTTTGCAGTGAACTATTTCATAATGTATTCCTTTCAACAAAACAATGCACATTTTGACTCATCTAATAGAACCCTGCGGCAATGTTAACAGTCTTTGTGATGAACGGGTACTCTAGGTTTACTTCTGGTTTGTCTACACACAACATCGTTTACATGGCACTAGTAGTAGAAAAGACCAATCTTCCTGTTCTCTAGGGGTGGGAACCTCTTCGATTCGATTCCGATTTAGAGGCCAACGATTCGACTCTAGATTATCGATGCAACAATTTTTTTATGTACATTTCCATGCGTTTTTTAGATTTTGACAAATGCAGTCTTTATCAGACACAAGTTTTGATGTCTACTGTTTTTTTTGATTTTGTAGTCATTCCATGCTTAAGCCTTAAACATGCTTGTTAAAGTCCCCTTCTCTCACAGTAATGTCAGAGGCTCAGTCATGTTTAAAGGAGGAGAATTGGCTTCTTCGAACATATCATGATTTTCTTATTATTCTAAAGCAAGAAATTCCCGCGGTAGTGCGGTATACCCTAACCCCCTTATGAGACAATGAGACAAGCGTAACTTAGAGCGAGAATGGCAGGGCGCCTTAAGTGAGTGACGTCAGTGCCCCTGTGGTCGCCCAAGGAGAGCGAGCGGTAAGGGACGGAGTAGAGAATGAGTGGCGCTGTGAGGAAAAGCGAGAGGAAAAAGAAATAGCAAAGATGATGTAAAGTGAGATGAAAGTCAACAATAAAACAACAAGCTTGAGCTTCTCAAGACACAGTAGCTTTATCTGTTGTCAATACCACCGGTAAAGTGAATGGCCTTACCCCCGAAAAACATCGGCTTAACCCTTAGCACAGTGTTTCCATTTCAGCTCAATGTGAGAGTATTTACTGTGTTTTGCTGTCATTTACGGCCCCTCTGCTATATCTCCTGTCCTCCGAGAGCTGACGCTTCGCAGCACAGCAGTCTTAGCAGCTGAGCAGACAGAGAGCAGAGAGGGTGACTCGGCCATCCGCTATAACTGCTCTCTCTAAAAAAAACAATACATGCTGCTCTGTTTAGGCTACAAAATGTGCATGGGGTAAACCGTGCGTTTTTTGTCGGGATTAAGCTATAAGCAGAAGGAAACTCTGCTAGGTGCTAGAATAATGTGCAATGGTAAACACTGCTAATGTTAATGTGTCCACATCCACCTCAGCTCAATGGACTATCCATCCTCATGTGCAAAGCTGACTTAAAGCAACTTAAGTTTTTTTTTTCTCTCCATAAACTGTTGAATGTAGGTTAGAAAACAGTTGATGACTACACAATTAATGCTTTCATTATATTTTATATCACACAATATCTGTTCTCCTGTAACTTCCGCGAGCAAAAAGTAAAAAAAATAATCTTAAAATATGCGGTGATGGCGGGGATGATGTCATTGCCGTGGTAGTGGCAGGTGCCCGCCAGTATTGCAGTAATGCGGTTAACCAAAATGTATGTATGTAGTGCTGTCAGTTAAATGTGTTAACAGCATCACATTTTTGATGCAAGATTAACGTTCCTTTTGGCCTAGCCAACTTTGTAGTTCTTTTACATGCTGTTGCAACAACTAGTAACGTTAGAAAAACTACAACACCACACCCGATCTAGCCACACCGGAAACAAAACAACCGGCACACACTTGTTTGGGCGTGCCGCCAGCTGATGTTGATAAAAGCATTAAAATGAGAAAAATAAATGGGACAAAAAACATCGAGGGACATTTAGAATAGATAAAAATATGTGATTAATTGCCCTTAATTGCAAGTTAACTATGACATTAATGCGATTAATCGGCATTAAATATTTGATTCGTTTGACAGCACTATGTAGCGTATGTTATTTCAGCGTATGTTATTTCTGTACATGAGATGGCGTCTCCTACACATCTGGGTTTTCTGAAATTCAAAATCTGCTTGAATACACATGCTGTTATACACATGACATGCTTATATAAGTAAGTGTGTGTGTGAGTGGGTTATGTGCATATCTGACTGCAGTATGACCGTTGATATACTCAAGCTGTAGCTGCCCTGCCCTGTTTCCAAATGCTGAATCTATGTGAGCATGTTCAAATATGTGGTAAATGCATGTTGGGAAAATGTTTGTGCAAGGGAGTTATGATCTACCCATATGTGAAAATGTGCTGGGGGCAGCGGTGTGGTTGTCCTGATAAGAAGCCTTAGTCAGTGCTGGGGAGATGGCAGCTACTATAAGCTTGGGGATTCCTATCAGAACCAACCGGATTTACAGCTTGAGGCGCTGACGTGGACTGTCACCTGCAGACCTCAGCTAGTTGTAATCATCACATTTCCAGTTCTAGTCCATATTGATAAATCCATTTTGAATAGTAAAAAACATGCATCATGTAAAAGGTGAGTTTTGTCATTTAAAGACAAAAAGAAAGTGCAACTGGTTTTAGCTTTGTACTTAATTTGTACAAAAAAGTGTTACTTTTTTCAAAAGCTGAGTGGATCCTTTTGGAATAAAACTGTTGATATCCATCTGTTACACTGAATGCTTCTTGTACTACACAAATTAGCAATGAGGCCACTGCTAACTCACAAACATGTGCGATCTGTGGTACCATTACTACTAGCACCACTGCTACATCTCTGATAAGGACTATTAGACCTTCTGTTGTCTGATGCCATCCAAGTTCTTGTTTATCTCATCCCCCAAAACACTAACTGCCTCCTAGGAACAGCCTGAAATTCATCTACCGAAAGCTTTCCCAAAGGCTGTCCAACCGCCTTCTATTATCATTGCTTTACTAGCTGAAGTGGTTGGCCAGCTGTCTGACTGCTACAGCCCTCATTACACAGACAGCAGAACTCAGCTCAAATCAAGATTTCATTAAGGTGAAATTCACACATCAAAACCACCTCATTTGTGCCGCACCATGACTCAGCAGACATAGCATGGGCTGACGTTGGTTCTCATCAAACTCTTTATTACATCTGTATAGTCTGATTAACTCCAAACCATATAAAAAGTTCACCCTCCACCTCCAACTTTGCTTATCACTGTCCCAACCCCTCACATGCACACTGTCACTTGCTCTCACTGATTATGTCTTCCTGTCTTGTGGAGTATAAGCTCTCCGCCACTACTCTGAGTCCTACAAGACTTGTGCAGTGGACTAGGGTATGTAGGTGACAGAAACAGGGTGCAATCATGAGGGGGAGTAGATAGGGGGATTGAGCTAATACCTAAATCCTGTCCTACTGAGCCTGTAGCGGGGCGTCCAAGAGATAAAGAGAAACAGAGGGAGAGAGGGGTAAGAGACTAAAAGAGATGAAGAAGAGGGAGGGAAACGATCGTAAATGACAGAAATGGAAAACTAAAAAAAAAGATGCTTGAGAAGATGTAAATATTGAGACAGAAGAATGGGTGGGGAATTATTAATAATATATTAAAACTTTTTTTCCCCCCTCCCTTGGCCCTCATTCTCCTCCACTTCCTGACTTATGAGCCACACTTTGGATATCAGGGGAAGGGCATCACTCCCAGACATCTTTGGCACGGCTGCTTTTCAAGCCCACAGAGCTATTGACATGGCGTGTTACTGTAATGCGTGAAGCAGTGGGAGACTCATTGTAAATCTGTGTCAACAAATGCTGGAGCAGCAGCAAGCTCAATCTCTCTCCCTCTCCCTCTGTGTGTCTGCCTTGCTTTGGCTCTCTCTTGCATTTACCGACCTATCTAATGAATCTTATCTGCACAGCACACTGGAGGCTTAAGCTTTTGGTGGGCTCGCATCTTCCACACACACACACACACACACACACACACACACACACAAACTCCCTCTTGCTTTCTTATTCTGCTCGCTGTTTGAATTGGTTTACGCTCTTCAGTTCATTTTGAGGAACTGTCCTTACAAAAGATAAGATCATGACTACAGACACAACCCAGTGGCTTCAGAAGGGCAACATGATGCCAATCCCAGCATGAGCCATGGTGAGGGTCCGGAGTGAGCAGGAAGTAGCAAAATGGCAGAGGATATGTTCCGTGACAGAATTACAGATCTAGACTTGTGTGAGGCTTTAATGCTTAAAGGTGCCCTCCTGCACCGACGCCATGTTCACTATCTGGCTACTGCCTTGATATTTGCTTTGAAGATTATGTCCTGCCAGATCGTCAGTGAGTTACAACTACGGTAATGAAGTACAACATACTGTACAGCATGTAGGAAGGGTACTGGACAATTAACAGACAGTCATGAACTGTGACTGTTCAAGTTGAGTTTTAGAACCTAGAAGCTTTGTTTGCATACCAAATCAACATAAAAACAGACTTTTTTGAGAGTATAAGAAATAAATACAGTATGTATATATATACACACACACACACACACACACACACACACACACACACACACACACACACACACACACACACACACACACAATAAATAAATATAAATTAAATACTCATGATTCTGTTAAGTCATTCTATCTGTGGGGTATTTTAGGGTATGGAGTGCCATTATCGAATGTTTGTGTACTAGAAGAAACATGCTCTGTGTGATATTTTTTGTCATTACTTCACTCATGGCCAACATCATATTGTATGACTTGGCTGTGCTTCAGGTGAGCAGACACATTGCTCATGTTTCCTCTCAAAGCCACAACTATTTTTATTTAGCTTTGTTTTGTTCTGCATCGTGTCTAGTAAAGCCAAAGTATGCCCACACAAATTATGTGGCATCTTATTTTGTACCACTACAATTTCTCCAACATTTGAGTTGCTTGAGTTGAGTTCAAGTGTGCATGCATGTATAAAAACAAACTGGTGGAACCAATTTGACTTGAAGCAAGCACTGTGATTAGTTGTTTGTAGTTAGGATTAGATGTGATTTATTGTTGTACTTTCAGGTGCATTAAAGGGATACGCTTCAATTGACTTACAGAATCAATTTACTGAACATGATTAAATTAAGTTGTAGTAGAAGTTGATAGTTATAATTTCAGTTTCTGTACATTTGCTGCTTATTGTGCAGCCCTTCATGCACTCAACCACACTCATACAGGCTTACACATGTGCACGCACACACACACACACACACACACACACACACACACACACAAACACACACACACACACACACACACAGCATGTTTCCTTCCCCTCTGTGTTGAGCCCAGAATGCTTCTGCTGCTGTCACAGCAACTCCAGGATTGTGACAGATTACGGCCTGCTGCCCTGACCAATAGGAGCCAAGAAGTGTTGCCTGCCCACTGACTCATAATTCTTGGCATACCTATGCCGAGTTGACATTTCTTTAATGGTCCCTAGACCTCCAGTAGGCATCCTTGTCCTGAGCATTATGATTGCCTATTAGCAATTCACCAACACTTGCACTTTCTATTTTTTCTATTTCCCATGCCACCCCTCTGAGGAGGGGAGAGGCCCAGGAGAAGAAGAAGCCAGAGGAGGATTGAGATAGATGGAAGGAGGGAGAGATAGCGATGCAGCCAAGCATGTTGGCTTTGAATTGGAGAGAAGTCTGAGGGGTGCCAGAGAGACAGAGACAGGAAGAACCAAAAAACCTATGTCAGAAATCTAGATAGTAAAGCAATACTTCCCTCAACCTTATTTTAATAATGACAATAGTTTGTATCCTTTAATGTTCCCTTTAACTGTACATATGCTTTCAGTCTACACACACTTTTCCCCAAATCCTGCTGTCTACGGACGCTGATGAGCCACTGGAGGACTGCTCATTAAGCAGCCACATCTGCCAAAGCTACAGATCATTATGGCATACTGGTTATTAATGATAGGATTATTGACCATTTGTTATCCTGTAGGCCCATTATCAAGTTGGTGAAATATGGACTCAGCACAGAAGCCTGGTACATGTTTGCGTATGTGTGTGTATGTGTGTGTGTCCATCAAAGGGGGATTGCAAGAAAAAGCCAGAGCTCACAGGATCGACACAGGGCCAGGCTGCTCTGTCCATCTGCTCCAAGCTTCATTCCCAGCATATCAATACCCCACGTCACACACACACACACACACACACACACACACACACACACACACACACACAGAGACCGCATTCTGTCACCTGCAACTTCTGCCTTTTCCATCACTCTCCCACCACTCGAGCCCATGTCTGTAAAGCCTGTTTATCTTTCCTCCCGACACTTATAGAAAATCCCTGCTTGTCTATAAGCGCATTTAGTACCAAACAAAAGGGACAGGCCTGTCTTCTAGCACTGTTTCTTGTCTCCTCCTCCTAGTCTGACGCCACATTACAGTAAAATGGTTTACTAAATAAACACAAAAACCCTTCTCACTGATTCTTCATTTAACCTTGAACTGCACAGAACCTGAGGGCCAGACAAGCAGCACACCGGCCTGACCTCTCGCCATTTCACCCAATCTACAGCAAACGCACTCTGACGAAGTGGGAACAAGAAGCACTGGAGCAGAAAACACACTGGAAGTGTCTCTGCCAACACCCACTCCCCACTACCTCCTATGGCCTTGGGTGGCTTATTTCATTGGTGGGGTTTGGAGTGGGTGAGTGGATGTGGTTTGGGGCAGCATTCTGTATGTGTTTTGTATGTGTTTATGTCGAAATCTGGTCAAAATGTGAGCATGGTGGCAACAAATGAAAAAGTGTCATGTACTGTATGTGTTTTTCAGAAAGAGCCAGAAGCTCCCACCTCATTTAAGTACATGGAAATATATATATTATTATAGAAATAATGTATATATTTAAGATATTCAGGGTCCCAAGATGGGTCTTGTTTGGACCTGTCAAGACCTCTAGTGAGAGATAGGCCACATCATCAAATTATGTTGCCCTAACTTGAGAAGCAATCAAAATGCTACACACTTGCCCACCCCGTCATCCCACCTCTGTCCTCATACCATATCCTCATCCTTCTTTACAGCAGCATCCTTGACAGCCCTCACCTCACCTGCCCCTGATGCCTCGTACCATCCTGGGACATTTGTATGCATGCATGTATTCATGAGCGGGGTATTACATTTAAATGTGTTTTTTATAGTCAACAGTCACTGATGTACAGCTAATGCAGGTCAAAAAGAGAAAGACAGAGACAGGGAGGGAGACAGGGAGACAGTGCACTCTATATGAACTCCAGCTGAATCACACACAGAAGCCTCCTACACTTCCTCCCCTTCCTTGTCTTAGCTTTTAGTATTTATTAACGTATTCATTTAAATAATGTTCATCTGAGCACATTTGTCTTAAAATTAGGACTTAAAGGTTTAACATTGTGCAATGTAGAACCTTAAATCCTACAGAAATTACATTTGGGATTTGAGATGCATTCTCTCGTTCTTATCCCTTCTATTCACCCCAGCAGGTGTGAGGTAGATCTTGTGTCTGTCGTTTCATGAGGTCAGGATTGTTTCCCTCACTTCTTTGCCTCTGAGGGCAGTCCTGGGAGCTCTAATGGCTTGTTCACACTCTGCTTTGCATTATTTCCTAATACCAAGGGGCCATGTCACAGAGAGAGCCCTCCTAAAGCACTTAACAATGTAACCTACATACACACTAAAGCATGAACGTAAAGCACACACACACACACACTCAAACACTTCACTGACAAGACATGGGGGGCTCTTAGCTCGAGGGGGGGTCACACAGGGGATGCTGTATTTGCTCTCAAACTATGCCACCCACGGAGCTCAGCAGACACGGTGCACAGTACTGATTCCAAAGTAAAGGACAGAGAAAGAGAGAGAGAAACAAGTGAGACGAGTGCAGAGAAAATGAAAAGGCCTAAAGAAACAGATTTTGCCTCGTAGTTCATCTTCATCTGGGTGCGCTGTCCCAAACCCCAGTTCATGAAATAAGTCCTGCTGAAAATCAATGGCCGTCCGAGCCGTGTAAAGGTCAGCCATTCAGCAGCGCTGGCCTTGGTGGACCAGTCAAGCCCAGGCTTGTACTGTGAAGCTCGGCTAAGTAGAATTAATGGAGGGATCGATTATTCTGCACACAACTTAAATTGAACTAAGCAGAGAATCATTTTAAGACAGGAACTGTACCATGAGACAGAATGAGATGCATTTGCCACATAGCCAACCCCAGAACTCATTTAGCAAGCACAAAGTAAAGGGTAGGAATAAAAGAGATTTTTAAATAAAGGGTCTCTCTCTCTGCCCCTTTCCTTCACCCTCTGTACAGTAACCTCCTAATAATACCCTGAACCCATCCGGGACCCAACTCAGATTTGATACATAGAAGCACTTTTCCTCTATTTTCTTTACTCCTTTTCCACCTTACTTTTTTTATTATTTCATGTCACCTCCGGCACCTCATTCTTCTTGTATTTTTCCCTTGTTTAAAACAAAATCAATATGGAACTGGAGGAGACAAATCAACGTATGGTGGCACTGCAGGGGGAGGCCCAGCAGACCCCCACCTCACTGGTCACATGTTCCTTGCTCACTCACTCGCTCGCTTGCTTGCTCCATGGGATGGGTAGAATAAGTGAAGAAAGCAAGGGTGGATGTATAGATGTGAGGTTTGACTTATGGAAAGATGAAATGATTGGAGACCAAAGAGCTGGAGAGGGATTAAAGGGAGCTGATGAGGGATGAAACAACACGCCAATGGGAGAAATGAATGGAGAGAAGGATGAGAGAAAGTGAAAAGAGGAGTGGGCGGCAATGGGGGTGGGGGAGGTCTGGGGGTGTGTATCATGGAAAATTCTGCTCCAGTGACTGGAGTGTAGAACGGGGGCCCTCATCTATAATGTATATCATGGATTCGTGAGAGATTTTCATATATATAAAATGGAGCAGCACCAGGAAGTGTATCGCTGCCACAGCACAGCCGAGGATCGCCTGTGGCGGCAATTTCAATATTCTGTTCGGTTTGTACTTTCATACTGTTAATTCATATATTCTCTTGTGTTCCTTAGCATTGCTTCCTACTGTGTAAGTCAAAAAGGATTAAAAGAGTCAATGACTATATTTAAACACGTCTTTTCAACATTATTCAAATACCTCCGCAACGAGAGAAGACTGCCTTTGCGTATTTAACCTTGCTCTTCACTTAAAGAGAACAACCTAGAAACAGCCATCTCAAATTAGAAAAGTTGAACACTCAAAAGTTTATGAAACACAGCAGTTATAGCTGATATAAAGTACTTATATATCCATCATAAGCCTCGTCTCACCCCGGGTCTTGTATTTCTTTCTAAACAACTTGGACAGCCAACATGGGTACCATGTGGGAATCTGGAAAAAATGAAATAAATAAACATGACAAGTGGCCACTTAGCCACAGCCTCCCTCATTGAAACCTGATGAGGGCCCTGTCTCGGCTAACTTCAACAAACGCTAAGTGACATGCTTAAGTGGGTTCAGGTTGCGCATCCGGGGTAATTCAGTAAAAATACAAATGAGGCTGGCTGGGAAAACAGATCACTATACACTCATTCAAAATAGAAGGAGAGAGAGAGAGAGAGCCAGGGAGCAAGTTAAAGACTTTCATTTCTTTTCTCTGTCCTTCAGAGGATTCTCTTGGCCTCACATCGACCGCCAAGCATGCACACACAGACACACAGACACACACACGGTGATTTCCCTCATTGGGAATCAATAACAAATAACCTCACTTTTCACTGGCCATTATGGTCAGTGTCGACCATACCCAGTCGTCTTTATCTGCACATCGGTGTCACGCGCCTGACCTTGTGTTCTCCTCTTTCTTGCTCTCTCTCTCGTCGTTCCCTCATTCTCTCTCTCTGCTCCCCAGGTAGATTTCAAGCAGAGGGTTCGGTCCTGGTTTTTGGAAAGGTTCAAATTGAGCCCTATGGGAGCGAGGAGCAGGGAGCAGCCATCTCCCATGACAGATCAATGGTAGGTCTCACCACAGGGCAGGGGGCCAGAGCCTCGCACAACCTGCTAATAGAATCCCAATGTCATTGCTGACACTACAACGCCAGGGCTGCTCGAGGTCAGGCTGAGGTAGGACAGTAGGACAGCCACGGTTTAAAATGCCTTCAAGGTCTCCATGTTTCACATTCCTCTGCCATGTTGCATGTATGGGTGTGCGCAAGTGTGTGTGGGACACATACAAAAAATGCCAAAAGAAAGACGAAAATGGCAGTGGTGAATTTAAAGGACACGGTTGCAAAAATATGGTGTTCACTGGCAGGATATTAGCCACATTTGAGTTTAAAAGTACAAATTCGTTATAAGATGTGAATGTAAAAGCAGTCTATGCAACTTTCTTTAGTTTCCTTACCCTTCCTTCAAACTCTTTGGTTCCTTGCAGTCCCTGCATTTCTCTTAAACTAAATCCAGGCTCTGTCTTTCTCTCCTTTTGCATTTTTTATACTCTCTTTTCCCTCTTAGTTCCAAGATACAGTGGCAATTTTAGGCCTTCATTAACTTTCCAGACTTCACGCCGCAGTGTAGAGCAATGAAACCCATGATTCATAGCACAAATCATTTCATATGTTCCACTTGAAGACAGGCTGCAGAGGCTGTTAAGCCATTATAAACACCTATACACACACACACACACACACACACACACACACACACACACACACACAGATGTATGAGTGAGCAATGAGTACAGGGGAAATCTTGGTCACCAGAGGAAACATGTCTCAGAGAGTCTTAAGAGCTACTGATGAAGATGAAGAGAGGATTTAGACCTTTGCATATTTTACTCCCACTTTTACTCTCTCTGTGCTTTACTGTGCGTCACACATTCGCGGCATAAACATTATAGGACTTTAGAGGCTTTCTGCTGCCCTTCTTTTACTGGATTTTCTCTTCAACACCCACACTAAAGTTTTGCAGCTTAAGACACAAGTTACAGAAACTTTGTGCTAGGGCTGAAGCTCAATCTCAAATCTGCTGTCTTGTGGAGATCCAGTTTGGTTCCTGGCCCATACATCTGGGGCATGATTTATTAAAATGTGCAAACTGTGTCAACAGTTAACACTTAATTTTCTCTAACAACATTAATTACCTATTGACCCATCTAAGCCCACCCTCCTTCCACCTGTCCATGGGAGTCATGACATTTGCCAGTTACATAGTCTGTCACACCCTAGGGGCAGCTTGAAGATCTCCAGCAAACAGCTACTGTATGTTAATTAATTACCATGAAATTAGAGTACCATCTTTTCGAGTGGCTGCCTTCATTACACTCTGCCCTCCATTTGTCCATGACTCCACCCAACCCATATGCCCCTTACAGTATCCTCATGCAATAGAAATAAATGTACACTGTCACTCCCCCGTCAGAACGACAGATGGACACAGTCATAGCTAAGCGGAAATTAAAGAAAAGACATAATTGAAATGATACACGGTACGCAATACAACAATACTGGATACCAATAATATGGAATAATAAGAAAAACACTACAGCCAGGAGGTCTTAGTCTTTTTCAGTGGCCATTGCAGTTAATCACACTCTCGACAAACGGTGAGTGTGACCTGGGTACAGATCACCGTGAGGTCACGGTCTTTGATGACACATAGCGAGAATCTCGCTAACATTGACATGGTGGGAAGTTGGGTTCAGTGTTCTCAACCTGGCAACCCGCATGAGCTTCAAGTCTGGGGAAGAGGGGCCGGGGGGAGACGACGCTCTCCAGTATTTAGAATTTGGACTGCAGAGTTGACTGATTGTTGCCCGATTTGTAAAACTCTAATTATCTTATTGGCCACAGAGTACACTAAAAAGAGAGTTTTTGAACGACTCACTTTAGCTGTTAGTTTGTCCGGTCGCTCCCATCTCGCCAGTCAAAAAGAGTTTATGTACACAAACAATGTTCTCAATGCTCGGGTTCATGTGTAGAGCCCCTTGTCATACTTTGAGCAAAGTTTTGTGTTTTCATTGTTTGTAGTGTTTTAAAAATAGTGATGAATGTGATCATAGTAGTGCCCCTAGCACTCCCATTCAAAAGGCCATTTGAGACTATGGTCAATCTTAAAAGTGGCGCTTCCGTCCTAATTATGCTTTTAAAACGAAAGTTTGACTCAGATACATTCAAAAGAAGACCCTAGGTTGTATTTTTTTTGGCAAGAGTTACACTTTAACCCGGTAATTTTACAGGAGAGACTTGCAGTCACTCTGAGAATCCTGGCATCTGGTTATCCTCGAGCTCGTTCAGGCTTCCTGTTTCGGCTTTGTCACGCGCTGCTAAAAAAAGTAGTGGCGGAGCGCACTCAAAATCCTGGCGCGCCAGAAAGTTTTAGGTCATTTTGACGTCACATTGGCGTGCGCACGCTTGGATGGGTCGACTGTAAAACGGCCTTTACTCCTCTCCAACACAACCACATCCAAACATTACAAATTAGAATTACAGCAGAGTATCATGTAGGCATGTGCACATTTTGCTGTGTGGCTGTCAATTTGCATAGTAGAAATCATTAATACTGCATTTTTGTACCACTAACAAGCCCAAAGAAAGGTACAAAGCAAATCCCTTATCGTGGTATATGGTGATTACGTACAAAATAACATCTATTCTTGTAGATAGAATCCAGATGTGTATGGACGGTTGGTGAATTTCTAACACACACACACTTCAAGACTAAGCAAGTAGAGAGGATATGTGTGTGTGCTTCAGCCTGCTTTATTCTGTTAATGATCACAGAGGGTCAGCCTGCCTGCAATCCCTGTCCTACCATTAAACAAATAAAAACAACACTGATTACCAGGATGTTCACTGGATGCATCAATCTTGGGTAATTAGAGAGTGGTGTTTTGACTCTTTTCCCTTTTCTTTTCCTCCTTTCTTACTCTCTTTCCCTTGTTTATTCCAAAGTCAGGCAGCAGCGGCAGACTCCTTTTAATGAACTAATAAGGGTGCATGCTTGGCTAACCAAGAACAAGACAGGAAAAAGACAAATAACTGAGGAAGAGAGGCTGCTTTACCAGCTAAATTAAGCCGCCACAAGCACTAGCTATGCTGCTTTTCTCTACGAGGGTTCATTGCTCTTTCTTAGAATAGAAGACGCGTGGTTGCGTGCGTGCATGAACATATTAGTGATTGCATGTCTATGTAAAGAGTGAGAAAGAGATTCTAGTAGGGAATATGGCTCAAATTTCAAATCCAGATGCTCACGCAAACCAATAGCGTGACAATGTCGGACGGGAAGACAGCCTGATGGGGAAAGATATGAAAAATGTGTGAGAATGTAAGTAAGATTAGAAACGGGGGTTAAAGAAGAGCTAGAATAGAACATAAAGAAAATAAAAGAAAAGCTACCAAGAGAAAATTGACTGACAAATGAAAAGAATGTGGCAAATGATGAACATGAAACATAAATTTTAGCCTGATGATGGACTGGGTTGTTGCTCATACTCTGCTGGGCTGAACTGTGTTGTTCCCACACTGTGATGCGCAAAGTTTGCTATCCTCTTCGTGTGCTATGCTAACCTGACTGCGTTATTTCTGTGCTATGCTGTGCTGTGATAAGCTGGCTATGTTGTTTCTTTGCTGTGCTGTACTGGGTGGTGGCAGCCTCAGCCACTGACAAGTCCTTTAAATTCACCACTGCCAATTAGAGTCACTCCAGACCTGGCGGAGGGTGCGTGGAAGAGAGAGGGAGGGCGGTGAAAAAACTGCTGGGACGATGGTTGCCGGCCTGACAGGCCTGATGTGGAGATGGAAATGCGGTAATTTGGAGTAATTCGGCAACTCGCTGGCGCTTGCCTTGCCTGCCTGTCTGTCTGTCCGCTGAAATAAATGGGGTCAGCAGCGTGTGATCGGCAACTTTCATTTATATGTAAATGACCCTATCGTTGCTGCAGCTGCTGCTGCTAAGTCTGTACACACACTGAAATGCTGGGCCTGAGAAAGAAATCCAACCAGCCTCTGCTTCCAGTCTCTCCTTCTTATCCTTCTGTGTCTTCCTCTCAATCTCTGTCCGTCTCTTTCTTTCCTTGCCTCTCTGTATTCTTCAGTCACTGGGGCCTTTATTAACCTGAACCGCACAAGTTACCCGGCTTTTATTTGAAGCAGGCTTTTAAAAGAGGCAGGCCTTTATTTCTAATTCCATCTGTTTCATAAGTATAATTATTTTAAATAAACTGTTTTAAATTCCAGTGGACAGAGAAAATAATTGTTTGTTATCTGAATTGACGTTTCAGACGGTAGCTAGCTAGCTTTGTTTCTAGCGCCAGGCTAACTCTTTTCCTCCCACCTCCAGCTAGCTAGCCGTGCTCTGCTAATCTCGTCGGCTCATCCTCATGTTTCTTCCAGTATCTGATTCTCCTGGGGTCAATGTCAAAGTGTCTCACAGCTTTTTCACCCGAGTTTTCCTCCGCATACTTTAAACTCTTTTTGTTTTGTTGTTGAAAAGTCTGTCATTCTCTGCTGTCACTAAATGAGACCTGTGTTACCTCCATTGTAGGTACTGCCATCTGTTGGCACCTGTACGTTACTACACACGAGTACACTGAGTAACACATACAGCCGCACTGACTAAAAGACTGGTAGGACAATATTTTACATGAGTACCGTAATATAGACCGTAATCCAGAAAAACTAAGTGTGCAAAAAAGCATGAATATATTGTTGAATCTGTTAAAGTAAATTGGTAGAAATGTACATTGAGATAAACTTGAATGCACATTAAATAAAAGGCACTTAGGAGATTATCCACATTCATTTTTCCCTGGCCATAATTTGAGGCTGGCCTTTATTTGTCCGTATTGACCATGCCCCGACCACTGTCAGAGGCCCGGCTTTTAATTGACAACTTTTTATGAGGAATTACGGTAGTATCGCGATATTTTCAGTGGCAATACTGTATCGATACAGTCGCAAAGTATCGATCTTTTGATTTTGAAGTGATATGAACAAACAGAAATTTATCTTTTTAGATAAAACAGATGTTGACAAAGTTTTCTTTTAGGAACATCATTTGAAATTTGGAAAAATTTGAAGTTGGAAAAAAGGTTATAAATTGCAATATATCACAGAATATTGCAATACTGTATGTTTAAAATAGCAATAATATCGTATTGTGGCATAAGTATTGTGATGATATCGTATCGGGAGGCGTCTGCTGATTCCAACCCTACTCAACAGCAGTTGATTATAGGCCGTGCTAAACTAGTCTGAGGAAAAAGTTGTTTTTTACTGTGCGGAGCGTGAAGTTGAATGCTAAGAGTTGTTATGACATCAAAATGTAAATTATTATCAATTCATTTGTATTAATTTCTTTTCATGAATCCTTTTCTTTCAAATGTAATTTACCAAAACTCGCGATACGGACAGAGAAATTAAGCATTTGAAAAAGTGGAACCAGTGAATAATTGACATTTTAGCTTAATAATCAGCTAAGACTCATTAATCAACTAATTGTTTGGCCAAAGAGAACCAAAATGTGGATAAAATACCATTAGTAAATTTTTCACTTGTAATCATTAAATGTATATTATGCAAATTATAAATGAATATATGATTATAAATGAATACTGTTGACCGTGCTATTTAAGGCCAGGATGCCTTTACTGAGATATCCAGAAGAAGTCTAGACTAGTGTAGTAAAGCAACAGTGAAAACAGTGGAGCAGATCAGATAGTGTGTTGTAGCGCCTGCAGGTGTGTTCGCTTCATTACCTAGCTAGCCATTGTGCTGATGCAGAACCAGGGTCCTGTAAATTCCTGCCTGCTTGTGATACCATAGATAATTACACTTCCATAAATAATGTAGTGTGCCTTGCCCACTTCCTACACAACTCTCCTAATGAGATTAATATACAGGGAGTAGCTGAAAACACTTGGCAGGTAAATCTTAAATCTATTTTTTTTTAAGTTAAAAGGAATAATCCACCCTAAAAAATTAGCAATGCTATAAACCGCTACTGGCAGTGTATTATCTACTCCGGAGGCCATTTCAATCCAATCTCCTCTACCACAAATTGGATTATGTGAGAATACCACAAAGGACAAGCAATGCACACCTGCTCCTCATCTCTCTAGAATGTTAACCAAGTAAACAAGGTTAGAGTTAGGAATCTACTGTAAATCAGTGTGACCAGGTAAAGGTATTGATCATGGTTCTCTTGACATATCCCAAGTATTTCTAGAAATCCAAGAGATCACTCTCCTCTATTTCCCCGTTTGGTAGTGGATTTTTCTCCTTCTTCTTAAGGATAATTGGCCAGATGTTGACAGTGGAACATCATGCTGAAATTTTCTTCAGTGCAGCTACAATGATGTTTAATAGGAGAAAAGCTTTCAGCTTTCAAAAGCATCAATGGATATCTGCAGGTTTCGGTGTCAGTCCCACAGTATAACAGTTCAAAGGATTCTTCCAGGAAATAATACAGAGAGAAACCTATTTCCAAATAGAGTACCAATTCATCTATGAACAGTAATTTTTATACTATGATTCAATGCAGTATGTTTTGAACGAGGCATACGTTTTTCAACCCCCCGCCCCACAAACCTTAGGAATAACTTATTAGCTCTATAATTGACAGTCCTGGACATGTTAAAGTGAGCTTTTATGTATAATGCTGCACCGCTTTTATATTTTGCATTGCGCGTGAATCATGTTTATTTGTCATAACTAATTCATGATAGAGACGCCTTTGATGATGCATTGATTTCATTATAAATATCTTGAAATTATCTTTCATCTGCTCTTGAAAGCTGAAATATGTGGGAAGATCTAATTTGGTTCTCTGAACTGTGTTGGACTTAAAGTTGAGTGAATAATTAATACGTTGAAATAGTTCCATCTGCTATAGACATGGAGAACAGCAAAGATACGGAGGAGAGTCTCTGCGTCTCTGTTGTGAAAATTAAATACCTTTTATCTTCTCCCTGCTCCCTTTTCCTTTTTGAGTAAGAGATCTTAACGTGCCCCACAGTCTGACCTAAGATCTGTTCAACGTGTGATGATACCATAGAAGGTGATATAAAGACAACTTTCAAAAACGTGCCTGTGCAAGATAGGTGTGTGTGTGTGTGTGTGTGTGTGTGTGTGTGGTCATTGATAAGGACTAAAAGAGTTTTTAGGGTTGCCTTTGGGAGGATGTAGCACTTTTTCGCACAATAGTGAGCCAGCCCATAAAGTACCATCTTGCAGCTAGTGGAAATACCTCAAGAGTATTATGGACAGACAGACACACACACACACACACACACACACCCTGCACTACATTATCATTCTCATAGTTTCCTCTCTATTATATTCACTCTGCTCTCTAATTCCTTCCCAACTGCCAAGGCAATAAAATCACATCATACTGGAACAGGGGCTAATAAATTTGATTTGTTTACACACACACACACACACACACACACACACACACACAACTAAATAAGCTGTTTGCATCTAAAATGTGCAGTTTTGTAGCGGTTTTCATATGAACAAAATGCACACTTCCACGGTCCATGGTGCAATTATTTCTAACTAAAACCAATAAACACACCTGTGCATTTGGGTGTCTACATGATAATGACTGAGTTGTCATGTAGTATAGCAGGTTTTCTTAAATTGGACTGTGGACTGCTCAACTGAAGGGCAACCAAGACGTCCCAAAGCAAAGAACAGCTTAATTACATGCAAGTTTATTTCCTAAGAAATGGTCCTAATGAAAGAATGCACTCCACAATAAACTGACTTTCTTATTGAAGTGCCACTCTTATCACTCTGACATCAAATGAATTCAAAATATTTGAACATTTGAAAACAGGAAGCCACGTTAAGATGAAATAGTTAAAAACATAACTATGAGTCGGTCCATCCTACAACCACCAACACAGGGATTAACTGGGAGAATAGTCTGTTTTTAAGACATCTTATATGCCCCAGGTCAAGGGCATGTGAAAATGATTTTGAAGCCAGAAGGCAACTAAAGTATGAAACCTCATCAATAAAATGTGTGGTCCGTGGAACACGTATAGTGTGAATTATCATATTAATGTTCCACATCAGAATCATCTATTTCAAGTTTTCACTTTTAAAATGTGATGCTGATGTGGAAATCCACTGATGTTCTTTTACTTTATCTTGCTGTTTAGGTGCACACACACATAAATGCATGTTTCTGTCTATGAAGGTGCATGTTTCCATAAAACTGAATAAAGTACACGGTTGTGTACTCTGCACACTCCACATACTCCATAATGACACCACACAGTGGATCTATTAACGCAATAAACCATGAGTGCTTCAAAGAGGATAGGGTCTGAGTGAGGGGGAGATGGGAGGAAACAAGGTGCGTGCGTGTGTGTGTGTGTGTGTGTGTGTGTGTGTGTGTGTGTGTGTGGCTACCTTTAAACGTAAATCCATAGCTCCCCAGTATCCCATCACTGGCTTAGGTAATATTAAGGGGGGGAAATAGTTCCACTGATTGTCTGAACACTCAACCACAATGTCTGGCTGTGGAGGGGAAATAAAGAAAGGGCCTAATTAAAATTTCAGGGGTACCAGCTGGGTGTCTGACCCCCCCCTCCCAGTGTCTTTGTGTCTGGATTGAGACACACTCACCTTGATTTCTTCATTTATTAACCTTGACAGAAACAAATCTGCACCACAAAAGTGCCACAACGCGTGGATAATGGGGCAAGTATACAAACATACAGTACATGCACACACTTCCCTTGTGTATCTGAAGCCTTGCACACACGCATACCACTTATACTTGCAAGCACCCCCCACACACATATAATGTATCCACATTGATATACACACACACACACACACACTTACACACACAGACACAGACACACAGACACACCCTGTAGGCCCAGTCAAGGCCGTTCTTTAATGAACAGCTTAATGGGCAAAGAAAAATACAACAAAGCAGTCTGGGAGGACTGTTTGTAGTAAAGTGATCAAATACACTCGGCAATGATATCCTTAGCATGAATAGTTAGAATTATGAGCACGGATGAATATGAAATCAGGTTTATTTTCACCAAATTAAAGCATCATTTTGCCACAGGTGTAGCATCCAATGACAGACAGATCGACTGGAAAACTCAGTCTTCATCATTTAACCATCAAAAAAATGCAATTGACAAAAGATTATAGTGTTGCTTTGCATTTTGAATTAGTTTTGTGCTTGACTATATTGTACAATATGTCTCTATATTTCCGTGCATGTATTGGTGTGTGGATTTGGGTGTGTGGTGCTCCCTAGAGAGTTGCTAAAATGAGGGTTGGTTCTTTATTTGGTCTGCTAGCGACCTTGCAGCCCCGTCTCTGTGTGCTTTGCGACTGCCTAATGAAGACTTCACAGCCAGGCAAACAAATTCTAATAAATTGCCATGCTGTGACTGAAAAGTATGTGTTCTACCACACACTCGCTCAAATAAAGGAAACACATACTCTACACACACAGTACCCACATGTAAAACACACATTTATTAGCGTACACACACACACAAAGGTACACACGCCCATTGAATATTAGACATTCATTCATTCTCATCAGCTTGGGAGCAAGAGTGGATGTGACGGTGTGTCCTGTGAATGCTCCTTTAATAAAAGCATCACGGTCAATATCTGATATCCCGAGTGACACCTTAAAAAAAGAAACACACCCACCGGCCAATCTCACATGAGAGAAAATAGAAGAAATCTACAGAAAGATGAAATAAGAGAGACACGCTGTAGAAGAGGGAAAGCTAAAAGCTAGTTAGTTTTAGCTGCATGTTTGTTTTTTTCTGCAGAGAGAGATAGTGTGTGTGTGTGTGTGTGTGTGTGTGTGTGTGTGTGTGTGTGTGTGTGTGTGTCAATAGAGGTTGTTGTCACCATAGCGAGGTGACCTTTAACGGTGTTGCGAAGTTGGGTGAACTTGTCTTTCTTCTTCACTTAAAGGGGAATGACATTTAATAGTCCCCACAGGTCAAAGAGGGTAACAAACACCAAATAAAGGCTGCCAGATGCCTAAAAAAAGAAAGTTCTCACTCTGTGTGGTTGAGTGAAAGCGTGCGTGCCTTTGTAACGTATTCCAGTGTAATGCAGCAATTCAAATAATAATCTGAAACTCCACCTTGCTCCTGCGCTCCAACTTAAGACCACCATTTTTCTTTTCAATCTTTTCTTCTTCTGTTACTATTCATGTTTTTTTCTCTCTTGTGGACCCCAAAATGTCTTTCTCTTACTCTCACTCTTCCACGGTAATTAAGTGCAAGCAATGGAGAGGTTGATGGAGGGATAGAAAGGAGGAGTGATGGCCAAAGGCGTGCCATGCGCTCCAACAGACAGACTCTGTTGCCATTGGTCAATGTAACAGATCCCTGTCTCTGGAGTTTTAAATGATTCAAACATTTGCCCTTCGCTGTTCCTGTGGTGGGCAAAGATGTTTCTTGTCTCCTCACCAGCTCTCGCTCTGTGGAACACTTTCTTATACAAGCATGTGTATGTGTTTGTGTGAGCACTGGCTGAGCAATTTACTGCTTTCACTTGTTGTTTCCTACATATTTACTGGTTCCTTCATTGTGTTTCTAAGATTTTAATGGCCAATCACATGCCAAGACCTCTATCCAGGACACCATAAATGTTTTAAATATGAAATAATTACAATTTATACTGTGCAACAGAACTAAATGACCCCTAGTAGTGTTTTTTGTTTGATGGTTAGTAATAAGCATCTATGTACGGTATACTGTATATGTATATGTATTTATATATATATATATATAAATATATAAATACACTGTATAGTAAGGGGGCATTTGGATTCAATTGGCAGTCTTTTCTCAGTCCTTGGCAGGCATGATGGTGGACTAAATATGAGAGGAGAAATGTACTGCATTCAGTCGACTGAGCTCCAGAGAAGTAAGTAGCTCATTCCCCAGAACTAAGCAGCGGAGGTGAGCAGATGAGGGGAAGCCAGAGGTGTAGGGGGCAACAGCAACGCAGCAGCGCAACAAACCTCCCAGGCTCTAATGACTGACAGAACAACAGCAGATGAGCTTGCAGTAAATACATTAATTACACAAACCAAGGCCAAGCAGAGCTGAACTGAGCCAAGCTAAGTTGAGCTGGGCCGACTCGTCTCTCCCTAAGCTGAGTTAGGCCTCAGAGCAGGGCTAGTGGAGGATGCTGGGTCTCTGCGGAGCATGCTTTGCAATCCCCAGGCCTCATTAGGGATGCAGAGAGGTTTTGACTCCCATCACCTGTGAGCTTTTTATATCTGGCATAATCTCTTAGTAGATATTTCTTACATCCAATAATGTGCAAGTTATTACTCCATACAACAGAGAGAGTGCAAAGAGGGGAGCAAGGGAAAATGAGAGGAGGTGGTTAGGGACCAAAGGGATAAAGTGAAAAAATATCAACGGCTGAAATACAGATAGAGAGAAATTCACTCAGGTTTAAAAGGCGGCAGAGA
This sequence comes from Etheostoma perlongum, assembly GCA_026937815.1. Classification (NCBI taxonomy): domain Eukaryota; kingdom Metazoa; phylum Chordata; class Actinopteri; order Perciformes; family Percidae; genus Etheostoma; species Etheostoma perlongum. The sequence goes on from CM049379.1 coordinate 28,021,008, forward strand.
TAAGGAAGCATCCCTATTCAGTTGACATTACCAGTGTTTACGTTATTATAGTCTTGTTTTGCCAGACCATCCACATGCTGCTGAGGAGGGTCTGGCTAGTCCACATAGCAATCCGAGGTGGGAGAAAAAACTGTAAAATAGTAGTTTGAGAGAAAACTCAGATAGCTGTCTCAATTTACCCTGCAGAGATCTGAGGGGCAGTCAAACATAGTCCTCATAAATCCACAGGAGTCTAAAATTCTAACACAAACGCAAAAATACTTGCATCCAGCGGAATTTCCTGCGTCACCGGAACAATCCCGTAGGTGGAACGTCAAGGATATAGACTAAAGGCATTATGACGCTGGTAAAATCAAATAACTTGACAGCCCCCTGACTACTACCTACTTGGGCCTCGGAGGAAGCGGCAGGGAAAACGGGAACACAGAAGGGGAGCCGCGCTGCCTAATAAATACATAAATAAGTGCATAAATAAACAGAGCATCAGACCTCTGCCTGACACGGCGGAGACAGCACCTGAAGCATTGGAAGACGAGTCATCCTTCTACTCTCTTTTGCTTCTCTCTGCTGTCTGCATTGATTGATGTGAAGCAGGAGGATCAAAGGCTGCTGAACAGTAGAACTCAAAAAGATGGAGATATAAAGAGGAATGAAAGAGAATGGAGGAGAAGGAGGGATGGGGGATGGAGGGGTAAAGGGGGAACAGAGAGAAGTTCAGGGCTCGGCTGTCTGTCAGCTCCAAGAAATGACCCTCTAACTATGGTGCTACGTCAGACATTAAGGCCTCCAGAGTCAAAGAGGATTCACTCATTCTACCTCACTCCCTCCCTCTCCTCTCTCCTTTATCCTTTCTCCTCTACGTCCCATCGTGAGGAGGAGGAGCAGGGCCAAGCGCCATTAATCTCCTATCTAATAACACTGGTAATGTTACACATTATTGGAAAGAGATGGGCAAAATGAACCAATAAGTTATCTGATATGGGTGTCCCTTCTCCACGCACACACCAATCCCAAGGACATTTAGGCAAAAGAAGAGACACAGATGCAGTGACTGAGGAAGACCAAGAGAGAGAGAGAGAATTAATAATGGAAAAAGGGTGGGCAATGTGAAATATTTCCTGCTATCGACCTCTTGGCCAGGGACATGCATAGATTTCTGTATGTGGAAGATAAGTGTCTTTGATAAAGTAGGTTAGCATTGATTAATCCATGAAATCTTGGGGCTGTGGACTTGAAGTTAATGAGTAAGGTTTTCTATTTTCTCTGCAATCTCTCACAACATACGTTTTCAGCACAGCCCGGGGACCCCGCGGCGGCTGCACGCCGGCCCCTCTCATTTCAGATGTCTGTTATTTTGGGCAAAGATGGCCAATCAATGAAGTTGACATTTGTTACTGTGAAGGATTCACAATGCATTCATGGGGTAAGGGTTGTAAGGGGCTGCTAGGTGCATATAGAGGGGGTGGAAAGGTCACAGCTAATTTAAAGGGAACAAGAATTATTTATCCATACACCAGAATAAAAAGAAGATGAGAATCACAATCTATATATACAGCCCCTGGGGGGTTATGGAGGCATAACACACACATATCCAGGCAAACACACAGACAAAGTGTCCTATATGTTGCAAAGTAATTTCCCCCCTATTTTAATTGGTAGTAAACAGCGTGCATCAAGTGACCTATCCCGCAGCCTATAGCTGAGTTTTGTAGCAGCATTCAACAGCTTACGAGGATGAAAAAATCTAAACACGCCATTAAACACTCCCCCTTGTGTGAGGTTAGGCTTACGCCGTTTAAAAAGTTCGTCTGCATCATTTGTGCTGCATGTTGTCCTGCCACAATTAATATGGCATGACAGTCTTTTTGCATGCAGCTGTAGTGAAGGAAAGTAAAGCAAACAGCACGTTGGCTGTACACATCAGTCACATTTAGAACAACCTTGAAACAAATAGCACTATGGATGCATCCTCAGGCACAGAGCGCTGGGAGAAAGAAATCAAAGGAGACAGACAGGCGGGCATTGCAGGCTGCTTTCTCTTTCTTTCTCTCCCTATCTCCTTTACTGACTGTACATCAACACCTCTGTTGCCCACACTCTTTCACATTCTAGTCTCTCCCTCCTCTCACTCACATTAATCAATTTCTCGCTCTCCGCTGTAAATCATCCCTCTCTTCCTCAACCTCGGCAGCAGCTGTGCGGAGGAGGTAGAGTGGATGTCAAAATATTTGGCAGCCATCTCTAGTGCCAGTGTAGCATTTTAACCTCCGTGGTTATTACACATACACAGGTTTGTCTGACATCCCCCCAGGCATTAGCCTTGAAATCTCTCTCCCTCTCTCTCCCTCTTTCCATTCATCACATCATAATCCTTACAGCAAGGATACAAAAACAAAAAAACTCACCCCCCACCCTCACTGCTTAGCGCTCTGTGAATGGCTGAAGCTTTACGCTGAACGCAGCATGCCCCTTAATCCAACAAAACAAAAAGTAAAAACTGGATGAAGGCAGAGGGCTCACCTTTTTAGCTCACAGGATCCATTAGAGTGAGCATGGGCAAATGTTACACGTGCACTCAATCTTAAGTCTTGTGTACTTGCACCCCCCCCCACACTGCATGTACGTGGTGATAAATAAACACTACGTGGGTCTTTCTCTCGCACACACAGTTATTTTCAGTAGCTAATTATCTTATTCCTTCCTTTAGCAGCACTGGGTGAGTGTGTAGTCATGCGTGTTGCAGGAACTCGCTGCCCCAGGCTTGTTCACACACACACACACACACACACACACACACACATACATACACACACACACCTTCACCCTTAGGTCTTTGTTTCAATGCTTTTTGCAGGTTGTAGGTATTCCAGGAAGAGTAGAGAACCCCACAGGGCATCCTGACAGCCCGAGTAAATCAGATGTCATAGAAAGATCTAATGGTGCTGCATGGACCTGATATACAGTGCCGTAGTGTGCTGACAGTTGCATGTACTGTAACATACATAGACATACACACACACACACTCACACACACACACACAGACACACACACACACACACAAGCACAACCCACATATATACCCTAATGCACTAGATTACGTGAAGCTTAAATGTGGCTGACAGTTGCCTTGCTCAACAGTACAATGGCCGTATGGCCCCTTTACTGAACTGAATGTGTCGTTTGGTACAAAAAGCTATAAAACACACAAACACAAAAAATGTCCTAAATATTAAATATTACAGCTGCAGAAGTAATTTCTACAGCTACTTGACTTCCTCAGGTTTTTTTGGAGAAACACGGATACATAGCCAGTTTATTTATCTCAGGTCTAGCAGTAATCCTTTACAGCTTATTTTCCATAGAACAAGACAAATCCTCCAACAAAGTGGGGTAATTAATTTGTAGTTTCACCGGTTTCAAGGATCCTCTTGAGATAATGAGCAATACCATGTAACAGCGAAGGTCATTTAGGATCAGCATTTGAGTTAAGAATATTCGGGATACACTGAAAAAAGGCACAATTATTTCACACTATTTTTACTTATTCAAGAAGAATAAGATGTAAGGAATAGAGGTTTTCTCACACTGTGTCATATGTATGCACAGTTTGCACACAATGCATCTGCACGCACCCACGTGCATATAAAAAAAGATGCAAGACGTGTTTTTGTCTTTTGTTTTGTTACAGTGTATCAAAGAAAGACCAGGTCACTGATTGCTCTGTTGTGGTTAAGATATATAAACACATCTCCTCTTTTCTGCCCCATTAAAACCTGTTCTCCTCTCCTGTGCCCTATTACCACCGATCCTCCTGTTCTTCTGTGTACCATCAAAGATATTTCCCTGCCGTGCGTAATAGACTAACTAACCATAAAAAAAACTTGTTAGCATACCTTTTTAGTATATTGTGACACTACCACACCACACCAACAACAAAGTCTGATAGTAAAGCAACAAGGGATTCACTGCTATGGAGGATGGGCAAACACAACATGTGTGAAGAATTTTAAGGTGGATTAGGGAAATGTGTCCAGAAAGGTTTAGGCTGAACTATGTCTGTGACTGAGATGTAGTTTAATGCAGTGTTAAGTGTACTGACTGATATATTTTACAGGGGGTGAGATCATATTTAGGTTTTACAGTGTGAATTGTACCCACTGATCTCCGTTTCAGCTGTGTTAGTTCACAAAGTGCAAATGAGGGATATATAAAGATACATGATGGAATCAGGATGGGTGTCACTAACTACAATAATGATAAAAGATAAGAGAGAAAGTAGTTACATATATAATTTTCCCCATCTGCCTAATGTATACTTATGCACATCATGCTCTAGTCCGAAAACTCATTTTACAGAGGAACCAAGCACATAACGTGACGACCCGTAGGCTCACCACCCCAGGCAAAAATATTTATACAAATGCCAGGAGGCCAAGGAGAGTCATTTTAACCTTGTGGTAACCAGAGCACAGCATCATTGAGTCAGAAATCTTGTTCTTCATCATCTTGGTTAATAGTTACTACTGCATTCCCTTTTACTGTTGTATAGTATAAACATGTGAAAATAACAATGAACGACTCAAAAAAAGAGTCTTGCCAAAAATGTGATGACAGAAGAGGCTATGGGTCATAATTAAGGATGAGTATATGGAGCTGGTCTGAGAGACAGAGCTGGATACAGAAAGCAGCTTACTCACACCAGCGGTGAATCATTGCCCTGCCTGATAAGCTCTGACTCACTGAGAGAAGGGGAGAACAGAGGAGGAAAAAGCGGAGTGTAGGTGGAAAACGAGCAGTGTGTGTGTGCGTGTGTGCGTGCGTTTCCACACCCCCATGTGTCCACCACGTGTATTAGAGCTACATAAATAATTACCGCGATGGCTGCACAAACATGTGAGTGCATTGCTGCATTGGTGTGTGTGTGTGTGTGTGTGTGTGTGTGTGTGTGTGTGTGTGTGTGTATGTATGTGTGTGTGTTGCAGTGGTGACAGTAAAGGTCAGTTGCGTGGGTGTGTCTCAGGCCTCCCAGCTGTGGCCCGGGGCTAAGGAGCCATCACTGTCACATCTCTGCCTTGCTGCTGTGTGCTGCTGGCCCTACAGCATGGCAGCACTGATTCACACACATAGCCCTGTGGCTCTGTGAGAACACACACACACACACACGCACACACACAGACACAAGACAAACTTACCTCAGGACACGTATGCACATGGAGACTCACACATAAATACAGAGTGAGATGTCATATGAGCATATATTGTTCATGCTCTATATAGGGGCTTTAGTTTAGCTACACACACATCATCATCATCCAAACAGTCCTTTTACATTCCTGCTTTGAAGAGCATTAAGCATGCCCCCTCTCTAATATGTGAACGTGATGACCCTGTCCACACTCATTCAATCACTAGTGGTGAGAGCACAATTAATCCAGCAGCCTGCTCCGTAGTCTCAGCTGTATTGTCTCAGCTCTCTGCTGTATTCAGCAAATATGTACAAAGAATCTTGTCTGGAAGTTTTGTGCTTCCACAAGCACAAAGTCAACAGATTGGAGGTTTAGAGGAGAACACAACCTGCTCGACATGATGCCTCAATCTTCAACTCTGTCTCTACACTGCTACCTCTGTGGGTCTTTACATATCTTTCTACAATCCTAAAGTCTTACGCTATTTTAGAATTTAGCTATTTTAGAGTTCTCTACTAAAATGTAATTCCAAACAAATGGAGGAACCCTTGTATGAGACATTGTGAATGCAACACTGTAAACCACGACTTATTAGCATCATATTGATGCAACAGGGAGAATGAAAGGCACCCAGCATGTTAAGGTAACTGTCTCTCTCACAGAAATACAGCAGGGAGTTGGGCCTCTTCCACTACCCTTCAAAAAAGACATATACTGTATATGACCTCTAGCCATATTGTAGACCTGAAATGGGCTGATGCTACAGCACGCAACTCAGTGTCCCTCTCTCCCAGCCATCCTCACACTGGCCTCATTATGGCCCAATGCATGGCACATAAAAAGAAGAGCACACTGCGCAATTACTGCCTAATTAACTGTCTGATATTTTATGTGGTCAGTGAGGCCACAGACTTCAGATCATTTGCCAGAATTTTAGAGGATGTGCATCTTACTGGTCCGCTCTCAGGCTGATTTACTGACCACCACAGCTTATTTGTGTGTCTATGTGTATGTTTGTCTACACGTGAGCTCGCTTCAATAAAAGAAGGCACATAGTGTATGTCTTTGGATGGAGGAGGCCAATTGTCTGAGTCATGGCTTACACCCTACACCGCTCCCCATCCTCTTCCCCTTTCCTCCTTCCATCCCTGCCTCTTTCAGCCCTTAACTGCAGCAGGTTTGCATTGGGATTTGAGGTGTAATTAAATTCAATAAATAGGCAAAGGTGAAGAAATAAATCAAGCGGAAACTGATAAACAACAGGAGATTAAATGCCACTGAGCCGTGCAAACAAATATTTCAATAGAATTTTCAACAAAGGGCACTCAGGGCCCCCCTGTAAACCTCAAAAACTTTTTAGACTGAAAGTCAGCCTACCAAGGCCGCCACTACTATAATAACGTTTGACGACATCGTCCTCGTTGACATCATAATATGGCACACAATAAGGGAATAAATAACCATCTGAAGGACATAGATTGTAGGAGATGACAGGCGATGTTCCTGCCCTCCGTCTCTTACACACCTCATCATCCTCCTGCACCATCGCTTATTCAGAGGCCAACCAACTCTTTATTAATGACTACTGAAGTAGCAATTAATGCTGCATAATACATGAACTACAGCTGTGCAAATCTGAATAAAGTCTGATTAGGTGCTAAAGAGGATGGGAGAAATACCGCTGGTGCATATTAATGCTACCAGTTTCTTATTTATTTTTTTTTTTTGGGGGGTTCTTTACGGCAGGTTAACTAGATGAAGCCAACAAATTAGTTACTCAGCCAGTGTAAAAAAAATCACCTTGCTAGTCGGTAACAAAGAGCAAAGCAACTCAGAGGGAGGGAGGACATAGTGCCTGCTCCTGTTCAATTTTAAGCAGTGGGAGTCATAGTGCCTTGGTTCACACACTGATTTGCTTGCTAAAATCCAGACCGCACCATATTGCCCTCCTGGGCATAACAAGCCTAAGTGCTTAAAGTCCCCAGAATGGAAATGAGGTATTTTTTGTAACCGGCGTTGTTCAAGGCCACACCTGGTGCAATTAAAGCACCGGGTCTATGAATTAATGAAGGATCCTAGCAGCACGGGGGTCAATCTTTGACTCCAGCTACTCGTCTACAGGCCTTGGAACAGGTAAACCCCACTGAAATGTCTGCCTCCATGTGGGTGTTTGTATTTGTTGCCGGCTCATTCTCCCTCCATCATCTTGATTGAGACATGCTTTTCAACCTCAGATTAAAATGACAAGGACAAAAATGCTTCTACTCCGGCCTTCTGAAATGATCATCCATGTCCATTCCCCTCTCTGCTTCTGCTCTTTGGCAATGCAATAAATCTTTAATTACTTAAAATACACTCTCTAGTCTTCTCGCAATCTCTCTCTTTCTCTCTCTCTACCATTCTGTCCTTCATTTGCTCAGATGCACTTCCCCCACCCCAAACTCTTTCATGTTATCTCTCTCTCTCTCTTACTTTCTCAGGCTCTTCCACTCTTTTCCCCTCAACTCTTGTCCTTGTTTGAACAGCTGCCTTTATTATGTTGCGCTCTCTCCCATTCCCTGTCTGGCATTTCACTCTAATCCTACAATTGCCTTCACAGGCACAATATTCCCCTCTGAGCGCCCCATTCCTCTGACATGTTAGATTAGGCTTAGCTTTGTTTATTTATTTATTTAGTCGTGGCTATTGTCTCTGAAACTTTTGCCAACCCAAATTCTCCTAAAATAAGCAGCCGACTGCAATTTACAGCTTGTTTCTCTTTTCCGGCAGCAACATTCTGCTACATATCAACTTGGCTCTCATGTGCTCTGCTGCAATCATTCTTTGGTGCTAGTTTTTGGCAGTGAGCATGGCGGCACTAACAAAGTGTTTTAGAACAGGCTGTCTAATGGAAGACTGCAGCATTTTGTGATTTGCAATCATTCGATGGTAAAAGAAATACACAGTAGCAAATGAGTTGATCTGGCGCCCATTAAGCCTGGCCACCAGCATGTTAGTCTAGTTGCGTTAATGAAGTCCAGGCTGACCCTATAATGCAAGGTCCATGCATGCTGCCATCCTGACGCTTTTATAGACCTGACCTGAGTTATGACCCTCTCTCTGATAGGCTAGTGGTGAGAAAGATGGAGGAAGAGTGGGAGGGGAAACAATAAAAAATAAAACAGCAACAGAGAGAGCACAAGAGAAAGCAATATACTGCTAAAAAGTCAGGCAATGACAGGCTGACAGATGAAGGGGTTTGCAGTAAATCATTATAATGAAATGAGTCATTTACCTAAAGGACAGTATAGCTCCAAGGGACTGTTATTGAAGAGCTCTATCCTGGCCTGGCCTAGCCTCCCCTCTTTGGCCCATTAGCCCCGGGGCTGGCCTTCCATCTCGGCCCCTATCTCTCTAACCTCTCAAGTGAGCAGGCCCAATCAGGAATCAATAGCCATGTCACAGGGAACCCACGCTGCTTTGACACCAGTGGATACGACAAAAAAGTCTATTACACAGCAGTTATCTCCATTACTGCTGAGCAACTTGGTCTTGAAAAAGGCACCGAATGGAGGACGGCAGGCTGAGGAAATCAGTGAGGAAGGTGGTGACAGGTTGTGAAGCGCTAATTCAGAGCAACATGTCTGATTAACCTGTATCTCTCCTTTGGGATCTGGTCTGTGTGCCTGGCAGAAGACAGAACACAAAGACAGGCAGGCAGACGTGTTCACGTTCACTACCTTCACATACTTGCAGGAGTTGCCTGAAAAATGTAACCTATCCTATAGGTTTATAGTATTGCTAGCAGTTTTTATTATTTTTCTTTTGTTTCCTGCCCATCTAAGCCGTGAAAGTGCACCAAATGTGAGTCAGTTTACATTTTCTAGGGAGAAAATAAAAGGGCTTTTAATTCGAGTCCCAGGGGCAACCAAAATAGCTTCTACCACTTTGCAACTCCTCATACTGTACCTAAACAACAAAATGAAAAAATGTCAGTGCCTTCCGAAATAACCCATATGAGCCTTTCCCATGGATAAGTTATGGTTACTGGATAAGGATATAGAACTATATGGTTAAAATAAAACAACATTTACTTGTCTTTGGAGACAGAATGTCAACTGTGTGTGTTCAACATTTTCAACGCACATCTTGCCTACTTCAGGATAAAAGCCAGTAATCAACTGGCATATGAATAGGAAACGGGCTGAAAACGTTGCTTTGTATAAACAACTATCCATCCATCCCACCCTTTGAGATTTCTAATGGCAATACTGTAAAACATCACCCAAAACTTTGTTGAACATTAACAAATAACAAAACATATATTGTTTTATGAATACCGCAATTTTCTGGAGACGGCAGCTAGTGTCTCCATGACAATGCCTGTCCAGGCTTTTCAGGAAAACATAAACATAAGCCATTTTAAGCAGAACCAATGTTTATGTTTTTTCTGATGAATAAAGCAATGTTCATTGGGTCTCACTTTGGCCCAGTAACCTTGATCAGTCAGGGCATCAGTCAAAGTTTAATTGCTGAAATGTTATGTGTGGGATGTGGGTGGGGCAGGTTGGTCTATTCCCTGAGTTGGAGACTCTGTGGGTTTCCTCTGTGTTGCACTCTGCTCCCCTCCTGCCTCTGGCTTGCTTTATGACATTATGACTCATTTGCCTGATTAGCTAAACAAACGCTGACTGCTCCTTCCCTCACCTCTACAAACACATACTGTACACAGACCTTCGCTCTCTGTTCTCTGTTAAAGATGTGCATTCAGACTACACACATGCATGTACACTCACATTCCTATTTCTACACAGAATGAACAATGTGCATGTTGAAAATGATCAGCTGTTAAAGTGCTCATAAATCATTACAGGGTCTGAATCAGCAAACAGTAGCATTAATCAGTGGCTTTAGCACAGATACTGTACAATTAATGCAATATATTTATCTTCATATCTTTGATATGTGTGGGATGAGCATACAGTACAAGCTCTACACTTTATGATAGGTTCACAATGAAATAAAAATATCCCAGTAATGTTTTGCACTGTGTGTACACAGCATGCGTGTATAAGGTATGCAAATGCCCATTTAGATCCTCCCACCATCGAAGAATCACGACTTAACGTTTGTCTTAGTAAAATATAACCTTTGATGCTTGGAGCTTTTGTGGTAATGAAAGCAATAGGTCTATGTGAGTGGAGATTGCTTTTCCAGAGCTTCATTTTACAGCCTGGTTTTGAATACACTCCTCTGGCAACTCCTCTTGAATGTTTCATCACAGACCAGATCCCAGGGGTTGGTACAACCCGCTCATCACACATACACACTCACTATGAGGAGCCTTCACATCATGCATACGGAGGATATGAGAGTCAACTGGATGCCATTTCATCTGCAAGGGGAGCGATTGCTTGCATATTCAATGTGGGAGGAACGTGATAGAATGTCAAGCCGGGCAGCGATCGTAGCTACAGACGCCCTGGTGTGTCGACATAGCTTTTGGAGGGGTCAACTTATCCCTTCCCATCTAGGGCTTAAAGTCCATGTTGCAGGTTTAATTTTGCAACGAATTTGTGCAATTTGCTTGTTGGTAGTAAATATTTGAACTGTTATCCATTGTTTTTGATGGTGTTGGATATCGCAAAATTGAATATAATACCAAAATTAGGCACAATTTTACAGTGTTTCATTCTCCCCCCACAATGCATTGCATGACGTCACGCTGGGGAGATAACAGAGCAGCCTGCGTTGTATTTACCACTGGTCTGGCCTAATGTGGCTTCTAGTCTTTTAATATTAACAGTCTATGGTCTCGATCGAGTCCATGTGACTTTATTATATTTATAATAATATTGGAGGGAAAGTGAAACACAGCTTAGACGGGGATGTTGTTCGGCTTTTCACAAGTTTAGACCGCTAGCTAACGCTACGCCGCCGGACGTTAGCACAACAGCGTTAGCCTAGCCTGCTAGGTAAATACAACGACTGCCTGTGGTGTTGCCTATATATGCGTCCATGTTGTCAACATCATACATGTGGCATTAGTGCACCTGTTGTACCATAATTGTATTGAATGAAATAGTAAGCTTTGCTCCTACGAGATGGGGGGGGGTTGTTACGTTACACACAAAGCTAACTGGCTATAGTTAGCCTGTACGGATGCTAGCCAGCCAGCAACTTCGGCAGTAGAGTTTCGATAAGCTAACACGACCGCGTTGTCGCTCACAATCAACCTGCAGTGATGTTTGAAATATAAACAATTACAATACTGGTGCGTGCTGGTTGGGGAGGACCATGATCCTGTCTGAAATGTCACAAACGGATTTAGGTATCTTCAGATCAGCTAATCGCGGGGCTCGCTTCCCAACCGGAGGGGCTCGCTCCCCGACCGGAGGCGCTCGCTTCCCGACCGGCGGCAGGCTCGCTTCCCGACCGGAGGGGCTCGCTTCCCGACCGGAGGGGCTCGCTTCCCGACCGGAGAGGCTCGCTTCCCGACCGGAGGGGCTCGCTTCCCGACCGGAGGGGCTCGCTTCCCGACCGGAGAGGCTCGCTTCCCGACCGGAGGGGCTCGCTTCCCGACCGGAGAGGCTCGCTTCCCGACCGGAGGGGCTCGCTTTCCGACCGGAGGGGCTCGCTTCCCGACCGGCGGATCACTCGCCTACAGCACCCGCTCTCCACCGCAGCTTCGCCGCCACACACACACAAGCACCGGCCAAACAGCGACACGTTTTCACCGGAGGAAGAGGTAAACACTTAGAAATAACACTCGGGGATGCCTTCTATTACTATATCTAGATAAGTGTAGCAGTACTTATCTGAACTAACGACATGATCACTTTCACTAGATCGAAAGAATACGTTGACGTTCACTCGGTGCTATTCACTGACAGTAAAAAGTAAAGTCATTGTATGCACTGCTGCGTTGTTAAAATAAAGGAGATAAATGAAGGAGATAAATGAAGGAGACTTCCCCACAATCTTGACAATTCCTCATTTGCCCTCTCACGTCTGGTAGGTTCGTAATTATTCGGCTGCTGGCCTTTCCCCCTCGTCCACATCCCAGTCAGTCATCGTAGTTCTAGTGCTAGGCTCAGACTTAACTCCCCTACGTGACGTCATCGCCGAATTGACTTCATAAACCCGCGAACACCAAAAATTACCAAAGACTAACTTTTAACACTATTTGGAGACATTTTTAAAAATGATATACATATCTTGAGTGTTTTTTGTACCCAATAATCAACAGTGGTGGTTAACTTGCAACATGGGCTTTAAAATGTAGTTCCCATGTGTGAAACCATAACATTGTAACAGCAATGTCTGTGCTGTTTCCTCGGGTTCACTACCTTGATTTCCCGATTTGACTCGAGGTTTCGTGGCGTGTTGGAATGGTTTTAGAGAGGTTGGAAACCACAAGAGACGAAACATAAGTCTGCTTTTTTTCTTGCCAAATAATCAGCCAATCAGACAATCCTAATATAATTATGCCATGGGTAAATACGAGCCACTGCCAAGAAGATGCCAGATGGCTTATTGAGCAATTGTGATTGACGCATCTCAGTACAAAAACAGAGTGATTTTCTTCGACTCAGTAGTTCAACAGAACTATACAGTACATCTGTCTCCTAGAACACAGGCAAGACGAGAATGAAACAGAGCCACTGGAGCTTAGTCTTTAAAGAATGTCTGTAGATTGAAACCACCTACCTGGGGAAATCCTGGATGTGTATGTTTCTGTGTGCATGTGTGTGTGTGTGCATGCATGCGTGTGTGTGTGTGCGCGCACACATACATCGAAGCATGTGAATTAGTGTCTGTGTCTTCATGCTTGCTTTGCATTACTTCCTGTGAGCGTGTTTGGGCGTGGGCACAATGTTTGTGTAGTGTCAGGTGGAGAAATGTACGTTGGTACGCTAGATGCACGTGTATGCTGCTGCCTCTGAACTAGTCTTCAAAGGCACGTCTGGCAGCTGCTTTCATTGTGCTGCACACTGGTCCATGACTGTAACACAGAGGTGGGTGAACGGCAGTTCTTTATAAATCTGTGTGTGTCTTATTTGTAAAGTATACAAAAAGGAGAGAATATGTGATGGAAAATAATGATATTATTCACATGCATGTTCAATCTTCACGAATGGATTCCTACTGAACAGTTTGTGAAGTTCTCTTACTGTCATGCCATGTCAGAGAGTCAGCTGCACTGGTATAAAGACAGCTATACATTTGTTTTTGATTTAGATAACGATGAAAAGGGTCTGAAGCTTTAAAGACAAGCACACAATAAGAGCTAAAGCATTCAGCTTTTAATTAACATTGGCCATATCAGCATGGAGTAATTTGAAATTGTCTTTAGGACTACAGAAAAAAAGAGTAAGAGACAGAGACTTTAAACCATTAAGCTCAGCTGATAAACCAGTCATACCCGGTGGAGTCACTATCTCTTGCTATAATTTGATCTCTTTCGCTTTGTATTTTGCTTCTTTTTTAGAAACACATGGTGCTTTCCTTCTTCCCTCCCTCCCACCCTTTTCTCCTTTTGATCCAGCCCCCTTTTCTTTCCACATTCCTTCAAGCTTCACTTTTTCATCTCTCTCCCCCCCTTTATTTCTTCTTGCTCTCAGCTTTTCTCTTGCCTTTATCTCCACTTCATACAGAATAACTGTGCGGCTTGGTGAGTATAATGAGGCTGTTCCTCTACAACTTCAAACCCTCCCTTCACCCGTTTGCCAGGGTTCTAAAACAAACCTGTGACAAATATTTTGACATTCAGACACAAGGGAAGACGTGTGGAATAATTCCAAGCATTCTGATACATCTTCTACAAAAACAAAAAAAGTAATAGGGAGAGAAAAACTCTTTAAAAAATACTGCAAGTAACTGTGAGTAAATGAGAAAGAGAACCCAAACAAATGCTGATGTAGTTTCCTTCCCCTCCCCACTTTTTAACTGCAGTGATCATTTTGATCCTGATATTAGCTGCCCACTGTGGAATTAGTAAGCATTATACTGGAGCTTATTTCGAGCGAGAGTAATTAAAGCCAAGAACAGGCTCTATATGTTATGTTGTAAACGATTTAGAAGGCCAGCGGTGTACCACATTGTCATGGATCACCGTAAATTGGCCTGGGCAGCTTGTTGTGCAGATACATAGTCACAGTAGAAAGTTTAAAACAGTAATTGCTATGAATGAAAAGCCCATGGTATGGAATAGCACGCCACTCAACAATAAACTTGATTATTATGGTAATTATATAAGTATAAAACACTTTCGCAGGAGGGCCTAGATTTGTCATCACAATTGCTGTAAGTGCATTTACAGAGCTGGGAATTGGGACTCCAGCTATTCAAAGGCCAAACCATTGAGTTGATGGGAGTTTAGCAAAATTAGAAATCCATCTGGAGAAAAGGCAATGTTCTTTCCATTGTTATCATAATCATTTTTCATGTTCTGGTATTGATTTAGCTACAAATGCTCTGGTCGCCTTTTGCTTCTTAAGACAGCAAGGGAAGGGAGTGGTAGGATGAAAAGATAGAGGGATGGTGAGATAAGAGGGCGGAGGAGGAGGGTTGGTGAGGAGTCTTGAGCTGCCCTGAGCAGTAATGAGGAAGCAGTAAAAATGAGACGCCATTGTGTTGTACTTTAAGGTAGTTCATCTTTAAAATGAATAGTCCCAGAAGGGCCAGGTAGTTAATGCCATTTATTAATAGACAGACAGGGCCAGCAGTTTGGGCTGTGGCCCTCCGAGAGCCCTTAGTTAAGAGAGAGAGAGAGAGAGAGAGAGAGAGAGAGAGAGAGAGAGACAGAGAGATAACAAGAAAGAGTTGTGGGGTGGGGTGGCGGAAGTGCAACTGAGCAAGTGAAGGACAAGATGGTAGAAATTGTGCTGAGCCTGCCTATTGATTGCAAGGATGAGATATAAGGGATGTTTGGATGTCCCCAACTGTCAATAACAACATTTTTGATTAAAAAGTGATGGCATTTACGGAGGGATCAACTGTCTAATGTCAGCTAATCACCAGTGAGACACTTCCTCTCAGTCCAAGCTCAATGGGTCAGAGGTCAGGGCGTATTTGGCTTGATCTTGATATATCAAAGTGATGTGAAAAAAAAAAAAAGAAGAAAAAAATTATATATATATATATATATATATATATATATATATATATATATATATGTTGTTGGGGGCGGCTGCCTGAGTCGAGCACTGGGAGCCAGTGCATCTTTAGCTGCCTCCCAGAACACCACACAGCGACAGCTCTTGCCAAATAGCTTTCATTACGTGGGAAGTATCAGTCTTGATAAAAGATCCAAACAAAGGACGAGGGGTGGATTTACTGTGCAGCTCCACCTGGGCTCTGATAATATTGTTGGTGTCGGGAGTGAAATACCACGGCTGCCATTTGCACACATCTAAATCTTTGAGTGTAGACGGTGTCAGTGTGTAGCTTGCTACAGGCCATATTGCTATTGATTGGTGGAATGATAGAACAATTTCTTACCTGATGTTGAAGATGCACCAGAGACGATGGCATGGGGGAGAGAAACAGAGAATTTGATTAGTTGTGGCCTTGTACGGTATACAGTACATGCTCAATAGGGAAGTACAATAGGCGCTGAGTACACTCCATTATTACACTATTGCAATCAGAGCCTGCCAACTTTACTTAGAGAATCAATTCAACATTTCCTTGGTGGTTTTACCACATGAAGTGAAAAAAACTGCCATAAGGGCAATCTCACACGTTTAAATAAAATATCCTTAAGAGCTATTTACTGTATACAGCTACTTGCTTATTTACATATGGATGTGTGTGTCTTGGTGTTGCGACTATGCCTTTGTGGCTGAATGAGTGAATAACTTCACTATGATTTCTTTTAATAACATGTCACAATGTGTTCAATAGCTACTATTTTCTACTTACAGTATGCCACATGTACTTCCTCTTTCTCCACTACATTATAAATAGTATTAAACATCTAAAAGAAAGGTGGATTTCCCGCTCACTTTTTCTGTAAAATGTATTGTATATTCAGTTTCCTGTGATAAAGACAAAGCCATTTTAAGCCATAAAGCAGATGAATACGAATCCTCATCCCCCAAAGCCACACTCCAATGCCCCTTACACCTCTCTGACACTCACTAAGGCTCTGAGTCAAAGTCCTGTTCTCATATCCACAGGCGCCTCCCACCACAAATGTGCTTTAAACACATAAATATTCATTGCCATTGCACATAAACCCTACCCATACGCCAGCAGAAGCAGCCATCTGCATTAACAGGACTCAAGCTGTGAGCTAGGCTCCATCCACCAACCTTCTTCGTACGTATATATACAGTTGGAGCCTGGGCAAAGCCAAATCCCAGCAGCCAACTCCAAAGCAGCCTACACTTGGCAGTTGAGATGGTGAAAAGTGCAACTCGACTATTGATGGTACAGTAACCCTCTGCTATATATAGCTGTTCCACATGATCTTAGTTTGGAGTGTCTAGTGGGTGAGTGTTACTTTTATGCTAGTTGTTTTTTTTAAATAACTCCACACAAAGCTGTAGTTTGAAGAAAATATTGGTTTTGTTGGTGTACTTTGCTGCTTGATAACAATATAAAAATGCAAAGAACGCTTTTTTTTTTATATTATTTTTTTGGGCATTTTAGGCCTTTAATGACAGGACAGATGAAGAAGTGAAAGGGGATAGAGGGGGGGAATGACATGCAGCAAAGGGCCGCAGGCCGGAGCCGAACCAGGGCCCGGAGAGTAGTTGAAGGCATGTGGGGAAAAAAGGTCCTACACCAAAAAAAGGCGTACAAAATTACGCAATTTTCCAAGTAACGCCCAGCCATGGAGAAACCCAACCTCTGGTCTGCCTAAACTCTTAAGTAAGGATCATCCTCTTTTTTCCAGACCCTGTCATTCAGAGCTCTCTCAGCTGACAGATTCCCTTTACAGATAAAGTCTGGGGATCTCCAGCCAGATACTTTGTCACTAGAAAGCTGTTTTTCCCATAGATTACATCAGCCTTGGTTTTAAACAGCCAGGCTAACAGGCACAGAGACACACATACAAGATGATCACAGCTTCGCCTATCAGTAGCCCGCTTTCTTAAGAAAGAAGAAAGCGAAGTGTGTAAAAGGGGTTAAATTTCACTGAGCCATGGCTTCCCATTCGGCCGCTCTGGAGGACTTCTGTGTGTAATTATTTAAAGGCCTTGTATTACAGTCTACAACAGGAGCAAGGATAGAGAGTGAGGGAAAGATAGAAGAAAGGACGGCTGGATGGATGGATAGAGGGAGGGATCAGGCTCCTGCTGAGAGCAAGTAAAGCCATCCAAGTTGGTCCTATGTAGAAAAAGGGTGGAGGTGAGTTACATGATGTGTGTTACTTCCATGTTGCCATGCTGTGAGGCTGCAATAGTTTACAGCCAGCAGCTGCCTCCTGGGATCAGCCACAGGAATGAACTAACTCCCTGTGAAATCATGAATGAACCAACAGCACCACTGCACGCACGCACACGCGCATACACACGCGCACACACACGCGCACACACATGTTGGTGCTAGTCAGGCTGCTTATTCTGATGCAACAACCTGGAGCTAGAATGCTCCACTGATGATAAACAAACAACATTTTGGATGGGGAGGGATGGATGGAGAGAAGGAGAGAGGGCGGGAGAGAGTGTGGCAGAGCTGGGCAAATAAGACTCAGGGGCTTTTTTTCCCTTACATGAGATAGTTTCGGTTCTTTTAAAATGTATGTTTGAAGTTGGGGCTCAGTTGAACACGAGCTGTGTGAAAAAGACTGATGCAAGAGTGAAGCAGGAGATGAGAGAGGCCAATAACAGGGAAAGGGAAAGGGGGCTGGGGTTAAGACAGAAAAGAATCCATGAGAAAACCATGTGGACACTGTGAGACAAATATATGGGAAGAGCATGTTCTATTGCAAACAAGTAAATAGATGGAGAAAGACAAAAAGGAGGCCTCCAGTGGTACAAGATGGATGTTGCAGCAGAAATTCAATATGTAGCTAATATGAGACTGAGATTGAATCAAAAAGTCCAAATAGGTAAACCTGGGTGAGGTAAGACCTTCTAGAATAAAAGCAGTATTATTCTAAACCTTTCTTTAAAAAGAGGCATAAAAGACAAGCATGAAACATGTTCATAAAATATGATACATTAGAGCCAGACCGATATATCGGCGGGCCGATATTATTGGCCGATATTAGGCATTTTCCAAACTGTCAGTGTCGGCATTTATAATGGTCAATAAATGAATATTTAAAAAATAAAATAAAAACGGACTAAACGCCCTTCAACCATGTTATGAGTGTTGGCATTTGTCCACCAGAGGGCACTCTACGTCCTTGTTGGCAACTCTTTGATTATTTTTGTTGTTATTGTGTTTTTGTTCTAATGACTTTAAGTTTTATATCTTAAGTTTGTATTTATATAAATTTTAATATATTTATATTTAATATATTTTGATGTTCCTCTGTTCTGTTGGGACAATAAAACAAACAAGTTTATTTTTAAACTGCATAATCATTTTCTTTTAGTACAAATTTACTTTCACTACAAATAACTAATGTTAGGGAAATCTGTTTGTTTTGTTACGCATTTCTGGATTTAAAAATATATATTTGATATAATGATATAACGGAATATCAGATTTTGAAATCACCAAATATTTGTATCGACATTGGCCTTAAAAATCCTTCATCGGTCGGCCTCTATATAACATAGATTCCGCTTTTGTTAAGAAGGACAGGACTGTCTTTGGGAAGGTCAACAATGACAAAATGTATTCTCTCCTTTCTACTATGCAAAGCGTGCCACTGCCCAACACACGCACATGCATAGACACACAGACACACATTTCTGCGACACTTTAATCAGAGCGTGGCATGCTCTCAGTCCAGACAAAGCTCAATCAGGGCGGTGATAATTTGGCCTCTCCTTCAATCAACGGCACCGTAATTGCATCAGTCACAATCTCCATTTCATCTTTCATCACTGTGTCAGTGTGGTGGACAGGAGACAGAAGCACAATCTGAGGCTCTGGCCTATCATTAAAACAGACAACCAGCAAATCCAAGGGAACAGACAAGGAGAACAATACAACAAATTGTTGTCATTTCAATATGGCTCGCTCAATTCCTCCCAAGCATGAACGCTCAAGGTAAAAACTTGTATCTTTTGCCTTTTTTCTGTTGTGCATGGCATATCCATTTTATTATTATCATAATGCCAATAACAACTACAGGGAATGGCCACATATAAATAATTAAAAGATACAACATAGAATATTTGAAGTATACTACATAAAAAATGCCAGTCTACACAGGAATACTGTAGACCAGTCATTTTTCATCTACGGTTTGTATTAGCAGTGGAAAACGTGAAAAAACAATAAGAAGTCATGCTGTGATCGATCAAGTCAAAGCCTTTGATTTCAAAGTTATGAGTATGATGATTGCAATAAAAACACGTGCAATTATATATTTCAGTAGCCCTCCATACAATAATGAGAACTAGTAAGATAAGGAAGGGAGCGAGACAGTGTGTGTGTGAGTGAGTGAGTGATTGAAAATGAGAAATAGGTGAAGACAGAAAGAAAAAAAAAGCACAGAGAGAGAGTGATACGTCAAAGGAAAAGAAAAAAATTAGGACTTCTCATGACTTCTGTTATCTTTTAGCAAAATTAGTCTGTACGTTCTGTATGTAATGTAATGCATATGCCATGTAAGTGAAATTAGCCTGTGAATGATTAATAGGACATTTGGAATTTTCATCAGGAACACGAGGCAATGAGAGAGAGGTGAATCTATTAAATATGAAAGATCAGGGCAGACCAGAAGATAAGAATTCATGCCTGGTTCTACTGTAGCGCTTACCACACAAGGTACACATTCATTTACAGGGAAAAAGTTTTAAATGCATTCGAAAAGAGTGGATTCACAGTCACAGGAATAGCAGCCCAATCTGGACCAAGACAGTCCTTCGCCGTGTTTAAAGGAAATGAATAGATTTGTCAGTGGCGTGACGGAAATATAGATGATCAGTGTCTCATGTGCAAAGGAAGATATTGATGCTTGGGCTATGAAAACTGTCCAATCAACTGATACATCTACTGTTGCATTCAGACCATACACACAGACACGTTCTCAAGCACACGATTACATACGCATAAGTACGTCTGTTCTTTGCTGTCCACACATAACCAAATACGAGACAGGCTTGTCTCTCGCTCCAAACTAATGGATCAATGCTGGGCAGCATAGATAAAAGCAGACAGAAGGATCAATTTAGATGATCTATGAAAGTTATTAGTAATGACATTTATGAATATTTTATGGAAGGTAGAGAATGTCATCATAAATTTTTATATAAGGTAATGAGGCAGGAATATTAAACAAACAGCATTAAACATTGAACGTGGACCCCATGTCAAAAGGATTGTGTCCAGAATAATGGGTGAGTTAACAGGGAAGAGGGGGCGGAATGAGAAGACAGAAGACAATCGGTCGTCCCGGATATTTCTGCTTCTTCTTTCTTTGTAGAGATGGAAAGGTCGAGCCAGCGTGTCTAACAACCATTAAAGAGGAGGCCAGGGATCGCTATGGTGGTCCAGTGTGTGTGTGTGTGTGTGTGTGCAGGGGTTTCTTAAAAGTAAGAGCCATCATAATTTATTCATTTATTGATTTGATCTTTTCCCACAGTTGTGTTGATGCTCTTGTTGTGTTGCTTCAAAATAAAAGTTAGCAAAATGTTTTACATTTAATATGCCTCGTCCTGGCGTTTACATGCATAAAACATCAGTTTCGTATACTGCAAGAGGAGCCAGTCGGGACACTATGGCTCAAACACCCAGGACAGACTCAACCAGATGCAAACACGGGACACCTGATCCCCCACTTCAGACCACACCACACTGACCAAGTACTTCTACTGTATTGTCTACAGTATGTGCTCTTGAATTTCAGCATGTTGTGCACTGTCCTTGCTGTTTAGAGAAAGCAGACTCTTTCCTAAAAAGCTAGTATACTGGTGCCCAGGGCTTTCGAGATTCTTCTCCCCACCTTGTGCTCACCTTCTTCAATCCATATTTACATGACAGTGAGTGGACCAGTGTGTATCCTCCTGTGTATCCCTGTCATATCAGGTGTGGTCTATAAAAAGAACAGCTGATCCCTGGCACAGATGGCCAGGAAAAAGAAGTAGAAATAAAGTCATATTGCTCATTTTCATTGGGATAGTTCTCAAGAAAAAGACACAAAAATGCACTATAAATACAGGTGGAGTGGCTGACATTTTTACACCAGAACATAGTCTAAGTGCAGCAGCCGAAGTAGCACGTACTGATGTCCTTGCCTCAGTTAGTGTATATCACTTTAAAGAGGCTATATTTTGCCATTTAGCGCTGACATGAGCAGATTTCGTAGGGACAGGACAGGCATGGAACATCTGGATAGCGTTTAGGCTGTTTATAAAGATAGGAAGTCCTCTCTGACCTGTTTTTCACACTTCATTTAAAGCCATGGATTGATGTCAAATCTCTCCCTGTGCGTGCGTGTGTGTGTGTGTGTGTGTGTGTGTGTGTGTTTATTCAGAATAAGCTCATGTAGACATTAACATATTTACACAAGGAGGAAAGGCTGACATGCCATAATTCTCACATGCCCACACACACACACACACACACGCACACACATGCTCAACAAAAGCTCTACATTTTAACTACACTTGACATACCCACAATTTAACATCTTTGGGCACCCTAATTATTGTCCACGTGCATGCGACTCTGAAAGAGTGTGCAGCTTTGGAGTGTCTTTCCTTCTGCCAGTGACAGTTGGTGTGTCAGGGGCGAGGCAGAAGAATAGCATGCGGCCAAGGGGGAGGTGATTAGCATTCACATGGCACCTGTTGCCAGCCAGTGTGCCCATGCAGGCTACAGATAATTACAGTGATTTTGTGGAGAAGAGGAGTGCAGGGGTAATTGTAGTCTTGGCAGAGCAAAGAAAGAGGGGAGAAAGGAGGACAGCATTTTCACTATCTCACGCCACAGAGCTGTTGACGAACGTGCACATACACACACACCCCCACATGCTGGCTAAAGCTGAGGGCCACAAACAGCAAGCAGGCACACAAACACATACACTCAAAGAAAAACCATAATTAGGTCTTGGTTACCATAGCAACACCTTGCTGGACGAATGAGTGTTAGGCTAACGCAGCGCAAACATTTAGAAAGGTAATCAGAAGACCTAATGGCACCGATGTCTGCGGGGCTGCTATAAGTAGACCTGCCAGGACTCTCAGCTCTTCGCCATAGATCTGCTTTAATAAAAAATAAAAAAACAAACTCAGCCATAAAACATTTGTCTCTGCTCACTCACTTAGCAAGCCTGTTGTGCCATCACTTCAGCCATTACAAATTATGTTATTTAGTAAACGTCTGCTGCAACACCCGAGGGATGGCAGTGGGGGTGGGAGTAGGGGTGGATGAAGGGAACCTATAATATTACATAAAGTGTTAACACGGTGTAAAGCTTCAATGATTGGTGTTAAGGTTTTCATTACACAAAATGAGTAATTGCTTGTCATTTAGAGCTGGCATATCCCACAATCATCCTCACTTCTCTGCCATCAATCAAGCGTTTAAGTGCCGATGACTCGGCTCACATTTAAAGCAGGGCAGCCGAGCCACAATGCACTGGGGAAACTCATTGTTTGCTTCGTTACTCCTCAGAGCTCAGCAACTGTGCATGTGTGTGTGTTCCTGTGTTTGTATTTGTGTTCTTTCTCAGTGTGTGTAGTTTAGTGCACTTATGTGTGCGCAGGAGAAATCAGATCGGGATGTGGTCTTGCTTTCCTAAGTAGCACTTCATTCCTCAGTCCATAATTTGTCAGGCAGTGCAGTGAGCGATGCTGCTGGAGTGGGGCCACACATTTGCCCCATCTGTACCAACACAGCTCAGCGGTCTGGGAGTTGTGGTGACGTATTGCTTATACCCCTGCTCATGACCAGCAGGACATGGGGGAAACGGCAACTCTCACACACAGACACACACAGACACACACCCTTATCCCCAATCTGCAGGAGAGCGGCACAGGGCAGAGCGGGACATGAGATGAGAAGAATTCCCGATTCCCACCAAATCTCAAGCTTGGTTTGACAGCAATAAAGTGTGCTGCTCGGGCAGGGAGAGCTAGTAATATGCTTTTTTCATATAGATCCTTTTGGTCTGAGATATAGCCAGAAGGCAGCAGATGAATATAGTGTACAAAACGGTGACAAGGAATGAGTCACAAACTACAAAGAAAGACGAAGATAGACGGACAACAAAAGACCTAAACAGCAACATTAGAAAAATATTAAGACACCGTTACAAAGTTATAAGCATGAAGATTTGATTTAGTACTCTATACTATAGCCTA
Organism: Etheostoma perlongum; assembly: GCA_026937815.1. NCBI lineage: Eukaryota > Metazoa > Chordata > Actinopteri > Perciformes > Percidae > Etheostoma > Etheostoma perlongum. The sequence goes on from CM049379.1 coordinate 28,044,614, forward strand.
TAAGCAACCATCATTCACATTCTAAAAAAAGACCATGTATTCTAGTTATATCAGAATTGTAGCTACTTTTGCAGTAGCCAGCTCAAGCGGCATCTCTGCTTTCTTGTGCAGACTGCAAGCTGCTTCTCTTTGTTTATCTACTTTGCACTAGCACCATGTCAAGAGATGTCTAAAAAAGTTGTTCTCCTGCTGTAAGAATGGCGGATAGTTGGGCAGACGGACAGGTAGCATGAAACTGAGCTAGAGCCCAGGGCCAGGGCAAAGTAAACAGGAATTCATAGCCAGTACACGGCCAAAGCGGAGGCAGAGCGAGATCAATAGCTTAATGGAATTAGCCTGGCTTTGAAACATGACTGCCAATCATATTTACTGAAGGCTGTTTATGTTTGCTATAGAGCCTGACTCAATATTTAAAAGCTAGGCAGAGAAACTTGTCCAAGGCGACAACGAGAACAAAATCTTCACTCCTGCTTTAAGACAGCGGCAGCTGTCTGCAGTCATTTAATGTATCTCTGAAGGAATAGCAACAAGATATAGGGGCACATTAAGTCCAAGGCTGTTCCACTTACAGTATCATCCAATGTCATGTCTTAGCTAATCACCAACAATGTTTGCATTGATCCATAGTCTGGACCAAATCCCACTAAAGCCTTTAAACCAGGATCATCATCAACCATTGCTCTGTGTAAAATAGTGAAGTGGAAGATCCTAAAGAACATGGACTTACCCATCGCCATAAGAACGATCGCACATGTCAACATAAATCTATGTGTGCGTATCTTCTTTGTCATATATTGGTGACAGTAACTATAAGAAGTCTTGCTAAATGTCTGATTTTGTTCTTCCCGACTGACAAAGCCACAGGTCTTACATTTTTGTCCAGTTAGGGGGACGTTATCCACTTAGTTGCATTGGTCTGAACAAAATGGTGGTAACCAATGACTAAGCTCCTGTACTGCAGCTCCTAGGCCTATGTCTGTGAAACCAGAGAGTAAATCCCCCTTAGCCCTGACTGAAGGCAGCAGAGAGGAGACACACTAAGATACTCACACTGTACAAAGATATAAATACATCCCTCCACACACCCACATATACACAAAAAAACAAGCTCACCACAGGGATAGCGGGTGTGGCAAGCGATTAAGGGCATGGAACAGATGCCCACCTGCTCCCCCTGAACTTGGCCATGCCGCGCGGCTATGCCAGGGTGCCCAGGGTTGCCCCTGGGTGCCTTAATACACTGTTTCCATCTGTTGCCTGGAAAGTGAAGGGCAGAGATGTCCAAGTGCATGGGCATTACACACCCCACCCCCCTCTCGCTCACTCTTTTTTTCTGTCAACACTCCCTCTCTTGCCCTCTTTGTTGCATCTACCTACCAATCCGCTGTGAGAGGAAAATTGTACATTATTGTACTAACACAATGTCTAAGTCTTCCTTTCAAGCCATCACACCAACTAAGCAGAGTCTCCAGCTTTCAGCTGACAGACCAGTTCTGTGCATTTAGCATAATGATGGGATGAAGAAAGGGAGGGAAGAAATGAAGAAAGCTACCCAGCATGTCGTCTTTGATTTATCTCAATCTCATCCATTTATCAAAGAAAGGCCTGTATTTGTACACAGTACAAAACAGCAGCAACATGAAAAAAGGGCTGTCTATGTGTAGAGTGCAGTGTGTTTGCTGATAGGATAAAACATTAATAACTACATATAGTGTGCTGAAACGCCTGTCCGTCAAAGAATAGTGATTTTTTTTTCTCTCCTTTACTGCAGTTGTAAATGATTATTATCAGCACAAAGCCTGCCTTTATTCTAATTACCTTGTAAATACACTTGCTTGTCATTACTTTTCAAACCAATTACAGGCTGCCTAATGGAAGCGCTTAATTAGCAGACACTCTACTGGAAAAAAAGAAAGAGACAGGGGGGGAGAAAGGGAATGAATAGAGAAAAAGGAAAAATGCTGGTGGGGGAGGGACTGCATTCACTGTGTAATTATACAGTCATCAGATGTTTTTTTTTGTTTTTTTCGACTCCTCTGCTGTTTTGCAACGGTGCCACAATAGAGGTTGGACCTCTCTCCCCTCTCTGTCTGTTAAGCGGGCAGCTGACAATGGAACACTCAGCAGGCGGTGACCCGGACACCCTAATAGTGCTGTGACAGCCGCAGCCCTCACAGCGGGTGGAGAGGAAACAGCAGAATGCTACATGTTCGCAAGCCCAACTCGCCCCCACTGCAACCCTACGCCTCTTCTAAACTACAGCCCCCTATATACTACAATGCTCTCCCCCTAAACACGCAATCATCACCGCTATTCACTGTGACGCAATCCCTGCAACTAAAGACATTCTCCTCCTGCATAATAATGGCATCAGTGCCATTTAAAGACAAGTCCTGCTTAGTTTGATTTTGGTAACAGCATTAGCCTGTTTCCATTTTACTGTATTATTAATAATAATAATGAACAATTTGGGATTGGGACTTTACTTCACACAGACTATTCTCTCCAAGAACCTTTGAAAAACTGCCTGACATTAAAAAAGGCAAACAAAATAAATGCAATGTGTTCGCAGACATTGATACTGCCATGTTTTGGATAATGGCAAGCCTTTCTACTGACTGTCAGTGCTAGTAGTCACCATTATTAGAGTCCATTTTCCTTGACAGAGAGCATTGGGAAAGGGAAATGCCCCTCTGTCATTAGCGGAAAATGTTCCAGCCCTAAGAAAGGGTCGTGACTAAGTGGCAGAGGGAACAACTGTCCAGTATTTCCACAGTATTCCTTAAGCCTTTTCTAATGAATAAGCCATAAGGGAGTATAATAAAAAATGGAATATGGCACTACACCCTTTACTGTTGGTGGGCTAGGAAATGGAAGACTCAAAATCATGCATGCTGCTGTTAACTGTGACATGTATTCCCCCATTACATCCTCACAGATGCTCAGAGAAAGTGTGAAACGCATTAAGGAAGAAAGAGGAAAACAGCTGTAACTATCTTTAAGCTGACAGGAGTGCTGGCCTATTCCACGGAGGAGGGAAAAAATGTTTCTTCAGCGATGCTGTTATCAGCCACAGTCCATCTGACTGGGGAGGGTTGGAAAGTAAAGAGGGAGGGTGGGGGAGTGAGGGGGTGAGGGGTGTGATTACAGCCATGTTAAGACCTGAGAGAGAGAGATCTGTACCTACAGAGATTCACAGAAAGGTACGGATGGAAGGATAGAGGGATGAGGGGAGGAGGAATGGCAATGGAAGCAGTGTTATACTGGTGTTTGGGGTTTAATTTAAGAATTCTGCCAGCATAATTGCGTTTCGGCCCTTATCCTCGGCTGCATCAGGCCTCGTTTGGCGACAGTTTCGGGTGCCTTATCTGCTGCCATTCTCTCCCTATCCGGACCCAATCAAATTTGCTCCGGCTTGCTAGGGACAGGCAGAGGAGGGTGGAATACAGCAATGGTAAGGGGTGGGGGGGGCTTTATTTTTTTATGTGTGAGGGAGTTTTTTTTCTAATTTGAAATGAAGTTTGCTTGGCATGCTTATCTTGCTTTCATTAGTGGGCTGTCATACTGTGAAAGCAGTCACAGAGTAAGGCAGGAGTGCAGGCGAGCAGAGGAGAGAGAAAACGGGCAGAAAGGCTGTTAGAGGAGTAAAGAGTCATGCAGGTAAGAAAGAAAGAAGGGCAGGATGGGGAAGAAAGAGGCAGACAGCCAGCAAAGGGAGAAGGGACGCAGACAGAAACAAAGACAGCATAATAGGGGTGTGAAATAGAATTCCAAAAAATTGATTTTTATGTATATATATATTTTTATTTTTAATTTGTAAGGGCGTGCAGACTATTATCATGGGGGACATTTACATACTGTGAACCATTTTTTTTAAAAATTGAGAATCGATTTTGAATCAAATCTTTTCTGAATGGTGCACCCCTACAGGACAATGTAAGGTGTACTCTCTGAACAACAACTACTTAACAGTAACATGTCAAGAATGAATCACAAAGTGAAAGATAAATAACACAATTAAGAATTGAATCTATATTTGTGAATGTGCGAGCATAATTACGGCAAGAACAGCAGGTCAAAGGTTGTATAAAACCAGAATATTAGTACAGTACTCAGTATTTGAGGCAGAAGATCAGCTGTGTTATATCTCATGATGCCTGTTGTCCTTTAAAAGGCATAATATGATGTATCAGCCACCTACTAGGGGCCTAGAGCAGCACATACCCATGCACCCACACAAAACACATGTGTGCACACACATACATGCATGCTGTACAACTGTGCTACTGTGTAGGAGGTCTGCATGCTACCTGTGCAGTTTCCATTTTAAATCGTATTCTTCCTTGGACCATAAAAAATTGTCTCCTCCACGCTCAAAATATTCCCTGCCATTTTCCTAGCATTAGTCATGGTCCTGTCTGGATGAAAGAGATGAGGAAAGCGCAAATGGTGTCAATGTAAATGCTGCATGTACTGCATGACTGTGTGTTTGTGACGACTCCCAGTGTGTGAAATGTTCACGTGCATGCATAGCTTGTGAAATGTAGCTTTGCTATTATACTCACCATACAAAACAAGCACTTGTTTGGTTAAATAAATGGTTTGAGAGTGATGCAAAAAGCCTTTTGATTAGGAAAATTAAATAAACACACATTGATAATCTCAAGATAGGGAGATGCCCTCTGAACATAGAGATGGGTTTGAGTTTAAGTTTTAGTTTGTGCAAAAGAAATACAAAACAATTCCACTGGCCTAGAAAAAGCGGTGTGCTCTCAGATATGCAGCAGTCTTGGGTGAATCCCCTGTCATCGTGATCAGGACTCAGCTGATTGCAAATGAAAAGTCAGTGTGTACATGGTTTAATTACAAAATAAATAGATTTCTGTTTGCATCAGATAAGCACATTCTGAATTAATTTAACATTAAAGAATAATACACATCATAATGCAGATAGCAGACAAAACTCATGTTTGAGAATAACCACATCATCTTTAATTGCAAGTTATATGTTGTAAAGTCTATTTTTTACCTTCTAGTGGGACTTATATATGCCATGGTGCTTACTTGGAAGACAGATTGTGAACAGTAGTTCAAACCTTAAAACAACTCATTAATTTCATAGTTCTCCAAGCGAAATAGAGTGCAAGTCGATGCAAGAGCTGTTCTACAAATAAAAAGGGAACAAAAATGTGCATGGCATGTTATCAACAGAGTGTCAGGGGGGCAAATGCATCATAGATTACAGAATGAATTCAAATGAGCTGAAATGAGCATGAAGAACATTTTTGTTCCTAGCCTGCAGTTTGTCTATATTTGGGCATAAGAACATTTAATAATGCAATCACGTTATGCAGTTGCACTTCAAAGTATTTACTGAATCACTGCCTGGGGTTAGGATTTAAATTCTGAATAAATGTTTATGGATGAGGCAGGTAGCGGTGGATCTAATCTGACAGATTGGAACAGAAGAGCAGAATGTATGCTTGAACCAGGTGAGGGTTAGCATAGCCACACAAGGCATCAATCTCCATGACAGAACACGACAGACAGATGGAAAGCAAGTGAGGCCAGGGATGGAGAGAGTAACTAAAGAGTGACTGATAGAGGCGGGAAAAGTGAGAGCAAAGTGAGAGTGAAGGCGAATGGAAAAAGGAGATGAGGGCTGGCTAGATCAATAGAGAAATGTTGCCATGGCAACAGGTCACTGAAAACCATCATTGTCATGTTTGTTTTCCTCTATCTATTCAGCATCATCACCATCACAAAAAATAATGTAAAAACAAAGTGTCTAAAACTAAAATGGATGCTTCAATACAGACACAATAAATGAGACTGAAGTAATATGTCAGAATTTCATTAGAGTGTTTTAAAGCCATGTTCTGGGAACAATGTGTCTAGGCTTGAAGTGGGATTTGCTGTTGGTAAATGAAAAGGTGGGGGATTAGGGTGAACAATGTCCAATCAGACTAAAGAGGCCTCGCCTGCATGTTCAAAGGGAAATTTCTTCATTCAGCAAGCATGCCTCAGACATTGACGGCTACACCATATTCAAACACAATGCCCACACACATACAGTTCACACACCTAAAAACAATTGCATATTCCAAAAAAGTAAACACTTCTCACATAAAAACACCTCCAGGACATTCGCTTATACACATAACCTTCCCAACTTTTGTTATGGATGCAGAGACTTCCCACCAACACCTACTGTATATATTTGCTGGCAGAATTCAATCTGAAGGTAGGTCGTGTACAGCTGATGCTCTAATCGCCTTGGATCTATGCGATCCATTTTTCAGCTGGAGAGAAGCCGCCGTCTTCCTAGGGCCCAGATGGTGTCATTACTGTGGTAAGGCTGAGTGATTATACACCGCTCACCCTGGGAGAAACAATGGTTGAGAGTTCTATAGGCATCTTTTCTGACACACACCCTCCCTCTCTTTTCTCACTCATCTCTCTTTTCTTACTCTCTCTAACCATTGTTGCTCTATCATCTTATTTTCTATTCTTTCCAATGCCTCTATTTCTAAATGTTTTTCGTCCTCTTCAGTTTTGTCACTTTCATCCCTTCACCACCTCCCCTTTCCTTTCTTTTAGGGATAGACAATTAATACAGAGAAATCTAAAAGCTTGTGGGGGTACACACATCAGCACATAAATATGAACTAGCCCACACACAAGCACACTCACAGCCCAATCTCAAATCAGTGATAGATTGAGATAAGGGCAGCTGACTGGAAGCCGACAGTGTGGCATGGTCACAGCATATCAGCCGGAGCTTTTGTTGCCAGGCAATCTTGTCAATCCTAGCTGGCAAGGAGAGAGCTGTGAGCGGAGTAATCTCTGAGACAAAGGTCACCAAGTTGAGAGAGTGACAGTGAGAGCCGTGACACACCTGTCACACCTCTGGCAGACCAAGAGTCAAGATAAAGGGGGTGACAGGACAGAGAAGGAGGGAGGGAGGATGACGGGAGGTGGACAGAAGAGAAGAAATGTAGTGCAGTAAAGCAAAACATTACCAAGGCTCCCCAAAAAAAAAATTATGAAATGAAATAAAAGATAATGGGAAGCAAAGGGAGGCAGTGGTTTAAACACAAAGGAATGGAGTGAAGAGTGGGCTAGAGCTGCAGTGTGTGATCCACTGGGAATGGGGGAATGGGGGGGGATCAGATTTAGTTATTTTTCCCTTTCATGGTCTATTTGGTTTGCCAGACCATGCAGCTTAAATACCCTCGCTCCCTCCTTCCCAACAGCAGAGCAAATTCATGTTCAAGGCCAAAACACACACACATACACACACACAGCGTAGATACAGTGTCACGCATTTAAACACACACAGATGCATGCATGATGTGCACATATCGACAACTACAGACATGGACATTTAATACTTCAGAGTACTACAAGATATCTAAATTATTAATAAAACAGGAGTTACGCTTAGCATGCCCTGAGTGGTTTGGAACATGCTTTCACAGGTTACACACAACCACACATACACACACACATACACACACACAAAATCATTCCAGTGAGGACACACATTCCTAGTTTTCCTTCTGACTCATTTAAACCCTCATCGACCCACTCACTTCCTGGGTCTTTCTGTTGCAAATATACTGTACATCCTAATAGTCTCTTTACTTTTTTCAGACTAGCAATACACACACTCGTCTTCCTTCTTTTTACTGCCTTTCTCAAATGCATTCCCCCTTTTCTCTACTTTCTCTCCAGCCTTGACTATTTGGCCAGCCTTCTAGTCTGTTTCGTCAAACCCCCTGCCACCCTTGACACTCTGCCTCTTATGTTGTTTTTTTTATATTTTCTTTAGGTCTCTCAGTATTTCAGTCTGTTTTTATGTCTCGTCTATCTGCCCTCTCTCTGTCCCCTTTCCCCCTTCCGGTGACAGAAAACCTTGTCTCCAGCAAAAGCCCACAGCTCCCTAGCAGCAGCATCTGCTTATATAACTCAGTTTGTGTATGTCAGATGCTGGTTTGCTCCTGGTATCCCTCATTTCTTTCCTTTGTTGTTCTTTGTCTCACTCTTCCCTGTATCAGTCGTTCCTATTCGCTATACACTCCCCATTCTTCCCTACTTATTTCCTATGCACACTTTCTCATTTTAATGTATTTTAGTATTACAATAGTCTCTTTTTCTCCACCACATCTCTTTGCCTCGTTCTCTCACTATCCGCCCCCACCCATTTGCATTTGATTCTCTTTTGCTCATCCTCACATTTGCTCCACTCATTTTCTTTTTCTTTTCTTTCCGTCTTTCTCACCCCTCCCTCTCTTGCAAACGCTCCTCTCTCACACCTCTTTCAGCATGTTGAGATGAAAATCACACAATGCCAGCGAGGAGAGGGGGGCGGCGGAGTGCCATTTCTACATAGTATTCACACTTTCTCTGATGGGGATGTGAGAGAGCGCTGCAATATTTGGAGGGAGAAAATATGAGGCAATATTTGTCAGACACACAACTGAAGGTTATTCGGTGCCACGACTTCACACTTATTCCAGAATATTCATGAGAATAAATAAAATTGCATGTGAGCTATTGACAAACTAGTTTCACTCATACACACACACTTTAAATACTCTCCAGAGCAACCAAACCCATAATTTGGTGCCATCCAGGGTGCAGTATTGCTGAGAAGACGGCACCTCTCTCTGCACACGCGAACATGGCAAAGTGCCTAGACTTCTCATAAGGATGTGAGGAGTGACGAGCAGCACATGGGGAGGAAGAGGAGTGAGAGGGGATAGAGAATTGGTAATGCACTCCCTCAGCATACAGCGAGCTGCATGGAGGAGCCAGATAAGACACCCTGGCCCCTGCTCTGACTGCTGGAGTAAAGCCTCACCACCGACGCGAGCAATGACTGCGAGGCTTTGGCCGACGCTTGGCTCTATCCATCTATAGCCCAGTGATGCCTCTATTACAATGGCTGCCCCACAGCTACGTGGGCCCGCGCCAGCTGCACAGGATTATAATTAGAGGAACCATGAAGTGCCCTGGACACTGGCAATTGATCTGACTGACAGGCCAATATTTCCACCAGGGAAATAAACCTCGGTTTGCCACTGAGGCAAAAGTGAGAATGGGGGTTGGGCAGTGGGAGTGTTGTGGGTGTCGGGTGAAAGAGGGTGGAAAGTGAAATGGAAGAGAACTGAAGGGGGGATTTGGAAAATGTTTCCCTGCTGCACTCTTTGTTGTGTCCATTCTCACTTTAATGGAAGGTTGATTGAGTGCATATGAGCATTTCTGTGCAAAACAGTGTGCGTGCATGATTGAGACTCCCTCCTGTTCACTTTAAATTCAAGTAGCACCTCTACTTGCATTTAAACAGTAAAGTCGTGTTTATTGTAGCTAGTTTTTCTCGCTCTTAATAATGTATAGCCTTAAGGGTCGTCCAGCGGATATGTGAGCAGGCGCAGCTGCATCTGAAGAAGGGAACTACACTTAATGTCAAACCCATCTGCTTTTCTATCTCTCAAAATGCAATATGTTGTGTGGTGACAGTTGTCTATGGTAAGACTGAGTGCTGTTTTGAGCAAATCCAGGTCAGCCTGACAAATACACGGGTTTGTGTCGACATTTTGGGGTTGTTCTAATGTTTGCTTCTGCTGTTTCCTCTGAGGCTCTGGGGAGGCTTTCAGCTTGACAGCATCACTACAGTTCCCACAAGTCTGCTGCTAGGTCACATGCCCAGAGAGAGACAGAAAGAGACAGCTGGAGTATCAAATCAGAGAGAGAGCGAGAGAGAGAACAATAAAAATGCAGGATGATAACTTAAGACAGACTTTAAGGCTGTGAAATGTTGAGGCTATAAATTGCTTTGTATACACTGAATATGCCTTCATACTTCTGAAATATATTTACCCTGGGTCTAGCATACAGTACCCACGCACAGACAAGTGTGAGTTTCAGTTTCATAATGAAATAGTTCACAGCCATCAACATATTTGGCATTTTTTTCATTATCGCTTTTGCCTGCATTAAGCCAGATGGTACTGTAGGAGGTACAAGCTAGAAGGTAAAATAGAAGCCTCTTTTATTAGCATACATGCAGTATAGTACATATCAAACAGACTTTTTATGTGGCACCCATTCATTAATGTTCTGCATATTTCCACTCAAAGCTACTTCTTTACATTTTGTGGATCACATCATTAAAATGTAATTATAAAAAGCTTTTTTGCTTCAATATCATAGACTGTCTGAATGTGACAAAACTTCACGAGGACTCATTTAATTCACAGAAACAAAGCAAAAATATACTATGAATATAGGCATATGACCAGACAAAAAAACAAAACACTGAAGGTAAACCAGATTAAAATGTATATTGCAATTTCAAGTTTTCCTGGTACATACTAATCGCTACAAAGTTTATACAGAACTATGAAAATTAGATTTGAATTAGATTTCACTTTTGGAGCGTTCCAGATGAACAAAGTATGAATGCAAGGTGAGAATAAAAGGCAGCCAGATGATACAGCCAGATATAAACAGTATATAATAATATATATTATTTGTAAATAGAGAGAGGATTAGAACGACTTGGAAAGGAATGGGATGCTTTTGAGTTGAACCTCTTTCTGAAGTCTACTGTGCATACAAACTGCTGAATAACTGCAAATATTTGGATCACAATGTTCAAATTTTTTTATTCAAATGAAAAACACTCACAGAAATAACTCCTAGTTTGCAAATTAGGTTTGGTTCAGTAAGGCAAATGTTGCATTTACTTTCAACATCAGTATTTATAACAATGTGCTGCTTTTAACCAGCATCCAATATTTAGGACTTCTTGACTGCAGCAAAAAAAGAATCTCACACGTGTTTTACTGACTCTGTGCAGAAGAGGCAGTAGACAGGCACAGTCTCTGTATCATCTTTATGGGAAGTAAGAAATATTGTGTTTTTCCTGCAACTCCTTTGTGGCTTTCTTTGTTGTTTTTGCAATGTTAATTTTGATGTTACCTTTTTTTTCCTTCATTCATTGTCCTGTGATCTGAAACCTGATTCTTCCTCTCTTACCACACAGCAGCCCTGTATTTGTCTCCTTTTTCTTCCATGCCTCCATTACCCCTATAGGATCCAGGCTATTCAAAGCAGGCACCCAGTGAGAGCTTCATGTGTCATCTGCCAGGGTGACAGTAATGCACCATTTCTTTTCATCTTCAAGCAATGCCTGCATTATCAGTGTGTAAGAAGTATGGCAAGACAATATTAATGGTTTCTCTCTCCCGTGCGAAATGAAAGAGGCCTCAGCAAAACAAACAATCTGCTCTTTCTTCTCAAGGAAACTGAGCGGGTACATCAAAGCAGAGTAAAAAATGACCACTGTGTGTGCCGTTTGTCTCTGCTGGGTCAAAAGAAGGATGGCTTTCTACAGCAAGAGCAAAGCGAGTGAGACCGCTCATCGCCTCAGCTACGCTGTACATGAGCTGGATCCACTGTTGAAATGTGACTGTACAACATGCAGCCATGAATGAGCACTGACACTGTATGAGATGATAAAGCTTATAGTAATGCTAAGTAAGTATCAAAACGCTCAAGTACAGCAGTATGTGATGCTGACAATGCAGAATATTAAGAAGATAAGTAATAAAATCAATTGGATTCTAAGATTTTGTGTTTCTGTGCATTGAATCATCATGCAGTATATCACCACTGTCAGCATTATGCATTACCCTCTCAGTCAGAATCCATATCCACTTACAGTCCATTTTTAGGGGTATTAGAGTACAACGCATTTAAAGAATCTGAACATACTAAAGGTAGTGACATTTCTTGATCACAAAGCCTGTGCACGTAGCACCAGCTGTAACCAGCTGTGTAGATCTCGGGGACTATCTGTCACGAACAGGACATGACTATAAAGGACAGAGCTGTCTCTCTGCATTAAAACAAAATGTACTAAAATAAGGGGCTTTCCACGTGAATGACTGTAAAAAAGGGGGCGAATTAGAAGAGAAAATAGCTGGATTAAAATGAAGGCATTGAACCATTTTGGCTAATTATAAAGCATAAGCTTAAATGGACACCAAAATGGTTATTTCATATCCATAATCCAGTGAATGCATTTTTTTCTATCTGTTCTATTTATGCAGATCTAGATTTTAATTAGCCTCTGTTGAAAAATTATGCACAGAGAGCAAGCAAGTCTGATCTGGAGGTTAGCAAAAGTGCATTAATAAATAACCCTGTCTGTATTCATTCTTGTCAGGAACTACTTTATCCTGCTGATTCTGTGCCTTCATTCCAGCTCTGCATAAGGTCTAAACAGGAAGGTGGGGCAGATTAAATCCCTTATTTATTAGACAGATGTTTTAATAAATTTATTGGAAAGCCAACGCTATATTCAGCTGTTTGTAAGTCTCTCACACCCTGGCAATGTATGGAAGGGCTATCTGCTACTGAGAGATATATTACAGCGGGAGATACCTCCCAAGCAAGTTATTAAAAACACTAAACCATTAGCTTGTGGAGCTGGGGCTCACTCCTCCTTCACTCTCTTGATCTTCTCACTGCTCTCTTCTCATGAGAGCCTAAATTTAGACAGAACATCCCTGACACACACACAGCAACACACTATCCTGCACACATACACACACAACTATTTATAGCGCATTACTATAACAGTGACCTATTTGTTTGGTTTCTAAACTGTCTGGGCTACACATTTTATACAGTACATACTATGTGCTGAACATTTAAGACTTAAGGAGCATTAAGAGGCGCATGTGAGAGGAATTGACCTTTACATCCACTTGTTTAAATAATGATTTATACAAATTGGTACTGGAATGTAGGAGAACAGATTCTTTGTACCGCCCATTGATACAGGACCCAGATATTGAATCACTGTCCTTTATTTAAGCAGGACTAATATAAATGCAGTATGTCTGGTCTTAGACACAGGGTTTGTAGGCTACGTTCTGGCTCCAGGGAAGCCTGCGGCGCTCTAGCACCCACAGTCCCGAAAGGAGTGCCACCACTGCTGAGTGAGGAGAAAAATGGCTTAGAGACACAGCGATGGATATATCTAGAAAAGAGGTAGGAAAAAGACGAGACAGAGTGTCAGAGAAAAGGTGAAAAAGAGTTAGAGTGCTTTCAAACAGGCCTGTAAAATATATCTAACCATAAAGACAGCATAAGCATAGACATATACAGTCGCATATCCCCTTTGATTTAGAGCACTCAGAAGCATGTATCATCATCATAGCCCTCATTAACAAAAACAAAACAAAATTCTTTTAACCTGTCAATAGCTCAGAAAGAGCTGAAAAATACTGTTACAGCCTGGCCCACATGGGTTCAGGTAATTCAAAAATTTCGGCAGCATGACAAAAGCCATAAATCAAAAGGTATGCATTCTGGTTTATACAAAGGCTGAGCTAAAATTACAGGTCAGAAAAGCAATTACTCTTCTCTGAGGCTGTCAAATCGAATAAGAAATGTGTTTTAGACAACAGACGGAAAGCAGTCTACTCGATCGGTGTCATAACATGCTGCGGTTTTGCCCTAAGGGGGTAAGAATTGTTTTTCCTTGCAAAAAATATTTTCTTTCATGTGCATATTTCATAATGTATCACACACATTTCATCCAGATCACATGCATTGAAGTGTAAATCCATCCACCTGCACTTCTTAGTGTCTCTTTCTCTTTATTACTACTACTAAAGACCAGATGGAGAAGAAAGGAAATTAAGTTCATATTATACTAGAGAATTGGACACACTCATAATTCATACTAAAGAGAAACAGACAAGTTTAAAGAAATGGTGCCTATGCTGCTGGTCATTTCAGCACCATGGACAGCACCACAGCCAGCAGAGAGCACTACAGTTGTCTTTCAGTGAATCTTACAGTGTTACATTGTGGTGCTGCCATTGTTAAACCTTTTAAAAGATATTATCCCTAATTAGTAGTGATATGAAAACAGTAGTGATATGAAAACAGCACCAACCATGACGTACTGTGTCAGATGTCACACGTATTTGATTAGCAGCTTAAACCTATAGCTACATGAAAACATAATTGCAACTCCAATTTGCGTCGGCACACCCTGTGATTATCCTGCCGGAAAAAAACAACACATAAGCAAACAAACAATCAATCAAACAAACAAATTAAAATAGAAGGCTACAAAAGCATATAGCACTGATTTTGGAAGCCAGCACTCCAGTTAAAACCTCCATCTGTTGAAACGCATTCCCGAGGTGCTCCTAGAAACTGTGAACGCCCACACACAGAAAACTCTGCCAGGAGAACAAAGACAAACATTTCAGAACCCCCGTGCACCTCTCGCACCACAGCGTATGGAGAAGAAAAAAGCTTTTTCCCCTGCTAAATATATGGGCTTGACGTGGGAGCGTGTGGGCTGGTGAAAGCTTAAGATGCCATGCTTTACTTTAACACGGCTCTGCAATATTAAGACAACAAGTAGCCTAGTTTAGTAAGACACATTTACCTCACAATATTTAAAGGACCAATGACAAATATGCCATGAATGATTTAATTATTTTTTTAATAGTTTTAATAGGTAAAGTACAAAGAGATATAAGTACATTGATTATATGTACTCAGTGATCCTCCACGTAAACATTCTCAAACATCTAAAAAAATAAATGAAAGATTTCTATACAATAATAACCACAGCCCCCAGTCTATTCATATTTATAACATCAAAGGGACGAGGCAAGGCATTAGAGCCCATTTTTTAACCCATTTTGGCTCAAGGGGAGAAGTCATTTCTACAGTTTCTCAACAGGAGAGTAAAACTGCCTTCATCCTGTAACCCATGGCAATCCTAAATAACCCAACCGCTGTGATCAACAGTCAAACAAAGGCATTTCATTTGAGGCAGTGATGGTAATTCGATTCACTCTGTCCTAATGATTCTCACAGAGCCAAACGGCCTTAAAGGTCCAATGTGTAGGAATTTTCTCCCATCATTGAGATCATATATCAAAATCAACTCTTTTGCGTACAGGTGAAAGTACGTATTACTAGCCTTCACGCTTCAAAAAGCCGGTCTTTTGCTCTTTACAATATCCTTTTTCTTTTTCTGGGCAAAGAGGAAGACTCCTGTTGCTGAAATCTGGATTTTGAATATGTGTGGTTCGCCATGTTCTGGGAGTTTATCATGTGACATCAAAAACGCGAAAGGCGGAGCAGTATATCCTGTATGTCCCTCACTGGCAAAAAAATGTCAAGGTGGCGCATGAATATGGAGCGTCTACCCCAGTTCAAGCCGATAGGAATACTTGGAATTGAGGGTGGAGGTAAATATTCATGAAAAGGACAAGTTTGTGAACGACACCAATTTACTAAACACGTTACCCACTGGGCCTTTAAGGTTTTACTGTCCGTGTTCAGAGACACAAGACATGCAATTTGAATAGGTTTTGATCACTCTGATAAATTATAATGGGTTCAATAAAAATGAGAATAATTATACAAAAATTATCATTCCCTCAAATATCGTGAATCATATCGCAATCGCAACGTCAGTCAAAATAATCGCAATTAGATCATTTCCTCATATCGTGCAGTCCTAATCCACAGCCAGCCCCTAGCCAGCTAGCAGCCAGCCCGGTCAGCACTTAGCTAACTCCGGTGCTAAGGATGCAGTTTACTGAACCGCCGGGAAACAGACCCAGGCACCCTTATTATACATATTATATATACCGTATATATATAGTTACAGCCCTAATATCTACTTATTTATCTGTAACATATTGTTTTACAAAGTTAGGAAAGCCGATATTGCCTTACAAATAAGAATGATCCCAGTTACTTCCACACAGAGAGGAATACAGCTGGTATCGGACTGATACCCGGTCTCAGCTTCTGTATTGTACTGAAAAAGTAGGATTGGTTCATCCCAAGATTTTATAAGATTGCACGTACTTAAACATGAACTTCTTGAAACATGAAAAATATTAAAATGTCAACAGAGCATAGAACAACATAAGAAATCTTTTCAAAAAGGTACTGTGTAAAAACAACAGTGTTTCAGCTTAGAGTCCAAAAGGAGGCCAAGTTGGCTAATTTCCTCAACAGGTAGTAGACAAGCATTAGCTTCAGGCTAATTTTTTTACGGCTACAAGGGACGGACATTTTATGTTATTTCAACATTTTAACATTTGTGTACTCACATCGAATTATATACTGTACCTAGAGTAGCCAAGTTGGTCATTCGCAAAAACAATTGAGATACAATAGAGACAATTACTGCCAGTAAAGTGATCCCGATTGGTACTGACTAACCATGGCTAAAGCTGCCAATGCTGCTAACCCTGGCATGGTCGCTAACGGTGCCTACGGTGATTCAAAAAATGGGCATCGTCCGTGTTTTGTAATTTTAGAATCGGAAGGTATCGGTAGTATCGGTTCTCGTGACATCCCTAATAGATATATCATACCATTGTGTCCCACTGTTTATAAATGTAGAACAGAAACATCACAATACTGTTAGAACCAATAATTTGGCCAATCAAACATGATCATATCACTACAATACTATTCCAGTAAATGTCTAATTATAATATTGATAATACTGTCCTTCCCTAATTACTAGTATGTATGACTCTCAGCAAGTAAGGTTAGTTTAATGTAAACACTCAAAACACAGGAATACTTTTGTAATGAATTTCAACTCGGACATGTTTGTAGTGACATATGGTTTGTGGTGACAAATATATCCATTCAAGTAAATTCTGAATTAATATAACCAACAATTTCATCACTTAAATTTAACCTTTTAAAAAACACTTGAAAATACATGCTTTTGTCTAAATGTTGTCTAAACGCCCAAAATAAAAGTGATACAGCTCCCATATACACTCACCGGCCACTTTATTAGGTACACCTGTCCAACTGCTCGTTAACACTTAATTTCTAAGCAGCCAATCACATGGCGGCAACTCAGTGCATTTAGGCATGTAGACATGGTCAAGACAATCTCCTGCAGTTCAAACCGAGCATCAGTATGGGAAAGAAAGGTGATTTGAGTGACTTTGAACGTGGCATGATTGTTGGTGCCAGAAGGGCTGGTCTGAGTATTTCAGAAACTGCTAATCTACTGGGATTTTCACGCACAACCATCTCTAGGGTTTACAGAGAATGGTCCGAAAAAGAAAAAACATCCAGTGAGCGGCAGTTCTGTGGGCGGAAATGCCTTGTTGATGCCAGAGGTCAGAGGAGAATGGCCAGACTGGTTCGAGCTGATAGAAGGGCAACAGTGACTCAAATTACCACCCGTTACAACCAAGGTGGGCAGAAGAGCATCTCTGAACGCACAGTACGTCGAACTTTGAGGCAGATGGGCTACAGCAGCAGAAGACCACACCGGGTGCCACTCCTTTCAGCTAAGAACAGGAAACTGAGGCTACAATTTGCACAAGCTCATCGAAATTGGACAATAGAAGATTGGAAAAACGTTGCCAGTCTCGATTTCTGCTGCGACGTTCGGATGGTAGGGTCAGAATTTGGCGTCTACAACATGAAAGCATGGATCCATCCTGCCTTGTATCAACGGTTCAGGCTGGTGGTGGTGGTGTCATGGTGTGGGGGATATTTTCTTGGCACTCTTTGGGCCCCTTGGTACCAATTGACCATCGTTGCAACGCCACAGCCTACCTGAGTATTGTTGCTGACCATGTCCATCCCTTTATGACCACAATGTACCCAACTTCTGATGGCTACTTTCAGCAGGATAATGCGCCATGTCATAAAGCTGGAATCATCTCAGACTGGTTTCTT